>OY747711.1:40301413-40901413 GCA_963556495.2 Valencia hispanica
AGTTTTTGCATGTTAGTATATAACAGTATCGTCAGCATATAGTTGTACATCTACTCCATGACAATACTAAGGGAGGTCAATAATGTAGCAAGTAAAAAATTAAAGGACCTAATATGTATCCTTGAGGCACACCCATTGTGTTTTCCAGGTAGCTGGGTAAAGTTGTGGAACAGCTCCGATGGTATGAATGTTTTCACTGTAACCTACATGTGATACACCTGTTCAGGAGTCATGGACCTCTCGGACAACACGGTCTTCTGCTGCAGCTGCCCAAGGACGAGAAGCCCTCGCAGAAACTGTGCATTCAGGCTGCACAATGGGTCTGATGGACCCTGCTTCACCTGACTGCAGAGGAAATCATGAAACAAGAAGCACACATGGAATTCACAAACAAGATCTGAAATTTCTGATTTAGGAAAACAAAAAGCTACTGATTCTGGCACCCAAAATAAATGTAAAAAAATCCTGCTCTCCCTCCTGCAGGCCAGAGCGGAACATCCTGATACATTACACATGCTGTCATGACCTCGCACTTTCCCTCTCTCACTGAATGCATCCACCTCCGCCACACACTCAAACAAAACACACACTTAACAAACCTCTTGCTACAGCGTTGGCTGACAAAGTGCTCCAGTCCCTGATGTAAGAATAGTGCAGCCTCCTTCTCCGTGCCCTCACAGGCTTTCTGCTCTTGCTGCAACAGAGCCAGCCCTGCAAAGAATCTGGAAAAAAAACAAAAACAAATCGATGCTGAAGACAAAACTAAAAGTGAGATTTTAGATGGAGGGCTTTGCAAAGGTATTCATACCCCTTACATGGTTATGGTAAGGTTTAATCAAGAGCATTAGAAAACAAATAGCACCTTGTAGTCCAAGAAACTCAGCAGACAGGTCAGAAAAGCTTACGAGAGGTTAAAGCAGGGTTGAGTTATAAAGCAATATCCTAAGCTCGTCTAAAATGAGCATCCTCGTCTAAAAATGGATGACTGTAAGCCTACGCCAACTCTGTGACTGTCCACCTAAACTGATTGGCCAGACAAGAATAGCATTAATCAGTGAAGCAGCCAAGACACCCGTGGTTACTCAGAAGGAGCAGCGTAGGTCCACTGCTCAGGTGCGAGAATCTGTCAACAGGGCAACTACATTGTGTGAAAACAAAGCCAGAAGAAACTAACAATGGGCATCAACCTGGGCACACCATTCCCACAGTGAACCATGGTAGTGGCGGCATCATGCTGTGTGGATGGAGAGCTGATAGGGAGAGGGATGGAGCTAAATCCAGAGCAACAATGGAAGTAAACCTGCTAGAGGCTGCAAAAGACTCGAGAGCGGGGGCGGTGGTTCAGCTTCCAGAGAGGAAAACAGTCTGTGAACGTGCAAAGCTGACTTGCACTACACTACCACTCTGCAATCACAAAGCACTGCTTGGACAAAATAGTTTTTAGGCTACTGTATTTTAGGTGCCATACACTCAAATTCTCCTAGACAGTAATATATTAGGCCAGTTGGATTTTTCACTGTCCTTTATACCCATGTCAGAAATAGATCTAGGCAACCTAGATGTTAAAGCTAAACGAGAATAATGCGGTCATCATGATGATGGGAAGAAAATGAAACTGAGGAAAATGAGGGTTAATTGCAAAATACAGTATATTGTTATAGCAATGCTCAGCATTAATGTTGGAGTTTTCCAGTTTTTGTAAGGCTGTGCAGCCCTTAATTACACAGAAAAAAACTTCCCACACTCTGATCCTTCTTTCAAGAGAGGACGCTTCTATTTGTTGTACCTGTGAGCTTCAAACCTACTCTACACATATGATCCCAATGTCAATGAGTGAGGGTCGACCTGAGTGCGGGGTGCAGGGGGCGCAGCGCCAGGCCCGTCTGAAGGTGCTGCAGAGCTTCCATGCTTCTCCCCTGCAGCAGCAGGAGTCTCCCTACGTGGAGGCTGAACTCCCAGCTGTCCGGGCTCAAAGACCAGGCATCCAGGTACTTCATGAGGGCTCGATACATGTAGCTCTCCTCATCTTGCATCACTGCATTGCGATCCTGAAACAGCAATGCCCCACGTCATTCATAGGAGTGCCATTTAAAATCAAAGAAAAAGCTAGCGGGGGAGTCAGAGTAAAAAATAAATGAATAAATCTTAAATATATTTGTTGGGCAGAGAAATTCGCTTGGATACTCATTGAGAAGTTGCCGTCGCTACAAAACCGACTTGAATGTCTAGAGTAATAAAATGCAATAGGATGTCTGTATATTCTGGCAAATCTGTAAAAACTCAAAAAGCATTTCTGTTCACATACAACAGGGAGCGTTTACATCCTGAGATACAAGATAAGTGGTTAGGTTTGCATTTGCATCAGTGTTCGTCTTATTTTGTTCTCTCTAATGTCTCTACCAGTACGATAGCTCCTGATGGCACCGGCTTTTAGAGTCGTAACGTGAGACAGCGTTACCTTTCCAGCATTCTTGGACAGCCAGATGTAAAGGGTCTGCACATAGTCTGATTTGTTGGACTGTCCTTGCTCTTTCAGCAGGTGGTACTCCTTATCCAAAGCCTGCAGCTGGTTCTCCACAGTGGGCGTGCCAAGGAAGCCATGCAGCTTACACACAGCCAGGATGTCGTCCTGATGGGCCGATGACTTGGCATCACTGAATTCCTCACTGCCCTTATCAGCCTAGAGAAGATGAATTCAAAGAGAGCAAACCATCATTTTCTACCATTATATAACAAATAACAATTTTTACAACTATGAAAATGAAACATGCTGTTCAATATTACAAAAATTCTGCTCTTTTATATAAACGTGTTTTAAAACGAAGCTTTTCAAGACCTTTATCCAGATAGGGATGGACTAGATTTTAGCAGTTGAAATAAAAATAACATTGCTTTTACGCAATTTATCGAGCTGCAAAAAAAAAAAAAAAAAAAAAACTTTTTCAAAAAATACCCTTTTCTGAAAGCCGTAAATCACAGTGGAGTTGTGCTGCTCCTCCAAAACGAGACCCAGCAGAAAGTGAAGCCTGGCATTTCTGGGACTAAGCGTTATAGCTGATGCGTAATAAGCAGCCGCCTGCTCCAGGCTGTGCAGAAGAGACTCCGTGTTCTCAGACTTCAACCAGTCATCTGCAGAAAGGGTTAAAAAAAATTGACGCTGAGGTGCATAGTGCTGTTTGTTTGCACATCAGCTAAGAAAATTAAACGTGTGAGGAATTTTATTCTACTTTTCTGTGAGACAATCCATACGGAACGCCTTATGCTAGAATGATTAGATGGGGAGGGTCTATGAGGACCTATTTTCAAATGTTTCCACTGATTCTCAAATGGATTTGGGTCTGGACTTTGACTGGACCGTTCCAACGACAGTATACACTCTGATCTAAACCATTCAGGTTGCATGTTTAGGGTCGCGGTTCTACCAAACCGTTCCCCTGATCTAAAAATTAGCTCGATATATAGCGCCATCCATCTTCCTAGCCCTTATCAAATCCTGGTGAAGGAAAGCATCCCCAAAGCATGATGCTTCCACCACCATGTTTCACCTATTTCCTACCCCTGAGTCATCAACAGACATGCTGTTTATACCGAGAAGGCCTTTGATTAAAGTGGCTTTTATTAAGGGGTTATAGGTTAAAGGGGGCTGAATACAAATGGATGTTATGTAATATGAAAAGTTTTCCACAATACTAGATATTTGAGTGCATTTCTAACAAAAAAACAACTAAAAGTACATAATTTTACTTTCTATAGTTGTAGTGCAGCAATTGATATTTTTTAAAAGATAAAAGTCTTTATAGTAGTTGCCTGATTAGCCTGATTAAATCATTTGAGAACAACCCCCAATGTTAAGGATTAATAAACCTTATGAATTCAATTTTGTAATTAAAGGAAATATTTGGGGACATTGTATATAAACTCATAGCTCAACACATTTTACCACTGGATATTTAATGTGTGTTTAAGTAGCATGACACAGTCTCCTTTTTGTTTTACAGCAATATGACCCAGGGGGTTACACTGAGCATCTCTTTAAGCCGCTCGGCCTCTTCCAACACAAAGCTGCTGCTTACGGTTTAAGAGGTCTGTCTCCTTCACCGGATCTGGTGTTATTTCTCTGTTCAGTTTCAGTGACTCTCATTCGGTCATCTGGGATCAGTCTAAAATGTCACTTCTGTGAGTCATCAAACAATTAACGAGGCGCGTATAGCTGAAAAAAAAAAAAGAGCAGCAACTTGAGTCCCTGGCACATTAGACGAAAGAGGACGTCTCGGAGGCGACCGCAAATGGGTCCTTCTGCATGTATTTTTTAATAGCTGCAGCTGAGATCAGACGTGAAGTTGGAGCCGAGACATGAACAAGGGCACAAGTATGAACCCAGCCAGTAAGTAGGTGGTTTTAGTGCAGCTTCTGGAAATTTATTCTGTCTCTGATATTCTTTTGAGTCAAGATCAGGTTAAACCGTATAAATGAGTAATTTTATGAAAGTAAAAACATGCATTAGACAAAAATATTAAAAATGTGCAACACTGGAACCCCCCCCCCCATAAAATACATGTAAGTTGCAATTTTTTATTCATTTAGACAAATTTTTATATCAGACAAAGACAACCATAGTAAATGACAAAGCAGTTTTCAAATGATTTTATTGATTACTGGAAAAAGACTACCCAAACCATCCTTTGTGAAGAAGTAATTATTCTTCTTAAATCATGAATTTACACTTGATTAAATTTTTTAGAAAGCTCAGCTAAATTTTACCAGCCACAACCAGGCCTAAATTAGTTAAGTAGGACCTTTCTGAGAACATGAAGTCGGCTAAAAGATTCCAAAAAGCAACACATTGTGCCCCGATCTGAAGAAATTCAAAACAAATGAGAAACAAACATCTATCAGTCTGTTCAGGGTTACAAGGACATTACAGTGAAAGCCATTATCCACAAATGGAGAAAATGTGAAACAGTGGTAAACCTTCACAGGGAGCTCATTAGCGACTCATCAAGCACCTCACAAAACTACGCAGAACAAATTCTGAAGCACTGCAGGCCTCGCTTGCATCAGTTAAGGTCAGAGGTCATGATTCAGCAATAAGAAAGAGGCTAGGCTGAAATGGCATCCAGCGGAGAGCTCAAGGGCGAAAAAACCCACTACTGACCATAAAGAACTGAAAGGTTGGTTTCACATTTGCCAATACACATCTTGATGATCCCGAAGACGTTTGGGAAAATATTCTGTGGACTGAAGAGACAAACGTTGAAACTTTTAGAACGTGTGCGTCCGGTTACGTCGGGTGAATAACACAGCGTTTTGGAAGAAGAACAGCAAAACATGGGGCTGGTACTGTGGTGGCCTTAGGTTACAGGTTACAGCAGGATAATGGAAATAACACGGCCAAAATTACGGTTTTAGGGTGGCCTAGTCCAAGTCTGGACATACATTTGATTGAACCGCATTTGCATAATCATGCACAACAATCTTGCAATGTGAATTGATTAATCACAAGAATGGGACAAAATTCCTCCTCAGGGATGTGGATGCCCAGCTTTTAGGTTTAGTTTCACTGTTTAGGATACGATTAGGATAGCTTTTTCCTCCCCTAATAATGAAATCATCATTTAAAAATTGCTATTTTGTATTCACTCAAGTTGTCTTTGATATTAAAATTTGACCTTAAGTGTGACAAAAAAAAGCAAAAGCAGACAAAATCTGATTTTTTTTGTTCAACAAGTAAATAAATGAAATCCAAAATAAATACATATATGTTTCAAATATTTTCCTTAATTTCCACATTTATTTATTTATATATCACATCTATTTTCTTTTTTTATATATTGTCTGTTTGGGCAGTATTAGTCCTCCATACTTGCCCGAAAATGCCAATACAAAGAGTCAGAGTCATAGTTACAATTTTTAACACAACTGGAAGTAAGACAAACGAGGCTAGATCCAAGGTCTTCTTGCCAACATGCACAGTATAGACGACAATAAGGAAGTTATGAAACATCTCCAAAGCGCACTGTTAGAGAACCGCAGCAAAGTGTGGCTTCTTGGTGTAACTTCATTAGATTTTTCTGATCATATGTTGATGAAAACGTACCTGGTTTTAGGAGGTGCTCCCTGCAGTGTTTCAGTTGCTCCTCAGCCAGGGCACACAGTTTATCCACAGTGTACTCCTCTCCTGTCATTTGGAGTCTTTTCTCCCAGTTACGTACCTGTAATAGACAAACTCATGATGGTGACTATCATGCAGCATGTGGATATATAAAGAATACGGTGAAGCTGATTTATAGGAATACAGTGATGGTGAAAAAAGAAGATATCAAATGACTGAAATCGGATCTGGTCTAATTCTACTTCTGGCAGGCCTAACTAGAAGTACCGGTAGCCATTTTCTGGACGAATTTATCATTCTCTCAAATCATTGTGGAGGAATTTTGGTGCACTCATTGAGGTTTATGGATATTTATTGCACAGCTCCCTTAAGGTCCACCCGCAGTATTTTAAATCAGGTTGAGGTCTGGACTTTGACTGGATAACTGCAACACTTTTCCGATTTCATACATTGTTTTCGTAGGTTTGCCGCTGGGGTTGGAGCCCCTGTTCTGTTGCATGACGCAGTTTCGGCTTCCACCGTGGAGACTTTTTTTTTTCCCCATCTGAGGAGGTTGAATCATGGTTGAATCCATGTCTGCAAGTTGTCCAGGTCCCGTCTCTCCAAAAACAAGCCCAAATCATATCTCCTCCACTACCCTGATTGACGACTGGTATGAGACGTTTTTGTTGGTATGCTGCGTTTTGCGGTCCATCATCTCCAAACATCTCTTCCTTTGTTTTTTGGGAAGAAGTCATGTGGTTCATTTAGATGCAATTTTACACACCTAAGTCACGCTGACACATTTTTAAGCGAGAAGATCCTTTTTCCATAGACGCTTTCCTAACAGGTTGTACTTTGTAAGGATTTTTCTAATTGCAATGTCACAAACTTTTAACATTTAACATACTAACTGAAATGTGTAGAGCATAGAGTGGAGCTGCATGTGTGTGTTCGTTTTGGTTTTTATTTTTCTAAACTTTGAATGGTCTGACCTTGAGGTGAATTTGCTGGGATTGTTCACTCCTGAGCAGACTGGACAATTGTTTCATTGTGGTATGATGGACTTGATGTTTTTCGGAAAGTCTTCCAACCCGTCCATAATTGATGGGTACCAACAGCTGCTTCTCATTGCTGACGCCGGCATTGTGTAAATACACACACACGTTTGCACCTGACCTGCAAAAACTAGTTTTTCTCGAGACGGCTCCTCTTGCTAAAGATCGGGGGTCTCATTTATAAAGCTTGCTTACGCACAAAACGGGGTGTGAAAACTACGTAAGCAACTTTCTACGCCAAGTTTAGGATTTATTGAAAAAAAACGTGGCGGAACAATGTGCGCAACTTTAAGCACACTAAGGATCTTGCTTACGCACTTATTTGGACACAGAGGACACTGAGAGCGCAGCAGGAGAGATGGCAAAAATGTGAATTTAAGACACAATTTACACTTTGTAGAGCTCTGCGCACACAGACACACAACCAGCAGTCAACCTCCTATCCCGTCTCTGAACTTAGAATAGAAATGAAAAGCTGAATGAAAATGTATTGCACATAAGAATTATATCACTGTATGTTCATGTGTATTTATGTCTTCAGATTATATAGAAGTTGCACTTATTGGTGTATTATTTGTGTGAAATACGAATACTGCAGCGTCCCCTGCATAATGATGCACAATGGATGCTGGCGCTCATTAATGAGCACGCCACTGGAAGCATCTGGATGGGGGACCCGATGTAGATTCCTTAAAGCAGTCCTATTAGATCTTTGTGCTGAGCTGGACCCGGTGTTGGATCTACCGGCCCGCTGGAACCGTGCATCCCGTCCCCCACTCTTCTTTTTATGTCAGGAACGCTGCTGCATCAACGCTGCGTCACTTGCAGCTCTTCCTTTTGTTTGTGACCCCAAATCATTATTTTGCAAAGATGATACTTTTTAAAAGTAGACTTAAAACGCACCTTTACTGTCAGGCTTTAAATATCTAGTTTTATTTGTTTTAATAATTTGCTTCTTTTAATAATTTTGTTTTAATAAATTCCAGTCTTATTGTTGCTACAAGAAGTAATCATGAAGGCCTAACTGAAACTTTATTGTTCTTATCTTTTTCATAACTTGTGCTGCTTTAATTATAAAATTTTTAAAATCTTTTGACTCTCTCCTTTTTACACATTTCCTTTTGCAACTGTATTTTTGTCTTTTAATGTGAAGCACTTTGGCTGCCTTTGGCTGAGTAAAGCGCTGATTGAGTGATTGAGTGATTGACTGAAATAAAACGGTTTTCCGTGCCTCTACCAGTCTGCAGCTGTCTCTGTGGAATTACTTTCTCCGCCTCTTGGTTTCCATGGCTACCCATGAAACGCCCCATATTAGCCGGTATAAGTGGATGCAGAATATTCACTAGACACTTCACATGGACCGTTTATGGGAGAAAGTGGGTGTGCAGGAGGCGGGATATGATCCAAAAACACCTGCGCACATTTCTAGGGAGAGTGGGATTTATAAAGCGAAAAGTGCGTGCAGCTGTGCGGACTCCAAGTTTGATAGATCGGAAACTTACTAGGCGTAAGTAAAGAAAAGCTGCTGAGCTTAAGTACGGTTTTAGTAATGATTCTACGCAAAGTTTTATAAATGAGACCCCAGATTATTTAGTGTTTTATTATCTGCACCTATTTGCTACTTTCCTGAATTTTTACATCATTTTATACTATTTGCATCAGTCACCCCCACCTTCAAAGTATTTTTTTGTAATTGTAATTTAGAATAAAGGTGTTGATTGGTTGATTATTGAATGTCTCCTTTAATTTAGTCTACACAAATCCTATATTGCCACAGCTGGTAGGTCGCCCATCCAACTCACTGAAAACAGATGTGCCAACCAATTCAGTGGCTACAGGTGTATAAAATTCAGCACCTAGGTATGGATGCTGCTTCTACAAACATTTGTGAAAGGACGGTTCTCATTCAGGAGCTCAGTGAATTCCAGAGTGGTGTGTGATTAGTTAGGTACAACCCTGTGTAACTTATGCTCTGTTTATTTTATACTTTAACTTTTTTTTTTTACTCTTCCTTCCAGTGTTTCCTCTATGGGAGCCCTCTCCCTCGGGAGCAGTGGTCAGCTGTGGCTGCCTGGGTGCTCACCAGGTAGCGCTAGGTGGATAGCGCTTGGTGGAGGTGGGGGCCTCGGCCTCGCCTCCTATGGGCGCCCTGGGTCAGTGCCTTGGTGTCTGCTGTTGATCTGCTGCTGCCGGTGCAGATGGCTCCCTTGATGGCGCTTCCTTACCTGGCTCATCTGTACTCAGTCCATTGTCCTTTTTACTGTTACTTTTAAGTGTGTGCTTGCATGATGGTTGGGTTGGGGGGAGGGGGGTTTAACTATAATCATGCTTTTAAATCTGTTTGGGAGGGATGGGAATGTGGTTTTTGTGGGTTCATTTTAATTCTGTAAAGCACTTTGAACTGCAATTTGTGTATTAAAAGCGCTTTATAAATAAAGCTTGATTTGATTTGAAAGGTTGTTGCAATTTTATGCTCACCGACTTTGTGTGGAACAGTTTGGGGGTGGCCACCTGTTGTTCCATCATGACAATCAGCGCAGAAAGCAGGGTCCATAAAGATATGGATGAATGAGTTTGTTTTGGAAAAACCTGACTGGGCGGCACGGACCCCAACCTGACAGGGCACCTTAGACAACCAGGCCTCGCTGTCCAACATCAGTGTCTGACCTCCCAAATGGAAGAATGGTCACAAATTCAAACATTAAAACCTTATAGCCTTTGCAGTTGGAGCTGCTATTGCTGCAACACGAGGGCACACATCAAATTAAACCCAATAGATTAAGAAAAGATTGTCACTCCAATTCATGTGTGTGTAAAGACAACTGACCTGATACTTTTGGCAATAAGTTATATGTATCCATAGACACGTGCTAAGCAGCAAAAATATACACATCTGTAAAACTCTGTGGAGATAATTACCTTACAGACATGCTTGGTCTCTATCTCCAAACCTCCAGATGTTTCAAAGTGCTCCTTATACCAGTTGCTCTCTGTGACATCCTGAAAGAACAGGCATAGATATTAACAACACATTACACAACCACACATATAAAGGTTACTTGAGTGTTGAGGCTTAAGCAGCACTGAGAGGCTGTGAGAGCTCTGCCCTGACTTGTAAATAAAGGATGAGCAGAGTCAGGGTCAATGGCAACGATTCTGGCACCGCTGAGCTCTGCTTAAACCTTTCATTTTCACCTTTGCATCCAGGTCCCCCGCGGGTTTGTGTGGACAGTCCAGGGTGTGTGGCCCGAGCTCTGATAGCTGCATCACGCTGTCACATCCTATTTTTTTTTATTAAAAACCACACGCACACATAAAAGGGAAAATAAACCACACGTAATAGAAGTTGTAGACACAACTATAGATGTGTATTTGTTCCACATACGATTTAAAGGAAATGTGCAAATCTTTTGTTTCACAATTTTACAGAAATAACCTGCAGTACGACATGCAATCTGCATTACTAAAGGGAAATCCTGACTGGATGAAAGATGTGATCAAAATAAAGGGTGTGTCCGCACGCTAGCCGGGTGCAGCATGTTTAGTTAAGTAACAATATCCCTTTCATTAGAGCAACATAATCTTTGTCTACAGCACTGCCACGTTACATGATATCATAGGTTGGGTGAAGAGAAGTTAGAGAGAGCACCTAGCATATTAATAATGTTGTTATTCAAGCACCTGTAATAGGTAAAGCTACTCTCCAGGGTTGAATAGGAGCACAAATCTTTAAGAATCCACAAAGTGACAGAGAATACTTTATTACTGATTACCTGGTAGCATATTTACAGTCTTTAAAAGTCCCTAATGTGAAATGTCGCCTTGATTTTAAGCGGAATGTTGCTAGCCTCTGTTTAAGCCAATCATTTAATGGAATTTGAAGCTCCAAATTTTACCTCGGTAACGAAAGAAACACTGGACCCGAGCTGCTGACATCTGTTTTTCAAGGTCCAGTTCTGTGACCTTCCAACCATCCCCCAGTGGACAACCGCTAAGTGGGTCGACCTTCGATCGTCGGGCCAGCATCTCAATGTAAGGCCTGGAGAAGGTGCTCTTTGGGTTACTGCAAAATAGTATGAGAATCCCCTTTATGTAGTTAGAATTTGCTAGTCTTTAGTGTTTGGATACATGGTTCTGTAGTACTTTGCAGAGAAACAGCATGCTTCTTGCTAAGCTTCTTGGTAGAGTTAATTTAAATTGATTGGCTTCCTCGCACAACTTCCCAATAGTCAAGAATGAATGAAGAACACAATGTAACTGCTGTTTAGGTTGATCCTGTTGTCTGTTTAGTAGTAATACTAGCAATAGCTGTTTACCTCAATCATTATTAGCAAGCAAAATTTTTCTGCTAACATTGTTTTTGACGGGTCGGATGATGAAAAGGTGAAGAATATAAGCACCAAACGACACGGACACCTGCTTTGATGGATTTCTTTTTGTTTTTAGCTGCATGAAGCTTCGTAGCAAAGAAGAAGAGAAAAAACAGCTCAAACAAATGTATAACATATCAAAATAAAAAAATTGATGATTATATATTGAATATAAAGGTGTGAATGATCCCAATTACCAACTGATGTAAGTCAAAATAGCTTTTTACAGGTAAACAACGTGAACGTGAAGCACTTGTTTGTTAAGAATCCCTGAATGAATATTACACAGCTATGATCCTTGCGGCTGCTGGACTTTCCCACAAACCCTCAGCTGATTCAGGTCTCACCTGTGGTGGACGGACACGGGTCTGTAAAGAGCGCTGAGGGCCACAGGGCATTCATAATCCAGCTGCTGCTTCCCTTCTGTGAAGGTCACAGCCAAGGGAATCAGCGCCCGCGTCACCAACACAGTGTACGCCTGCAAAAAGTGAGACGGCCATTATTTAGTGATAAACGCACCAGAGCCTCATGAAACTTGAATGACCCTAACAAATTAGACTCTTGAAATTTAGTTTATATCTTCTTATTTATTCATGGGGAGCGAGTTGAAGAAGACGGAGCCTTTCGAGCTGCTTTTTTAATGTGATTCAGGGGTTAATAAGGTAAATGGTAACGATATGAAGACACTTATATATGTTGAAATCAGTATAAGAACTGCACATCTGATATTGGATAATCCACTGAAGCACTTTTGTACCTGCGAAACACTGCCATCTGCCGAGCAGACGGAGACCTCCACCGAGGTGTCTCCAAAGTGTAGTGGCACAGGTTGGGAGCTGCTTCCCCCATTTACTGTAACTTTAATGAGGCTGTCTGGAACCTTGGGAAGAAGGGTCACCGTATTACAGTGAAACGGGACAAAGCCTGCAGGAAAGTAAAACCAGGACAGTCCATTTGACCCGACATTGTAAAATGGAAACAAACATAATAATAATAATAATAATAATAATAATAATAATAATAATAATAATAATAATAATAATAATAATAATAATAATAATAATAATAATAATAATAATAAGCTACTTTTTTGTGTTATTTTATCTGAACACATAAATCATCATCTGGAGAGATACACGCACATCAACAGCTCTGATGAGAAAAACAAAGCTTGCACTCACTGCTGTATTCGTGGACTTTGGTAGTAAAGGCTGGGGAAAGCGGAAGATCCCCTTCCAGAGACAGATGGGTGAGCTCTGCGATCTTCCCCGACAGCTTAGTGATCTCCACACTGTATTTCTTCGACGTCCCATCCTCAGCAACCACTTCAACTTCCACTCTGTTCAACCCATCCTTCAGTTTAACAGTGCTGGAACGCTCGCCAGACAGCTGCAACACACACACACACACACACACACAAAGGTTCAGGTTAAAATAGAAAGAAGTGTCTTTAAGAAGAAAAAAAACATAACAAAACAAAACAAAACAAAGCCTGTTTAGAGCGATACTCACAATGCTGTATGATGCTGCACAATCACTGGTGTTCAGGTCCAGAGTCACTTTGCTGACACTACTCTCCACTGTCACTGTGTAGTCTGTGACCTGTGGTGAGAAGGCTGGATGGAGCCTCCCAGCAGAGACAGAGAGCTTCTCCAAATCACAGTTGTCCATGGCTCAAGCCTTCTCTGTCAACGAGGACTGTTTACAGCACTAACCCTCCACAAAAAACTAAATGGCTGTTCTCTTTTACCCATAATGACGTTCCAGGTTACCAAGGCAACCACAGCACCTCTGTTAGCATCCCCCCCCCCCCCCCCCTCACACTAAAATAACTTTTTTTTGTTCTTTTTTTTTACTCGCCTTACCGTTAATTTTTGAGATTTCTACAAAATTATAACTTTGAACACTACCTTTTATTTGATTTAATTACTAATGTGGAGTTGGCGACGCGTCAAAATGCGTTAGAAAGACTGGAAAACGCGACGCAAGAATATAGTCATCAGCTAATAAGTCTTTTAATAACCAGTTTAAACTAATTTTAACAACTTAAAGCACGAACAAACACATTTAGAGCAGCGAAGAAGCAAGCCGCGAGTCTTCCGAACGGCAGAGGGCAGTACAGAAAGCGTAACACGTTGTTGATCTCTTCCTGTTTGAAGGTGAAAACGTGAAGCGTCTTGAAACGGTAAATACAACAAATTCTGTAAGCTTCTGATGAACTAACCTCAGAGGCTGCTTTCATTTAGTTGTGGTAAACATCGTATTCTATCTGTTTTTGAGTTCGTTGAAACATATTAGCTAATGACCACTGTTAGCTGCGGTTGGAAACTACCTAACTAGCCACGTAGCTAGCCTGAAAGAGCGTCGTTTTCCGTCTGTTACACTTCATCTATCGAGCTACAGCTGGGATGTCTGAACGTTTTGGACTTGTTGATTTGTAGGGGGTTAAAATGGCAGCGGGAGGGACAACCGAGGACTACCCGCAGGAGATAGACGAGCAGCTGACCACCTTCGATTCGTCGGTAAATGGGGTGAAAACCATGCTGGAGAAGCTGATGTCCATGTCCAGAAACGATGTGATGCAGAAGGTGACGCTCGGTGATTGTTTCTACTCTTCATTTGTACCACATTAATGCCAAAGCTGAACGTAGAAAATTATCTATCTATCTATCTATCTATCTATCTATCTATCTATCTATCTATCTATCTATCTATCTATCTATCTATCTATCTATCTACAAAGCACTGTGCAAAGGTTTTAGGCAGATGTGAAAAAATGCTGTAAACAAAGAGGGCTTTCAAAAATGGAAGTATTAATCATTTGTTTTCATCAAGCGAGTTGTTTACATGCGTTCGAGAATTCTATGGGCTGCACTTCTAGTAAAAAGCTTTCCAGCTCAATCGAAACTTGCTCTCTGTCGCCCATTGCTCCTTGAGTGGATGTGCGTTTACAAGCTGAAGAAAGTCGACCAGAGACATCACTGCAATGGTAGGCAGACCCGCCTGTTTGGTATAATTGGTCGATCATGCACCTGACTATAATCCTACAAAATCCCGAACTTTGTGCAAGAGTACCTATAAGAATCGTTGCTGGATTGAAAGCAAATGGTATTAACACCAAATATTGATTTGACTTAGATTTTTCTTTTGTTTGCTCACTTGGCATTTTGTAAATTGATAAAAATAAACAATCATTTATGTTTCTGAAACAATTACCAGTTTACAGCATTTTTTCACACCTGCATAATACTTTTCCACAGTACTGTATATGTCTCTGTATGTGCGTGTATATATATTGTGACAACTACTTCTTTTGGTTAATCTATTCAATTTAGTTTCAATTCAGTTTATTTATATAGCAACAATTATTTTTGTCTCAAGACACTTTACATTTAAAAAAATAAGACAATTCAATCCTATCATATAGACAGATTTAAAGTTGATGTAATTCCAAATTGATCCTAAAATCCTTTTTTTGTTGTAAAATTGGTTAAAAAGTTTTCTATATAAGAAAACCCAGCAGATTTGAGCTGTTAGCATGTTTTGACACTATCATACATCAACAGTCTTCAGTCACGGGCCTCTTCAGTTTCACTGCAAGACTGACTGCTACCAGAGATCCTTCCTGCCATCCTGAACATCACCATCCACACAGCTCTTTGAAGACATTTGGATGAGCATGTAGCGTCAGACACTTGTTTCCGTTGTGTCCTTGACTTTGCAATATTCCCTCATATCCAGCATCCATGTAGCTACAGTGGAGAAGGAAAAACTCTTTTTAACAGGAAGAAACCTCCAGCTGAACCACAACCTCTTAGTCTTGGCGCTTGACATGCCGATGGGGAATTAAAACACAAACTGTTAACAAAATACAACGTAACACAGAGCATACACAAGCGCACAAAAAAACAACACACAAGCAATGATCCAGTAGTACCATCTATATTAGAGAAAAGTAAAGAGCTAATGGTAGTATTATCTCCTTTGGTGGCCTCATCTATAAGAAAAACACAGCTAAACAGATTAACTCTGAGCCGGTTTTTAAATCTGTTGGATGAAAGAGAGCACATAAAATCTAGCACTTTTAGCCCTGAGATGAACATTTTAGCCACTGCAGTTTCACTATCCTAAGTGTATTTAAGGCCGCTTTGTTTACAATTTAGTGGATACAAATTTTACAAATTTAGGTTTAGCTGAACCCCCCCCCCCCCCCCGATTTTGGCTTCTTACGGGCTCTATATTCATCTGCTTCATGTAACTTGTTTTGGGTGAATGAACTGTAATTAATAGTATGAAATCATCTTTGCAGCTGGATCCTTTGGACCAAGCCAAGCTGGATCTGATGTCTGTTTACACTCTTAATTCATTGTTCTGGAGTAAGTTGCTTTTTCCTTTATTCACTACACACAACCACACTAGTGTTTAGGAACAAAATGGTGTTAACTTTCATAGTTGTTTGCAGTGTACTTGGTGACGAAAGGGATAAACCCAAGAGAGCATGGAATCAAACAGGAGCTGGTATGTGCTTCCCTTTAGCGTTTTGATACATTCTCTGTATCCATAGGCGCGTTTCCACTATCGGAACTTCATGGTAATTTAACCAGATCTTTTTCTGACGGGGTAATCTGTCGGGCCGCTCCTCTCAGCCTCCGTGTCTCCATACACAATCTGCCCTTTAAGGAGTCAGCTAAAGACATCCGCATATCGCAACAGTTTCAGTAGCGAGCAGCGTCACTGTTCAGCACAAAAAGGTGCCCAGAGCAGCAGAAATAACAAGAGATCAACATGGAAGAAGCAGGGCTTGTTGCTGTGTTTCTGTTTGCTTTTGTTATAAACTGCTTCGCCAGCAACTCTTCTTATTTTTACAAAGCCGGTTGTTTGGCGACGTCTGCTCATTTCCCTCTGAATTACAATCAATCATTGCGGCTTAACCAGAGCTCCTGCTGAGCAACTCGATTGGGCCGTTCCAAGTACATACCACCATACAGGTACTCCGTTGGTTCCAGAAATGGCCCCGAAAACGGCCCTGTCGGCTTGGGTCGATGAAGTGGAGACACGCATATCCGGAAGATCCGGTCAAATTACCCTGAATTTTCGATGGTGGAAACGTGCATCATGATGATCTTCTAATCACCCTTGTTCTGTTTTCATCAGGAGCGCATAAGGACTTACATGAACAGAGTCAAAGAGATCACTGACAAGAAGAAAGCCGCACGTCTAGACAAGGGAGCCGCTTCACGTTTCCTGAGGAACGCTCTTTATGATCCTGAGGACAAAGAGTCGAGAAAATCAGCATCCAAGAAATCAGCAGAGACGGCCTCCGACGCACCACATAAAAAACGCTCCAAACAGAGTTGATCCCGAGGAAGACGCGCTCAGTCTGGTCCCATTGCAACATGTTTCCTCAACAGAGGTGAAAGATACTGAAGTAAATAATCAAACTGCGGCGCTGGCTTGAAAGATCAGGTCAAGAGACAGCAAATATTTGTCTCACTTTAGTAGAGTTGCTCGGAATTCAGTCCTTGAGCAATTTTCAAGTGTTCACTGGATGTTTTAGAGATGAACAAAATTCTTATTTATCTCCTCAGCTGGTCAAGTTGTGCTGCTTTTGGGGCATTGCTTTATATATCTTCACTTATTACCATTAGCGTCTTTGTAACTTGAAGTAAATTCTAAGAATCCACTTCAAATATGATTTAAAAAATCTGTTCATTTTTTTTATATTCATTTTTTTCCTGTTAATGTATTGGTTTGACACATTTTTTCCCCCACAGAGAATATTTTCATAGTTGATCTGTAGAGAAGCATGCTTAAAAAAAAAAGAGGTTTAAGTTGTCGATCCAGTTTCAAGTGCTTGTATTATGCTTTTTGGCCCACATGTTCATTAGTTGAACCTCCGAATAATATAAGCAAATAATGTAATTTTATTGGTTTAAGTGATTGATTTTATTTTTAATATTTTTTTTAACTCTTTTAACCTTTAGTATATAACAACCAGTTCACCCCAAAACTGTTCATACTCCACTCAGATTAGATTTTATTTTATTTTTTATTTTTTTGCCAACATGTTTCTGTTGGTTGGCCCTTATTGATGTTTTGGAGTGGCTCAGCTTGAATTCAATAGGGATCCTGTAGAGGGAGCTAAAGATTAGGGTGATGACAAGGAGGCCTTCTGACCTCACAGACTTGGAGCTTATTGCAAAAGCTAAATTGTCCAAAAAAAAGGAGAAACATACAGAAAGCAGGTAAGCGATTATCCTGTATGAGTAGTTTGAGTCCTGTTTTGCAAATAAAGATTTTTCGGTTAATACCAGAGAAGGGTGTACCAAAACTTTTAAAAAATCGAATTTCTTAAATAAGTTGGTAAATAAAGCAATTTAGTTTTTCAAAATTGATACTCCATAGAGTTATAATCATTCGAAAGATTATTGTTGAAAATTGTGATTAAGATATTGACTTTGATTAACCTACATTTTTCTCATTCTTTTACTATACACAAAGTCTCTAAAGCTCTTGGTGAGCTTTAGTCTCTAAGGTAAAAAGAAAGATTCTCATGTTGGCTTTACGAGCACTTAAAGTCATTCCATCTCACCAAATACAGTATCTTACCAAATGCTGCACCCAATCACTTAATTCCAATTGTTATATTGCACACACTGATATTGCAAAGACGATTGTGATTCAATACACTGTGTGCATATTGTAATATTACTATCCTATACTTAGGGCTTGGCGATGTGGCCTGAAAATAAAATCTCCGATTTTTTTTCACACCAAATCCAATTTCCGATTTTTTCTTTCTTTCTCCCTTTACTTTCTTAAACAGAAATAACAAATGACAGAATCTTTTTTTAAACTCTTATTTTAATATCTCCCTTGGGAGTCTACCTCAATTCAAAGTTGTGAAAAATCTCAATTTTTCCAAAAATAAATCTTAAATGGCAAATTCGAATTAATCGATTCATCGCCCAGGCCTACCTGTACCAGTACCCTACCTTATCTTGCTGACTTCTGACTCAACGTGGAGCTCTTTGCCCATTGCTGATCCCCACACGGCCCCATCCATCTTGTCTGTCACTCTGATTTCATCAGTCTATAAACCTTTGGAAAATCTGTCTTCAGATTTTTCTTGGCCTAGTCTAGACGCTTCAGCTTGTGTGTCTTGAGTGGTGGTCGGATTTCAGTCTTCCTTAGCTTGGCCATGTCTCTGAGCATTGGATATGTTGTACTTCTAGGTACTCCAGGCAGGTTGCAGTTATGGAGTATGACAGAACTGGAAGATAATGAGTTCCTGGTAGCTTCACGCTTTATTCTTATAACATCATTGGCAGTTAACTTGCTTCTTTATTTTTTTTTCTTAACATGCGTCTGGCAACTGCAACAAAGCATTTGATGGTCCTGTGATCAGGCCTCAATATCTTCAAGAGTGATGATTCTCTCAGACTTTTGATAATTTTTTACCCTCAAGTCAGTTAATCCCCATTTTGCCTGAAAAGAAACTGCCTAATAATTATGGTATATCACTCCATGATATAGGGTGTTTATAGGGTGTTGTCTGGGTAATTTTACATTTGAAAAGTTTGTTCAATAACAAAAACACTGTTCATAAGGATTATGTTACTGTTGATAATGGCGTAAGACATATTTTATCCTCCCTGTAAACAACGAAAGAGGCCATTTTGATGATAGGATAAAAAAAGACTGATAGAAATTAGCATATTTTGGATAATGATTACGACACAATTTACCTGGGCCTGTCTCAAAAAATCTCTAGTAAAATCATGATTTTTTTTCTGGTTATAGTAATGATGATTCTTTAACAAAATTCAACGAGAGTTTGTCACCTCTGAGGATCTTGGAGAAATTTATTTCTGAAAATGAGACAGCATATCCCAGATTGGTAATTATGAGGTCATTTGAATCTATCTCCAAAAATGTATTGTAGAATGATAAAATATTTATTATGGAT
This sequence comes from Valencia hispanica, assembly GCA_963556495.2. NCBI lineage: Eukaryota > Metazoa > Chordata > Actinopteri > Cyprinodontiformes > Valenciidae > Valencia > Valencia hispanica. Next base: position 40,320,902 of record OY747711.1, read on the forward strand.
ATATGTATGCAAAAGGGATAGATATGTCAAATATAAATTTTTGATGGTTAGGAGAGTGCAAACATCAGCTGGTCATTTCCACTTAACCAAAGTTTGTGGTCTTGGAGACCAGCATGCTGAAACCGTACCTACGATTTCTGCAAGAAATCCTTGCACAAAGATTCATAATCCAATGGAACAACATTTTACGACATAAAATTTTCAGACATGGCACCCGACTGACTCTATATAAATGAACCACACCACCAGCCAATCACAAACTCATCTTTTTCATCCAATCAGTGTATTCCTTAGAAATAGCCTACTGCACTCAAGAATCAGCACCAGCTTTCTTTGGTATTTTGTGCACACTTTAGCTTAGCTTTATTCAAAGATGTTTAAATAAAAAAGGCAAAATAGAAAATAAAGCTTTTTCTTTCTTATGAGCTCAATTTTTTAAATATACAGTGTTATATATAAAAAAAAGAAAAATACAATTTTGGATGAAAAAGAACCATTCACAGCCAGCAAATCAAAATGCTGCACCTAGTGGCAGAAATACAAAACAAAACGATAGAACATGAGAAATACACACTTGTACCTGGTAGCCTAAGAACATTCAATTAGCTAACATTGTGGATTTTAGTTCATACGTCTATATATTTCTTGAGTGTTGTGTGAAAAACATTTCACATTTGATTTTAAGAGATAGACCATGTCAAGGTAGCTCGTAAATCCCCCCGCGCGTTTTGAAAGTTACAATCCAACTTGCATCCCCCACAGTTTTGAAAAGCTTCCTACGCCACTGGCGTCACTTGAGCCAAAGTTTTAAAATCAGGGAACATTTCTCCAATTGATCAGCAGTGATTGGCAAACCTCTCTGAACGAGTGCTTTTCTGATCGCTTCAGCGGGAGAAAATCCAGCAGCGTGTGCTCTTTTTCTATCAGTATTTGCACTGCAGCAACCTGTCACCGCCGATTTGAGTTCTGTGCAGTGTGTTAGTCAATGTCAAGGCGCCTTAGGCGAGGCACCTTGCTTATGAGGACACTGTCCTTCCTTGGTCAAAGAAAACTGTTAAATGGAACAGACTTACATCACGTGACCGCTGTTGCCCAGGGCCCGCCTTTTGCTTATGCGCTCTGTTTACGTCCCGCACACATTATACTTTATACGTATAAGTTTCAATATAGATGTATAATGAGAGTTTTAGTTTTTTAATTTTGTATATATTGGTTAAATTAAATGTGTAACCGAGTTAGTACCTGCTAGCAACCGAAGCTGCAACTACTAAGGAACTAACCAACCATAGATACTTGCTTTGGATCTAAAAAACATTTTCCGATAGCTGAAATTACTTGACTTGCATTTAAATGGGAAATTTGCTCCTGAAGTTGCTGGCAGCAACTTCTAAAATACCACGCTGTATTCTGGGAAATTTTTGACCGAGGGAAGGCAACAAGGAACATCCCTTGTATCCTTGGTCAGTTAGCTAAACGGCAGACAGAGGACGGACACCTCAGTAGCAAATGGACATTGGAACACGCCTTGGCGGTCCCTGATGACGTATCTCCTAGGCAACCGGGGTGCGACCAAGGCATCAAGACGAGGTTCCTTGGCATTGAGAAACACCCATAGTTGCGCTCCAAAGCCTCAGTAACTCTTCAACATGCTGTTAGCTTTCGATTAGCGAGATGCTTTGGGTACAGTGGCCAGGTCTGAGATGATGCTCTCATGGGAATCTTTTGATTTATTTAGTTACCTGAACTCTGTGTGTAAAGTTGAATCAGTTGATCAGGGGTTTGAATTGTAATCTGTCGAAATGACTGACTTTTTTCAGTCGTTTAAAAAAAACGGTCAACTACGGCAAAATATTCTGTTAACGCCACCCCTACTCCCATTGAACGTTTCCACATTTTGCCACAGCACAACCTGAAACTGTAAAGCATGGCGTTAAAAAATTTTTTTGTTTGAAAAGTGCTCTATAAATAAAGTTTGATAATGGTCTAAAACAAATGTTTGAAGACTTTGGAGAGCAGCTGTATTTATACTATTGTACTACTGCTGAATTTGCTAGTCAGATGACTTCTAAAGACTTGTTTGCTACATTTCATAGAGGGTTATGTATGGTATAATGCTCTATCAAATAAAACCCTATTCAGGTACTATAAAGTTTTTAAATGTGACAAAATGTGAAAAGGTTTAAAGAAGGGTGAATAATTTTGTTAGGCTCTGTGAATCAAGCAGTTTGAATTTAGCCAGTCCACGTTGGGGTTAAAACTGTAACCTCTTAAACTGCTCACTGGTAACCTTTAGAAACAGCGCTGTCTCTGCAGCTTGAGTGGATAAGTGCAGGCTATAATCGCACTTCCTCTTATAAAAACCAATGTCACTTCTGATAAAGACACTCGTGGTTTCCTTTTAGTAATTTACAGCTGGACAGCTAAGATCTTAATCTTAATGTTCCACGAATCATTGCATCCCTCTAATCAAGGCCAGGAAACGGTAAGCCGGTGAGTTCAATTCCCAGGAATGCATCTTTTTCATCATCTTTCCTATTCTCATCCACCCAGCGTCCAAAAATGACATTTGTTTAGCCCAGGCTCCCTTTTCAGCTCTGTATTACATTTTCCACAAAGCTGCTGTTTTTAACTATTCAAAGACGTGCATCAACCTCTTCTTGATGAACTGCCCTGTCTGCATGCTGGAAAAAAAAAAATGTTCTCCTCCTTTCCATTCCTCGGCTCCCTCTTGAAATCTTAGCCTTTCCCTGCACTCTTCCACACATGTGCTCGCTGTAAAGGAGTTAGGTCACCGTTTTCGAGCGGATTTGAACAAACAAACTTGTAATGTTTATTCTGTTTGTGAGCTCGTTTGAGCAGTGTGGACATTTAGATTATGTGACCTCTTGAGGCGAAATGAAGGTATTCCCAGTCCTCCTTTGAAAATGGTTCTGAAAGTAGACTGCATTGGCCTGTTTTAAAAAACAACAACAAATGTATTTAAATTCATAAAAAAACATTGTTCTTACCTTTTTTACCTTTTTTTTTTAATTGAAAAAAAATCAGTTGTAAGTTTTTTTTCCATTCATGACTGTTTACATTTCAGAAAAAGTCAGAAATAATCAGCTTTTAAGCTAAAGAAAACGACAAAGTTTCAGTGTTTATTTTCGGTTAATCGTGTCACATTAAAAAGCTCTTAATCATATGAGTTTGTTTTAATCAGACTGATTTTGATAGATGCAGACATTCAAGGTTCATTGCAATTGAATGCATCAAACGCGCGTGGCAAAAGAATCCTGGGTCTTTGTCTCTGCACAAAGCAAATTGTTGAGTATGTTTTAGGTATTCAGACGACATCGAAAAATCATCTCACTGGTTGGAAAAAGTAACAACGCATGAACATGTTGGCTAAAAATTTCTTTAAAGTTGAAATTCATTTAATAGAATCCTTTCATGTCGATGTGACTAAAGTGGAAACTAGCAACTAAACCTGCAGTTGGTTCCATTGCTAACCTGAATTTCAACACATTCACGTGCCGAAAATTGTTCTCTGCTTCATAGGGAAACTCGAGGCCCATCGAGGCAAGGGTTTTCCTGGAAACAGAAAAATCTGTTTTTAATTCTGTCTGAATTGTTTGGAATTAAATACTCATCTTAGCATCTTAAGACCTTCCACTGATTAACTATAATGAACTATTGACCAAACTTCTTGAAATAATTATTTTAAGGCAGGAAAACAATTTAACATTTCTGTTTCCTACTTTTGCTTATTTTTACCATAAGATTTTGCCGGTTCTGTTAATCTTTTCTAATAACATAAAGACAAAAACACACCTATTGTGTTTTTCTTAAGTCTTATAAGTTTTTCATACTTTGTCACATCAGAAAGCAGTATGTTTCATTCTGATTTTTTGTGATTGACCAGAGGTTTGCAACCTGTGGCTTTAAAGCTGAAAGTGGCTCCTTGGACCTTTCACAATGGCTCTTAATAACATAAAAAATATGTATAAAGAACCAACAAATGTTAAATCTAGATATAACAAATTCATGTTGGTTTTGGGTTTTATTTCATGGAATAATTGCACTGAATTACAACTCCAGAGTGACAGAAGAAGTACCAGTAATTTAGTTTTAGTTCTTTTTTTAGTTCTAGAGCAAAAGTGGCTCTTTGGATTCTAAATGTTGCAGACCCTTGTGATAAAGAGACACCAAACAACATAAAAGTGTATAGCGGAAGGAAAAGCAGGGTTTAAAAATTCTTTGAAGATCACAACCTAATAAGATGATTATCTATGAGTCCCCTTTACTCTGATGCTATTAAATAAAACCCAACCAATTCTCCTCGGAAGTCTCCTAAATAGGATAAAATGCTTACTTCAGTGCTATACAATCTCAGTATGAATCCAGCTGTTCAATGAAGGCTTCAGGGGTTTGTTAAAGTACATTAGAGAACAAACAGCAGACAATTCAGGGAGACGCGTAAGAAGTTTAAAGTGCAGTTGGGTTGTAAAGAAATCCCAATATTTGAACAGTAAATTGAACATTATTCAGTCCATCATCCAAAAATGGAAAGATTATGACAATACTAATCCACCTCAACACAAACATCACCCTCAGCTGACAGGTTGGGGAGGGAGGCCATTGATCAGATAAGGCAACAATGGAGCAGCTGCAGAGATCCAAGACTCAGGTGGGAGAATCTGTTGATAAGAGAGCAATTAGTCGTGCAAGCCACAAATCGGACCATTCTGAAGGAAAACCAACAGGCTAAATATGTGCGGAGGGAAACAATCTTCAACACACCATTCCCATGGTGAAACATGGTAATGGCAGGATCAGGCTGTGGGGATAATGGTCAGAGTAGAAGGAAAGATGATCAGAGCTAAATACAGGACAGTGATTTAAGAAAACCTGTTAGAGACTGCAAACGACTTGAAACTGGGATGAGATTTCCTTTCCAACAGGACCTTGTTAACATACAGTCAGAGCTACAACAGAACAGTTTTAATGAAATCTTGTTCAGGTTAAAGAATGGCTCAGTAAAAATCTAGACTTAAATACATTTAAGAATGTGTGGGAAGACTTGAAAATCAATGTTCACATCTAAAGTGGGGTGATTTATTTGTATAATGGTGCAGAAAATAAGTATTTGGTCAATAACAAAAGTTCACCTCAGTACTTACTTGTAACCTTGTTTGGCAATGACGGGTTAAATGTTCCTGTAGGTCTTCACCAGATTTGCACACATTGTAGCTGGTATTTTGGCCCATTGTTCCATGAAGATCTTCTCTAGAGCTGTGATTGTATGGAACTGTTGTTGGGCAACGTAGATTTTCAAATCTCTCCACAGATTCTGTATTGGATTGAGGTCTGGAGACTGGCTAAGCCCCCCTAGAACCTTGAAATGCTTTTTACATAACCACTCCTTTGTTGGCGTTGTGTTTGGGATCATTGTCATGCTGGAAAAACCAGTCACGTTTAATCTTCAATGCTCTCACTGATTGAAGGAGGTTTTCACGATACATAGCCCCATTCATCCTTTCCCTGATACGGATCAGTCGTCCTGTCCCCTTTGGCAGAAAAGCAGCCCCAAAGCATAATGTTTCACTCCCATGCTTCATAGTGGGTATGGTGTTCTTGGGATGCAACTCAGCATGGATGTTGGAGTCTGACTGTTTGAAGGAGTAGACAGGTATCTCTTATACAGATAATGAGTTCAAACAGGTAACTAGTGGAGGATAGAATGGATTTTTATTTTGTATTCTGTCTCTCAGTTGAAGTGCACCTTTGATACAAATTGCAGAGTCTCACATTTTTAAGTGGGAAAACTTGCACAATCAGCGGCTGCCAAATACTTTTTTGCTCCACTGTACTTTCTGTCCAATCTGACTGAGCTTGAGCTATTTTGCAAAAAGCAAAGAAGTGTATAAATGAATGTATTGACTATTAAGTATTGAATGGAAAGTGTTGACCTCAAGTAGCTCAATACATCTCCACAGCATATTTATCTGATTTTCATTTAAATATTTGAAATACAATTTTTTTCTCTACTTTACAATGATGTGGTTCTCTCTGCAGGTCTATCACATAAAATCAAACTAAACTGTGCTAAATGTTCAAGGTATATTAATAGTCTACTTTTATAATGTACTGAATTAATTTAACATATTTGATCAAGATTGTGTTGCTTCTCTTTTTTTGGTTTGGTAATTATCTGAAACTTGTTACATATTTCAGTCAAGATCTTCTGTTATTTTTTCCCCCCTCCATAGTTTGTAAAGCAACAAAAGCGCTAGCGCCTGAACATGTTAGAAACGAAGCTCTGATTGTACAGCACTTTACATTCCTGCAGGGTTGGGCCATAAACAGTAAAGAGACTGACGGTATGCTGAAAACATCCACGAAAAGTCCTTGAACCCTCATCACTAAACCCATCGCATCATCATCATCATCATCATCGCCATGCTTCATTGAGGTTGCATACTTTTCGCTACCATTTTGTCGCCTCTGTGTTTAATTTAGAGAGAAAATAAGCTCTTTGTGCAAATAAATATTTTGGCCTTTCGTTTAGCAAAGTGGAAAATTTCTATGCGAGTGTATGCTGTTATGCTGTGCTCTGCCCATGCAATCATGTACAACTTAACATGTTTATGTCTGAAAAAAACTAAAAAAAAACCTTTAAAGTAATACGTATTATATAGGATTTAGATGGTCTTTTTCCCAGGTGCAGACCAGCTTTCTGATGACATCACCCACTTGCTGACTGTGTAAAGACTTCTTCTTATACTGTGACCTACAGCTTACCTTTGGTCTAATCTCATTTTTTACATTTCTTTAGCAAAACGTAGCAGTCCATATGGCTGCAATGTGAAATCAAGTTTTTTTCCACTCTATAAACTATGGCCTTCCGATGCACAAAGCCCCCGGATAACCGTCCACCCATCAAGGAGCTAAACATCCAGTATAACCACCTCTGAATCCCTTGCGCTCATATAGCACACGTGCACACACACAGGGGAGGTCAAGCAGCTGCAAACACATAGGCTAGTTTAAAAAAAAAAAAAGAAGCGGGAAAATAAAGCTACAGAGGCCGAGACGCACAAAGGGACACAGAAAATAGCTTGCATGTGCTTATGCGAACACTTGGAGTTGATTGGAGGTGTATAATGGATTGGATCCCCCTCATAATTCCTGGGATGGTATTTTCCTCTGGCTCCACACAGAGGCGGATGAGACCACAGCTGTTTGGACATAAATTTCCAGAGGAATGCCTTAAGTCTGAGCCCTCGGCATAAGGAGCATGGCTGAAGATTCCTCTCCATATGACAAACGATCGCCCTCAGGACTTTTGTGTGTGTGTGTGTGTGTATATCTGTAAGACGAAGAAAGGGAAAAAAAGGGAACAGCTTCGTGTGCAGACATGCAAGGTCACTGAAAGGCAGGTTCTTTTACCTGTGAATGATGGTTACATGCAACTCCTATGCTTGCTGGTGCAGCAGGAGCTGGGTCGCACACAGTGTAGACTTCATTATGTTTACCGTTTGTTGAACATTCAGCAGCTGGCTTGTCCCATAAAAAAAAAAAAAAGTCAGATATTCCCTTACAGTAGCTTAAATCCCATTGGCAAATAAGCATGTAGGTTTGGAAAAATATCTTGGGTAGATTTAGTTCCATGCAGCTTGCAGGATGTAAAAAGAAACAAATATGTCTTCATTAGTAAATTTTGAGGGTCTCAGAGATTATGTAGCACAGCTTTCATTTTGAGAGGGTGCATGATCTCAACTTGCAAAGTAGTGCCACTCATGAGTTATAAAAGCATAGATATTCATAGTTTATAAATATATATTCTTTGTACATCAGTATGCATTCAAACACACAAAACACACCTTTGAAATTATTTTCTTATAATAAAGTGAAACATTATGTGACATGCTTTTTAGGGGTTTTAAACACACTTTTCCAAACAATTACTTGCTTTATTTAGTTTTTTTTACTTGTTGCAGTTGCAAACAAGCAAATAAAGCAAGCTCTTAGACACGGTCGGCTGTTTCTCTACAGCCATCTTCCCCACACACATAGTTTCCTGTTTTGCTGTGATAAAATACCGGTTTATGGCGCATCAATAATCCCTCTCATCTCTTTCGCCTTTGTGCATTCAGAGCAGAAGTTTACAGCTAGCATGGGGCCGGAAGGGCCGAGGGGCTTGATGTAAGTGCCTGGGGCTAACGGCAGCGTTAGGTACTGTAAAGTGATGAGGCGGGCCTCTGCTATTTCTTTTTTTCTTCTTCTTTTTACGATGATGTGAATGATGTGGCATAACATAGTAAAATACTGCACCGGACTGTCAGGGAAGTGAAAAGATTATGCCTTATGCATCATTTATAGTTTTCTTTTTTTTTGGTTATTTAGGATTTTATCACAACTGATGAACATTAACCTCATACCTGTTTTATTTATTTGTCCCGTTTGGAGGTAACGGGGCAACTGAGATGAGCTAAATGTTACAGAAACGTTGTGTAAAAGTGTAAGTATGTGAGAATAATGTGAAATAAGTAGAGTCTTGGTGATTTGACTTTTTTTTTTATAGCCACTTGATTATGTCAAAGAAAGAAACACGTTTAAGATCGTAATGTAGTTATGATGTTCAGGTTGGGGAAAAGGCTATGCTTCAGTAGGTTTCTAAAATTAATTCAGAAACAGGTCATGATGAATCTGCTTAAATGATTTATATATATTTATATATAAATGATATATAATATATATAAAGCTTTTCACACAGTCAGTCATATCTTATATCTTATCACAAGTAATGGTTGCACTGTAACCTTGGACTAACTTGCAAATTGCTTTACAATTATATCAACAATTGACAATATGTTATTCTAATCATCAAAAGCTTTGACAACAGTTTGTGCTACTATAAAATGTGGGATTCTGTATGGATCTATTTTATCACTTCTTTGGTTTTGTAAAATTACAAATGATTTTGTCTGCTGCATTAGCTCCCTTGTTTTTGTTTCTAGAATTTTCTTATGTACCAATGGCTAAAAACCAATGCTTATCTTTAAAATATGACTACAAAAGGGTAAATCCAGGTCTTATCTCTTCATTGAAAAGTTGAGTTATTTTGCAGAAGATGTTCCATAGAATTGCAATTTTTAATTTGAGATTTGGTCAGCAATTTGAGTTCATTTAAGTTCAGGTTCAGTTCATTTTAGATCCTGATCATTTTTAGCATAAGTAAATATTTCAATATTATAAATTTATATACAATTTTTGTCTTGCTTGCCTTTAAAATCTTTTAATGATAGGCAATAAATCTTCCACTCTTTCAAACTAAACTTAGTCACAGTTATAGAAGAGTTATCTTCAAAATTCACTAACATTGGCATAGGAAACTTTTTGAGTGATTATTACAATTGTTCTGTTTTGCAATACAGCGTACATATATTTAAATGTACTTGCCGACATTTACATTTTATTCTAGATTATTTAATTTGATTCTTTTTACTCTGGACAAATCTTTAAGAGTAGAATGAACACTTTCTCATTTTTTTTCTGTATGTACGTTTATGAACTCTTATCTCATCAGTAAGTTTTTTTTTTTTTTGCTTATGTTTCCTTTTGCTTTTGAAAATCATTAGTGTTTATTTGTTTAAACTAAAACTAAAGTATTTCACATAATTGAACCGGGATTAGATTGGTGCAAACTTATTTAGACAAAATCCCAGATACCATTAAATCAATGAGATGCAACAATTTGTTGCACATTTTTGTCAACATATTGAGCTGTATTTAATATCTTTGACTAAAATGAGAAATTATTGAATTAAATATGTGAAATTACAAGCAGGGATCCTTACTTCAGTCGAGTTAAGGTATGATTTGAGATTCCCCACAGCCGCCACAAGGGAGCAGTCAAACACTGCAGTTCAAACCCTCTCAGCCCACTCATCCATGAGTGGCAAGCTGAGGTTTTGCTTTCCTCCTCACCGCAGAGCAGATCAGAGAAGATTAGCCCTCGCCTGGCCAGTAATCGCCCTTATCACACAGGAAAACGACAACAACGCTATGAGTTTAATGACTGAAGTAATTGTTGTGGAAGTCCTGCGTTATGCTGCGGTGGGGTGATGAATGACAACTGCAATGCACCGTGCTGTGAGGAGATTGCTGCTGCATGTTGTTATTTAAACCCATTTGTTATAGTTGCAACTTTACCCTGGAGTTGTTTAGCCGAGGGAGTGAGTTCATTTCTAAGAGGAGAGGTTTTACATTTACAGTAAAACAAAAACAAAAAAGCTTCTCCTTCCCACGCATTACAGCTTGGAAAGGTGTGCAGAGCTTCTTACTTAAAAGATATGCCGGCCGCAAAAGGTGAACATTTCATATGTCAACATATAATAGTTGCAGGCACGTAACTTTAAATGGTGGATTTTAACTTCCAAAGAAAGCTATACCCAAATTTTATTGTTTCAAAAATATGCATGGTATTCCTTAGCTACGCTCAAGCCACAACTGTAAATCTGCATGAAGTATAATCAACATGAATTGACCTGAAGCTGACTGTTTAAATTAGTCTGTGTGTTATGATCTGCATAAATCTCCATGAAAACAAAAGAAAAGAAATAAATCTGGACGCAGGTTCCACTTGCTGCAGGCGGCATGGGCTAATCATGAGCTAATACACAACCACTTCATGCTTGGATTGACATCAGTTGGACAGCTTTGTTCTGTTGTTGCGACTCCGTGTACCCAAACTGTGTGTTTATACAGCAGGTCTGCTGCAACTTAAAGGGATAGTTCCGAATTATTGAAGTGAACGCCTGTTGAATGAAGCCTTACAAGGAGTTAGTATCTTAAACGCAGGACGTCTCTTTTAGTGTCTTTGTTTAGTGTAAATTTAGTCTAGCTTTTTTCCCCCCAAAGGCTGAAGCTCGGGCCCAACTGATGATGTGATCACTTTGTTATAAAGTCATTGTCACGTTTGCACTTGGGGGTTGTCTACAGGTCAGTCAGTCAGTCAGTTTTTTTAAACTCTGGAAATAGAATTAGAAGATAGTGTACCACTAGTGGTTTTCCTGTGTCTAAAGGGACCTGTTAGCTTTTTCTATCAAAGTAATGGCCTTTGACCACTACCACCTATCTGCAAGGCTAGAATCAGCTCAACTCTACAACTACAACTGCACAGTTCAGGTGGTTTTCCATTATAACTGAGTAACGGGCCGAGGGGGTAGGGTCGTCATATAGCTGGGCGGTCTCAAAGTAGTGCAAGGTGATCTGTAAGCGACATGACACTACACAACACAACAGTGAAGGACATGGAAGCTATGTTTAGCAGTCTTCCATTGCACTTGAAAATGTGGATTATTGTAAGAGAGTTGCTCCTGAGACACAACCAGTGACTCCACCCTCTAGCCAATCAGGGACCTGCAGTCTTTCGATGTTGCGTTTTCAGCCTGACAAGGCATGCCTGGAAGCCTGGCAGAGTAGGGTCTAAAAAAAAAAGGGGGGGGGGGGGCAGGTACAACATAACCTGTTACCAGTGGAAAATCCTAATAAATGTGTAGTGCAGAGTTGAGCCACGCTGAATAGGAGCTATAGGACAAAGCGGCCATAATTGCCAAATATAAGAGCAAAGTGGTTTAGAAAGCAAATAATATTTTACTGGTTTAGTTAACCTTTTTTTTGATTTTTTTCCCCTCTCTGACTTTCTTTTCTTTTATAGGTTCTCTGAATAGGCACTTACCATGTTCTGTTCTCCATTTGTATTTCACACACGAAGATCAATGGTGGTGAACTGCGGAAATAATCGTCCACTTCTGTTTAAATAACAGCCCAGCACAAGCATGACAACACTGTACCAGCTGTTAAAATTGCCTTTGCCTTCAAAAGTTTGTAGAGGTCCATTTTGCTCTTGTTCCTTAAACTAGTCGTTAGATTCAGCCTAATAAGACAGGTTATCTACTGTAGGTATGATGTTGACTTCCTATCTATCCCTTTAAACTGTATCAGTTTTTGGTGTGTGCTTCGGTGTGTATGCGTGTGTGTGTGTTTCTGTGTGTAGGGGGGGTGTTTTTCAGTTTAGGTTAGGAACAGTCTCTACTTAGATAGCTGCGGTCTAGACTGTCACTCTCATGTCACCTCATTGCTCCGAGCCTAAAAGACAAATACAAGGGATAGTCTCCATGATACGCAGCCTCATCTGATAAGAGAGATCGTAAACGGATCTACCCATGGCTTCTTCAAACTAGCATGAAAAGACAGCTCTGGGGTCTGATACATCAAGCACTGACAAAGGATTCACGGCTTATGACTGAAGTGGATCCGCTCCTCTGCACAAATATGGTTCGTGCATGTTTGCTTCGCAGCAATAATGTTCAACTTTTAGAGTGAAACCTTTAATAAAACTGTAATTTCTCTTTATTTACACCAGGATGCCGAAGCTATAGTGAAAGAAAATACTTGGGAAGCAGTAACAAACTGATTTATTTGATTTGACCTGTGCAAAAACAAAAAAAACAAAAAAAAAAAAACAGAAAAAAAAAATCCCTGTGAGAAACCTTCCAGAGCAGTGAGAGTAGGAAATGCCAGACATAATGTCAGAGGCCTGCTTTATCCTATTATGGCAAATCGAAGCAGAATGTGTCATTAGCTAATCGGGGGCCAGTTCCTCCTCCCCTCATAACAGCAGACAGAGAGGGCAGCCTCTGTCCCGAGCGCTCGAGCCTTCAAAGAAGCCCATTATACTTCAATGGATGGTAAACAGTGGCTCCCAAAAATGACGGTCTCCAAAGTTTAAAACAACATAATTTATCAAACCCTGCCAGCCTGTGCAGGTGTGACCCCATTCCCACAGCCCCATCTACACTGGGGGCGAGTGGGAAAGTCCAACCAAAGTGCACGTGCATTGCAAGTGTGGTCAGGTGTAGATAAATCTATACACACACATTTTCTTTTTACTTAGGAGTTAGCAAAGCAAAATCCAACCACAAACCTTTCATTTCACAGAAATGTAAAAAAGAGGGATCTTAAATCACCAGCATTAACCTTCAGAGGTTTGGTGCACGGTGAAAAAGACGCAAGTTTTTAAGCCTGTTTAAGAAAACATCACAACTTGTGTTAAAATAGTCCTCTGGATGCGAATTCGGAGAGAAATGATTTGGAGCAAATAGTGTATTTTGAAAACTTGACGCACACATTTTCACAATAAAACATCCATGAATGATAACTCGACACCGATCGCACTATTTTCCTTTTACGCTTTTTTCAGAATATGTTTACAGACTTTTCAATCCTGCTTTCTCTTCCTAAAACAGACCTTTACTCCACTAATTTACATTACTTTATGCAACAGATGGTCCTGCAAATTTATTACTCACACATTTTTTTGGATACTGAACAACTATTAAACATCAATATTGTTTGACACTGGTTTGCACTTGAGCTTTGGTGAATATCTGTGCCAAGTTGTGGAAAAAAGGGAGTATAAAGTCGTTAGTCATCCAGATTCTTTGCCAGTCACTTCAGTTTCCACTGATTCTGTGCTTTCCTCTATTTGGAAGTCAATTTAATTTAGTGTCTCAGAGTGCCATGGGTGAATAACTTTCTTCATGTTGCACTCCTCACTGGTTGTAAAGAATATGGGTGTAATGACAGCTTTATGCAAGTCTGAATGGTTTGCCTTCAAAGACTGAGGACGCAGACTAAATAGGCAAAACATAAAAACGGTAAGGCAGTGTAATACATTAGACCTGCATTCTATGAACTGAACAGCAGGTGGCTGGTCCAGGTGAAATGGTCCTGAGTAAAGTAGTGGTTCCCTAGGTTTTTATAATACTAACCACCTTATGAATTTTCGTTGTTGATATGATTTCCAAATCTATCGTAATGACATTTTAAAACACACACACACAAAAAAGTTAGATTTTGAAAAATATAGCCCAGAATTCCTCATCCAAATTTTTATTGAATTTTTTATTGATTGATTGAACCTAAATTGTAGCAGGAGAATCCCAATGAGATATTTTTTGCAAAGGTTTCCTGCCTAAGTCAAAAACAAACAAACAGGAGAGGCATCACTAAAAAGATAATAAAACAATGTAAAAGGAGTGGAAAAGGAGTGTTTTGATTTCAACCCCAAGTTACCTACTGTTACTATGTATGAAATGTGAACTGTAGTGTAAAAAGTGCTTTCTGTGTGTAATTTGACTTCCAAAGCACTAAGTAAATGCAGTCCATAAACATTGGGAATATAATATTCCTTTGCTCACTTGTGATGCGAATGATTAAGAAAGGAGACTCAAGAATGTACAGAGCAGTGCTTGGCCATTTGATCCATCTTTGATTTGAGCCTCACAATCAACCAGAGGTGGGTAGAGTACCAAAAAAGTGTATTCAAATGAGAGCAGCACTACTTCAACAACATATTTTTACTCAAGTAAAAGTAAAAAGTAGCTGTCCAAAACTTATTTGAGTAAGAATACAAAGCTATTTGGTAAAAAGGCTGCTTGAATATTGAGTGTTGTGCCACAGATAGGTAGGATTTGCCTATGAATAAATATGAATATTTGCCTAGGACAATTATTAATAAGATTAATAATTTTATGTAAAAAATACCAAATTAGGGGGCACCAGGATTCCAGGAATATATATATATATATATATATATATATATATATATATATATATATATATATATACATATATATATATATATAAATATAAATTGACTTCCAAATATATAAACTCAGCAAAAAAGAAACGTCCTCTGACTTTCAACTGTTTTTACTTTCAGTAAACTTAATATGTGTAACTATTTGTATGAACACTAAAAGAGTCAATACCATAAGACATAAACTAAAAATGTTTCACAGACATGTAACTAACAGAAATAGAATAATGTGTCCTTGAATGAAGGGAGGCTCAAAATCTAAAGTACCAGTCAGTATCTGGTGTGGCCACCAGCTGCCTGAAGTACTGCAGTGCATCTCCTCCTCATGGACTGGACCAGATTTGTCAGTTCTTGCTGTGAGATGTTACCCCACTCTTCCACCAATGCACTTGCAAGTTCCTGGACATTTCTGGGGGGAATGGCCCTAGCCCTCACCCTGCGATCCAACAGGTCCCAGACATGCTCAATGGGATTGAGATCCCGGCTCTTCACTGGCCATGGCAGAACACTGAGATTGCTGTCATGCAGAAACTCACGCACAGAACGAGCAGTATGGCTGGTGGCATTGTCCTGCTGGAGGATCATGTCCAGATGAGCATGCATAAAGGCAAGGCAAGGCAAGGCAATTTTATTTGTATAGCACACTTTCAACAGCAGGGTAATTCAAGGTGCTTTACATGATTTGGTGATTTAAAAGAAACACATAAAAGAAACACACATGGGTACCACATGAGGGAGGAGGATGTCTTCCCTGTACCGCAAGGCATTGAGATAACTTGCAATGACAACAAGCTCAGTCTGATGGTGATGTGATATACCGCCCCAGACCATGACGGACCCCCCACCTCCAAATCGATCACACTCCAGGGTACAGGCCTCGGTGTAACGCTCATTCCTTCGACATAAACACGATTCCGTCCATCACCCCTGGTGAGACAAAACCGTCTTGTCTGGTCCAGCGAAGGTGGGTTTGTGCCCATAGGCGGCGTTGTTGCTGGTGATGTCTGGTAAGGACCTGACTTACAGCAGGCCTACAAGCCCTCAGTCCAGCCTCTCTCAGCCTATTGCGGACAGTCTGAGCACTGATGGAGGGATTGTGTGTTCCTGGTGTGACTCGGGCAGTTATTGTGGCCATCCTGTACCTGTCACGCAGGTGTGATATTTGGATGTACCGATCCTGTGCAGGTGTTGTTACACGTGGTCTTCCACTGCGAGGATGATCAGCTGTCCTTCCTGTCTCCCTGTAGTGCTGTCTTAGGCGTCTCACAGTGCGGACATGGCAATTTATTGCCCTAGCCACATCAGCAGTCCTCATGCCTCCCTGCAGCATGCCTAATGCACGTTCACGCAGATGAGCAGGGACCTTGGGCATCTTTCTTTGGGTGTTTTTCACAGTCGGTAGACAAGTCTCTTTAGTGTCCTGCGTTTTTATCACTGTGACCTTAAATGCCTACTTTCTGTAAGCTGTTAAGGTCTTAACGACCATTCCACAGGTGCCTGTTAATTAATTGATTATGGTTAATTGAACATGCATGGAAAACATTGTTTAAACCCTTTACAATGAAGATCTGTAAAGTTATTTGGATTTTTACAACATTATGCAAAATGTTTATATATTTTATATTATATATTTCTGCTGAGTTTATATATATATATTTATATAGCCAAATTGTTCAGTCTCAGTTTATGTTTATGATTACCAGCCTGATAAGGCTGAGATAATTAAACAATAGATGAAGGAATAAGTTCTTACGCTGACATTAATTGTACGCATTACTCCAAGTAATCCCAGACAACTTCTCTTTAAGTTAAGGGGAATTTATTTTGAAAATAGATCAACCTTACAGCCAAAACATTTTGTCAATAATTCCCATCTATTCTAAACATGTACCTAGCTACTGCAGATCTTAGAAAACAAAAATATTTGAAAATTAAACACGATTAACATGAAATGAATAAGGGAGAAACAGACAACTTAGGGTTTTCAGGGAGGGAGGTGGCCCTCACTCTAGGGGGCCCAAGTCACAGATAGCCTAGGAGACAAAGAGTCATAAACTAGTTCTGTGCCTAGATGGAGAACTGGACACGGAGTGTAAGAAAAGGTCATAAACCAAATTTTGTCTAAAGGAGCACATGGGTTGAAGCGTCCATGTGGAAGGCCTCTGCTTTAGCAACAGAACAGAACAACAGAGTTAACCTTTCAGCTAAGACCAGTTAACGCAGGTCGGACCGAGTCTGACTCTGTTGACCGGGTGATCAGGGAGTGAGAGAGAGAGAGAGAGAGGAAAAGAGAGGAAGGAAAAAGAAAGAAAAAGTGTGATCCGCTCAGGATAAAAAGAAACAGTTTCAAACACAGCAATTACAGCTCAAACTTGTGTGCGGCGACGCCAAATGAGCAAACAGGTTCATCGCTTAAAAACACTTTAAACCAACAAAGAATGAGATCTAACTCGTTAAAACTCTATTTTCTCTATTTATCTCCGCCCAGACACAATATTAGTATAAATGAACCGGTTCAGTCCTACTTTGCTTTGAAGGTGGTCCAGTCCACTAGGAGGAGAGCAAATTGTGTCCATAGTTGAGCACGAAAGAGAAGAGTTAAAATTCCTGCACAGGATTTTTAAGGACCGTGTGTCCCAACTGCAGGCTGGATGGCCTGGAGATTGACGTCTAACGAACTGTCTTGGAACAGTCCGGATATCGCTCACCCTGGCTACAGCAACAGGATGAGCACTTTGAAGCTTTGAAAAAGTTCTTCCTGGTCCAGCGGGTCAGAACAAAAGAGAATCTTCACTGGTGAGATGCCCTCTGTTTAGCCTGAGTTTCTGCTAAGAACCTCTGCTGAGAACAGTTTGAAATGGCCGCCACCAACACTCTCATAGGCCTTTGGCCGTGATGTCATCGTTGATGTCACCATTGATGTCACCATTGATGTCACCATTGGTGGCCACGGACCAATAGCAGTGTATTGGGGGTCACTGCTGGGAAATGTGGTCTAATCAGTCCATCTTTGAAATGGCTCCCAGCCATCCAATAGTCTGTTCAGTTCATCTCATGAAAAATGGAATCACAACATGAGTGCCATCTGATTTAATTTTTTTAAAATGATGTCATCAGACACAAAAATGAAAAATATTGATTCAAATAACATAATTACAAATTAACTAATTTTAAGCAGAAAAAACACTTTAAGTGAATCTTTTTCAATATAATACCAATACTTCTCTAGGTAACATCTATAGAAATCGATATATTTACAGAGATAGATAGATAGATAGATAGATAGATAGATAGATAGATAGATAGATAGATAGATAGATAGATAGATAGATAGATAGATAGATAGATAGATAGATACGTAAATGTAACTGAGTAAATGTAACTAGTTAATACCCACCTCTGCAATCAACATTACTTAACCAGTAAAATTCATAGATTTTGTTAGAATTAGTGTATTTGCGCGTGGTGATGAATCACATATTGATGTTAGATGACAATTCACTATTTTTCTGTCAGAAAAGTCTGGATCTAGATGAATGACAAAGCTTGTATCAGACATAAAGTTGTTATTCTGGCAATATTTTGAGTATTGTTTTTTTAAATTGTGCATTTTTGCTAAATTTTTTAAACTGCACTATTACTGTGATCCTCTTTAGTGGTGAGACCTGTCACCAGAAGTAACTAATACATCGTAAATGACTTTTCTTTCTAAATTATGATCAGGGTGCATTATAAGTTGAAGTTCATCAACCAGCAATTTTTCTCAGTCGCTTTACTCATTTACCTTGCTATGCAGCATTTACTCAGATATTTAAAAAATAGGTGTAGCTTTCATTCAGAGCACTTCTTTTTTACCATCTAAAATATGTACAAATCCACTGACAACAGCTGTGAGCTCCCAGATGTGTCACTTTGTTGTTATCTGTGTGTGAAAGCTTAATCAAATGCATGGCTTCAGTTCAGTTTAATTAAGGCAGGCCATGTCAACACAACCCATCGAGGTCAAGGTGATTGAGGTGGCTGAGCAGGTGGAAAATCAATAAGATTGGCTCCTGCAGTGCATATTGACCACTGGTCAAACACAGCAACTATTGATCCACATGTTTACAGTGGAAGTGGAGTTAACAGTGGAGTTCATAAACTGAATTTACATTATGTCTCAAAGTTCTGCTTGAGCTCTGCATCTTTCCGCGTTTTCCTTCCCCCCCCCCCTACAAAATAACAAACACAAAAACTGTCTTTTACTGCAATAGATCAACACAAAGAAGTAGATAACTGTTAGGTGGAAGGAAAATAATACAAGGATTTCAAAATACAAGTGTGGCCTGCAAATGCATTTAACCTAGAAGTCAATGAAATGACTGTTTTGCAGCCATTTATGTCTCATCTCGCTGGAGCACCTTCAACATGCTTCTCAAAATATTTGATTTCTCATGTATTGAATGACTTTCTCTTTGCCTCTCTTTTATGAAGGCCAGATCTACGGAATACATGTTTTTTTCTTAGAGTAAATTACACACAGGAGGACTCCACTTCTAAAGGCAATCTGTTGCACTAGATTATTCAGCGATATCAGAGTAGAGTTGGGTATTGATTCAAATGTCAAGAACCAGTTTCATTTCAATTCGAAAAAATTAGAATCGATTATGACATGTTTGGGATGACTTCTTCAGAAAGACATTTGCGAGACACCATAACGTAGTGCGGTTCCAAGGTGCATATCCTTGCAAATGAAGTTGGCAATCCCCTCAGTTACTTTGAGAGAATGTGCAGACTTTGCTGGTAGCTGTAGTGTTTACTTAAGTTTCACCTCTTGCGGCCTGGTAGACGGTGTGGACATGAGATCTTGGTAGTTTCCTGAGGTTGGTCGTAGTTTCGCAATATTTTGCCTCCATTTGGTGGTTATTGCAAATCGCTTCCCTTTTGTCGTGTTCATCTTTCTGTTTGTCCGTTCTGAAACAAAAATGGTCCCAGACCACAGCCTAGTGGGGGCATTTTCAAAACCAGGGCTAGGCTGACGGTGCTGCTAGTGTCTGACCTGGCTCACATGTCTGAATTCAATTACGTGACAGAGGGTGGGGTTAAAGTTCATGGTTCAAGGTCAGCCTTCTATAATCTGAAGAACATTTCTAGAATTAAAGGACTAATGTCGCAACGGTACCTTAAAAAACTAATCCATGCGTTCATGTTTAGATGGATTGATTACTGCCACAGTGTCTTCACATGTCTGCCTAAAAAGTCAATCACCCAGCTTCAGCTGATCCAGAACGCAGCTGCTCGTGTCCACAATAGCACCAGGAAAGTAGAACACATCATCCCAGTTCCAAAGTTCTTACACTGGCTCCCTGTAGCTCAGAGAATAGACTTAAAAATACTTTTGCTAGTTTATAAATCATTGAACGGCTTAGCACCAAAGTATGTTGAAGACTTGTTGTCATTATACCAATCCCTCCAGACCACTCAGGTCTTCCAACTATAGTCTACTAATCATCTCTACAATCAGAACCAAACATGGAGAAGTAGCTTTCAGTTTCTATGCTCCCCTTATCTGAAACAAACTTCCAGACGACTGCAAAGCTGCTGAAACACTGAGATGTTTTAAATCAAGCCCAAAAACCCATCTGTTTAGAGCTGCCTTTAAGTAAGTGATTAATAATAGATGGAATGTCATATGGTTTAATGTCATGTTTATTGCTGGTTTTAATTTACCCCCTAAAGCACCTTGAATTGGCTTGTTGTTGAAAGTGTGCTATACAAATAAAGTTGCCTTGCCATGCCTTTCTGGAGAAGGAAACCAAATGATGCAAAGATGACATCAAGTCAAATAAAATCTCTGGCAAAAACTCCTTGCCATCATTTTTCAAACTTTTGTAGAAACTGTCTTATATTCTATTCAATGAATTAAATTTAGAGTGTTTGTTCGAACAGTCAAAATAATAATTTATCAAAAATATGCGGTGGCCACTCGTACTCATGTTTGTCCGCAATCATCTGTTGATAAATCCCACACGTGCATACCTAGGTGCTCGTGGCCGTTCACAGTCATTTGCATCGAGAAACGCCCTCTAATTAACCATATTTGTTAACACCACATCCTTCCACTAAGTCCTTGTGTTCTTCCTGAAAATAATGGCCAAGAGAGCGAAAAAATGAATTTCAGTGGCACCGAGATTGAGGTGAAACATAAGTAGTGCAAAAAAAGTCATGAACAGACTTTTTGAAAACTGTCATAGTTAACGCTAATTAATTTTGACACCGATAGATTTGCCCTCTGTTATCAGCGTTCTTCTTCCCCCTCCAGCATGCTGCAGTTATATTCGTGTTGCAGACATAAAAAATGTTACAAAGAATAGTTTCATTTGCTGTTATTCACTTCTGTGGAAATGCTTAACTTCTTTGAAAAAATCAAATCAGTTAAATTTGTCACGAACATTGCTGGTTCTATCAGCTCTGGGGTAACCAATAAAAAGAAGAACACTGCCTGGGAGAAAGTGACAGAGACAGTAAATGCGGTCGGGACAGTGGAGAGTTTCCTGTTGGAAATAAAGGGAGAAAATGGTTCAATGTCAAACTGAATACAATAAAATGTCCGTCAGCACACAGCTGGGCCAGATCTTCTACCGGGGGTGCACAGATCACAACATTTGACAGGTTTGGAGTCACTGCTTTTTAACCCTTTTATTTATAAGAGCAACAACTTCCTTTTAAGCTGAAGTGCTTGATGTGACAAGAAAAACACAGCTCATGGAGAGGGCAGACCTCTGAACGCCGTCCACCCACCCACCCTCCCCCAGATTGCATTCACTGGATCTGCATGCCTGATCCCCCCCAAAATGTAATTATTTTTGGGAAATTTCTAACATTTCCTAAAAGTTTTATCAAAATGTGTCCATAACTTTTTGAGTTATTTTGGTAAAAGACAGGCAGATGCCAACATGAGCTAATTGGCGGATGAGATAAATATTCTTTCAAAGTAAAACTGTTTCAGTGTTGCATTTCCCCTGTTCTACCACTAGATGCTGTGCGTACGCATGGTCTGAGCTGTTCTCATATTTAGGAACATTTCTACGCACAAGTACAAGATGCTAAATACCACACAATGCGTAAAATTGTTCCTATGCACAAAATACTCACAGATCTGTGCGTACGTATGGTTGATCAATGAGGGGCCTGGGCTTCTCATGCAGGCCCTCGACATTGTGAAGCAGAAAAATGAGGATAAAGTTGGATAGTTTGATGTTGTCAGGAGATCAAGCAACAGCTAAAGAAAGACAGGGAGGCAGACTAGCAGTAGATGAAGTAGCCTTGAAAAGGCTTGCACCCCCCACCCCCGTGAAAACATAAGCTAATTATTAAGAAAACAAAGGGAGGACTACAGCGACCCGCGCAGTGAGCCAACGCACACAGATCCCCGGCAGAGTAATTGTGCGTAAGCTATTTGGGCTGAAAACAGCACGATTTGGTGATCTTTCCCCAGCACGGCCAAGCAGAATGAACAACAGCTGTTCCCTGAGACGGGTTCTGAAAACAAGCTCAAGAAAAGATTCACTCTCTCTCTGCTTTTTTCCCCACTCAGTCTGCTGATAGACATTAGTCAAAACAGTTTTTCATATCCTGCTGCTTTCAAATAAAAAGCCAACACTATTTTCATTGCGGGATTGGTATTTTGGGTTTTTGCTAATGCAGAAGTAACTTGTAAGAGAGTTTTTTTTTCTTCTAATCATCAACATTAACAACTCAGGCTCATAAAGGCTTGGCTGTACAACAGCACTACCGCTGCCAGTGAAGCTCAGGAGGTGGGTGGGGTGAGCAGGAGGTGAAACACGATTTTGAATGGGCCCTGAATGTTTCTGTATTGCTTTCTGTCATACATGATTAAGTTATACAATCCAAGAGGCTTTTTGTGTGTCCCCTGTGCTTTTCCAATCTCCACACAGTATCAAAAATGATCTCTGTCCAACGCAGCTGAGCGCAATGCTTCCAATCTCACTTTGCATTTGGAGCGCCGAGGAAAGCATCTCTGGGAATTTGACAATACCCCGCAGCCCAGCGCGGACGCCTTGGTGGAGAGCCATGTTTTGAGTTGGTTCTGGAGCTGAAGCATTAACCTTAGCAAGACGGTGCGGTTCCGTTCGATTTCTGACGGAGTCAAAACAATTGATGTCAGCTCCTGAGAAATGGTGGTGATGGCGAGTCAAAAGAGTCATTGTTTTTGCTATGTGACCCGCCTGAGTTGAGTTAATGTGCGGTGGGCTGGTGGTGCCAAAATTAGTTCTGGTGAAGTTTTAAGGGATTTCTTGGCTTCTTCTGTCTTTTTCTGTTCGAATTTATTGGTCAAACTCAGTGTTAAAAAAATTATAGAAAAAGAAAACGTCACTTGACATTAATTGACAATAATTTACAGCTTTAAAAAAAAATATCTAAGGATTGAGGTGAGAAAAAGAGTACGTTGTGTGTTCAGTCTCAACTGGATTAAACCCTTAACACAGACATACTCCTTTTGGTCTGTTTTACATAAAACATCGAGTTAATTATTTATTTGCATGTGTGTTTCGAGGTGCTTGTGTATTGGAAAGAGTCCTCCTAATCACACTCATGCTGATTAACAACTATGTTAAGATTGCTTTGTGCTGTCAAAGCCCTCCAATCTCCAGACTCCCACAACATTCCTCTGGAGCATGCTCAGCTGCTTTAGGTCCCATGCAGATACACCATGGACACACACACACACACACACACACACACACACACACAGTGTGTCTGTTTGGGGACGTAGAAAGAGAATACATGGTAACGATTAGAAATAATAGCCAAATATTATAACTACAATCCCTGTATTCGTGGTTAAGATTAAGCTCTAGTAAAAAAATATAATAATAATGCTGTGAATCACGTTTTAATCAACATGTATTGTGCTTTTCTTATCATCTTAAGTTTCCGTTATAAACACAAAATCCGGCAATTGCTTCCAGGTTTTTAAACAGATAAAAGAGTTCTTGAGAACCATGTGCAAATCAAGTTGCAAAAAGCTCCAGTGACAAAAAAATAGAAAAAAAGGTCCTTGTTTGGGTTGATTTCAATTTAACCAAGCGGTTCTGATTATGCAAAAAGATTTTCAGATGATTGTAATAGACGGAAAAGCTGATAGAGTGAGCCAAAAAGCAATCTCAGCTAGCCTATTTTAGGCCTAAAATAGCCTGTTAATGTATGGCTTTATCTTCTAAAAGATTAGTATTGTTTCAGCTAGTTTTCTAAGAAACACACAGACAGCTCTGATGGATATAAAGCAGATAGAAGAGGAACCAAAGGTACTCCATGAAGTGTACCAAAAAAAAGATATTTATTGTATATAATATGCATTTTTTGGTTATTGTGTTTATTTTTTCCATTACTTTACAGCATAAATTGAAAATTTTTGACATAGACACCTTTTTGATTTGATTTTGTGTATATGGAGCCATGTTGAGAATTGATATATCATTAATATCTTTATAACTTTTGTTTTATCTGTAGCTTTTTATTTTTTAGGGTGTCCATCCCTATAGCTCACTGAACTGGAGATACAAATAATTTCCTTTTGGTCTCTCTAGTTCTTTAAAGTGCAAATTTGCATGTTGTTAAAAGATTATTTTTATTTCAAAGATGAGTAAACACAACATTTGATGACAGCCATGAATGATGTAAACAAACTTGTCTTAAATAAACAAATATTAGGTCAACATCCGATTTAGATCCATCAGCTTGTCCATATTTTTATGTCCGTTGTATTAAGGTTTGACACGACACTTACTGACTTCAGCAAAGTGTGTCGAACAAAACCCCAACACACTTCAAGGCCAACGGAGTGGGTTAATGATTTATGGATGAAAGGTGTGAGACCACCCAGAGACTGGGGCCTCTCACAGCTGCTCAACATGATCGTTGGGGAGAACACACACAAAACACACACAAAACAGACGCACACACACACACACACACACACACACACACACACACACACACACACACACACACACACACACACACACACACACACACGCACTTGTACAGATAAAAATGTGTGTTTTAAAAAACGCCTACACATTGTGGACAAGCATATTTGGATAAACTCAGTTCTGACAGTAGTTTGAGGTCATATCACAGCAGCTCAATCAGACTTTGACTAGCCCAAATTCATTGTTCGATCAACTATGACAAGTTGGCCTGGTACCAAAGCAGCAAAGAAGCCCCTCAATCGTCACACTTCTACCTCTGTGTCCCACTGTAGCTATGATGTTCTTTTTCTGAATTGCTGGGTTAGAAACAGGACACAACCTTTTAGCTCTTCAATCCACTTAATATTTTCCTAAATATCTTCCAAATCATCAAGATGTTTTTTGGGCGAATGTTAAAATACCGATGTGTTAATATCTTTGGTCAGCAGTGGTTGTCCTTGCTTTCCCTCGAACGCATAAGCGGCGCGTAACGTAATACACTCATTTTACTCACGAGTCCGGCAGCACGTCCCTTCCTACCAGGAGCGTTTCAGACTTGTATCAGCTGCAAAACCGTTCCATGCAGCTGATCTTGGGAGATCACGAAATTACAGGACAATTGCACTGCATAACTTAAAGGGTAGTATAAATTTGGCAATTCCTGCACAGTCGTAACCAACAAAAGTTTGACAAATTCATTAGAGAAAAAAGGACATTAAGAAAATACTGAGAGTATTCGCCATGCTTGTTTGAGCGTTTGCCTCCTCCGGCGCCGATTACTGACATCTGTCTTGTGTCAGTGAGGTAAAAGACGGATTTAATGAGACATGACCTGAAGTCGCTTTCAAAAACATCAGATTTGTATCGATTTTGTACCACATCTAAAAGTGACCAGGGTAGAATTAGAAAAAAGTGGATTTGCGCGGTTCAGACTATCATACATTTTTTTAGATATGGGAAAAAAAGTTGGATTTAATGCGCTCTTGCCTGCAGTGTGAACTTACCCAAAGTGATTTAACCTGGAGGTGACATATGTTTTCACACTGGGCCATTTCGATTTGATTTACTCTTTTTCCTCACATTAATACAAGCTCAACAGCTGTCAACTATTCTTTTAATGTAATTGCATGTATATTTTATGCATGTAAAATATGCATGTATATGTAAATAAATAAATAATATGTAAATATGCATTTTTATCTAAGTAGCAACAATGCTGTAGCATTTACTGGTTAAAAATATTCTTATGATGGAAGATCAACAATATAAATACCACATCAGAATACATCAAATGAAATGTTTTCATAGAATAGAATAACATTTAATTCAGTTTTAATAGAATTATGCTATTCTCACTATCTTATGCTTGTTTAGGATAATCAACAGTAACACCAAATAAGCTCCTGCCACTGTTATTTTGTGGGCTTGAAGCGAACTAGTTTGGGGATGACTGCTTTAAGAAGGCTAAGCTTACAAGGAACCCCAAAAATCTGCTAAATGTTTTCTTTAACAATAGAAAATCGAAAATACCCCGGGTCAGCCTCCTATAAACATGCTGGAATTTACAGTAGAGACAATCTCTGTTACTATAATAAACAACAGATGACTTCTGGGTCGGCTTTTCGGGATTTTGGGCCAGCTTTTATTCTTCAGAGGCGATTTGCTTTAAGTCAAATCTTTTGCAGGCAGAACTTGGAATCAGAAAAGTTGACTGAAAGACTATTATTAAAAACATTATAAACTGAAAAGTACCACCCAGCTTATCATTGCAGCCTACTTACATTTGCACAGAGTGGAAAAGCATGACTGAATAGACTTGTAATCTGAAAAACCTCTAACAAGGGCGCCTAGGCACAGATATGCTTACGCTCACATTTCACCCTGGCATGCACATTAGAGGTACAACAAGAGATGGGTTTCTGATCGCTGGACCTGCTTCGGATAAGGTAGCTCTGCTGGAGCATGAAAAAAAAGGGAGCTCATCTCTGTATCGTGGAATCCAATAGCTCTTCCAATGATACAATCCCCAGACAGTACACCTGCTTCTTTTCATGCCGGTGGTTTCCTGTAGACGAGGGATCATATCTGCAGGGAGAGGGACGCGGATTAACTTTTCAGAAAAAGAAAAGACAGGGACAGGCGGTTTAGATGGCTCTCTTTTTTTGAAACCAACTCATATTAGCTCCAGGCTCCTTTTCTCATCCTCTTATCCCCTGACATCTTTGGGGCCACACTGAAGAAAAGTAGTTACCCCCCCCTCCTCCCCCCCAGTAATTTGAGTGCTTTCTTTACCTGTGCAGGTGTGAGCTAGGGAATACATGTTTGGTGTGGTGAATGTGGACGTCTTCACTTCGATACCCGTGATTTGGAAGGTCTTGGACTAGAGGAAGGAAGTTTCTCACAGTTAACTTAAAATTGTCTGCAAAGAAGAAAGAGGAGCGCTTTAAAAAAAAAAGTGATGTAGAACAGTGATGTGGTATTGTCTGGTTGTATTTTTACCAAAGTATATTACATTGAAATACAATCAGCTGGTTGACGTTTTGAAACACAGAAACAGTAAGTTGCAGATGAAAAGAGATACTGATGAAAAACTACTGGGTTGTTTAACTCGGCTAATGATCCTGATTACTGCTGACTAGAGTTAGGTTTTGTGGAACCGGTTAACACTGGAGGAGCCTTTCTGAACTAAACCTGCTTCATGTTTCAGACTTCTATTGTATTTATAAGAGAATGTGGTTATGTAATTCATGAGATTTAAACCGGTCTGTATGTCTACATTACTTTGTTGGAGCAGTCAGAACACATTTCACTTGTAGTAAAAAAATAAAAAAAATAAATCCATCTAAATGTTGTTTGGAGATTTGAAGCACCGCTTATCTTGACCCCTGAGTGTCACTCATCTCAGATAGAAGGGAGTTTATTTTCTCTTGTCAATGCTGCGATCAGTGCTAAACACTCTGAGTCAACGAGAGACTCCCGCTTTGTTGTGAGTGTATTAATTATACATCTTTTACCACAACCAGACTCCAGCCAAAAAAAAATCACGTGTCCTAGTGCTCAAAATTAAATAGGAAAATAGGTAATATTCGCCTAAAAAAGTGTCTAACAAATGGGGCGTGCTTGTATGATACTAGAGCTATAGCTTTGCCTTGAACTGTGTTTTGAGTGTCTGACTGGGACTGGGATTATTCTGCCACTGAATTTTACTCTGACAGCTTTCTTTTTAAATCAAAGTGAAATTCAGCATGTTTCAAATTTTATTAGTTATTTAATTTAAAAGTTTTTATTTTTATTTTGTACAGTTGTACTATATCAAACTGACTATCATTTTTGATTAAGAAAAATCAAAATAAAATAAATTTGTCCTGTGAAGTTTTTGCCATGATAAGTTGTTCTGTTAGCTTGTGTGTTTGAACAAAAATGAAAGATCAGAGTCTAATTAAACCTACTTGTATGCTTAATATAAGTTATTTGACAATCACATAAACTTTCTGCTGTTACAAAACACTTTTTTCTGACCAATTGCTAATTGAAATTGTTAAAAAAAATATAGCCTAACTTTACAGCCATACAAAACTTGTTCCCTATATAAATAGCCTTATGATATATGTGACATTTATGCAAGAATGCACCTGACTATGTGAGCATGCACAGATGTAAATCGTGGGAGTTTTTATGCACAGCATGTCTGAGTGAAATCTATCTTCTTTACTCTCCTGCTTCTTCACGGGAAGCTGTCATCCACTTCTTTGATGCTAACTAATGATGGAGCGAGCTGCTCTCCGAAACCCTACTAAATGTCACTCCATGTGACTTGGGTTTCACCCTTGTTAAGTTGCTCTCATTCACCGCGCTGCACTTGTCTCTGTTGGGTAAGCACACAACTTCCTCATGCTTTCTGCCTCCGCTTACGCCACATTTGGATGCACATGGACATAAATGTTTCTCATTCATACCAAGAGACACAGCTCTAAAAGTATGCTCAGTCCAAATTAAAAGATCTACTTGCAGGTGGATTTTATTTTATTGTTAAGAATATGGCCTAAAAGTGCAATCATTCACGTTAAGTAAAAGAAATGCAAAATGTGTTGTAAAGACGTGGCATTACAAGGAAATTATTAAATGGATAGTTTAATAAATGTTCAAAGCAAGGTTCTGTAAAGCTATTTTCAGTATTATCTCAACCATCTGTAATAGAAAGATGTGATCAGAGGTGGGTAGTAACAAGTTACATTTACCTTTTCGGAAAAGAATACTTGATTAGGTTTTTTCACTTGATTAGTTATATAATGTAGTATGGCTATTCTTGCTTGAGTAAATTTTTGGATACTCTACAAACTGTGAGTAACTTCTCTGTATAGAGAACAAATGTATTTTAACCAAAAGTACACCAGACACAGACCTACAGCTCAAATTAAAGCAAAACTTCCTGTTCGTACACAAGAGTTATTGTTCTAATGCTGTTTTCTACCTGCTTGAGCCTTTTCGGCCATTTGGAGGTCAAAAGGATACAGTAAACAGCATACATTGTCACTGGAAGTATTTTAACCCGTTTTAACTTAAATATATTACCATATATAAGTATTAGTTTCATATGTTTTATATTGAAAAAACTGATCTGAAAAAGTGTTCCTTCAGCCTGTAAGTTAGTAGCCATGTTATTTATTTGTATACATGTTTACTTGTATGTTTTTTAAATACCAGAATTTACACATAACTTTATGTATTTGATTGTCTGATGACATCATTGTTAAATATTGAATGATCAGATATTATGATCAGTACATGAGTAGCTTTTTAACAAATAGTGTTTTTGCTCTTGAGTAATTTCTTGGACTGCTACTTTTTACTTTTACTCAGGTAAAAAATGTTAGTGCTACTCTTATTGAGTACATTTTAGCGCTTTGTGCTGCCATTGGCACGAAAAACGCTACATTAAATAAAGATCGATTTGATTTGATTTATGAGTACTCTACCCACCTCTGGATTTCAAAGAGAGTAAGTCTGTAAAAAAAAAATTTTAAAAAGGAATGCTCAAAGCAGTGAAAGGTTATTAAGTAGTGAGAGACTTTCCTGCTTCTTAGCTGAATTTAGGCATTTAAAACCACCGGATCTAAACATGCTCATATTTGTGTCTCCGTATTTGCAGGAATTAACTGTTTACGCAAGTTAGGTTTAGTGCAGTTTTCTCAGCTAAACAATGTCTGTATATTGCATCATGAAAGTATAGTGCCTAATCAGTCTATTAGCTGATTTCAAGGCGTTCACAAGACCTGGAAAACCAGAGGAACGTACGGTCCGTGATACCGTTGCACAAATAACAACCTGTTGCAAAATCCAAAAGTTAACTCCATGCTGGATGAATATGCATACCTTTCCTTCAGATCATATATTATTAGAGCTTTTCGTTTCAGCTATGATACAAGAAGATCTAAAAGATTTCTTTTTTTTCTGAAAACTGAACTTTATGTTGTTTTGGAATTCAGCTGGACTTATTACAATTGTTCCAGTAGAGATAAATAATCTTGTTGCAATTACCAGCAAGACGGTGTGGACACAGGCATGGAGCAGTTCAACTCAAGTAAACAGCGACTTAATAAATCCTAATGCACTGTTTTTTAAACAGAAAATTGGCATTTGACATACTCATATAATCATCCGTCATTCTAAGGTAATCACACGACTCTATTTTGGAATTTATTATTTGTATATGGACCTAAATTTAAAATATGAGAAATGTAAGGATTTGTGATTTTATTATCTAGAGAAAAAAATGAGGCTGAGCCCTGCTGTTTACATGAGATAAACTCTAATCAGGCAGTGTTTGATGTTGTACGCACATATCGTTATCATGCATTGTGTGTCTATGAGTTCAGTCGTTAAATATTCATCAAAGGGCGTCATTGTTTTTGGAGGGCTACATATGGGGTAATTAGAGCAATAGTTTATGTCCACACAAACAACTGCCTCCTGGTGCCGAGGGACTCCGCTTTAATGTCAAACAGACAGTGCCATTGTGCCTGAATGTCTTTCTGCACGCTTGTCAGTTAGCGTCAGACAAATGTACATCTTGTATGTGCGCACATGTGTGTGTTTGTAATGTGAAACAGGCAATGTTGGAGGAAGTGTGTGTGTGTGTGTGTGTGTGTGTGTGTGTGTGTTTGTTTGGCAGGGAGGAGGGGGGAGTCCATGTTAAATGTGAAACAGACACGGGCAATGCCTCAGTGGCACAGAGAGAAAGGCATGACCATCTAAACGGCACCCTGGGGAGGAAGAATCCATCCACAGCCACCAGTTACTGAGTGGGTGTGCATGTGTGTGTGTGTATGCATACAGCTGAGTTACATGAAAGGTCAGGTGTACATTTGTGTTTTTACCACCTGAATTCTCCAAGAAGAAAATATTATCAGATTCATAAAAATACCGCAACATAAAAATAAATAAAAGGCAATCAGTATTTAGATTGTTTTACTGTAATTTAATCCAGTTTAGGAAAATATGACAAAAAAATATATTTTGGTAACAAGTATTTCATTGTTTTTCATCTACATATTAATCACAACTTTGTAAATGAATTGTCAGTGGTCTGTTGTGATGAATAACTTCACTGAAGTACTGTGGCTAATTTCTAATTTTATTAAAGCTTTCAATTTTGACTGGTTTTCCATTATTGCTTGTTAGATGTGTTGAATTATTTATCTATTTTATTCTAGCAATACAAAAACATTAGGAAGTCTTTTTGTGGTAAATAATCAATTATTATTATTTTATTATTATTATTATGAATTATTCATATTTGGAGTGGAGGTGATGTCACACTGTGTGTGTGAGAGAGAGAGGAGTTACTGTGATTCAGGTGTAAAGTAAAAACAGGTCTATTATTTTAAAATTAGGACAGCTTAATTAGGGGTTAACATTTTAAGCTATCGTTAGCATCCTATATTAACGACAAGTGCAGTTTGGGTAACTGACTATGAACAGATTTCTAAAAGATTGACAGAATTTCCAAATACAGCATATTCCACAAAAGAGAGATTAAAAGCCCAAAACAATAAAATTGAACAACTTTGCCGCAATACATTTAACCTTTTTGTTTTCTGATAAAGTTCAACTTTCTTTTGAAGAAGACATGCCTCTGTAGACAACTGTTTCCTTCTAAATAACTTTTTGGACCTTTTCTTGCTTATTATGGCCTTATTTTAAACATGGACTAGATTTATTAGGTTTCTTGCTGGCCAATCATCACAATCAAAATTGACAGATTTTGATCATAAATTTTTTGGTGCATCCCTATACTTAGCTTAAATTTTAAAAGCCATATTAAGGGAAAATACTATGTGAAAATCAATTTTTCTGTGTTTTGATAGCAGATAAGTAGGGTGTCTGAAGTAACTATCAGCAGAAAATTAAAGACACAACAATTATAGGTTGATAGGACACATATTACACAGGTGCCTTACACACTCACACATAATGGCAATTTAAAATCTCTAACGGGCTTTTATTATTAGAGAGTAACATGAAGTTTTGCCAGATTTAGTGTAAAAATCTTGATTTGTGACAATTTTCTTATGCATTTGAGCCAACTTGAGCACTTGGGTTAGTGTGTATCAGGTGTGCTCATAGGCTAGGTACCATAGCCTTTGTTCTACCATAGAACGCGTTATAACACATTAAATGTGTCTGAATTTCTGTTGGTATTTTTACCTAATACTATGGCAAATATTATACATAGACTGTATCTCAAAAGTCTATTCTGTAAAATTTGTGGATGTGGAAAAAATGTAGTTAGAAGTTTTAGCCCTTTTTGTCCCTGTGGCATTTTAACTGAATCATCTTTATCCTATTCCCCCTTCTAAATATATCCTAAATATCTATTGATTTCTCAACATGTTCATGTAATTATTCCATTATTCAATTATTCCACTGGGAATGTCCTAGCTAAATAGCACAACATCGTCTGCAAAACAATTAACATGCATTTCTTTTTACACATTTGTTGCATTCTTTCCACAGCAAATGAATATGAATTTCTAAGCAAACCTAACTGAAAAGCTACCACCACTTCACAATACCCAAAATTCTGTAAATTAAGTTTATAAAATGAATGGGTGAGAAAGGTTTTAGTTTCATGTAAAGAGCCCATAACTTTCTGTAGGAGCCTATCTAATGTACTATATGAAGACTATATTAATTCATACATTTTTCTAAAAAATGTTGTGTGTAAAGGTGATAAAAAGCTGTTTTAATTTCCACCTAACATGTAAATGAATTTATATGTTTACTTAAAATATTCAGATATTTTTATTCGAACGTTTGGATATTTTAAAGGTAATGCTAAAAGAAGATGTTTTGCTTTCCATGAACACATATTTATGTGGTACTGCTAGTTCAGAGTATTTTTGTATCATCAGTTTGTTTCACATTATTTCCACTGTAGGTGTTGAATTTCACATCCCAGTGTTGTGTGTGTCCTGTGAAGGCATTGACATTTACCTTCACCAGAACATCCACAAACAGCTCCCAAGGCCTTTTCATCAGCTCCCACTGCCCTGTATAAAATGGCGTATGACGAAACCTCTCCAGCTTTTTCTGCTTGGAAAAGCTTGCCACAGTGCATGTAACCAAGTGACAATGGGTTTTCTAAAAATATGCTCACAAAATGGAATGGGTTAGTCTTCATGTCATCAATCTTGCATGCAAGCTTTTGTTTATGGGTGCCACTGAACCACTGCAAATTAAATTAAAACTGGGAAAGAGGGCAAAAAAGAGAGTAGGATGGAGCCAATCGGATAAATTAGGGCAAATGTGGCCTTTATATTTTGCAGTAAAAGTCAATAGCAATGCAGTCTTAGGGTATACTCTAGTACTTAATTTACTTTATTGGGTTTCACTCTTTTTCTGTAGTCTGTTTCTTTCCGCGGTATAATCTCAACAGTATTTCTTTTCTTTTCTCAAAGACCCCACTGTTCTTGATGTCTTCCTGGCCTTTTTCTTGTTTTCCAACATCTTTGAACAGACATGAGCGTAATATATATATATATATATATATATATATATATATGAAACGCAAACAGTTCATGTAGTGAATTCATGGCAAACATATTCATACTCCATGTTTATGTATGTAAATAGCTGTCGAAATCAGTTCATATTTCATAGTTCATATTTTCCCACCAAGCTAAATTCTGAAACCTTTTCACAATGCAAACCCAATGTTTGTTGTATTATTATGTGTTATTTAAATTTCCTCGCTAATATTTTCAAATCACTGAAAAAGTTACAGAATCAAGATACCAAAACCTGTATTTATACAACTAACATGACCATGTTTTGGTCCTACAGTTGTCTGGATGTCATAAAAGTAATGACGGTGTATTTAATTAAAGTTGATCCTGGAAATAAAACTCAACTCATTCCTACTTTGAATAAAAGTGTCAGCAAGAGTCATAAAACAGAAACTGGAGAAATTACCCTTCACACAAATCCACATGATGACCTGAGCAAAGTTCTTTCATGCCAGAGGAAACATGAGCCCCCGCCAGCTGGTACCTCAGTAGCAGTCAGGTCATCATCCATAGCACATGCACTAAACACAGTCGTAATTTCTTCACTGCAGAGGACACTGAATAATGGGCATTATCTGACCAGTTACCTAAACCATTACCACTTCTTCACACGGTGCATTCCTCAATGTGACAGAAATAATGGTGACTTGGTTTTTGTCCTAAAACGATAAATTGGGGCAAACAATATAGGAGTGTTAACAGAGCCCCCCCCCCCACACACACACACACATGTTCATACCCAGTGTGTGTGAATACATCACATCAAATCATTAGCTTATTGGCCACAGAATATGACCCCAAAACATGCTAAATGCTAAAATAAAGTGTTAATTAATAAGTAACAAGGCACTCATAAAGATAAAGAGGCAAAGAGGGGTTTGAGACTTCATTGAACAAATGATTCTTTACATAAACTTCACTAAATTCCTTTCAAATATGTATCTTGTTTTTGAATTTTTTCTGCCAAACTACCATAGGGTTTGAAGATTACAACTAGCTGGTTAAATTTCAGCATTGGGTCAACTTGATTAGGTTGAACAATCGCAGCTATTTGGTTACATTCATGCACTGCAGCTTTTTGAGTTGGTGAACATGTTATTTTTAGGATTTACAGCAAATTGGTTTGATTTTTCCATCAAAGCTTGCTCAGTAAGTTCAGGCATTATCTCTACCTGGTTAGGTTTAAACATTAGAGCTACTGTACTTAGATTTCTGTACATCAGATTTTTGGGTGTAGAGATCAAAGCTTTGCTGCTACTTGGTTTGGTTTAAGCTACACGACTACCTTATTAGGTTTACAGCTTGTCAGGAGGGTTTAATCATCCCAGCTGACTGATTCAGGTTAGGCATTAAAGCTACTTTGTCGGGTATAGAGTTCGATTGTGGATTGCAAAAACGTCTCCTTGCTGGGTTCTCTGTGGTTGCGTGCCAGATGAATGGGCTGTTTGTGGGCTGTTTACCTTTTCTTCCACAGGCAGCTGTAGTCCCAGCTGAACCTCATCTTGGATAATCAGGATGTCCCTTTAAAAGAGGAGCGGTGCCATGAAGCAGACACCAGATGATTACTCCCACAGAGTGGTAAACAGGCCAAAGTTAGTCTCTTCAGACTCTGAAGTAAAGTATTTCTTATACCTGCATTTGTCTCCTTCCCTCCTCCTGGAACCCATCGGCTGGTAGTCAGATCACTCACCTGCCTGTCCACCCTGTAATTCACTCACCGGGTTTCTCACCATGAGGACACATAAAAAGAACATCATCAACCCCCTAACCCACCGCTTTCCGTGCTGATCAACCCCAGGAGCTAGACCTGTCCCCCTACCAGGATTTCCATTCCCTCATGAACCCGTAAGATCTTAATAGACCTATCTCCTAAGTTGTGTATTTATTACGATCTGGGTTTACAACTTACTCGCTCACCTTTTTTCCAGTGCTTCCCGGAGCAGTCACATCATCACAGTTGCCTGGGATCCCGTTTGTTACCCTTGTTCTGTTTAGACAAAGATAAAATAAATCCTTTAGAATCTGTCATTTGTGTTCGTAGTTGCTGCTTGCTCCAGAGTCGTCGTCAGCATGACACTCTAGTGGTCAATGTTTAAGAGAAAATGTGCTCACTGGACAGGTTTTTACATTAGTTTCTTATACTAGGCGACAGTAGCTCAGGAGGTAGGAGTTTGTCCTGTAATCCCTGTTTCGTCCATCTCAGTCTTTGTGTCCTTGGTCAAAACACTTTACCTGCCTCGCTTGCTGGTGGTGGTCAGAGGGTCCGGTGTCACCAATTGTATTCAATTAAATTCAAAAATACTTTATTGATCCCAGAGGGAAATTAAGTGTTGTTGTAGCTCATGTAATTCATTCTTTAAGGAGTTGTAGATCATGATGGTAATATGGCAGCCTCACTCCTGTCAGTCTACCTCAGGGCAGCTGTGGCTACAATTTACCTTACCATCATCAGCGTGTGAATGTGTGCTTTAATCGGTGAATGACTGAATGTATTATAAAGCATTATAGAAGATATACCTGGTCTGGTATCCTGCTTGGCTTGAATGCCCTGTTGGACGGGGGACATCGACTGGGATGGTGCTCCCAGTAACTGAACATCCACTGTGTCCTGTTATCAACTTTTTACTTTCTGTAACATAGAAAGTTCTCTTATATCAGATCTTCTGTTCCTTCTATGTCTCTGCTCTGTCTTCTCAAACCCCCAGACGGTCGTGGCAGATGGCCGCTCCTACTGAGCCTGGTTCTGTTAGAGGTTTCTTCGTGTTAAAGGGGAGTTTTTCCTCTCCACTGTCGCTACATGCTTGCTCAGTATGAGGGATTGCTGAAGGATTGCTGTGGTTGGAAAGTCTGCATCAACGGGGCCCAACCTCACGCCAATGACTGATGCAATCTGCTGGGATTCCTTAAATAGGAAACTTTTTAACTGATTGGAATGTTTGTATAAATGTATTGAAATGACTTCTTGTTAAGTGCCTTGAGATGACATCTGTTGTGAATTGGCGCTATATAAATAAACTGAATTGAATTGAATTGAATTAAATTGAAGTGCAATGTGTTCCTCTGGACTACATGAAGCAGTATTACAAGTACAAGTCATTTACCAAATACGTTAATACCAAACTTAATTTGCTCTTTTTTTTTACATTTCTTGTATCTTAGTTTCATTTCAGCTCTTTTTAACCACTATGAATGACAGTTTACAATGTAAATGACCTATCTGAATTCTCTTTAAGATGATTTATCGGCTTTAATGTTAAAAACATAAAAAACCAAATGGTCCAACCAAGTCTATTCAAATGCTCACTTGCACTTTAGCCGCAGGATTGGAACATTCAACATGTCTGTTCAGCTGTAACTAAAATATTATTGGACAAAAATTATAACATTTTCCAATTATTGCTCATCCTAACTTTAAAGTCACTGAACAGTTCAACAGAAGAGAGTAATATAATTGCCAGTCTTGCTTTTGTCTGTCTCTTTTATGTTGCATATCAACTTTAGAATTACTTGAAATGCCAAATATAATAAGAACCTATGAAGCTGTCAGAGCTCCTCAGCACTCAAAGTCACACATGGTACAAAGAAAACCAACCTCACACGCTGTATGAAGTTTCACATTGGAAAACTGCACCATAAATTTTATTGACCACTGTTCTTTTCATCCTCATACAGTATTTTGATTATGCAAAACAATGAGTGAAATTCAAGCACTACATAAGTTATAAAAATCCAGGAAACTGGTTTCCTTGCATTGCTGTTGTCTCTCTGTTTTGGTTCCAAGTCTGACCAGAGCAAGTGGATCTGATTTCAATCTCAAGATACTTTTGCACCAGCCAGGGCTTTCATTGTCGTGGGGAGAAAAAAAACTCTAAATACAATGCATGCAAAAATAAAAAAATAAAAATCTGGAAGATCTAATTTGATAGGAAATGACATTTTGTTCCCCCAAACCCAAAGTGCACATGCTTTCTCAGGCAGAAAAGCACTCAAACAGATACTTATGTATGTAATTTATATATGCTCCAGCAGTGTGGATCCAGACATGCTGTATATATGTACAGTTACACACATCTAACTTTTCTTTCTGCCCGTCTGCCAAAAAGTCATAGTCCTTTTCCACAGACAATCCTTCACTGTTTCCTCTAGTCTGCTAATTGGCTTTAGCCAATCCAGCCCACTGGCTTGAGTCAGGAACAATTAAAAACTCCATTTATACTTGTGCAGTGAGCACATGGGCTCCCACAGAGAGTGACTACCCACATCGGCCCTCATCATCTGAGTGTAATTTCAATACTTCAGGCCGCTTTCTGTGTTTATTTGAATGTGGCCAGACTTGAAAGGGTTTATGAACCGGACTGCGAAAATCCCTTTTTGATCACACAAATGTCTGGCTCTGCCCTTTAAACAAATACCCGATTCAGAAAATATTCGCTTTCAGAGCTGGCCGTTTGTTGTTTGAGTTTTCTGAGGCTGAAAGCGGGTTCAAAAATCTCAATCTTTGTTTTAAAAGCATGGCTTTTCAAAAGGAAGCCTGACAGAGTTAATAACCTCACTTCACAAATAAACAGCCTTCATCCTCCATCTCAGTGAATTGGCTCAAACCTGCAGAGCACGGGAAGTTTTCCGACAGGTAATTAACTTCTGGCCAAACAGCCAATTTTACAGCGTACCGCAAAATATTTGAATGACGACACAGAGAAGTGCAAAAAACGAAGGGTTATTGTTTTACCCCATGTAAAAAATGTCTGATAATAGTTTATTTATATCATGCCTGTTTAGATTTATTTTTGTCTTTTGTAAAGCAGTGGATAAAAAAAAACTATATTTAGCCTTAGGTTGAAATAGAGATTTCTGATTAAGTTGTCAATCTTAGCACCCTTTTTTTCACATCAAACCCAGCTGGAATGTGTGTTGCTGAAAAGTTCAGTCTTAGTCTTCTATGTCTTCTCTACCATGCCTTCCAAACAGGATAGTCAAAAAAAAAACAAAAAAAGATCAGAAAAAACTAGAACCTACTACAACACTTGTTTTCTCCGTTATTCAGGCACGTGTTGCCATGTTCATTCTGATTGTTTTCTCTTCAAAGATGGCCTGTGGGAACATTTTGAGAAGTCATTGCAAGCACCCAACAGAAATGAAAATTATTTTGACAACCTTACTCCCAAGGAGCCACCCAAAAATAGCTAAAATAAGCAAATACTTGAGAGCCTTCCTAAAACACTTATAACTGCTTATTTTAATTGTTCAAACACCAAATATACCTTAATATGCATGTATACACACAGTAGAAACCGTCTTAGCACTACCACAGAAGCTAACATCTGCAGTCTTCCTCCACTCTTGGGGGTACAGACAATCAGTGGCAAGGAAAACAAGTGGCAATCCTGGATTTGCTGCTTTGCAAATGCTAGCACATATGCATGCATTGCATGCATTTGTGATATTTTCTAATGAATCAGGGTGCCTTCCAGTCTTTAACAGTTTTTCCCTCAAATAGATTTCAGTAAGCGGCACTGATTTAAGAGCAAGCGACGTTCAGCCTAAAGCATTTTTATGAGGCTTAAAAGACTCAAGAACAAAACAGAAAAATCCAGACCTAATAGAGTCAACTTAAGTCAAGACACTAATTTAGATATGGCATATGGAGCCACCGTGTGTGGCTGTATGTGTGTGTTTAGAATATATGAGGTGTTTGTGGAGATGAGCCTTGCGTGCCAGAGCCTGCAGCAGGTGCTGGTGTGCAGTGTCCTGGTATGTGCTGGGTGGGTGGTTGGGTGAGAGGTATCATCCCCCCCCCCCCCATCGTCTCAGCTTTCTCCACCTCTCCTTTCTGAGGTTATAAATAAAAACACAGCAGCAGGGGACCTCTGTTGAGAAAGAGGCCATCTTTTTGGGTGAGCTGGTCAGTAGGAATTACTTTGACATACGTTCTCATTCAAAAAAAAAGATCTAAATCTGAATCTGTCTACGAGGGTTCACATATTTCAACGCAATTCGATCCATTTCAACTCAGGGATGCTTTATTAATCCCAGAGGGAAACAAAATGTTTACATCTCTCACTAGCTATGTTCACATGGACACAAGTAATCCGATAAATAGCCTGAGCGGAACAAAAATGCTTCATGTAAACAAGCCATTCGGAATACTCTGACCCGATCATACTCATTCGGATCAACATTTCATTCCGATTGAGACAGGTTGTTATTCCGATCGCTGTGCATGTATGTAAACACTTCTTCAGAATGTGGGTCATTACTGCTCATGACTGTTGCGTCATGCGTAGATGTACCTTACGTCGGCTTAAAACAATAAAGGGATTCGAATTAGAATTTGACTGTGTACACAACAATAAAGACTTGTAGATGTAAAACCGTGACCAGAAAAAATTAAAGCAGTCTCTGAAGAACATTGTATAAACGCAAGCGGCCATGTTTGTTTACAACAGAAGTCTGTTACTTCTTCTTCTACGGCCGTTTCCGGTATGTCAAAATGATTTATTCCGATCGAACTTGTGATGATAAATTTTTTGTAGGGCCCATGTACAGTCAAATTTTATTCCGAACTATGATCAGATTAAAGACATTTTGCACATGTAACTGTGTGTGTTCAAACATGAAAGTTACAGTTATTCTGAAAAGGGGATTATAATAATAATAAACCTAGACTTAATAATATACATCCTCTAAAATGCATTTTTAAGAATAAGGTTGTATTCTGGGAAACTGGACACATTTTGGAGGCTCACACAAAATAAAGTTAACCTTGATATTATTTGTTCACTTATTGTTATTTATCAGCTTTTAAAAATGTATATTGGCAATCTTTCGCTGCATATGGAAGTGCTCTTGGGCTGAGCCCGTCAAAAGAAGCTGAATCCCATTTTTTTTACCCAAGGTCTCACATTTAAAATATTCCACTTTGAAATTGGAGAAGCCATTACATAATCAGTTGTCACTAATTCCTTTTGCTGAAACAGATGCAGGATTAATATACACATAAATGTCATGTAAACTGCTATCTATCCAGCAATAAATGTTGGCATCATGGTCATGCTGTTTGTGCTGATGAAGCTGCTGTTATACAGTTTCTTCTCTTCTAGCGAATGTTTCTGTATCTAAAAGCCATAATTTGTGTTAACGTAACGGAATTATCGTGTCCTCTCACATCTGTGAACTATATGTATTGTTTGTACTGCACCCTGTTTTGTACACCAGTGTTTTTCCTACTATTATACTAGTGGGTGCCCCCTTAAAGGATAAGTCATTTTATTTTCCATATGGTGCATTTAAGTTTAACTTTCCGATTGGACAGTTCTATACCGTCTCATTTTACGGAACAAACTAAAGAGCCTGATGTTATATATAATATATATATATATATATATATAACATTTAAACAACATCCCTTTCATTTCTGTGTCTTCATGGTTACACATTACAGTTAGCCTCTGCTCTCTGTTTTATGCCCAGCAGAGCTCCACCCTGATGTGGGCACATACGCAGGGAGGCACTAGGCATGGTCCACTTAAGGTTTTCAAGGTATAGCATGGCTTTTAAGTTGTGGTTTTCAAAACCACTAACATTTTCAGTCATACCCTTCCTGTGATTTAAAGTCTCTATAATAAGATGCTAGAGAGAGCTCCAGAGTGAGCAGAGTTTCCTCAAACTGTGTGGAGCGGTGGACTCCGACCTTACCTTTTTGGCCCACTCTCATGCATAATTTTATTGTTTA
This sequence comes from Valencia hispanica, assembly GCA_963556495.2. Classification (NCBI taxonomy): domain Eukaryota; kingdom Metazoa; phylum Chordata; class Actinopteri; order Cyprinodontiformes; family Valenciidae; genus Valencia; species Valencia hispanica. Next base: position 40,362,326 of record OY747711.1, read on the forward strand.
AGAGAAAGTTTGGAAAGTCATGGCATGGAAACCAAAGAGGTGCCACATATCAATGTTCATAATGCATAGGTCCATAAACACTCGGGGTTCCATCTGAAGTTGACATGTTTTCCCCGTTCATGTGAGAGTTTTTCTGTGAACCTCCACTTCTTCCTACAGTCCCAAAACATATATTTTAGGTTAATTGGTCCTCTCCAATATCCCCTCATAACTGAGGGTGGGAGTGCATGGTTGTTTGTCTCCATGTCGCTCAGGGATAGACTAGCAAACTATGCAGGGTGTACCATGCCTCTCGCCTAATGACTCCTGAAGACAGATACCAGTCGCATGAAACCCTGGAAGGATAAGGAGGTATAAATGCTGGATGGAGACTATAAACTTTGTCTTGACAAAGATGATGCAAAGAAGTAGCAATAGTACAAAACTAAACACAAGGTGGCATCGATAGCCCCACCTTGACTCGAACATGTAACATGACAGATAGCAATAGGTTTAAAAAGGCAAAGGTTTGAACACTGGAAGTTAGTTTAATTCAAAAAATTTAAACACATGCAAATCTCCCCTTTTCTCATTTTAGAAAAAATGTGATAAGGTAACAGATTAATGGTAGTAATGCCCATCAATGGCAAATCAACATTTATTATATCTGTGCAGAGAAAACTACTGGTAAAGGTTTACAGAGGCATGCTCAGTGTATGAATTCCACTTTGGGCTGCTTCTAACATCAGACAGTGATAAAAGCTAAACTAACCCCCACCTTTCTTAAAAGAAATTATATAAACTTTATGGAAAGACTATTTAGATGTAATTGGTTAAGGCCATAAAATACTTTCCTACCAATTGCCCTTGAAAATCTAGAAAATAAAGTTCTTAAATGTCCGTGTCTTCAAACGAAGAGAAAAATGTTGCCAGGGATCCCTTGACAGACTTCACATTGATTGCTGAGTTGTCTTTATTAGAAAGCTAGGCCTTAATCACAGATAAAGCAAGACCTATATGTTTTCTGATGATGATCATGACTATTTAGCTGGCAGCTTCGTATCATCAGTTGCAATGGTACAGTGGCTTGCAAAAGTATTCGGCCCCCTTGAACTTTTCCACTTTGTCACATTACAGCCACAAACATGAATCAATTTGATTGGAATTCCACGTAAAAGACCAATACAAAGTGGTGTACACGTGAGGAGTGGAACGAAAATCATACATGATTCCAAACATTTTTTACAAATAAATAACTGAAAAGTGGGGTGTGCGTAATTATTCAGCCCCCTAAATCAAAGCTTTGTAGAACCACCTTTTGCTGCAATTCCAGCTGCCAGTCTTTTAGGGTATGTCTCTACCAGCTTTGCACATCTAGAGACTGAAATTCTTGCCCATGCTTCTTTGCAAAACAGCTCCAGCTCAGTCAGATTAGATGGACAGCGCTTGTGAACAGCAGTTTTCAGATCTTGCCACAGATTCTCGATTGGATTTAGAGCTGTAGATCTCTGTAGCTCGTCCAGAGTCACCATGGGCCTCTTGGCTGCATTTCTGATCAGCGCTCTCCTTGTTCGGCCTGTGAGTTTAGGTGGACGGCCTTGTCTTGGTAGGTTTACAGTTGTGCCATACTCCTTCCATTTCTGAATGATCACTTGAGCAGTGCTCAGTGGGATGTTCAAGGCTTGGGAAATCTTTTTGTAGCCTAAGCCTGCTTTAAATTTCTCAATAACTTTATCCCTGACCTGTCTGGTGTGTTCTTTGGACTTCATGGTGTTGTTGCTCCCAACATTCTCTTAGACAACCTCTGAGGCCGTCACAGGGCAGCTGTATTTGTACTGACATTAGATTACACACAGGTGCACTCTATTTAGTCATTAGCACTCATCAGACAATATCTATGGGCAACTGACTCCACTCAGACCAAAGGGGGCTGAATAATTACGCACACCCCACTTTTCAGTTATTTATTTATAAAAAATTTTTGGAATCATGTATGATTTTCGTTCCACTTCTCACGTGTACACCACTTTGTATTGGTCTTTCACCTGGAATTCCAATCAAATTGATTCATGTTTGTGGCTGTAATGTGACAAAATGTGGAAAAGTTCAAGGGGGCCGAATACTTTTGCAAGCCACTGTAAATTCAATAAATTAAATCTAACCATTCAAATAAAGAGGGTGGATTATATTTGAGCATTTAACTTTTATTTCATCAAACTGAATTGCTCTTTTCCTCTTTGTCAATATTGTTGCAAATCTGATGGAGACTGCACTCTAGAAACAGAAGGATCCAAAACAACTCAATCTGGGTTATTTTGCAAACCCAGTCCAGTCAAACATGGATAAATCCAGGCCTGGACTGGTTTATAAACCTGTGTCATAACCCAACCTCTTTTTTTATAGATGATCCCAGATATAAATAAGAAACTAACAATAAAAGGATAAAAGGAGAAAGACAAAACTGGGGTAAACAAAAAAAGTAAAGTTAAACTAGCTAAATTATAAATAATAAAAAAAAATCAGTGAAAATTATATAATTTCAGGTGGATGAGTTGCTTTTTTAATTCATGATGCACACTATCAAACTGCATAAAAATGCTTTTAAAGAAGAATGTGGCATTGGAGTGTTTCTGGTATTATTACGTCTCAGGAATTAACGTTAAGAATGGCTTCCACCTTTTCTGAAAAAAGTTATAACTTGTTTCTTTTACTAGAACAAAATCTGTTCCATCTTTGCAACTTTAAGCATCTCGTAGAGTCACATTTTGAGACAGGGTGGCCATGTCGATTTAGCTCCAATTTTTTTTTTTTTTTTTTTTACATGAAAAGTATGTTCAATACCTGCTTAAAGGTTGTTATTTTCAAAAGGTACTTTTAATCTGACAAATGAGCCTCATCAGAAAGCATATTCTAATTTATTGAACATTACTGTATATAACTAAGTTCTGATGGAAAGCGTTTACATTCCTTGGACAACTGATTTCAGAAGACTATGGTATACTTCTTTTTTGTGTTAAAACCCTTCAAAATGATACATATTTGGTTTTGCCCGTGTAAGTCTTGCTATGAAGTGTTGGAGACCTGTAAAATGACTTTCCTCCCTTCCCCCATTTATCTGTCATCTCTAGTTCTCCTTCACCTCCTTTTCCACCCCCATACCTTCTTTTCCCTCCTCTTCCTCCATTACGTCCTCACAGCCTGCCTCCAGTAATGGAATATATGCCTCCACTCAACTCGTTCTGTTCTGAGCTGAAATGGAGATGGAGCCAAGGTTGAACTTCAGGATATGGTGGGAACTTCATCAAATTAAAAGAAAACTCCACATATTAGGTTTCTGTGTTTTCTGCTCCAGATATAATAGAGTGTATGGGTGCAAGTTGTGGGCTTTTATTGTACTGCAGATTTACTGAGGAGTGGGGCTGATGTACAAATATGGAACAGCTCTGTTGGGAAAGCAGCTGAATTCACACTGATATCGTTATTAGTTTAGTAGCTATTCACGAAAACCCCTTTTTCTGTAACGGCGATTTTCGGATCTCCCCCAAATTCTAATCACTTGTTCCTGGTCCCATTGCAGACATTTCCTGAAAATTTCATCCAAATTCACCAATAACATTTTGAGTTATGTTGCTAACTAACAGACAGACAGACAAACACACAAACAAATCCTGGCAAAAACATAACTTCCTTGGGGGAGGTTAATGAATCAAACATAAAGTGCTTTTATTTTGAAGACGTTTTAAAAACTAAGTCAACACCTTTCAATTCCTGATTTCAAATGATTCATTCCTTACCATGAGTTCACACCAAAGCGTCAAAAACACGCCGCATGCCAAAGTTGGACGCTTGAACATTCGCACCTCGACGCACTTCCAAAGTGACTTGGACGCGCATCAAAATATACCATTTTGACGTGCGTCAAGTCGGAAATATGCAACATGTGGGATGAGCTAGTGCCAGACCGTGTTTTTGCAAGATGGCAGCTGTTGATATAGCGTTGGAAGAGAGAGTCTCCATTCTCTATTTCCTGTATAGAGTACCCTGCATAGGTTCGCAGGGTCGGTAACGTGAAAACTTTCAAAAGTGAAATGAACTTACCAGGTCTCCTCACTTATATTCCTCCAAGCGAGGTCCTTTTTATTCCTGTCTCTGTAGAGAAAGCAGCTGGTGTCGTACAGCTCGGGGTGATTAGCCACAGCCGTTATCAGTATTTCCTCCATGTCTCATAAATACATTTTGCCGGACCTGACCCCGTAAATTGGGTCACAGCATCACATGACACCAAGTCACCAGGCTCCTGATTGGTTGACGTGGCGCGAATTGACGCCGAAATTCAGATTTTCCAACTTCGGGGGCAGATGCAAAAACCCTCGTGACGCGCGAATGCACAAAATGCACCACATACGCCTCATTCGCACATATCTGACTCGCGAATGAGGCAGAAATCCATTTTTGCGTTGCAAATATGCTTCTGATGCAATGCAGAAAGCCTGACGCGCGTCAGCGCTCTTCTGCATTGGCTTTACATGTAAACCTGACGCCCATGACGCTTCAAACCCGACCCTTGATAGGGAAAATGTTCCCAGGTATGCTGTAAATTACAAAATAAACAGCAAGGCACTTGTGGTGAGTGAATGTGGGAAAATATCGAATCTCTGAAAGAACAGTACTGGAAATCCTTTTATTTTAAAAAGCAGGATGCGTCTTGTTTTGGAACTAGTGAGTTTAAGAACAAGGGAATAAGGCCTTAGAGGTAAGTCTGTTTTATGTTGTTCTAAACGTAATTAATAAAGAGTTCAGTTTAAGAGAGGTCTGCGTGGTCATTATTATAAAGCTACAGCTAACATTACAAGTTGTTATAAACCATCAATAACCTACGGTCCATTAGCATCAAGGGACACTAAATCAAGTGCATCCTTTTGACAGAAGAATATGTACTGATCTCCATCAGAGTTGTGCTCCGTGGTTTACTTATCTTCAACCTAGATTAAATGAGATAAAATATTTAATGAGACTAGAGTCCCATAGTTCTGTTTTTTTTTTATTTTTGGAACTTAAGTGTGGCTTGAATGGAAGTCTGAAACTCAAGTCACTGATGCTAGTTGAATCTCTGGAAAATTACTGAAGATATTAACATTTTCCTTACAGAAGAAAAGGTTGCCCCAAGTTATGATCTCTGAATGAATTTATAGAAAATACTCAAGGTTGAGCTAGTTTAGTTTTTTTTCAGCTTCTTAAACACATTTCTACTCTGCTTTGAATAGTTTTCTAGTTTAAAAACGTATTTTTAATTTTTCACTGGCCTGATTTACTAATGTTTAAAGCACACCCTGAACAGCAGGTTGTCACGATGAGGTAGTGCCCAAAAAAAGTCTGAAAAGAAGAAGTTAATGTTGAAAGATCATAAGACAAGATAAATATTTCCCAGGACACTTCCTACATATTATAGGAAAGCCTCGACTTTTGGAAGCAAAATATGAAGAAAACTGTAGATGTCATCATACTTTAGGATGTGTACAGTATACATGTAGGCATAAAGGTTTAAGGCCTTAAATCCGTTATAATCTACTATCAAAAATGCATCTTTTTTTTTGAAGGTTTAACATTTCAACTTAACACAGTCAAGAAGAGGTGACAGCAGTATCCCTACAAAATCATTCAAGTGGATTTTACTCACATCTAGTAAACATTAGAGTTCCATGTAAGGTCGGATAAACTTTTTCACTTTTTCCGTGTCCTGTGACTGATTGCTGCGCCACCGACCGTGGGCGCTTGTCTGGGACAGCAGGATCTTGTTGGCTTTGCTCCGCCTTTGGCTTCAGCTCCTGTTCATGTTAAACCCAGAGCAAGATGGAGGGGCAGATTTGTCGGGCGGCTGTAAAATGCTATTACAGTGGAGTGAGGACAGGGCTGAAAGCATAGCATAGCTGTAGCTCATCGACTAACATCTTACTCCCCCTTTTTCATCCCTGTAAATCAGGCTAGTCAGGGGCTTAAGTGCCTGACACAGCCTAGGGACACACCATTTAGACATTGTTGAAGAGGCAGAGAGGTGTAGGGTGGTGGTGGGGGGCAGCTGAGAAGACAGAGTTGTTCCATTGCTCATAATACCCGCACTGAGCTGGCTTTGAGGTACTGTGAAATATGAACTCTTTTTAATTTACGAATGGAACAACACTGTTTTGCTTGAACATCATCGACAACGTGGCTGGAGTCCATAACATCTGAGAGTAGGCCTACTGCACAACTGATTTAATATATATAAGTGAGAGTGGGCTGCCATTTATCTTAATGTTGCGGAAAACTCACATTTTTAATATAAAGGTAGGACATATGTTAGTCTTTGTCTTACCCCGTGTCTTTTATCCTATGCATACTTTCATAGAGTGGTTTTCTGAAAGCCTTGATGACTTCTTGGTGCTGCGTTAACCCAGTGTTGATAAAACATGAATTGATACAGAGTTAAAATAGATAAAACTTTCTGATACTTTGCTAGATTAGTTCAGACCTTACCTGGCTGATGGGATCTACTTTACATCATTTAGAAATTATAAAACTAAATTAAGAAAAATTATGTGCGATTCCTCAAGGCTGTATTCTTGGTCAACTTTTATTTAACATACAGGATATACATATGCTCTCTCTATGGAATAGTACAACTCTTACCATATGTATGCTGATAACAAGCCCTTATTCTTGTCAGCACATTATCACAGCTCATTACACTCAGTGTGTTTGTTATATTAACGTATGCATGGGTCAGAATTTCCTCCAGCTTATTGCAAAAAGGCACAAGTCATTGGTTTTACTCCTAAAAATCACAAAGAATGCATGACACTTAGATGTAGTTAAAAACTCATATATACAATTTTACGTCCACATAATGTCTATCACTAAATTAGCTTACTCCTCTCATAAAAATCTTATCCCATAGAGATGGCATAAAAGGGTGAATAAGTAGGCTTTAAAAGCTTTATTGGTCTAACGGGCACTGAATGGTCTTTGGCTTCAATTTCAGAGGTGCTTGTCTGGAATAAACTATGTGGGCCCCTCAGGTGATCAGAGACCTGTTTACTCATGTTCCATGGACCAGAAATAAGCTGTTTAGCCTGAACAAAAAGGTAAAAAGCTAGTCTTGGTTGGCCAATCATATAAACTTTTACTTGTTTAACCCCAATTTGTCTTCATTTAGATTGAAGTCAAATACCTATTTTCTATGCCTTTCTTTGCAAATTTGCTGATATACTTGTTTCAAACCCTGTCCACCTTGTTAACTCCCCAAAAAATCTTAGTACTTTTAGCCACACCGCCTTCAATAAATCATACAACACTGTGAAAAAGTATTTGCCTCCTTATGGATTTCTTCTGTTTTTGCATTTTTTAAATGTTTCAGATCATCATACCTGATTTAAATTCAAGAACAGATGAGAAACAGAGTTTTTGCCCTTCACATTATTAGTCTGGAAAAAGTTACAAAGCCATGTCTAAGACTTTTGCACTCCACAGAACAGTAAGAGCCATTATCCACTAACAAAAAAACATAGAACAATGGGGAACTTTCCCACTAGTGGCTAGTCCATCAGAATTACTCCAAGAGCACGTTGATAGATAATGTTGCCGGAACCCACTATAACATCAGAGCCAAAACCACTGGTGACAAAAAATAAAAAATAAAAAATAAATAAACCTCCACAAAGGTCTAATTCACATTGGCAAAAGACATCTTAATGATCCCGTGGACATTTGGGATCATCAAACATTCTCTCTGCTGGTGAGACAAACCTGAAACTTTCTGGAAGGTGTTTGTCCCGGTATATCCAGTGTAAAACTAATAAACCATTTCAGAAGACTACTGCTAATTATGTGCAGAAACAGGAGTTTCACTGAGTAAATAATACAACTGTGAACAACTGTGTCAATGCAATGACCTCACCAAGCAGTTCACTTTGGTCACTATTTGAGAATATTATGTAAATGACCACGGGTGCATTTCATTTTTAATAACTGTAAAATTATTATTACAATACCAATCCAATATAGCATTTAATCTGCATAAATACTTTTGAAAAAGTGCTCTAAAAACTCCAGTGTGTCTTTGTGGTGAACATGTGGATTACGTAAAACTGTAGGAGGTTGAAAGAACTGACACTACATGACTAGACCAATAAGAAGGTGGTCTGACAGAAAGATGTGTTTCAGGGTGATTTGTCGGCATAAGTAAACACTAGGCTAGACAAGCTACTTTACTTTTAAAAGATTCCAACATGGATTCTGAAGCATTTTCATCCAGTCTAACAGACTTCTTACTCCAAGAACTGTTTCAGACATACAGCCAGCTGCCTGATGTCTGAGGCAAAATATGACTTTGGTGATCCATGAGCAGGAATTAGAACCAAACATGGACAAGCAGCTCTCAGTTTCTATGATCCTCTAATCTGGAACAGACAACTGCAAAGCTGCTGAAACACTGAGTTATTTTAAATCACCGCTAAAAACCCCATCTGTTTAGAGCTGCCTTAGAGTAATGCGTTCATGCATCATATGTTTTGGGTGTGTTTCTTTTTTTTTTTTTTACTTTTTCCTAAATTCATGTCTGCTTTGAGTAATGTTTTTACGTGTTATATGCTCTGTGTGTGTTTTATGCTTTATTGCTGTTTTATATGCTGTTTCTACTTTATCCCCTAATCATGTAAAGCACCTTGAATTACCTTGTTGTTGATAGTGTGCTATACAAATAAAATTGTCTTGCCTATGCTAGATTTTAACGTTGATGCTGAAGTTGAATCAAGCAGTGACACTAGGTTTCCTTTTTAGAACTTAAACCAGTAGGGATCTTGTTATATTCCATTATTGTGTTTTTTCATTTGATATATTTCCACGTTACCCAGTCGTAAATGCTGTATTCTGCTGCTGTTGCCTCAGTTATGTGACAGATCAGTTTTTCACTATTACATGAAATCTTTTGACAGCCCATAAACAACAGGGGAGTTTCTTTCTGGTTGTCAGGATTTGTCATATAATTATATTTTAAAAACTCTGAGACAAGTTTTTTTTTCAGAGTCAGATTAGAAATCTTTTTAATTTAAATGTGTTTTTTTCTGGATGGTGAGAACAAAATGTTCTCTGTTTGATTTTGTGTCATTTCTATATTTCACTGTTAATCAGTTTAAAATAATGAAAAGGGAATCATATTACAGTTTTTTTTTCTTCTAAGCACTGTATTCAAGCACCTAACCCCATTGTAGAGTTAACCTGCTCATTTTAATTTAGCTCCCAATCATATTTAATTCCACCTTAATTTGTTTCTGTTCTTCTGCTTGGGTTTAATGAAACTCACCAAATTCTAATTTCAAATGGACAAAAATCATCTGAAGTGCCAAATTCGCTTCAACATTAGGCCACCAATGAACTCAGAGTTGCCATGCTTAAATCCTTCCCCACTATTTATTATCTGTGGACGATTTGAAATAATTAGCTAACTTGTGCTGTTGAGGGAGCTACAGCCTTTTTTTTTTATCATGAAGTTTTGCAAGGTTTCATCACATCATTGTACCCTGTAGCCAAAGTGAATCTCCTCCACGCCTGCGCAGAATATAGATTACTGTGTGAGGAGTACCTGTAGAAACGCTAAAAAACCAATAAATTTGACAGAAAGTATATATGAAGTTTACTTTTATTTAACCATTTATGTGCACCAAACATCTTAGGCAAATTCACAAAGCAGCACTAATAGTTTTATTTGACCATGTATTGAGTACTATATGCTTCACGTTTGAAACATTTTCACAAACATCCTCCTGAAGTCCAGCAGATGTGAGCAAGTTACACCCATTTTGCTTTTTAGGTTGTAGTTGTCTCCAGTTCAGCCAAAACAACAGGGTTTGTGTTTTAATTTTTAAGAAGTAACAGTCTAAATTTAAATATAGTTTGGTTTGAGAAATGTTTTTGCACATATGTAACCATGTGTGACCCCTGCTCTGTTCTGCTGGTGGAACCGTTCTCTATTTAATATACCTTTTTCAAAATTATCAACAAATTTGAGCGAACAGTATTTATTTCAAGTTATCTGTGTGTAATAAGCAGCATTGATCTTTGAGAACGTGATGCTATTTGATCCTAATTTTCATAAATACACAGTATGGACAGATTATTCCCCAAAGACATGAGTAATGCCTCATTTAGAAATGAGAGAGACTATGCACTCAATATCCCTATTGTAGAAGGAAATTTGCCTTTGTGTGTGGCTTGAGAATTAGAAAGGACTCACATTATTAATCATAGTTCTCTGTTAGATAGATAGATAGATAGATAGATAGATAGATAGATAGATAGATAGATAGATAGATAGATAGATAGATAGATAGATAGATAGATAGATAGATAGATAGATAGATAGATAGATAGATATTCATTTTTCCACATTTGAACTATTTAATGTTTATTCATTTCAATACAAGAAACTAAAGAGTGCAAATCAAGGACAGAGGCCTAGAGGAACAAACCTCTGTAGGCGCTCCAGTCCAAAACTTTCTAAACAGCATTTGAAATGATTGTCACACTGAAACTAAAACAAGTGCAATAAAATGCACAATAATGAAATGTGTTCTCCAACTCTGCTTTCCTTTGCAAAGGCACCCAGCACCTTTATGAGGGAAACACTCCCTTTCTCTCCTTCATTTTCCAGATTAACTAGCCTGCATATTGAAGCCTTGGCTTGAAGTCAGTGACTCTTTAAAACAAATGAAATCAACTTAATTGAGTCGGATTTGCAACATCTGTCCTCCACATAATGAGCTAATAAAAACTCTGGGGTAAATTTTGCATTCCAACAAATTTTTCAGTGCACTCCTTTAGATTAAAAGTCTGGATCGTGGACATGCATTTCAAGACCTTGAATATATTTGCATGTTAGATGGTGGGAAACATTTATCATTCTAACCCACAGCAGGTCGAGTTTAAATGGATCCCTCAGCAGTAACAATCTGGATAGCTGCTGTTATTTTTTTGAAGCAAAATTATCCTTCCAGCAATAAAATAAACTAGAAACCAAGATACTCATGCTTTGTGTGTGTGTGTGTCTATGTGTGTGTGTCTAACTTCAGCTCTTAAGTTGAGGTGATAGTGTTCTTCAACCTTCTTTTTTTTGTGAAGAATAGACAACATGTTAAACAGATTTTATCCTGCATGTCGGAGCAGCCTAAACAGATGGATGTGCTGCAGCATTAAATGAGCCGTTGAAAGAAAAAGCCTGCATGCTTACCCTGGAATCTGCTTTTTGTGCTCGATGATTTTATAGTTCTGCTTAATCCTTGGAATCGGGTTCTGTCCACTGTCGTCCATGGTGTTTATTATGAAAGATTTACTCAAAAAGCAAAAGTAAAATAAATGATAAAACACATTATTAATGGGCTTACAAATGGGCTTACAATTTTGCAAATATACATTCTCTAAGCTTTGTTTCAAAAATGCATTTTTTTAACCTTTTTAACCTCAATATTGCAATATCAAGATCTCAAGGCTTGTTTTTCAAAATAATAGATTACTTCTGCTGAAAATTTTTTTTTAATCACACCTTGAATGGGATACATGAAACTGAAGAAATTAATTATTTAGTATAGCATTGATTTTATGAACTGAAATGCATAAAAATGATAAAGAATAGAACCTAATGCTATCGCTGTAACACAACAACCACTCACTTCTGCCAACTTGATCATGTTATCTTGGGTTTAGTTTCTCAAAAATCAAACAATATCTTGCTTTATGTTCTCAGAATAACGTAATAGTTCATTTGTGTTCTGTAACTTAAAGCGGGATTAGTTATTGTCATGTAACTTTGGTCATGTGTTCAAAATGTTTAGATGTAATAGTAAAATAAAAACAAGCCATAACTAATTAAAGGCCAAGGCCAGCTCAGAAACTTCACCTAGTGTATTTTGACAACATCTGTGTTTTCAAAAGAAAGCCGACTCATCATTTATGCTTAGATGCCTGTACTTATGGGTATTAATGTCACATTTATTCATGGTTGTTGAAGATTTATTTGTAATTTATACTTTTTCCATTTTGGAATGATAATACAACAAACAATCTCAATGATTTTTAAAAGCAGGAATTGGGTGCATGTGTTTCGTTTTAATTATTTTCTTATCTTAATTGTTCCGCACTGTGTCAAAATTATACACATTTACATATACTTCATTATTGCCAATATTTGAGTCAATGGAGTAACATCTGGATAACACACATTTCTATAACCATGAACAACCTTTTGACAAAATTTGGGATGGATATTTGAGCTCTCTTCTTGGTAGAGTTAAGGTTGATTTGTTTAGTTTGGGATACTTGGCAGTGACCTGGTCTTTCATCATACCGTTATTTTCGGACTATAAGCTGCTACTTTTTTCACATGCTTCGGACTCTGTGGCCTATACAATGATGTGGCTGATTTAAATATTTTTACTGGCTAACGGCCTCCGCAGGGCACTATAACACGAAGCAGAAAAGTGAGACAGACATGTAGGGAATGATTATACACAGAAGAAGACACTAGTTTTGATTTTGAACTTCTATTTTGCGCATCATGCACACACCCTCATCATAACAAACACGGATAAATGCATATGACGGAAGTTTTAAGTTAAAGGCAATCAAGCTGGCTGTCAAAGAAGGAAATGGAGCTATTGCAAGTAAGCTTGGCATCGATGAATCAATGGTAAGACTTTGACTTTACTGTGCAAGACGAAGAGGAATGATGATAGCGACCAATGACTTTTCTGGTAGGCTAAAGTATGTTTTTTTTTGTTTTTTTTACCAGGCATGTTACTGTCGTGTTGGTTTTGTGTGTCTTAAAAAAAAAAATCTTCCATATACTGTCTTTCTGTGTAAACATCTCATGTTACAACCTAAAAACCCGCGACTGATATTCAAGTACGTCCTATATTTACAAAATGTATTTTCTTCTACAATTTAGCCAGTGCGGCTTATAATCAAGTGGACTCAATAGTATGAAAATTACTGTATTTTAATAATTTTCAATAGATTTTAGTTTGGAGCCTTGGGGATGCCATCAAACCCATTTTACCTTTTCATAAACCTGTTTACATGCATTTCCTGTTAAAATTAGTTTTCTGAAGTGTGTCCAAGTTTTCTAATTTTCCATCTAAAATTATTAGATAGTCCTCATTCTTTATGATTTCACCCATCTTTCCCATCAGCCCCACAACATGATGCGACGATCATAATGTGATCATGAAGTGTTCTAGGTTTGAGGGCCTCAGCTCATCTTCTATGTTCATAGTTCTTGTCAATATGGCTCAATCTTTGTCTTGTCTGTCCGTCCGTCCAGAAAACCTTTCTTTAAAGAGGCTATATGCAACTTTTTCCCCAAAATAAACGTAACAATAGCCTTTTTATTTGACCATTTATGACTCAAACATCTCCTGATGAGCATACTGACACATTGTCAGCTCACAGTCGGTGCACCTATAAGCCTGTATCCAATTTTTTCTATTTTCTGTCGGGTCGGATTTTCCAGCGCTGTCTGCGGATGTGACGTCAAGCGCGTTCATGTTAAATGTTTCAGATCACTCTGCCACCACCGTTAGTCAGCACTCGCAAGCAGTTCAATGGATTGTGCGAATACACAGAAGAGACCAAGGACAACTCTGACACCAACAGTAACGCCACATAAGACTAAAAAAGTTAAACCGCTGACAAGTGCCTGAAAAAGATCTAAGATTGAGAGCAACAGTGTACGAGCGCGGACCGAGAGTGAGCAGAAAGGAAGAGCAGTTCCGTTTTTTGGCCACAGGTATCAGTCGCGAGTTTAAATTTCAGAAAATTGCATATACACCCTTTAAAAGCAAATTTTTGTTACACTTGAAGATATCTTGGAGAAGTTTTATTATTGCAATTTCTCAGTCTTTGGCAACTTAAAGCTAGTTTCACTGAGAAAGGGACACTGGCATTCCAGCAGTTTCCACTTGTGGCAAGCCTGGGTCTTGATGGTTCTTGGGTTATTCATGAATGTCCTGAACAATTAATTTCTAGGGTGATGATTTGGGTCCAGTACTTGAAACTCCAGAGTGGAGAGTTCTGAAAATGCTGGGTGATTCGCTGTCATGTAAACGCAAGACGGAGACTTTTGAAAATTATGACGTCACTGCCAGCTGCCTACAGCCATGTTGGACTTGCGCACTCCGCCTTTCTACAGAAAAACAACAACAATGGCTGAACTAGGTAGTATAGTCCCGTGTTGAATTAAGCAGTAATTACACTCCATCAGTCCACACCACAGTTGTACGTGCAGAGACCGCTATTGTTAGTTATCATGAAATGTTTCTTTTCCGGGTTGTGAGGGGGAAACCTTGGAACACGGGGCACACTGCCATCTAAAGGCCGGGCATATGTACTACATCGTTTTCCATCGCACGCTCTGTCGCGTAAACGCAGTGCGTTTTCACCTGGGTATTCAAACAAAAATGGCAACGTTGTCATGTAAACAGCACCTAAAATGAGAGCGGTCAGTGCCGTAACAGTTCCTCAAGAGGCTCTTGACAACTTTTGGAGGCAACAACAATTAATATCTTCGAGAAGCCTTCAGAAAGGTTTGGCAATAAAAGCAAGAAGGACAAGCCTCAACTAGTGTCAATCGTCAACATTGAGACAACGTCCACACGAAGCCGGTGCATTCCCTATTCGATATTTTTTTTCCCTCGTTCTAAAAAAGATTCCGTAAACACGGCATCGTTTCAAGAAATATCGGCGTCCACACGAAACCACTGAAACCGACTGAAAACAGTGTAGTATACATGCCAGACCAGCATGGGGCACTGTAATTCTGCCACAGAGATACACTATACACGGAGAAGAAGACTTTGAGCATGCGCTTAACCTTGCGCGCTGTATACAAACCAAGAAGAACAAATTTATAACAAAGCAATAGATTTTGCTGTAACAAAGCTAGTAGGCTTAGTAGTTTCTGCAGCACAAACAAGATCATGTAGTCCGCCATTATTGTTGTTGCAGTTACGTGTGACGCCGCCGAAACGTGATGTCATGACATCATCGTTTCAGAAAATATACGTATTGGCTGTACACACGAAGCCGCAAGGGCGTCGTTTTCAGATTGATCTACTTTGGGACCCGGTTTCAAAAAATAGCGGTTTCAGTCTCTCAAAACGCCGGATCCTTGTGGACGAAAATACGATAAAAAATGTATACGTATACAGCGAAACGCGTCTCCGTGTGGGCGGGCCCTCATTTACCATCAGTTAACAAAACAATAGCCTGCTAGGAGGCTAGCTTAAGAAAGCTCCTTACCACTAGGCTTTATGGAATTGCTATTAACTTATATGACCTGATTGCTAAAATTATACAAGATCATTGTTTTACCAAGAATGTCTACAAATGTGCATCCTTGTTTCTGGTTGTCATTTTAAGCTTTATCCTGTGGAGACATTTGTCCACGTTTTGTTTTGGTTTGCGAAACAAGATAAAATAAACTCAGTTGCTTATCCTCTCGGGATGCCGTGTATCACTTTTACAAGTGCCCCTGGCACATCGTCTAACCATTTTTGTGCCTTAAAAGACAAACCACTGAAAACAAGTGTCACAGGCCCTAATGCTTCTCTATGGAACATAACAACAAGAATGTCTGAGTCTGTTTATTTCCAGGAAACTGGTTGTTGAATGCTGTTGGTTTGTTTTGATTTCGGGGAGTGGGGCTCAGGCTTTCTGAGCCACAGGTCAATTGATTGCTTCAACGGGACCATGATCCCAAAACAATAAACAAAACTGGGTATGAAATGAACAAAGCTGGCAAAGATCAAACTCCTGGAATGGCTTCCTTAGACTTAGAGTACCAACGTGGATCTCTGGGAAATGCTGTGGACTGTGCTTAGAAGCTGAGTCTATAACTGGAAACCTACCAATTCTGCCAAGAATAGTGATTTAATATCCCCAGAATTATGCTAGAAGCTTGTTGATGGGTACAAATAGCATGCAATTGTGGCAATGGACATTTCACCAAACATGTATTGTGTGTATGCAAATATGCATGTATAATTTTACCCTGTGTGGACTGGAGAAAATCCCCAATGAATTAAAACCTTTGTACTCAGTGCTTGCTTTTAACAATCACTGCTGCTTTAAATGATATAAACAGTTCATCTTGAAATGAAAGGCTAGAACTTAACTAAAAGCCCAAAGTGAGATGACAGTAAAAGAGTGCATAATCATTCATTTAAAAATCAGTTGCTGTGTACAATCCTGTCTTTGCAGAGCAAAATAACACTTCAAAACATTTAGGTTATAGGAAAGAAAAGATGATGCAGTGTTAATGGGGCATGCACTTGATTTAACCCATGAAAGGCATCTCTGTCCAAATTCTCTCCTGATTTGACTAATCAGAGTCTGGCATGTCACAATGCTCTCCACAGCCTGAGAACAACAAGAATTGACAGGCCCTAACGGCATCATACATGTTCGAAAGTTATTCGTGGACACCGTTTACCACCACAGGGAGCCGCTCTGAAAATTTCACACAACTTTTTACAAGGCCTTGTGCTGTTGCCTTTTTTCTTCAACTGTTTTTCTTGGGGTGAAAATAATATAAAATTCACTGTATGATGTCACTTTAGTTTATACGGTTTATACAATCAAACAATCCCCCAAGGGCGAGAATGAAAATATGAAAATGGTAAGTACAGGTTACGATAAATGCATTTATGGGACTTTTTTGTGTTCAGATTTCTGTTTTGTGGTCTGTACTTTGCTCCCTAACTGTCTGGACGAACTTTCTATAGCTGGCATGAGGATTAGGCAAATGCATATACTGGAACTGTTTTTCTTAAAATCTCTTAATAAAGACAGATATTTAGCCTGTTGCAGACTTCGTGCACCATTATAATTGTAATGATCCTAATGACAAAGAACATGAAAACTTAATGCAAAGAAATAGAGAAAGAGTGAAAGTGACACAAGGAAAGAAAGGAGCGTACAGGAAAATTGACCCCCCAAATAGCTGCCATTGTAGATGATGGATTCCTCCCTAATCGAAACAGTTTGCCCAGTCGCCCAGCTGGGCTTCATGTGCTTTTGATTACTCTCCGCCATTTAGTTCCACAAAATTACATGCTGCCTAATGGCCTTTTAATGGTTATAGGTTTCTGTGCTCTTTAATGAGCCTGCACCAGTTGGCTGCTAATGCCCTATGGAAATTTGGCAAGCGTCCAGTGTGGTTAAGTATATTTCCCTCCAGTTTACAGTTTACTTTGTTGTGTGAAATCGCAAACAAGGAGGCTGATGTGAAAATGCATTTTTTTCTTCCTGTTGGCTTGTTTTGATCTTCTGTGGAGCAGGGCCATGATTGTACTATTAGGGATATGATTGTTCACACCCTCGAGTTCCCTGTTTTTTTTTCTGAGGTGATAATGTGGCAAATATTCTGTCAATGGCAACACAAGAACATGCTCAAGAACATGGTGATATGATGTTGGTATAAAACACAGAAATAAAAATGGCATTCAATTGAAAAAATATTGTTTTGCCACAGAAAGGCCCTTAGACTTTAGGCAAATACTGGATTATGAAGGTGAGTTCATCCCCAGAACTGATCATCGACGGTCATTACTGTTAAGTTTGTGTGGCTTTATCTCAGCAACCCGTCTGTTTTGGTGTCCTCATGCATGCGTACGTGCATCTAAGTGTGTGTTTGTGCCTTAATGGGGATGGCAGCAGCTGCTTTTTGATGAGTGCCTGTTTACTGGACCTAATTAGGCAGAAAACTGCCACAGATATCCTCTGCTAAAGCAGGGCCACAAACAGATGGCCCGAGGACCCGAGAGGACGTCTGACACCTCGCCCGCTCTGGATGGCCACTCAGCTGCCAGTCGAAAAAGGAAAAACAAGCTAGTTTATAATGTTTCTGTCAATGCTTTTAAAAATAATGTTATTAACAGGATTATTGTTATGATAATTTAGCTTTAAATGCCACAACTACACACAGGTCGTTGTATTTCATTTAAATTTGAATACAAATCAAATCATGCCATGACACCCGAAATTAAATCAAAATTAATTTCAGTGTAAATCCAGCTTTTCTGTGAATGTCCGATAATTTGAGCACAGAACATACCATGATTTTTGATACATACATACCAACATTTTTCATAAATTTATAAGCTACTACTTTTTTCATACGCTTTGGACTTATATGGTCTTATACTTATACTTATACTTATATGGTCTTATACCTATATGGTCTTATACAACAATGCGGCTAATTAATAGATTTTTGTACTGGCTAACGGCCTTCAGGGGGCACTATACCAGGAAGCGCCAAAGTGAGACAGACATGAGGGGAAAGATTATGCGCTGAAGAAGACACTACCAGTACTTTTTCATGCGCACACCCTAATCATGGCTAAAAAGACGTGTAAAAAGACGACAAAGGGGGACATAGAGACACTGAAGAAGACAATTTCAGTAGCTATAATGAGTAAGAGGAAGATAGCGACCAATGACTTTTCTGGTATGCTAAAATATGTTATATTTTCTAACCAGACATGTTGCTGTTGTGTTGTGTTGGTGCCGTACTGCAGATTTTAGGCAGAGTTTGGGGAAAAAAAGCATGACTTAAATTAAAACTAGGAAAGCACTCAGACCTCCCACCCCATCCCCATGTTGTTATCTAATTCTAACTTTCGGTACTTTTTCAATAAAATGTCTGTTAATGAGACACATGGTTGTGTTCGGGTCAAACACAAAATTTTTATCAGTTGTTACTGGTCCCATTGCGGAGATTTCCTGAAAGTTTTATTGAAATGTGTCCATAGCTTTTTGAGTTATGTTCCTAACAGACAAACAAACAAACAAACAGACAGACAGACAGGCCCGAAAACATTACCTCCTGGTAGAGGTAATAAAAAAAATCTCCCATGTACCGTCTTTCTGTGTAAATATCTCATGTCACAACATAAAAACGTACGGCTTATAACCAGGTGCGCTCAATAGTCCGAAAATTACGGTAACTGAAGACACAAAAAGACCATGGAACACACCAGACAAGCTGTGGACAATTTGTGGAGAAGCTTAAAGGTTGGATATGGAATACGAACACCATAGCGACATCTGGTGTGTGGAGGTTGTATTTGCAACAATAGAACAAGGTTTCCAGATCATCGAGATGCCAGGTTTGCTGCCAATACGTGAAATTACCAGCCTGCACTATGTTAAGTGACAAATCGTACATGGTAAGGACTAATTTCAACTAATACATTTATTTTACAACAGTATTTAACAACAGGATATTAACCTTATCCTAACCCTAAACATCCGATTGACTTCACAGCATGCTCATTTGACTTAGGTGTCTGTTTTGAGACCTACTGTATGTAAATACAGACGGCTAGCTATAATAGTCTTTATAATAGCCACTCACCGCAGTGGTGAAAGTGAGCCTGCAATACTGGACAGAGCAGGAGGATTAAGCCGCCTCCGTTTCCTCCGTTTACTAGGTGTGGAGGTTGATGGCCATGATCAGTACTCTCATATCTAGGGTCAACTTCATATAATGAACACAATTATTGCAAAGTAGTTCAACTGACAGGTAAAGTTTGCCGTGAGCAAGCGAGTTAGCTTACCTATCCATGAGAAAAGTCGCCATTTCCGCGCACGTTTTGATGCAGTGAAATATTTTTGTTTGAGTCTATCTATTGTAGGCTTCACCTAAACTCACTCTGGTTTTTGATCTTCTCTGGTCGCTCCTCTTCTGACCAGGATAACGAAATCTCTGGGGCTCTGAAGTAGCTGCTTGACTGGCCGACACCGCCATTTTCCACAGTGCCAGCCTCGCTGTGCCAGACGGATTGTTTACCTTATTAGGCAACCAACAATGCTGCCCGCTATTGGCTGGTAATTGTAAACATAATGCCAATATCGTGCCCGTCAAAATCAATATTTTATTAGATTTTAATTCAAATATAATTGTTAAAGGAAATACTGTACTTTCATTCTGCACCCCTGTAAACGCCCTGTTGAGGTATTTTTTTTAAAAATATAGCTTTTTAGGAATTTTTTCCATTTTCAACCTTTAAGGCGGAATTAGATTATAGATCACTGTCCCAAACTTTGAACTGATCATGGAGCACTGTTCAGTCTATTCTATGCAAATGGAACGTGCATAGAGCAACAACAAACCTACCAAGACATACCCTTTCACCTAAACTGACAAGCTAAGCAATGCTGAACACGCTATCCCTTTGGTTAAACATGGTGGTGGACGCATCATACTGTGTGGATGCTTTTCTTCAGTCGGGACAAGGAAGGCTGTCTGAGGTTCAGCTTCCAGCAGGAAACCTACCCGAAACATGCAGCCAAAGCAACACTCGAATTGGAAGTAAATAAGAGCATGTTCATATTTTAGAACGGGTCAGTCAAAATCCAGACATAAATCTGATTGAGAATGATTGAGTGAAGACTAGAAAATTGAAGTTCACAGAAGCTCTCCATCTAGTCTGACTGAGCTTGAGCTCTTTTGCAAGGAAAGATGAATATGAATTTCAGTCTCCAGATATGCAAAGCTGGCAGACCCAAAGGATTTTCAGCTGTAATTTCAATGAAATCTTCTACTAAAGTATTGATTCAGGGGAGCTGAATGCACACCAGTTTTCAGATTTTTTTTCCACAAATACTCAAAAACTTAACATACTAGTTTGTATTGGTTCACGTCATACATCCCAATAAAACACAACATATATTAATGTTTTTTTAAGGCACTTTATATGAAAACAGAGTAGAACTTTCCACTAAAAAGAGGAAGGATGAACTTCTAATATTTGTCATTCCGCTTCTGAGGTTTATCCATTTCCATAAGTCCTTCTCCAGAATCTGACAGGTCTCAAGTGAAAACATAGTGCCTCCGTGATGGCCTCAAGGAGAAACTCTGCGATACCCCTTCTGCTTTGTTATTCTTAATATTGCTTTACCTGCCTGAAGTCTGACAGCGGCTTACCTGAGGGAATGTTCAGGAGTTCTGCTGACACTAAATGGATCACAGGAGCAGCTTGCTACACGCCTTTCCGATGGAGACATCACCACATAGCTATGCAGATCAAGAGACCGCAGGCACCGTCATGTTTCAAGGAGTTTCAACTAGAACAATGGAGGAATATGGAGCTATTCATAGACTTTAGTTAACCCTTCTGAGTACTTTTGTGAAAATACTGCAAGCTCCATTAAGTCTTTATAAAATAATAAACACTAGGGTGTGCTGTCCAAAATATATGCAAAATTGTTTTTAAAAGTTAAGACTTTTTCCTTAACTTGGGGTTGCTCAACACCTGCTGTGCTCAGGTGCTATATTCAGAGCTTTAAGTCCAGGACATTCGACTAAATAGTTAGTTCCAAGTCTGCAATAACAGTGGGGATATGTTAATTGATAAACTTGGTTATGGCTAACTGCAATTAGTAAAATAAGATGCGTATTTCTCTTCATGTTGTATCTTCAAAACCATGGGCAACATCTTTACTAAATTATATTGTATACTACTGTGAGTGGGAAAGATTAAATAAGAAAGAAACGGTGAGAATTGCAAGTGATAAGTAAAAAAAAAAAAAAAGAAAGAAAAAAAAAAGAGAATTGCAAGTTATAATTTTTGTTCTTTGTTCATCGATCATTAAGTTTTATGTGCAGGGCAGCCATATCGATTTTGAGGTTACCCTATCCTTCAACTTTCCAGTTCAGAATTCCAACATTCAAGGAAAGTTTTATCCGTCCAACTTCAGATAATTCCATAACATCCCTAAACCAGTCCTGTAGTGCCAAAGGAAAATTTTCTTTTATGTATGACTCAATACAGATGTACCTAAAACAGTCAAAGTCCTGTGATACTACCTTTACAAAAAAATGTCTATCAGGATGGTAGTACTTGGAAAACTTGGCATGTTGTAGTCTGGTTACAAAAAAATAACCTGTACTGAATGCATTAAGTTCTTAAGATATTTTTTGGCACCACAAACAGCCTGTTAATTCCTTCTTGTTTATGAATAAACATTTAATGCATGAAATAATTCCTTCATTTAGTGCAACATCAACAATATCTAAAGATGCTATGAAATGCTCAAAATGTCTCTCAAACACAATAAAATCTGTAAAAGTCAACTAGTTCTCAATTAATGTTTGCGTTCCTTCTGCCACTATTGATATGATTTGATCTGCCCTGATACAACTCTTACTATTTTTACCACAGGATGGTCCTGCCAGTACACACACTTAGCAATGGTTCTCATGAAGGGTGCACAGCCAGGTGCTGTAACTATATTCAAACAAATACTTGATATGAGTTTAATATGATATTACTCAATTTTAACCTTTTCCTTGTATATGTATTTCTGGACATCTAAAGCGTGACAAGGAATCCACACTAATCTGTGAGCTACATTAAGTGTGGGTGGGAGGTAAAGTGGTACTCTAGAGGGCAGCAAGAGACCATGTACAATAATGACCGCCCATATCATCTTTTGGCACTGAGATGTTCGAATATTTGAGTGTTTTGTTACAGTGGCAACCTTTGGTGTGGATGACAAAATTATTTTTTTTTGCATCTTAACATTTCAGGCAGTTGCAGATAAAACCCAGATACACAGATGTAAATGTGATTGTATTGATTTGATATAGTGTATTGATTGGTTTTCCAGCTACTTCAAAATATGAGCGTATCTACAGCAAGAACCCTACTATGAAGGAAGGTTCTGCACATTAAGGACTTTATGTGGTGTTGGTTATTAAAATAAAAACTGTGATTGCGCATGCAATTAGAACCAGATGTGTAAATAAAGTGTTGCCTGTATGATAGACAGGGACTTTTGCTGTACGATTGCTGCTGATTTTTGGGAAGGCATAATAGCTGATTTAGACAGATATATTTAAGTTAGTTTGTAGAAAGGTGAGGATCTTCTCAGGCTAGTGGAGCACTAACAGCTAGCCAGATAAAGCTCTGTTTTAGCTAATTGTAGCAACTTAGAGCAACTCGAACAAGAAAAGCTCCTATTTATGGGATTTAACATAATGCAAGCAAATATTAAACATTTTTGCTTTTACAAAAAACTACTGGGTTGTTTGGTGTTAAGTTTGTTACTGCTACTATGCTAACGTTACATCAGCAGAGACTACCGGCTTCACAACCCACCTCATCAGCTATGACTCCTCAGTCCAGTCCACTTTGACTGGCTGTGTTCGTACAATAACATTGTAGATGCTTGCGTCAATGTGCTTTTCCAGTTCTCATAGTTATTTTTTAAATTTTCAGCGGAAATTCACAAAGAGATTTTAAATATGGTTAGCAGCCTAAATGTAGCATTCGACAGAATTACCAGACAGAATTCTAGATGTTTGACGAATTCTACATTGTACTGTATCCCATGGATATAAACATTTTCAGTTTGGGTTGTTTCAAATAGCGAAGTTCAAATAAAATAGGCCCCCTAGCTGCTAGCCTTTCAATACTAGATTTCTTCATTATTTTACAATGACGTTGTTGGGATTTTTGTCTACAATACGTTGGGGAACTATTACTGATAATAACATCACAGAATATCACTTAAACCTATTCTCACCTGTAATGAAATTATTAATAACTATTTAACAACATATTGCTATGCCCACCATAACGGAATGCAGCACTTCATCTTAATCCTTTTCCACCTCCAATTCCTTTATTCATTTTTAAAGAAAACAGATCAATCGCTACATCAGAATTAACATGTAGGTCAGCATTCCACCCTAGGCCATGACCATCTCCTCCTTCATACAGTTTTACAGCATGTTGATAATAGGAGCTGAACTCTATTATGGGATTGTCCGCTGTCATCACTGTCCCAGATCGGACTGCAGGCTGTTAGAAACCCGACTCTCTCGTTTGGGAGTCTGGGGATGAACAAGAAGGGATTAGTTCAGGAATGATAAGGCCGCAGAACACTGTGAACCTTCACAAACAGTGTTTGAGTCTGTATCCCCTGCCGACAACATGATATGTTTTAACATTATGTTCCTGTACAGTATGCGTGCCATTAATCATTATAACAAAACGACACTGGGTGATGGGAGTTCTGTGAAAGTCTGTGTATACAGCCCCTTGTAAAAGTATTCACACCCCTTGAACTGTTATGCATGTGCAACAAAAGTCCACAGAGAGTGAAACAACATTTTAGACCAAACATATACATCTGCAGAAATTACTAATTAAAACTATGAAGCAGAATGAAATTTCTGTGTCTTGCCCACAGTGTACAGAGAGCATATTCATTTGGGAAAATTTAAATGTACCTCTGAGCTTTTCTTGTGTGAATTCTATCAATTTTGGACCAAACTTCTCATGGGTTCAAACACAGTACAGGAGCATCACAGGGAGAGAAAAAAGGTCAATAACACATGGAGATTGTTGCTTAGGAAAGGCTGCAGCCATAAAGGGAATGGGCAATGAGTAAATGTCACCAGTCTTGGAAGCTGCACAGCGCTTTTAATTTGTTAGCTTTTACTACCTATCACACAGACAAGATGTCTGTTATGTGCTGACAAATCTGCTGCACAAGTCTAAATGGCCTTTTGATCTATTATGATTAAATTTACATTTTGGGAAATCCCACACCTATAATCCTTTCTGACAAGCTACTGTATCAATGCAGCAGCTCCTCGACTTACATTTAATAAATGTATGCCCTGTCAACAGGTGAGGGTCCAAGTAAAGCAGTCAATTTAAATGTCACTATCAAAATATAATTTTGTGAAAGTAGTCAAGACAATTCTGGTTTAATTTGTCAGAAAACCCCCCAAAACATGTCTAACAGAAACTGCATACTTGTAAATAATTAGACATGAAGAGAAATTCTGTTTTGCTCTTTAATGATTTTAATGTAATAAACCCGTCAAAACCTACGATGGACTGGCGACCTTTCCAGGGTGTACCCTGTCTCTCACCGCGTGACTGCTGGAGATAGGTACCAGCCCCTCCCCCGCAACCCTACATTGGATGGATGGGCACAGGAAAGGGATGGATGGAAAACAGGCAAAGCAAGTGTCTTACATTCTGGTACAATGTAGACATTTTGCTGCCTTTTCTCATCTTTTATACATGCATATATTTACTAGGGGTGTAACAAAACATCAAGCTCATGAGAAGAGACAATACACAATGTTAGGTTAATTAGAACAATTAGTTTTCAGCCTTGTCTTTTTTATGGCAATCCTAATGCCAAAAAGCACAACAATACTGCCCTTTTTGTTTTCACAAATTAGAACAAATATCATACTGTGATTAAATACTTTTTGTGCAGACTGACTACCTAGTTCAGGTTTAAGCAGTTTAAGAACAGTGGGGCAAAAAACTATTTGGCAGCCACCAATTTGCCAAGTTGTCCCATGTAAAAAGATAAGAAAAGTCTTTAATTTTCATCGTAGGTGCACTTCAACTGTGAGAGACAGAATGTAAAATAAGAATCCTGGAAATCACATTGTATGATTTTTAAAGAACTTATTTGTATAATGGTGCAGGCAATAAGTATTTAGCACCTACAACCAAGCAAGAATTCTGTTCCTCACAGAATTTTGTACTTCTTCTTTAAGAAGCTCTTCTATCATTAACTTGTTACTTGTATTAATGGCACCTGTTTGAACTCGTTATCTGTATATAAGACACCTGTCCACACCTTCAAACAGTCAGACTCCAACCACCACCATGGTCAAGACCAGAGAGCTGTCTCAGGACACCAGGGACATAATTGTACAGCTGCACAAGACTTGGATGAGCCGATCTACAAAAGGCAAGCAGCTTGGTGAGAAGAGATCAAGTTTTGGAGCAATTATTAGAAAATGGAATAAATATAAGACCACTGACAATCTTTCTTGATTTGGGGCTCCATGCAAGATCTCAACTCGTGGGGTACACATGATCTTGAGAATGGTGAGGAAACAGGCCAGAACTAGATGGGGGGACCTGGTCATTGACCTGAAGAAAGTTGTAACCACAGTAACAAAGGTTACTAATAGTAACACACTACGTCATCATGGATTAAAATCGTACAGTGTGCAGCGCTCGAAAGGTCCCGCAGCTTAAGCCAGCACATGTCCATGCCTGTCTAAAGGGGAAAGAATGCTGAGTTGCATCTCACGAACACCATACCCACTGTGAAGCATAAGGGTGGAAACATTATGCTTGGAAACATTATGCATCATGTTGTCTCCTTTTCTGCAAAGGGGACAACACTTAGCAACGTTAACAGCTAACAGTTGCAGTACTCTCACAATGCTTGATGATATCTTTTCTATGTTTTGTCTCACTTTTTCGAGTTCCCGAAAACTGCCACACAAACTGCTGAATTGTGGTTATCCTTTTCTTACATCATCACATACATTTTTTTATTATTTAGTTAACACAACATGGCAATACATGAACTACTTCTTCTTTTTCTTTTACTTCAAAATAAGAGTTGCTAACAGAGAAGGAGGCTGTCAAACTTAAAGCACTCACCTTCGTATCCAGGACCTATTATACTAGCTTGGACATACTTTACCAGACAATGTCAAATACTGAAATTAAAGACAAACTTCACGTTGACAAGAAATATTGTGGCGTTTAAATACAAAAGATTCTTGTGCCAAGAATCTTGTGATAATAATGAATGGAAAAAAAAATTACTAGTGTGAAAATGAGCATCCTATTGACAATCTAAGAAAGGGACTCAAAGTTAAGCCAGGTGCGTTACTTCCTAATGGAGTCGAAGTGGCGTAAGTATCTTCCTAATGCCCGATGATACATATTTGACACATACCAAAGGTCATATATGAAGCCCTTTACTGCCACCTAGTAGGCACAATTATACCGAAGTATTTATATGAAATACGTACATTTATGGTGTGTACAATATTCATATTAACAATGTGTACTTAATTGAAGATCTGTTTTGGCAGCAAAAAAATAATTTAGTTTTTATATTTCATTGTTAATAAATGTAGACAGTAATGGGGTCAAGAGCATAAATGGACTGCTGCAAGTTTTCTGGATAAAACCTTAGACAACCCAGTCTCTTTCTTTTTGACCAGTAGATTTAGCCAGTTCACTAAATAAATGTAGGTTCCAACAAATGAAACTTTACTGACTTTATTTGTAGATGGTAATGATCCTTGAAAACTATCAAGGAAACTTTTTGCATCCAATATTATTTTATTCTCTGTTGCTGATGTCTTACTTTTTCTCTCTGACCCGACAAACTAAAGTCTTGATTAAGTTTAAACTAAGACTTTCATTAATTATTGGCTCTGAAGCAGTAATGAAATGCAAGAGCATAAAATAATAACATTTTATTACATGTGTACAAACATCCAGTTCTCAACGCTGAATTTTCATATGTTGGTTTTCAGCATAACAGTGATAGTAGGTACACATGGTTGAAAACTGCACCTTAAGTTTTAACGTTGAGCTTTTTTAGGCAGGATGCTTTGGTTGGAGGATTTATGGTCTGAATGTTGTCTGTCTGAATCACCCTTTTTAGTTAGAAGGGCTATTAACAGCTAATCGTATCCAGTGCTAAACTGTTCAGAAGGTAATGAAACCTTAAGCCCAGAGCACTTATTTCCTTCTGCAGTTACAGCTAGAAGAAGGTACCAAGCCCAGCCTAGTAGACGAAAGGAGGAAATTAAGACAGTGCGAAATATCTGTCTCCGTTCACTGGAGGCAGTGGGTATAAACAAAATGTTGTATTTCACAGGCGATATAGTAGGGGCCAAGGTAGTGAAATCACCTCTGTGTGGCATCATGGTATCAAGTATGTAGTGTATACTAATATCTGTTTGTTACTTAGTTTGTGCAGTCGCGAAGCTGATAGGCTGACAATGATGTCAGAGTGGTTTAATAAAACTTTGCAGAGCACATACCTAAAGCAGGGAAGGGGATGAGCAAGAATAGCATTTATATAGTGCCCATAATATAAAGTACAGATCTAAAATCTACCATTAAACATGTATGGTGTTGTGTAAAGGACAAAGCGTGGCCGGACTGGAAATAACTGCTGAATAAGTTACAAGAGTATAACACAAAAAAGTTGTGTCCCTCTCTTGACACAGTACAGACTTCTTTCAGATGTAGGAGATCTTTTTGGGGCAGCAGCACCTGTCGTAGCACCCAAAAGTGGGACTCCTTGGTCAGCAATGTCTGGTCACTGACCCATGTTCAGTCTCCATGGTAACCAACCACTGCAATTGGTAGGAAACCATTAAGGAACAGTCTGCATATGGCAGGGTTTAGTAGTATCCTTTTTTTTCACCTGTTAGGAATTACAAAAGATGTCACCAGATTTTTTTGTACTACCATCTGCATGGAACGTTTTGTGGGCTGCATGGTGGCTTAGTTGGTAGCACTGTTGCCTTGGAGCAAGAAGGTTCTGGATTTGCATGTTCTGTCCCCATGCATGAGTGGATTCTTTCCAAGTACAAAAACATGACAAGTTAATTGGTCTCTCAATATTGCCTTAAGGTGTGTATCTGTGTTGCCCTGTGATGGACTGACCACCTGTCTGGAGTCTTCCTCGCCTCCAGGCCTATGACCCTCCCCACCTCATGTCAGCTGCTACTTCTTCCTTCTTGTGTGATAGCCAATATACCAGACCTATTAATGTTTTTACTGTATATTGTAGCTTCTTGTTTTAAGGTTTGTGCTGCTCGATACTACAATAGCATGAACAATTGTAGTTGTAGTGAAAGCAGTGATATTATTACAACAACATCATTACTACAACAACACTTAATTTCTCTCTCGGATCAATAAAGTATTTTTGAATTGAATTCAATTGAATTCAATATTAATAAATTTGGGTTAAATAAATTTACAAAGGATCTATCATCAAGAAATTAGCTTGCTTTATCTAGAGTTAAATCAAACAGGTTGATGTGTAGGTGTACACTGGTAATGGAAAAAGCTGTAACATAAACTTGGCAAAGTGAATATTACTCTATGTGGTCCCTCGTCCTTTTAGTAGGTATAACTGTGTAAGAAAATAGTGGCCTACATTCTTCATACCCAAATACTAATTTAGTAACGTTTTAGTCTTGATAGTATTTGTACTATTCCTGTACAAATTTCCTGTTACAACACCTACTTTTCAGAGGGAGAATGGAGGATGCAGCAAATACACTGCTTCAAACAATGGTTTTGGCATGCTTTCTTTATATGTTACTTGTCGTATGAGGTATTTGGGATAGTAATCTGCTTTAAGATTTTCTCAACCTTCATAACCCACAATGTGCACATAATGGAACCACACTGGCATTTATTTGAAAGAGTTTACTGATACTTTGAAAATTATGCTATACTGTCGTAAGGAATTTGCCAAATGAGTAAATTGTACACTGTTTGGGCTGGTGCTGATGGTGCAGAAACCTCTACACAGCATGCCTTATTTCAAATGTTTAATAAAAGCCCATGTGGTCATGATGTTTCACGCTGCGCACACAATTTGAAAGATTAAAACTGTAACTTTAAAAGCAGCTTCATTTCAGCACGGAGCTGCAGACTCAGCACTTGGACCGGCCAGTAGAGTTGTTAAAGAGGCAGGACAGATCAGTGCTGGTGAGAGTTACATGAGCTCTGGTACTTAGTGCGGCTAAGGATTTGGAAGTAAGCAGGAGCAGAACGATCCGGGGCAAGGGTGATGACTCAAAGTGGATTTAAGGCACAACAAACAGTTTGAGTCTTCTTGATATGTTTGTTGAGGATTTAAGATACCTCCAATATATATATATATATATATATATATATATATATATATATATATATATATATATATATATATATATATATATATATATATATATATATACATTTTTATGATTGTGAGATTTATTGACATTATTATGTATTTATGGTTATTTTATCAACAGTCAGAAATTTTAATGCAACTTTTGCTACCTGTCACAAATATTAATGAGCCACAAAATGCCAGAGGTGAAGAACGTTGTTGAACCTGCTCTGAAAAAACTGATTGCTGTTGAAATTGCAAATTACTTTTTTATTTCATGTATTTATTGTATTTCATAAATAGCTATATTTATAGTGGAAGAAAATATCCTACTAGAGTTACTGTTGGGGAGAACTCAAATAACATTGTAATTGAAAATTGGAAATCTTAAAGGAGCTGTATGTAAGAAATTTATTTCAATTAATCTTAAAATGGCCCTGATATGTCTCTAGACATTAAGAAATAATGTTCATTTCAAACGCTTATATAACTGACAACAGTAGTACGGTCAGGATATTGTCATTTAAAAAGTGAAGTTGCAGCCCTCAACTGATGTCATCTTGTGTTTTGGCCTGAAGCGCCACCCTCCACTTATCTACCAATCACAAAGTCAGTAGTGTTTCAGCATCGGGGTTGCCAGCTCTGCTCTAGTTACTACAGCTGCAGCTACAAAAGTGTTTCGGATAAACAAAAAAGTCTAACGTTACTACACCTAAAAGACCTCGTTATCATTCAGAAATACGTTGTGACAAAGTCCAAAATAAAACAAAGATTTGTGTAGGAGATGCCTTTGCAAGATGAAGACGGCTGAAAACAGAGAAGAATTTGAAGACAGACGCCAACGTTGCTAATTTTCTCCTGGACAAGTAAGATTCATCTATGTTTGGCTAACTTGTACTTCATGTAAATGAACATTTTAAATTTTCATGACAGTCGAACGAAGTTATGCATGTTTGTGCAAAGTAACGTTACGCTAGCGCATATGGAGGAGGAGGGTCATTGAATTAAAAAGGTAACGAGTTGTTTGGGAAATAAAAACGGCGAGTCGTCTTTGCTAACATTAGCAATGCATTATCAGAGCCCAATTCTCTGTCATTACAATAAATAATTAACAGAAAAAATTGTGTAGGACTTGTCACTTGCCATTGGAAGCTCCTTGTAGCAGCCTACGTTCCTGCTGGATCCTGCAGCCTAACTGGCAACCACGAGTCAGGGGGGATGGGGAGGGGATACACCGCACTACAGTAATTTGAAAGTGATTGCAGTACCAGTTTTGGCCACAATCTTACATACGGCACTTTTAAATTTAGAAGCTACACAAAGAAATAAATGTTACTCTAATTTCTAAGCTATTATTTCCATCCATCCATCCATTATGTATACCCATCCATCCTCTGCAGGGTTGTGGGGGGCTGGTGCCTATCTCCAGCAATTATTTTAAAGCAGATTTTAGAAAATACAAAAACGATGACTTTGTGCACCAAATATGCTGCAACCACAACAATGTGTACCTAATAAGATGGCTGATGTGTGTATATCTTGAGGCTGCCTCATATTACCCCAAAATGTGATGTGCTCCCTTCCCAAGGGATGCAGAACAGGACAGGTACTGCTATATTTTTGGAAGCAGTACCATTGATCAGACCCAAAGTCTAGGAGTAGTGCATAAAGCAAATCACAAGTCCAGCCTTCTATCACCTGAAGAACATTTCTAGGTGAAAAGGACCAATGTGGTAACAGGACCTTGAAAAACTCATTCATGCATTCATCTTTAGTCGGATTGGTTACTGCAACAGTGTCCTCACAGGTCTTTCTAAATATTCAATCCAGAACGCTGCTGCTCGCGTCCTCACTAGAACTAGGAAAATAGAACACATCACCCCAGTTCTAAAGTCCTTACACTGGCTCCCTGTAGCTCAGAGAATAGACTTCAAAATACTTTTGTTAGTTTAGAAACCATTGAATGGCTTAGCACCAAAGTATGTTGTAGATCTGTTGTCATTATACCAACCCCCCCAGACCACTCAGGTCCTTTAATTCCATTCTACTCAGCATTCCTTAGAATCAGAACCAAACATGGAGAAGCAGCTTTCAGTTTCTATGCTCCTCTTATCTGGAACAAACTTCCAGACCACTGCAAAGCTGCTGAAACACTGAGTTCTTTTAAATCAAGGCTAAAAACCATCTGTTTAGAGCTACCTTTGAGTAAGTGATCAATAATAGCTGGGATGTCATAACAGCAGTATGTTTAAATGTTCTTTATGTCTACATTGTTGCTTTTATTTCCCCCCTAATTATGTAAAGCATCTTGAATTGCCTTGTTCCTGAAAGTGCTTGGCCACTGAGGTAAGATAAATGCAATTTTGTTTCGTTATTCTCTTAGTATCATGTGTGAACTAAGAATCAAATACTTTTTACTTGATTAGATTCTTTTCAGGATGCTTTGTTTATTTAAGGCTCTAACTTTATTTCTAAATCAATATTGACCTGATTGAAGCATATTATTCTCTTATCCGCTTAGCAAAAAGTTAGTTTTCTACATCTCATCTTTTACTGGGAACAGTGTCTGGACTGCCTGAACCCACAGAAGAGAACTTATTTCAAGGACAGTGGCAAAAGCAGTAGACTAAATATGTTTTGGTTTTTAAAAACAACTTTGTTTTCAGCAAGCCTAACCTGTTAGCTTTCAGCAGATGTTGTATGGGCTCTACAATACTTAACTAATTTTTAAAATTTTAAAATTTTTCTGTTTAATAGTCGAACAAGTTTATTGAATGAGACTCACTCCTTTCAGGAAACCACTCCTCTACTTTAGCTTCAATTATTTCTGTCATGTCAGTTTAAAAAATTTGTTTTTTTTAACTCAGACAAGCTTTTCTTGAGGCAGCACATTTTTATTTTCCTTTTTTAAATCCCTTATATTTTTGCTTTTGCAAAGTCTTTCATGTCTGTCATGACTTCACTTACTTATCCCTGCGTCTCACTTAATCTAGCATTTCTGTTCTCCTTCCTGTAGCAGAGCCGAACTAGTCAACATTTTTTTTTGTTGAAAAAGTTAATTTCTAATGTTTAGTGCACAACTATGCCTTCATCATTTTTGCACGAAAGAAAAAACCAACAAGGCAAGCTTTGTTTGTCACCTGTTTGTATGTGCAGTCAAAATCAAAAGCAATATTCAAAAACAAAACACAGTAGCAGAATAATTGGAGCACAGAGTGTCAGTTTGGCACATCAGCTGTCGGTTGAGTGGGCGCGCCTTCAGTAGTTTTATATTCACTGCAGTTTGGCACAAGCCAACTACAAGACAGGTGGCAGGAAGGTATTTCAGTAATTAGTAGTGATATCATCAGCTCGCTTTCCCGACGCACACACACTTCTTCATGGCACCACATGCTGATCACTGCTCACAGGGTGTCAGTGTATCCCAGCATGCAGTTAGGATGTCTAAAATAGGCTGTGGCACAGCTGGGGCGGCAGGAATAGGAGGAGGAGGAGATTTCCAGCTAGTTCCTGTTTGCAGACACTCATGCCGAGGCTGGCTGGTGCGGTTGTCACGCTTCATGTTCTGTCTTGTTGGGCTGAATCATGCAGAACAATGCTTTCAGTTCCCTGGCAGTGATGAAGGACAGTCTTTGGCCTACAGATCAAGGACAGGAGCTGGCCTTTGGAGGGTGCTTAGGAATGTTGCAGCTGTCAGACAGTAATGGACGGAGTGTCTGTTTGATCTGTATTTGCTTTTGTTGCATGTTGTTGACCAGCCACATTGTCATTTTATACAGTGGCTTGCAAAAGTATTCGGCCCCCTTGAACTTTTCCAAACATTTTTTACAAATAAATAACTGAAAAGTGGGGTGTTTGGAATCATGTATGATTTTCGTTCCACTTCTCACGTGTACACCACTTTGTATTGGTCTTTCACGTGGAATTCCAATAAAATTGATTCATGTTTGTGGCTGTAATGTGACAAAATGTGGAAAAGTTCAAGGGGCGCGAATACTTTTGCAAGCCACTGTAGCTATAAACTCTCACATTGTCTAGTAACACAAATTATTCAGCTCATTGTATAGAATATGCTAATGAAAGGGAAGTTTTCCAATGCATGCCCAAGTTTCACCTTTGTTGAATTTTTCACCTTTCACATAATTTTGACTTTTAGAAAACTAACATCTAAGCAAAGTCAGGTTTAAAGGTCAGGGATAAAGTTATGGAAGAAATATAAAGAAGGGTTTGGTTACCGTACAATACCCCAGGCTTTCGATATACCATAGAGCCCGGGTAAATTCATCCAGTATAAAATGTAGAGAGTATGACACAACTGCAAAAGTACCAATATTAAACCGTCCACCTAAACCTACCAAAGCTAAAGGAGCTGCAGAGCTCCAAAGCTCAGGTGGGAGACTCTGTCGGTAGGACAACTGTTTGTTGTCCAGTTCACAAATCTGAACTTTGTGGAAGACAGGTAAGAAGAAAGAAGTCTTGTTTGCAGTTTGTCACAAGCCATGTGGCAGATACAATGAAAATTCGGAAAAAGGTGCTTTGGTCAAATGAGACATAAATCTACTGTCATTGTGAAACATGAGGGTGCCAACATTATGAAGTGGGAATGTCTTTCTTCGACAGGGACAGATAATTTGCCCAGAATTTAGGAAATTATTCAATTCTAAAATACTTCACTTATCCCAAGGGGAAACTAAATGTTGCCGTAATGCTTATCATCCAAGTATCTGCAAAGAGTCGTTGTGGATGGTGATACTGTGGGCAGGAAGGATCTTCGGTTGCAAAGAATCTGAAGAGGCCTCTGACTGAAGACTGTTGCTGCATGTCAGTCTCATGACTATCATGAAATAATAACAGCTCAATTTCTGGGCAGCAAAAATCATATTTTACATTAACGTCTCCGGGATGACACCATCAGATGTTAGTGAGCACTGCTATTCTCATTAGAGTTTGCCACTTCTATTTAAATCTCTGTCTGGTCATAAGGTTAGAAAGCTGGGGAGAGACTTTAGAGTTCCTCCCCCCATATTATGGATGGACGAGATGGTTTTAACTTCCTCCTTCTCTCTCTGCTCTTTGGTCCTGTTCTGCATCCATGAAGCATCTTTTTCAACTTCTCTGGGATTTCGGGTCATACTTCAGGTATTATCTGAGCTTTTGAGATGCCAATCAGCTGCTTCAAGTTGTTAAAACAATACCTCATGGCCATGGTTGCACATCATCACAACTGTCAAATGTAAAAAATAAATAAAAAAAGAAGGAGGAAAAATCCTTCCGGCTACGAGCAGGGTTCTAAACAAAAACATTGTGCACAAAAGCCTACTAAAAGTACAAATCAGAACTAACGTAACACGGCAACAGTGGACCCGAACCTATTCTAGATTCAGTATTCATGGCTTCTGTAACCACAAATTATTTGTGGAAAATTTGCCTATTAATGGATTTTTGAGTATATCTAAAATATGTTAAATATAAATGCAGCTTGGGAAACTGAAATTTGTATGAAAAATACTACTTGCACGCTATTGGCTGGCATTAGCAAAGCAGCCAATCCAGGAGCTGTATACTGTAGCCCAACATTCTGTCAGCACGGGTGGTGCAATTCTAGAAATGGAGCAGGACAATCATGGAAGAAAACCTGCTAGAGGCTGCAGAATACTTTAGACTGGGGCAGACGTTCACCTGCCAGCAGGAGAACAGCCCTTAACATAGAGCCAGAGCTACAATGGAAGGGTTTAAATCAATGAAAGGTTCACATGTTAGAAAGGCCTAGTCCAAGTTCAGTCCAAAAATAAATCAATTTTAAAATGAACACTAATACTGTTCACAGATGGGCACTGTCCTAAAACTTTAAAAATTGGCCAAGATGTCAGTCTGTAAATGGCTGAAGAAGATAGAGACATACCACAAAAGGACAATTCTAAATGTGGGCTCACTACACACTTTCAATTTTTGTGTGTGAAAATAAATAGAATTTTTCTTACACTTCACAATGGTTGTGCTATTTAGTGTTGGTCCATCTCACAAAATTCCAGTAAAAGATTTGAGTTCAAAAGTCATAAATACTTTTGCAAGCCCCGGAACATATCCATTATGTCAGACAGGCAACTACCGTACATTTAAGAGATTTTTATAAATTTAGGCTTTCTGTTTTCTTTTTACTATAACTAAAACAATCAATCAGTATCCACACAATCTCACTTTGACTTGTGAAACGAGCTTTGAATCACTAAGCTCAACACCGTATTACTTAAGCAATCTAAAAAAAAAGAAAGAGGGGTCAAAAAGGTTTTTAACACTTTACATTTCCCACCCCAAATCTGGTATATTTTAGCAAACAGCTTCAACAAAGGAAACACTTGTTTAAATGTTAGAAATTTCAGTGTAACAATTAAAATAAATCTTGAGGTGAACCTCCATAAACCTCAGTTTGGTTTGGGTTTCACATCTCCCAGCCCTGAGGACAGAATCTCTACATTTCATTTATAACACTCTTCTCTTTGCATGGACTAAATGAGTGAACTGAACCTGATGTTTAAACTCATCCTTATTTTTGATTAACATATAACTTGATTTCTTGCTTTTCTGAGATTTCAGTGAGTCTGTGTTTGGAATTTTCCAGCCTCAGATTAGTTTTAAGGAACTGGAGGTATAAAATCTTTAAGCAACATGCATGTTTTTTTTTCACTGCCTTATGCTCTTATTCACAGTATTGGTGTGAAAATAACCTCTCAAAACATTAAAAGAAGAAACATATAATCTGAAAATATATGTCCTCAAATGTGATAAAATAAATGCATTCAACAGCTGACTGATTTCCTGCTGCTGTCAGACTGCAAAGTTAATAAGTTCAAATTGAAGCAAAATGTTTCACAACTTGATGGCTTTTATTAAGATTAATTTATACCAAATCTCACTCATAAAAAAGGCAAAAAGTCTAAAGGTCAAGTGTAAAATTAAGTTCATGCACCATTTTTTGCACATCTGCATTAAATGTGTTTATGTTTGAATGTGATCAGAGAGCTGGCTCCTGTGATTGGTGTGTGCTGATGTAAACTCTGCTCCCTCGGTTCATGTTTCAGCCCCGAAGGCCCAAAGTGGCGGGTAGGTGTCGAAACGCATAAACACTTTCAGGAAGACGCCCAAAATGGAGGCGAGCACCTCTTCAAATGTAAAACTGTGCTCCCAGAGCTAAAAGGATTTCCGACATTTAAATGAATGCAGCGTCACAAGCTGACAAAAAGAAATAGGAAGAAAAGGCTTGTTGGTCAGATCATCAGAGTCCCTCATTTCACTCATTTCACAGTGACATCAGTGCATTTATGCAACTGCTTGCATTGATGGTGTCACATATGAAATATGGATGGGAAAATGTGCATGAATAACATTGTGCATTGGTTTCATTATTTTTTTAGATAACGAATTATGTAGAACTGAGAAAGTTAAAACTTATGCAAACTTTAAAGAAAAGGTTTAACCAAAAACAGCTAATGTTATTTACACAGTATCATTCATAAACCGATGTTAGATGGAGAAAAAGAGAGCAATGTAAGACCACAACATAAAATAAGTAAATAACAGCATCAGCCAAAATATGTAATATTGGCTATTTATTAATATGTAAGAAGAAGTCTTGTGTTCCAAGGTTTTGGTGCTAAATTCTTGATTCACCCTAAAAACAAAAACAAAAAACTCAAGCTGGTGAGAGAGTGAGAGAGTGTCAAAGTACTGGATTCAAACTACTTAAAGTATAAATGTAAAAGTAATGTAATTTCAAAAATGACATTAAAGAATAAAGCTTAAGCCACAACTCCCCCCCAAAAAAGAAAGGCCATAATAATTATAATGTTATATATTTTTATTTATTTTGAAACATTTGGGATACACTAGGCTACCTGTTTCAGCTGCATATATGTCCATTAAAATGTATTCATTTTAGTGCAATGCATTTACATTAAAGAACCATATGTGGACTACAGAGCATCAATATGTGTTTCATGGAGTGGAAGATATGATGACTAGTTGCCTATAAATATTGTAATGCTGCATTTGCCTGCGTGTCTACCACCGACATGTTGAACTCAGCAACATATGTCTGCTTTGTCCTGGCTGGACTGTGAAAAAAGTCTTGTGTTCCAGGGTTTTGGTGCTAAATTCTTGATTCAACCTAAAAACAAAAACAAAAAACTCAAGCTGGTGATAGATTGTCATTATCCACAGTGACACGTTTCCTGTACTGACTTGTGATGAAAGGTCACTCAGAGCGGAAGAAGCCATTGCTTTAAAAGCAACATAAAAAGCCAGATTACAGTTTGTAGATGTACTCAGGAATGATGATCAAATTATGGGAGACGTGTCCTGTGCTTTAATAACAAATTGATATTAAATGCCCTCATCATGAGGGCCATCTTTTGGTGGAAAAAGGGAGAAATGTGCAAGCCTGAGCACTATGCTGACGTAAAGAAAGGAGCGTGGTAGCTTGATGTTTGGATGTTTTGTTCCAGAAGGGACTTTGCTAAGCAGATGGCATCATGAGGGAAGAACATTACGTTGAAATATTGAAGAATCATTCCAAAACCTTACTCTGGAAGTTAAAGTTTGGGCACAAATTGATTTTCCAAATGGACAAAGGTCTTAAGCATACCTTCCAAATTAGTTACAAAGTGGCCCAAGGACTGTTTTGCAGTGGCCATTGCAAAGCTCTGATTTCAGTACCTTGTGAGCAAGGTGACCTGCACACTTGACTCAGTTACACTAGTTCTGTAGGAGGAATGGGCCGAAATTCCAGCAAAGTCTTGTGAAAAGCTTGTTGAACGATACTCAAAATATGCATACAGTTTAAAAGATTATTCTACCTAATACTAAGGAAATGTTTCTAAACTTAAAAACTGTTAATTGTAAACAAGGTTCAAACAGTAATCATGTCAAACTACTAACACGTGTCAAAAAGGTTTCTGGAAAAATATATGGTATTAGAGTACAAACTGGCTTTTTTCAGTCCTTGGACTTGATTTCTTTTTCAAACAATAAAACAAGCATCTAATATTCTATCATGGCATGGTTTTGCTTTATCTTCATCTGAGTGATCTTAATGCAGCTACCTCTTGAATGTTTGATAGTGGAAATTTGCTCAAGGCAGAACTCCAAAAAGATTTTAAAATGTCTCTGTTTACCGTAGCTTTTTTTTTGTGGAACTAGGTAGTGCTAAATCTTGTCCTACTGATTCAACTTTCATTATAAATGACTGATGACTTGTAAGCGATACATATCTTCAGTGTTGTCATGCATAACATACAGTTGTGGTGGCCCTCAGGGAGAACAGTTGACTTCTGAGTAAACACAATTCCTTGTTTTTTTTGTGGCGCAATCCCTGTGCCTTGTGATTATTCAGCTGTCCTTTTTTCTCACCTGTGTTTACATATCAAAACTTATTTAAACTTCCGGCACATTACTCATGCAGTGATCTAAAGCCACTTAAAGTTGGAAGTTGGAAAAAGACCTGACATTTGAATTTATGACTTTAAATTAATTTACAATCAGCTGCTTTGTTTATCCCACCTTTTGACATTTTCATGATCAACATGAAATTTGCAATAACGATTAAAGGAGTAAACGATGACCATGCATATTTCCAGGAGCATTGCCCAGCTCAATCTGCGCAGATGGCTTTTTTCCTCTTTTTTTCCCCTCTTTTTTACAATTTCTTACATCCTAAACTATTATTAAGACTATATTTGTCAAACTTCAACTGCAGTTAATAATATTGGAAGTAATGATAGTAATTTAAATTTTATTCTTAAAGTAAGACAGTTGTAGAAATACAGAAATGTAAATTTTCAAAGTAAAAGACAATGTAACTTCACGTTACATTATGGTCTGAAGGTTCAGGAGAAGTGAATGCTCCAAGTCAATGACTCGATGCAATCTGCTGGGTTTCCTTAGATAGAAATTTTTTAAACCGATTGATTTCAAATGACTTTTCTTTCAAAGTGCCTTGAGATGGCGTGGTGTGAATTGGTAATATATAAATAAACTGGATTAAATGGAATTGATTGTGCATCACTTCAGCTAACTTAGCCAGGCTTTACAAAGTGACTTGCTAATTATGTTGTTTGGTTATAATAACAGTTTTGGATCAATAATGCTGCTTCAGTTGAAGCTAAATTCTTATCTGTCCCCAAATTCATTTCAGTTCTTGAATTTCCAGTAAAATGTTGAATCAAAATTTTTTTGGGGACCTACTACTAAAGCTTGCTGATGTCCCCGCCTGCTACAATGCAATACAGTAGAATGATTTAGATTGACCATATTCGTCTGTTAGAATGCCCTGATCAAACTCCAATTGGGAAAGAAGAACTGAAAAATCCATGAAAACTCTCCATCAAATCTGAATGACCAATACCACAATGAAGAATAGGTAAAATGGACGATTTTGGGGTAAAGGATCGCCTCAGAAGACTTGATGCAGTGAAATGTGCTCCAACAGTATTGACTCAACTGAATTAAATTGCACACCACAGATTTCTATTTGTAACCCAACAAAATACACAGAAAAAGTTTAAAGGTATAAGTACTTTTTTAATGACCATTATTAAAACACTGGCTGTAGATTAGAGGGAGGCTTAAAGATAAAATATTTCTCCCTCAACAGGAAGAACATTAAAAGGTATCCTGAAAGAAATCCAAGAACTTCCAGCTCCGTCCGTTGGTGTGTGATTTCTGTTCATTCTGTTTGGATGATTAAACAAAGCTTATCCTGCTTTATCTTTGTATTTTAGTGAGCCACATTCATTCCGAATTGCTCCACGCAACAGATGTCTTCTCATTCAGCTAAAGATGAAAAAAAAAAACTCTTCATATAAATGGAAATGCATTTTTGCATATGATTCCATCTATTAAATTTACAGCCAAGGCTCTGCCATGCTGCTAATGTTTTTGGAAGGAAATAAGTGGTCAGAGAGCAGCGTGAAATTTAGTGACTCCAGTTTGGTTGCTTTAGCACTTATCCCTCATTCATCACAGTTCCTAGTCGTGGCCGCATGGGAACTGTCTCTGCTCGCAGTTAGCAACACAATTTACCTTTGCCTCTTTGCATGCAAAGTCTATTTGTCACCTTAATCTTGGTTCTGTGCATTTATCTTCCCTCAGTCAGTATAATGCACACGGCGATGGACTGTGGCAGTCTGTCACCTCGTGGCTGCATTAGGGCTTTAACGAGAGTTGGAGATACATTTTTCCCCAAGATGCATGAGAGTGCTCTTGCATTTGCATGAAAAACAAAACCCAGACATATTGACCATTTCACACATCTTTGCTCTCACAGGCATGCAAACATATTTATTAGGAAAGACACTTGGGACAAGTAATAAATCCTATATAAGGACTCCGCGGTGGAAAAGGTCACCATGCCAAGACCATTACTTTAATCTCTGATCAAAACGTGTTTATATGCATAGTAATCTGTTTATTTCTCTGGCTGTAATGATTGCTCACAGTACAACATATCAGTCATTGCTGGAGCAGGATGTGAATTTTAAATAAAACCTGCTGATAAATCAGAAGTAAAAATAAAAAAAACTAAATAAATAAAAAACTGCCAATTTGTTAAATTATCACCAAACAGAAGAATGAGATAAAAATAAAAATCAATGCAAACATTATCAGAGCCCTCGACCTTTTTTAGATTGTTTCATATTGCACCCCCAGACTTCAATTTACTGTAGTGGGATTTTCTGCAATCTGCAGCTCTGGAGCTCCATGTGGCTCTTAAAGCCATCTAAGGAGACTCTTTATAACTTTGGAAACAAACAACTGTTAATTTTTACAAGCTTTCCTTGTATTTCCTTGCAGCATAAATAGTGCACAACACAGTAATGCTAATCATACAAGGAATTCCTACTTCACAAACTGTATGCTTTTATTTCTCTGTTCTCCACGTTTGAGTTTTTTTTATGTAGATGGGATTTGAACCTCCAAACTAGTCTCCAGTCTTTTGCAGTTTTTTTTACCCCCCAAGAATGTTAAGAAATTACCTCCACCCATCTTCCCATCCACTCTGCAGTTTTGCAGTCCCAAGTAAAGAAAAGTATCCACACAAAATGATGCTGCCACCACCGTATATCAAATATGAGAATTCATTAGCATGGACCACGCTTACAAAGATTAGATTGTTTAGATTAGAACATTTATTGACAAAAAGGTTCAAGTGATGGTGTGTCTGGAAGGATGCACTGATGGAGGCTTGAATATTCTGTGTGGGGGAGCAGTCTCCAGAAGTCTGTCTTCTTTTCGAGCCTGCTCAGGACCCCCCCAGACATACTACCAGATATTAGTGATAGGACTTGGAATGGAGGGATGTAAGGATTAGGATGGGAGTGGATGAAGGGATGAAGGTAGGGATGAGGAAGGGGATGAAGGGATGAGGGGATGAAGGGATGAAGGAGGAGATGAAGGGATGAGGGAGGGGACGAAGGGATGAGGACATGGTAATATAGGGATGTAGAGCTGAGACAAGATAGAGGGTCAGGGGAGGGGGGGGATTTACGAGACAAGAGTCTGAGCAACGCAGGTCGCTAGGTACTCTGAGTTTAAGTAGATCACAGAGTAATTAGGGATGAGATTCAGGTGTTAGATGCCAGGTGAGTTGAATCTGAGTAGATTACTGGGAGAGAAGTAAATGAGGGGCGTGGTCCTGCTCACGAATACAAGTTAACACATTCACTTACATTTCATTAGCATGGACCACGCTTACAAAGATTAGATTGTTTAGATTAGAACATTTATTGACGAAAAGGTTCAAGTGATGGTGTGTCTGGAAGGATGCACTGATGGAGGCTTGAAGATTCTGTGTGGGGGAGCAGTCTTCAGAAGTCTGTCTTCTTTTCGAGCCTGCTCAGGACCCCCAAGGTTGGTCGTTAATTAACTAAGCAAGGAATGAGCATGGTGCAGATCATCAAGATTATTATGAATGTAAGTACGGTATGCTGAAGACGACCAACAACCTAAGATTTGAATAGTCTTGTCAGAAATGCCTGACTGAGAGGTTGAGGTGGCTGCACCTATGCGGATGGAGTGGAGGAGTGGAGTGAAGGAAGGTTATACGTTACATGGAAAGTTTTGAAATTGTTCCATCCTGAAAGATAAGATGAAAGGGTTCGAGGAGCGAGACTGTTGAGGATGGCATTCTGAGACATGATGGAGAGGACTTGAAGCTGTGGAGTTAATTGTAGATGGTTGCTGAAAACGGTGGGATCGGGGTTGGATGAAGATCTGCATCTGGAGCCAAGGACCTGAATTTCTAGAAAGAAAGACGAGAGAGCGAGTCAGCAATGGGATTTAGATGGCCAGGAACATGAGCAGCCCGGAGAAGGAATTGATGTTTGGCTGACACCAGTGTGAGTCTGCGAATGAACTGCATGATAGGGGGTGAACGTGAACGACCTTTGTTTATAATGTAAACGACGGCACTGTTGCCGGAATGGATGAGTATGCAGTGTTGAGACCATTTATGCCCCCAAAGTAGGGCTGCAATCACTATGGGATAAAGTTCGTAACAAGCAGATGAGAGGGAGGCAGACTGGAGCCGCAAGCATTCTAACTCGGGAGGCCATGTAGATGCAAACCACCTTCCGTTGTAGAAGCCGCCGAAGCCTGCGGAGGGCGCAGCATCGGTATAAAGCCGGATGTCATCTGGATGGGAAATTAAGTCGTTATAAAAGAAGGAAATACCATTCAAGGTTGACAGAAACTCTTGCCATAGGCGCATTTCCATCCGGCAAGGTTCTTTGATGGCGAGACGGCCATGGAGCGAAGGTGATGTTGGCGGCAGTGGACAGGAAATGAGAGATGAAGGACCTCCCCTGAGGAATAATTTGCACTGCATAGTTGAGATGACCTAGCAGAGACATAATCTGTTGTTTGGAGCATGAGTCGGTTAGGATAAAGTTAGAAAGGATCAAAGAGATTCTGTGGACCTTCTCAAGCGGCAGATTTGCTTGAAAAGTGGATGAATTGAGAGTAATGCCCCGTAATTCCAAAGAAGTATGAGGACCTATAGTCTTCTCCTCCGACAAAGGAACTCCGATGTTGGAAAAGGCTTCGGTGAGTGTGCGAAGCCCAAGACAAGGAGGAGACGAGGCGGGGGTGATGACGAGAAAATCATCGAGGAGGTGAAGGACGTAGGGGAGGCGGTAGGTGTTGAGCAGAATCCAACACAATGCCTCGGAAAGAGAGTCGAAGATACGGGGGCTGCTTTTGCAACCGAAGGTGAGTCTGACTGCAAAGTAGTAAGCTCCTTTCCAAAAGACACCGAAGAACCGCCAGAAGTTTGGATGAAGGGGAAGGACCTTGAAGGCACTGGTAATGTCTGCTTTGGAGAGCCATGCGTTATGACCTGCTAAACGGATAAGTCGGATAGCATGGTCTATGGTGACGTACTGCATGGAAAAATCCGGAAAGGGTATGAGACTATTGATACTGGGAACGGAGGAAACGTGAGGTGCAGACAGGTCGATAATCAGTCTTTTTTTCCTGAGTATTTACGGGTTGCTACCCCGAGGGGGCTGACCCGGAAAACTGCAAAAGGGGGGCGAGCGAAGGGACTGATCATGAAACCCTCCTTAACCTCTTTAAGGAGTAAAGAATCAACTGTATCGGGATCGGAGAGGGCAGATAACAGATTAGAGCAGTGAGTAGAGGAATCTGGAAAAAAATTTGATGCCTGGGTGGAACCCGTGAGTGAACCCCTTA
Organism: Valencia hispanica; assembly: GCA_963556495.2. Lineage (NCBI taxonomy): Eukaryota > Metazoa > Chordata > Actinopteri > Cyprinodontiformes > Valenciidae > Valencia > Valencia hispanica. Next base: position 40,406,840 of record OY747711.1, read on the forward strand.
ATCAGAAAATCCACAAACTCACTATCAGGGTGGCTGGCAAAAGCAGAGACGAGAGCACTCACCTTGATGGGAGTGGCGAGGTGTTGTGCTAGTCAGTCTGCTTTGGAAGTGGGGTTATGAGGGCAGGCGTTCCTAGAGTGTGCCCCTCCACAGAAAGAGCAGGTGTGCAGAAGTCTACAGCTGGAAGCTGAGCAGCCGAGGTCCTTAAAATTATTGCACACCATCCTGCCACCCTGGTAAATGATTGTACGACCGCGCTTGTCCATGCCCCCTGAAACTGGTGCATTAGGTTTAGACTGTAGGGAAAGAGACTTAGGAATCACTGGATGGGGAGGGGCAGCTGAGGACAAACGGTTGGGGACTGATGAGCTGCGTGCCGATGAGAGCCTAGGTCGGAGCTGAGCTACTAGAGCACATGCGGTAGCAGGGTGGCAGGGAGCGCCGCAGAGGCTGCAGAATAGGGATGCCTATGCAGCAAAGATGCAGCAATATAGTTCAGAATCAAGACAACCCCAGTATGTGCCCTGATTATATTGGGCAAGACGACCCACTGCCTGGGATGATAAAAGGGTATAATATTGATAAAACCCCATTCCTCCGAATCTAAGAGCCATGTCGAGGATGATAGATAAATAGTCGTCTAGCTCAGGTCGCCAGTCAGGAAACACTGAGCAAATGGTGTCCCTGTAAATTGAAAAAGCAAAAGCAAACTTGGCGGGGGTCAGATCTTTGGAATGGGGACTAAGCGCTGAGCCTAGCTGCATGGGCCCCGTTCTTGTCTGCAACTCTCGGGGCTGACCTGAGAGACCTAAAGAGGGCTGGAGAAGGAGATCTAAATCTATGTAATTACCATTCCGCATTTGTTGAGAGCAGGTGAAACTGGGGAAGGGCGATTAATGGAAGAAGCCGTCCGGACAGGGGGTACTGCTGTAGAAAGAGAGTAATGGTTAGAGCCTGGAGTGTAAATAGAAGTTGGCAACTGGAAAGAAGACGGCAGATTGGTGGAAATTTGAGGTAACACCAGGACGGTTTGCTGAATGTTTGAGCTTGTGGGTTAGAGGGGTTTTCTGAAACATGAGTGGAAGCTGGTATTGAACCTGTGGAAAACGTAGAAGGGGGGATGAGAGGGAGAGGAGATGATTGAGTGAATGAAGGTGTGGCCTGAGAGGCCAAGGAAGAGAAAAAACTAGTGATAAATGAGGCAAAATTTGGGGGAAATGAAAAAGATTAAGCTTCCCCGCCAGTAGAGGGAGCTGTGGGTGTTGGCCCGGCAGCTGAGGGCTGAGATCTGCCCTGAGAGGAAGTGGATGTTATGGCTGCAATAGGGGGAAGATTATGAGAGGAGGAAGTCTCGGTTAACGGCGAAGTAGTAGGGAATAGAAGCTTGAAGAGACAAGATTTATTAGCAGAGCGGCTAAAGGGGATGCCTCTTTCCGTGAGTGTAGATTGCAAGCGAGCTACTGTCCAGCCAGACATGTCCGGGCACATCGAGACGGAAGGCAGAAGGACGACGAGCTCTAGGTGAGTTCCTCGAGCGCGACGAAGCCTGACGGGACGAGGAGGAGAAAAACTCAGAGCTGGACGGCCAGAAAAGTCAGGAGGAGAGAACTGAGCTCACAGTGAACAGGGAGCCTGACGAGATCGGGGAGAAGAGTAACTTAGAGCCGGTCGGCCCGCTGCCTTTACTGGGGAGCGGTTAGCTCCGGTAGAGGTCCCGGGGCGTGACGAAGATGCCCTGCGAGAATGGGAGGGAGCTTGGGCTGAACGGTCCGAAGCTAGTGATGGAGAACAGGGAGGCGAAGCCTCGAGACGAGAACGAACGGACCTGGATATGCGGAGAGGAGATGGAGAAGGGCGTCGATCCAGGCGGACGACTGTACGCCCCCGAGACACGGAAGCCACTGAAGGGAGATCTGACCGTGATGACCGATGTGGAGGAGCTCTCGCTGCGGTGGAGTCCCGTTGAGCCGATGGAAGCCTGACACGGCGAGAGATTTGATGGACTACGGATGGAGGTGATTGTCTAAGGATGGAAGCCTCATGGGAGAAGAGCTCTTTGTCGGACTCGGACGGCTCGAGATCGAGGGTAAGCACATCCATGCTGATAGAAACGTTGTATTTGCAAAACAACTATCTGTTTACGAGACAAGAGTCTGAGCGACGCAGGTCGCTAGGCACTCTGAGTTTAAATAGATCGCAGAGTAATTAGGGATAAGATTCAGGTGTTAGATGCCAGGTGAGTCGAATCAGAGTAGATTACTGAGAGAGAAGTAAATGAGGGGCGTGGTCCTGCTCACGAATACAAGTTAACACATTAACTTACATTTTGTACTTAGGGTGATTGTTACAACCCAGCACGGCTAGAGAAGAGCGAAGTAATATAAAACCTGTAGGCAGGTGGTAAAGGTGGATGAACAAAATATTTTTATTTGATATTGAGCAACAAAACACGCATATAGAACAGAAATGATCTAAGGAAATGAACTGATGTACTAAGAGTTACTGAGGTTATTAATAAAACAAAAAAGGTGCCCAAAAAACAAAGTTTAAGTAAATAAAATACAGGGTACAAAACAAAAAAACTTAAAGAGCCTTCTATTGAACTAAGTTAAATAAGACAGAAGTGTTATCTGACATACTACTTGGGGTGGCCATGGTTCAGGTGGTAGGAATTTGTCTTGTGATTGGTGGGTTGCTGGTTCGCATCCCAGCTGTGTCCGTCTCTGTCGTTGTGTCAAGGTGGCAAGACACCTCACCCGCCTTGCCTGCTGGTGGTGGTCAGAGGGCACCTGTGTGTAGGTCAGCCTCGATTCTGTCAGTGCAGTAGCTTGCCCCCATCAATGGGTGAATGACTGAATGTAGTGTAAAGCTACTCAAAAAGGTAACAAAACTAACCAGTGTACAGCACTAAACAAGAGTTCAAACAAATGAAGCTGAAGCAGAATGTTGTTGATACACATGTTGAATGTAAGATAAAATTTTCAGTTGTGGTTTCATCCAACCAGAACACCTTTTTCCACATGCTCACTGTCCACTACTTGACTTTCTACAGCAAAGGGGACTGCTTTCATCCAACATTCTTCTACAGAGGCCACATTTTTGAAGAGCAGAACTCCTGCTCTGTATATCCTACAGCTCCTCCAGAGTTACTATGGGCCTTTTTATAACCATCCCCTGCTTTGAATCTTTCCTACAGATTGCCGTCCTTGGTCCCTATGTTGTTCACTATGTTGTTCAGTAATGGTTTCTGAGAAAATCTCTAAGGAATTAATTTGGGTTGTTAGCGTAAGTGTGGCTGAATTCAAATGCACACAGGAAAAAAAACAACAGATTTTTTTGAGTGAAAAAATTATCTGAAAAAGATTTTTCCTTTCACTTTACAATTAAATGCTACTTCGCGTTGGTGTATCACTAATCAAGGAAAGGCTTCGACCTTTGGGGTTGTAAGGTAAAACCTTTTCTAGACATTCAAGAGACATTGTATATTTTTACAAGGTACTTTATAATTTATATTGTACTTTATTTACAGTAAAGACATGCAAGCTCCCTAATGAGTTACAGTGTATGGCTTTGCCATCATTCCACAGCACCATCTTGCAATCAGGTCAATAAATTTTTTTCCAGCCAGGCCTGTGCTGACAGCGGCTTTCTGCCATGTTCCAGAAGATTCTAAGTGGCCCGAATCCAGGTCAGGCTGCTCCACTGATAAACGTCTCCCCCTCTTTGATTTCCTGTCTCAGACAAGAAATCATTGATGAGTTTCATCAGCCTCACAGTCATATAAATCACCAGACAGCGGGGCTAGCATTAGACAAGTCCTGTCCGGAAAGCGCCAGGAGTAGCTACAGCACAGAAAAGTCATGTGACTAAAGGTTAAAGGACAATGCTGTAAATGTAATGAATCTCTCTTCCGTCTTTGGTCAAAGTTAGAGAGAAGTTCAAAGCAAACGGAAGAAACCTGACATGAGTAATGAGTGTTTTACACAAGAGCAAACATGCTTAAACCCGGGGACTGCTTGCCAATTGCACGAAAAACAGAAAACTAAACCTGGATTCTTTCATTCAATGTTAACTCTGGTCAATCAGTAAATTAAAAGCATCAGTGTCCTTTTAGAAGTGAGATTTATTGTTGCTAGCCTTCACCTATGACCTTTTTGGGCAGGTGCAGCAAGTGGGCCGGGAGCAGGAGCAGCTGCAAAGGGAGGGAAGACGGAAAGAGGTAGAGGTAAGGAGAGGAGGAGATAGGGGGGCTTCTTCTAAGCTGCTGCCATGTCATGTACATCTCCCATAAATCTCTGTCATGGAGAGAGAGATAGCTAGCAATTGCATTTCATCAGCACGGCCTTTACTCCACACAAGCCTTTTCCCCTCTTCACTCCCAACCCCTCCACTCAGCGATGTTTATTTTCAGCCCCCAACATACTCTGAAGGCCTGCGATGTAATTATTTTATAAAGTTACACCTCCGCTGCCACAGTTGGCCCACACTTGAAACGCCTTAGCCAGTGATTACCATTTTCAAGGCAGCCAGCCAGGAGAGAAATCACTCTGCCACCTCAGTTTGTAGGGATATCTTGGGCATGAACAGTAGAGGGAGGAACGGATGATGGAATAATGATCTAACAAACCTTCGTTGCTTCAAATCAGGCATTTAATTGTAATGTTTTTAGGGTTCACATTAAATGAGTGGCATTTCCGTTCTGAAAATTTAGAAATAATAGAAATTCAAAGCAGTAAAAAAGTGTCATTGTGTTTGAGTGAGGCGTACCAAGACTGATTTCCACAATTATTGGTTCCAATAGTAAAGATATGTACAAAAGTGTTATAATACATTTTTGTGATTCGAGACTTTTGGGATCCCAAAATGCAGCTTTTTGCTGCAGTGAGCTTTGACTAGATTTTTGTATGTCTCTTATCATAACAAATCTGTGTTGTTGCAAAAGAAACTATTTTCTCAGTTTTGTTGGGACTTTTTTATTGTGGCTTTGACTATAGATAAGGACAAACTTAGGTAAGTTGCTATTTTCCTTTAGCCATTTTCTGACTTATCAAGATCAACAGACGTTAAACTTACCTACATGAACTATTTCTTTGTCTTTACCATTTTGAAAAGTGTCTGAAAGAATGCGCCATTCCATATTTATACCACAGGGAAATGGTGGAGACGTATTACTAACTTTTTCACATTTTCTGAGGTTGCAGCCACAATTTTCAGTATTTTTAATTGATATTTTACATGACAGACCAACATAAAATAGCAAATAATTATTAAGTAGAAGAAAAAAGCCCCTTAATCAACCCCCTTGAGGAGCAAATCTTTGAGAACAGTCTTCAAGGCAGGTATGTCTCTTGGCGCTTATAGAAAAATTTATTATTTCCAAAACAGGCTGCTTAGTCTCAGTCAGATTGGATAGAGAGTCTCTGAACATTCTCTGAACTTTGACTGTGCCATTCTAAAACATCAATATCATTTTATCCAACACATTCCATTGTACATTTTGCTCTGTGTTTGTGACTCCTGTCCTGCTGGAAGGTGGACCTCCACCCCAATCTCAAGTCTTTAATCTTTCCTGAGCAGAGCACCTTCTTCTTCTATAGGTTATGGCTTTTAAAACTTGAGGCAATGTAGCTTCTTCTAGTTTTCCACAACAGTGGCTTTCTTCTCGCAGCTTTTCCATAAAGGCCATATTTGTCCAGTGCACAATTAACAGCTCCACCATTGTTACCTTCGGTGGCTAATTAACCCTCTCCTTGTCAGAGAGTGTCAGATTAGATTGCCATGTCTTTATATTTTTACAATGAGCAATATTGAACACTAGAGCTACCTTTCTGAGACCATTGAACTGAATGAAGCTTTTTTTACATGACAAACTCAAAGTAAGCACAGCTCACCCTCGCAATATTTAACAGGGCTCCTTTTGGGGATGTGCAAAAGAAACTGTGTTTTTCTGGAGAAAACATTTTTCTGCAGTCCAGGATGACATCTGCTCTGTGTGTGTGTGTGTGTGTGTGTGTATTTGCATTATGTTAATCCAAATGTTCTCTCAGGCCATCAGTCAAGTAAGTATAATCAAAATACCAGAACAAATTACCTTAAATCAGTGAAATATTTTATCAACTAATGTGCATAAAGAGTCAAGATTTTATAAAATCTCATAACCAAAATGACATATAGGTCATGTGTGTTTATAACACTTTCAACCTTCATTTCTGACTAAATACAATAAATTAACAAGAACTAATTCAACTTGGAACTGTGAACTTAGTTCAATATCTTTAGCTTGTGAACTATGAACATGAATGTATTCATTTTTAACTATTCATTTTAATGAGTCTTGAACTGGTTGTTGTTAAGAGTGAACTGGGACAGCACCATCCATGAGGTGTTCAAAGCTTATGAGCCTGTTTCATAACCTAACCCTGCTTTTCATTTCTCCACAGCTTTATCCCTGGCATGTCTGCTCTGTTCCTTGATCTCCGTGATGTTGTTTGTTCTCTAATATTGTCTAATAAACCCTTGAGCCTTCCTTCTCAGAATAGATGGATTTAAAGTGAAATTATATTACAAACAGGTTCATTTAATATTTAGGTTACTTTGGAATGAAATATGTTGCAATGCATTTTTTTAAGGTTGTCAGATGAAAGGGGGTTAAATTCCTATATCAACTATACATTTCAGATGTGTTTTTTGTTTTTTGTTTTTATCTAGAATACCATGCTGTGATATTTGGAGGTCTTTGTGTTTTTTCTTCTCACTTGTTTTTGTATTTTGATTATCCTTTTACTATTTTGGGTTGTTTATTATTGTCACCAAGGGTGCTACGTCTTGAGGTCACTGCTATGCATTGAGTTTCTAAGTTATTTTGTTGTTCATACTGTGTTTTCACTTTGGTTAGTATATCCTTCTATGTCCCGTCTTAATCCCACTGTGTTCATTTCTTTGTTAATCAGTCACTATCCCTCAGGTTCCCTGCTTAGGTTCTTCCCAGCTGCATTGCGATTAAACCACACCTAGTTCCCATGCCACTCATCAACCCTCCCTGCAGTTAAAAACCTGCTTGTTCCTTACCATTCCACAAGATACTTTTGTTCCCCTTTGTCAGTATCCTCCATGGTTTCCATGTGCTCCATTTACTTTGCTGCTTCTACTTAGTTTATTCCTTAGTCCTCTCGTGCCAGATTCATCTTGTCAATATGAGGCTGCGTCTTTCATACCTGTTCTTGGGTCCAATTCCACCTCCACAACCAAACATGAAACATACATCCTACTCTTTTCATTCCATAGCTATGCATAAATTAAGTAGAATAATTAATCACATAAAATACACATTTGAGATTTTAATGTGACAAAATGTAAAAATCTTGAATACATACATGTATATGCAACACCGTAAATGTTTCTTCATAATGCTGCAAAATATTGTCTTTTCTTTCCCTCGTCAGGCTACGTATGATTTTAATAACACAGTTCTGATATTGATTGATCCAACCTATCGCTGAGGAAAAAGTTTGCTGTGACTGAACGCCGACTCACCGCTCTCTGATTGAACATCGGCGTATGAGACATGTTTTTTATTTAAATGAAGATTTAACAGATTATGGCAACATTTAAGAAGTTGGAAAGTGTTTTAAAATTAACATCTATCTCTGTTGAAGTGTGTCAAGTATTTTTTCAGTTTTTAATAAAAGCACTTTTACAATATCTGTTTAAATCAAAACCGAAGATTACAACCAAAGATAATTATCTCAATTATTTCCATGTTTTATTTCTTTTATATTCCAATGATGTAACACCGAGCTAATTTTCCTCATTTTACACAACAGCTTATTGTAGCCATCTATCTCAGTTTGCCTGCTTCCACTAAACTGCTGTGTGACAAACACAGAAAGGACACAGAGGAAACGAGAGCATGGGACTTTCTGATGTAAAAGGTTATGCATGTAATTCCTATGAAAATATCTGCATGAATATAGGTGCACATAACCGTACATATGACTCACACGCAAACTCACAAATGTCTGTTAGTGCAGCTTGTGGGGGCATGTTCACCCGAGCCGTAAAAGTGAAGACAGAGAAGGGCAGAGTGGAGCCCATCGTGATTTTCAGAAGTTATAAATAGAGGAAAAGCTAATAAACATTTATGGAGCAGCTGTAAATCGCAGTGAGTTCTGCTATCCTCACAATGTCATTTGAATGCCCTTTAGAGATGAGGCCATTACTCATATGCTCCCACTGCGTTTTGATCCAGTGCTCCCATTGGCCGCAGCTCTGGGGTCTTCCAATGAGAATGCTGACTGCGGCTGCTTGTTACATTCACCAGGTTGTAGGTGTCCTCACGATGACATCATGATGCTTGGCCATTAATTTACCTCAGGGGTGTGAAATATAGGGTAAACTAAATGTTATTATCTCTTAAACATGTCAGTGTAAAAAAAAAAAAAAAAACTGTTGTTGTGTTTGTAGAAAAGGGGATTTGTTGCATTGCTGGATCTTTTTGTAAGACCTGTTATGAGTCTTAACAAATGAATGAGCTTAACCTATAGAGAGGAGAAAGTTTTTTGTGTCTTGTAAAAGTTTCCTTAAACTTTTTCATGAACAGGGGACATTAACATTAACAATATTTTCAATGACCAAGAGGTTGAAAAATTAATTTCTCTGCAAACTGATGGGAACAAGTAAACAAACCTTGTCTAACAATGGTAAACTTAAATATATATTTTAAATGTCTTGTCAGATTGTTTATATATAACTTTATTGATTACAAAAATCTACCTAGTTACGCTTTAATAACAATGAAATGTAAAGACACTACACACTATATCTAGTAAAGTCTGATTTCTTTTGTGTGCACAGGCTAAAGGGAAGGATGGTGGGATTGTTTTCTGGCTGCTGCAACAATCCTGAGCAGTGATGGAGTGTGTTATGTTTTAAAAGCTAATTAGCGTCACCAGCAGTATCAGCAGCCATCAATCTCCAGCTCAGTAAATAACCAGAAAGGACCAAATAACCAAGTTTGGCCAATGACTGGGGTTGCAATTCTTGTCACTAATGGTGGTCATTAACCTCTCAATGGCTAAATAATAGCATCTAAATTAATTTGTTTCAAAGAGAAAGTTTGTAATAGGATTCAATTATATTAATGGGTGGAAAGCAACAAGGTGGACGGCAACAAGATTGGCAAACAACTACGTAAACTCAGATGAGATTATGCTGTTCGTATTAAAATAGGGCCATCATGTGCTAATTATTGTGACTGGGGTTTAATTTAACTGACCTCCACAACAGGATGTAAGGCTTGTTTGTCAGACTATTGATAAATGTACTATTCAACAAAAAAATAAAAAATAATCAGTGTTATTGATGGTTTCCATCATCTGAAATGATACATTATACCACAGCAGTTAATTCAAGCATGAGTTGTGAAAATTAATGCCATGCCGCTCTGTAACTTTTTTCCGTCTCTTTTGAAAACATCTGAGAACCAAATTCAAGCTTTCCACGAGAGAGAAGTATGTCATCGGAAATAAATAGAAGGAAAGGGAAGATAGTCATTCTTCTAAACAGTCTTGTCTGAAAAAAATCCCTCCCAAACACATCAGTGTGTCGTTAGGTTGTCCCTATAAGAGGTGGGTAGGGGAGTTAAGGGCTGTGCTCAAGTCAGACAACCATTAGCCTACTTCAAAAATAATTTTACTCAAGTAGAAGTAATAAACATGGTGCAGTAAACTACTCTCAGATATCTTTTTTGTTCAAAGTTACTTAAACAAATTTTATAGATTAACTTTCATCTACCTGAGTGAGGTCTTGATGCGTTGCAAATAATTGATTTTAGTCCCAATCAAGGGATTTTTATGTTTTTCTCATAAGAGTACTGGTACTTACTTTAGTACTAGTTTTCGCAGAATAGTTTTATTCAGCCACATTATGCTTTTTTCAGACACAAACAGCTTGCTTTAGGTCAAGCTGCAGCATCTTGATCAGATTTAATTTCAGACTTTGACTAGGCCACTCTAAAGCAATTAATTTTTTCCTCTGAACCATTCAGAACCATTTTTAAAAGGTACATATTATGCAAATGTCACTTTTTTCATCCTTTTGTGGTGCCATTTGGGTCTCTGCTGCCTCTATAAACACTCCAAAAGCAAATAAAAACACTCCATCCATTTCTTCGCAAATTTCTGCTGTCAGAACTCTTGTGTTTTTACAAGCTGTTTGAAAAAGTATCTCACTGTGATGTCACAATAAGCAGAATTTGCATATAACCATCCATCACCTGTCAAACCCTGCCACTCACAGGTCAAGTCCCACCCCTCACCTGACAAACCCCGCCCACCAATTCAATTTCCATACCATTCTCATGTGTGGTAAACCCGCAATCTGGTAATAAGATGGATGGGTGTGGTCTGCAACTGCTAATTCGCATAAAAGTGACAGAGCCCTATAAACATCTCATTCTGGAAGGGACTGAAATGGTCAGGAATTGAGCTGGTGAGAACGCTTTATGTGAGAGTAATTTTTTGCAAAAAACTTCATTACCATGTGTTGTACAGACAGACAACAGACCTATTATAACTTGTTTAAAAAGAGGCATAATATGTCCTCTTTAAGCTTAAGGTCATGAACTAATGGGTGGAGATTCTCCTTGAGTATTTTTTTGTGAAGAGCAGAATTCAGGGTTCCACCAATTACGAGAAATTGTCTAGATTCAAAAGTTGCAAAGCCATCACACTATCATCCTAATGTTTGATTGTTTGGGTGTGTCCTCTATTGTGATGAGGACCCAGATGCAAAAAGGAGTCTTGATGTTGAAAACCTAATTTTAATGATAAATTGTTAAACATTACAACAGGAATCTCTAGACCATGTAGCCAGAAACTGGTGAGGGAGAAACCTCAACACACGACAGAGACCAGGCGGAAACAAGACGACGAACCGACAAAAGACAGGGGAAACAAGGATGTATATTTACAGGGTAGACAATCAGGGAAACAAGGTGTAGCTGGGGAAAATTGGAGACACAGAGGGAGCACAATATCAGACTGACAGACACAGAAAGCACATCATGACACTGTGATGTTTATTTTCTCAAATGCTGTCATGCCAGAAAGTTCCACTTTTATCTCTTCAGCCCCCCAGAATATTTTCCCAATTCTTAGGAACCATCAAAAGGATTTTCGTAAATGTGAGACAGGCATTTGGCTTTTTTTTGGTCAGCAATGGTTTGTGCCTGGGAACTCTCTCTTGATTTCCATTTTCTGCCCATTCTGTTTCTTATTGTTAAATCATGAACACTGGGACTTTGCTGATACATCTGAAGACCGTGCCTTAGATCAAGTGTCTCCAATTCTGGTCCTCAAGATCCACTGTCCTCCAACAAGTAGTTGCATTCCTGCTCCAACCCAAGTGAATTAAATGACTGAATTACATCCTTAGCAAGTTGTTAACTTCCCTAGAGGCCTGGTAATGAATCATTCAATTTTCTTTAGACATGTTGGAATTGGGAAGGATCCAAAGGTTGCAGAACAGTGGCTCTTGGGGACTGGAGTTGGGGACACTGGCCTTAGATGTTCTTATGGGTTCCTAGGTAAACTTCTGGATGAGTTGCTGATATTCATTACTATCAGAGTATTTCAGGTTGGCTGGGCAATCCTGGGAAGGATCATAACTGTTCCAGTTTCTCCGTATGTGGGTCATGGCTTTCACTGTGGTTCACTGGAGTTCCAAAGCCTTAGGAATAGCTTATACCCCTTTCCAGACTGATAAGATCTCAGTGATGTTGCTTCTGTTCTTGAATTCCTTTCTTTGAGATCCTTTAGCCTATCTAGCCAATTTTACCCAACTTTATAATGTAAGACAGGATCTGTTCAAGTGATTTCTCGATTATGTTAATCTTGCATGGATCAGACCTGGTTATGGGTGGTCAAATTGAACTCGGCTTTAAAAAAAAAAAAAAAAAAAAAAAAAAAAAAAGAAAGACCAGTAACCCTATACTACCATTTCTGTTAAAGCACAAAGTAAGTTTATTTTATTTCCCAGAAGCAGTTTTCTACATGTTTGTTTTGGAAGATAGTAAGGCATCAGCCAATTTCATTTGGTTGTTATATCTCTGCACCAAAAATCCCAACATTATATAGTGTATGCCTGCCTCTAAACAGATGCTTGGATGATGCAAGAACAATAACAACAAAAGATCAGAACAGCTCATTCTTTATGATAAGGACTAGAAAGGACACATCACAGTCTACATAATGTCACACTCTACATTCCTTCATCCCGGTGTAAGCAAAGCACATATTTTTAGTTCAATTGGAGTTTTTTAGCTGGTGCCTCCATTTGCAATGACTCACACTGACAGTCACAGCAGATTAAGGCTTATCTCAGACCAGAAAATTTTATGAACAGCGCATGCTGTGGTTTACTATTCCCGCTGCTCTGTTGCTGACCAGATAAAGATGTCCTAATTCGGTAAATTCAGCCTCAGTCCACACATATTAGGTCCTATACAACCTTATTAACGTTCTGATTCTGCTCTCCATTCACTCTTCTTCCCCTTATTCTACTCTCTGCCACGCTTACATTGCTCCTCTTCTCCCTTTTACTCCCCTCTTTCTCCTCCTCCCTTCTCCAGATAAGTACAGCCAGATCTATTACTGGGGCCTGCGGATGTACAGAGACAAAATGAGAGACTTTGATTTTCTAATACCATTAGACTATATATAAGTGTGCAAGTGTGTGTGTGTGTGGTTGGTGTGGGTGGGATAGTGTGGAGATCTGATGGAGGACTCAATAAGAGAAGAAGAGCTGAGATTTATTAGTGGGACACAAGTCCAAAATCAATCAGGTGATTGAATCAGGATATTACTGGTCGTAAATTAGAGTTGTTTATGTCAGAGAAGGGAAAGAGCAGAGTAGAAGAAGAGACTGAGTGCAGCAACAGCAAGGTAAGCTTGTTGGTGGGATTATTGGATTCTTTATGTCATGACTAATACATGCCTGAGTAGTTGGGTCAGTGGAATGCCCTTTTCAACAACTCAAAGATCTTTTATTTTGTATAAATCGTGCAGTCTGCACTTTCAAAGATCATGTATTTTTTTATGTCAGATTTTTGTTTGCCAGTAAATCTTTAAATTTTTTTTATATTCAATAAACAACCCCAAAAAAAACATTAAGGTAACCTTGCTGACGAGCCACATACAATAAATAACAGCATAGTGACAGCATAAGCACTCTGCACTACAAGCAGTATTGTAGTCAAGTCACCATCTCTCGAGTAAAAGTCACACTTGAGTCCTTAGTGGTTGAGTCCAAGTCACATAGGATTAGTCCAAGTCGAGTCCAAGTCAAGTCCAAGTCGAGTCGCTAGGTCCTACAGATCTAGTCTGAGTCCAAGTCCCAAAAAGAATGTTCTGGTCCAAGTCAATTCAAGATTTTTAAAATAAAGTCACTCAATTTCTTGAGATTTGGTAGAATTCCCTATGAAGCGATGTAACTTACATCCAAATGTTGGGTATGCTTCACAAGCCTTACACAAGCCTTACAGCCTTTCTGGCATTTTTGCCCACTCCTCCTAACAGAACCTGAGTCAAGTTTGTTGACCATTTTTTAGTTCTGTCTACAAGTTCTGCATGGAATTAAGGTCAAGATTTTGCCACATTGTAATTAATTTGGCGGTCTGATTACTGTTGCTGTCCATTTGGAAGACTGATTTGCACCAGGTTTTGTTTTCCAGGAGGATCTCTGGTGGTACTCCTTATTTATTTACACATACTCTTCTTTCCTCATGATGTGATTAATTTTGTGAAGTGCACCAGTCTCTCCTGCAGCAAAACACCCAGACAACATGATGCTCCCACCCTCCTACTTTACTGTTGGAATGGTATTTCCAGGTTCTGGTATTGCCAGAAACAAAGCTGTAAAATGATCACCAGGGCTTACCCAAATATTTTAGAGCTATTTTAGAATTGGTGTATGTAAACTTCCGACTTAAAAGCAAAAAAATAAAAATACATTTAAAATAAATTATCTTTCTTAATTCTGAATTTAGCAAACAGTATGCCTTGTCAGCATCCAATACATGTGCCAACGTACTTAACTTTTCAACAAGTTCAGTGATGTGATATCATTCTCCAACAGATAATGGAACTGTAAACATTTATTTTATTTTATTTTCAAAATGGACTGAACAGACCGCATTTATCAGCATTCCTAGTTGTCCGCGCACAATGATGGCATCACAAAGTTCATAAAAGCCAGCGGCGGATGGTCACCTTTGTCTTTCCATTCAAGAGTTGCGTGATATCAGGCACTCTCCATTCTTTGATCCTTTCCTTCGAACCTGCTGAAGAGGGAAGAAGGCTTCTTTAAAACCTTTAAGGTGAAGCCAAAAAAAGCTTTTGTACCTCCTGTGTGTGCATCCAGGAGTGATCTTTAAATGGCTGAACTGCGATCAATGCAGTTATTGAAGAGGATGGCAGAATCTGATCAAGACTAGCGGTTTTGCCCCGTTTTCTGCAAACAGACAGCCGGGTTTGTCAGAACCACCATGCCCATTTCATTTCTTATCTTTTTGCTCGGACTGGACTTTGATTACTGTGTTGTTGGGACAAAGTAGGACTGTGATTGTTAAGCTGTCTTCTTTGTTTGTCATTGTTCTACCCATTTCTTTGATTGGCTTTAGTTTGCATGTTGGTAGTGTAGGTATATAATTTATTGACTGAATACTTTGGCTGTAAGGTTGATCTATTTTTTAAATATATTTTCATACTTTAGAGAGAAGTTGTTTGTGCTTATTCTAGTGTATGTGAGCAATAATGCTGTGTGCTGAGTGTTTGGTTCAATATTCCTTCATTAAGATGGTGGTACCCTGAATTGTTTAATAAATAAACGGAAACTTTTTTGATAATTATATTATTATTAAAATATTGATCACAATTACTAATGATTATGTGAATATTATTGCTCTTCCTGTTGTACAACAGGAACTGATAACAAATTCATATACCCCTTCTTCAAAAAATCTAAACTAATCATTTAACCCCAAAATTGTTCATATCCCTGGCAGATTTACTTTTAAATACATGATTCAACCAAGCAGTTTCTTTTTAAAAGGAAACTATTTAGGGTAATAAACTTAATAAAATATTGTGTAAAATATTGAGTAATAATTTTCAGAATCTTTTTTATCTGTTCTTATTTTATACTTGTTCAAAGATATGTTCAAAGTAATTTTATCCTTCTACATATTTAATGGACAAATCTTTATTGGCATCACAGTAATAAAAATCTTCCTACAATTGCAGACAAGTTTTTTGTCTTGCAATTTAACTTTTGCAGTAAACCTCAGTTATTTGATGTTGGAAGGTATTCTTGCCAAAACCCTAATCTTTAGCCACCGCTACAGATTCTCTCAAAATTTAATTCAAGACTTACTTCCAGTGAGAAGATTTTGAAAAAAATATTTTAAGGAAACTTACATAAAGGTCAAAGGTGAAATAATACAAAAGAAAACATAAGTAATATAGGGAATAAAACAAAAAAAAAGGTTTAATAGACAAATACTAAAAAATGCAGATACTGTTTAATTTACTTTTTTATTTTCATTGAATTGTGGGTTTCGTTATTGCCTCGTTTGGTGTCTTATATAGTGTCGCTTGACCGGCCTATATTAAGGATCATGCAATGTGTATGTGTGATTCTGTATGGATTCTCGAGGCGTGGTGTCATATTGCTGGTATTCCGAGGTGTATTAATTTAGGTTGGACTAAGTAGGATATCACTGAAAGCCTAAGGGTGAAATGTACAGCCAGCCACTGCTATCCTTTATTCTATCACTTTTCTTTCCCTCTTTTTCTAGGCTCTCCTTCAGTCCTTCTAAATTTTGTCTCCCCATCTGTAACCAGGCTTTATCAGACATAGCAGGGCTTTTTGTCTATCAGTTACAAAGGCATGCCTCTGCCAAGAATGAGATAACAGAGGAGGAAACCATGCAGTGGCCACTGCTTTCTCATCTTCCACTCTCCTTTGTCTGTTCTTCCTTTTTATCTACCTCTTTCTCTTCATATTTGGTCTCTTTTTTCCATTTGCAACCACATGTTCTCCTTCTCAATCCTCTCTCTCACACACACCCAGCCACCCTTACATTTTTCTTCTGTTGCTTCTTTGTGTTCTGTTTGAGCTCATTAGCCCTTTGCATCAGACATGGATCAGAACGCTGCTCTGGCACAGGGGCTGGCACAGAGCCTCTGCAAAACATACACACAATAATACACACACACACACATGCACACAAAACCAACGTATGCACAAAAATAGAGAAAAGTTGTTTAAGTCAACAAACACATGTACAAAAATTGTACGCATTAAAAGATGCATACAAACACATAAAGATGCTTGCAGTAATCAAGCCTCCCTCACAAACTCTTCAACAAACACAGTCACACTCACACTCTCACAGGCCTGCCATCCATCCATCTTACCTCCTTGATTAGATTAGGCATTATTAATGGAGGGCCTGTGAGCCGAGCAGACAGTGGGGTCATGCTGAGTTTAATCCCATTCTCAGATAACTTCATTTGGCTTGATGCGATTGTTATTGCCCCAGTGCTAGATGTTTATAGGAAACAATAGCGCTCATAACACATCCAGACATCCTATTTAAAGAGGGTCAGCCAGGGGCGCTGGATACAGCATCCCCTCTTCCTGCTGTACGGAGTCCGACGTTGTGGCTGATTTAAGGACCTGGCCGTTTCCCATGCCTTGGAGAAAAGGATTAATAGGCATATTGAAAAGCATTACCTTTGCAGAGTAAGCACATACGGCATAAATGTGCATGTCTTACTGTGCAAGGATAGGCAAGCGGAAGCAAAAGAAGCAGTGCTGGAATTCTGTGATAATCCTGATCGTGGCTTTCAGTGAGCAGTAAATCGTATTTTATTGGTTTGTCACAGGGAGTTCTCTTACAAAGAATAAACATTAAGCATGGATAACTTAAATTTAAAATGGGTGGTAATTGACAAGGTGAATAAAGCTGTCTAAGGTAACTTTATAGAGAGGAAAAGAGGAAACTGAATTGTACACTGTGTGATGAAGGAGAAAGCAATTAAACTGGAAGAGTGCACTATAAAAAGAAGAGCATAAAAAATTCACCCTTAAAATGATCTAAATTGCAATTATGCATATACGTTTCTAAGTGTAATGTTAAATAATGGTCCAAATCTAATAACATGAACCAAATGTTTTGTCACAAATCATGAATAAACATTCTGATTAGAATTTAGATGAAGAAGTTGGCTCGGTAAGCTTCTATTTTCACTTATTGTGTCCAGTGTCCATTCAAGTAAGGCAGTTTAACAGTGAGATTGATGTGGTATTATGAATGAATATATCAGCAAATAAAAGATTTGGAGACACGAAGAAAACTTGTTAGAGAAGGTTTCTGTGCTGGAAGAAGAATTTAAGCTCATGTCCAGTTTTAGCCACTTAAGCAACAGTGCTAATGCTAAAAGTCAATGTTGCTTGCAAGCTTCTTGGGTATTGCTAGTAAATGACACACGTTCATCATGAAGGGTTCTATTGTTAGAATACATAGAAGGAGCTTGTTAGCAATTTATTCAAGTTTTATGCCTCAGCTACTTCAGCAATAATACTAATGCCAAAGTCAACCTTGCTAGCGAGCGGAGCTTCTTAACCCTTTAAGCGTTAAAGTCACAAATTTGCGACAAGCAATTTTCCTGAAGTTAACAAGCTGCAGCTGCAAATATTATCCCTGATGTAGTGACAGCCATGATAATCCAAGTGAGCCAAAACACCACTGCTTCTTCAGCGCACAGCCACAGTGAGCCTGTTTGCCATGAGTCTCCACAAGCAGCACATATCAGGTACGATGCTTCGCACGACTGTGTCCAGGGTATGAGAACGGGACGTGGTGGCGCTAGTAGGGGTTTTCAAAACACCGCTAATGGTAACAAAGGAGGCAGGAATGTAAAAACCCGTGGAAATAGCAGCAGACGCGGGAGAAACTCCCTGTGGAGTAGGTCTGTGCGCAGCACCTTGCAATGGAAGATACCACACACTGAAGCACTACAAGCAATGTCATCATCGATGAACATCTGCAAATATAAAAAACTCCAACTCGCTAACCTTCTGAAGACCGATGGACCTTATAGGGACCAAAGCCTGGTCCTAATATGATGGATCCCCTTTTTTAGGGTTAGGGTTTAGGTTTAGAGCTATGTTGTGAATTATGTTTTGGTTAAGGTTAGGGTTAGGAATAAACTGGTAATGGTTAGGATTAGAGTAAGGGTTTGGGTTAGGCATAAATGCAGCTATTAAAATGAATGAAAGTCAATATAAAGTCCTAATACGGGTATAAATACAGACTTGTAGGTGTGTGTATGTGTGTGTGTATAAACAATAAAAAAAACAAGAATGAAACTAAAATATAAAAAAGATGAACATGTGTAAAATGTAAGAAATCCAATATGGTGCCACCTGATAATGTAATTATATGCAAATTAGATAAGTGAATCTGTTCCTATCGCCAACTTTGGGTCATACTGAAGATTTCTCTAATTTACAACATGCCTTTATCTCTGACCATATTTAAGCTACAAGCTTTTGAAATAGTGAGATCAAAATTTAAGATTTTACTGAAAAAACCCCAGTGCCTAAAGGGTTAACCCTGAGACGGCTATTGCAAATGAATGGCAAATCATAGCTGTGCTTGCCTGGGGAAAAAAATGACCAGCCACCTGATTGGAATAGATTTGTCAGAGCCTCATCAGCTTCAACCCTTCACAATTAACAGCTCTTCACCCATTTGCTGGGTCATCATATAAAAGACCACTTTACTTACCTCATCTTAGTTCTGACATCTGGTTCTCCAGCCCAGAACTCTGCCCTCATCTGTCCAAGTGTCATCCCAAGCCTCGTCCCAAGTCTCTCCCAGTCAGTCCTGTCTCCAGCTCTCCATCTGCCAGTTGATCCTGTCTTCAGACCCTCTCCTGGTCAAGGTCCTGCATTTAAGTGCATGGACGTGCCATGGCCTCCCTCCCCTGGTGGATCCCGGTGAACAGCGGTGCCTATTGGGGTCAGTGGGGGAGCTGGCTCCCTGGGAAGACATTTTGTCTCCCAGTCCTTCCCTCCCCATCCCTGGACACCTCTGTCCACCCGCTCCATCACTTTACCACTCATATAGGGTCTTGGGGCATGGGCACATCACTGGGGTGCGAGGTCCCGTGGTGTCCTGGGTCCCAATTTTAATATACAACTTAGACACTCCCACTTATAACATTTTCACACGACACATATGTAGGGACTTTGGGGTGGGCACACTTTTCGGCATCCAGAGGGGGAGCGGTTCAATCAGCTTCACCTCTGGTGCCGGTGCCCACAGTTAAACCACATATAGACACTGAGGGCTCGGGGTGGGGGTTGGGGGATGTGTGGCTGCCTCCCCCACATCCCACCCCTCTGTTTTAAATGCACATTATAACAACACACATCAACACCATACTCGAGCGGGAGGATGGAGGCTAGGGGTCTTTTCCCACCCCTGTTCGCTACGGGCCATCAGGGGTTGGGGTCTGGAGGAGGACAGGCGGTCTGGTCGGGGTCCTGGGCTGTCGGGCTGCTTTGCCACTGTGGGGCCCTTGGCGGTCTGCTTGTCTCCATCCTAGAAGGTAGGGGGTCCACCTCCCGGGTCCGGGGGCTGGTGGCTCTACGGGGGCATCAGTACCTGGACCTGGGAGCATAAAGTGTGCATGGAGTGTGTGAGTGAGGGTACAGCGTCATTTTTTTGGGTGTCTTGGTGAGTCAGTGAGAATGTATGTGTTTAAGAGGGAGGGAACGTATGACTGTGTCTGTATGTCTTTGTCTACCTGTCAGGTTGGATCTTGGTCTGCCCCCTCGCCTGGCGCACCTCAGGCCTTACACTTAATGGGGGGCCTATTTCCCCTCCGTCACTCCCCGCCGGTGACGGGGGCCCCTGCCTGCCGGTGCGCCGGTGGTCAATCCGGTTCGGACCTGGTGCGTGCCTGGCCGGGCCTGGGGGGGCCGGTGTGTCGGTCGGCCGATGCGCTGGGCCGATATCTTCCTTTGGTTGGTTGGGGCACCTCTTTTAGAGGTGCCAGGTTTGGGATTGTTGGGTGGGGCCTGCTCGGTGGCTCGGCGGGATGCGGATCCGGCGTCTCTGCTCGTTTGATCACCTGTTTTGTGCGCACCGTGCGTGACCGGTTCATTGGCGGGTTGGACCGGCCCTGGCCCTCCTTGGATGCCTGGTCTCGGCGCCCTGCGTTGCGCGGGATCGGGACCCGGGAGCTGGTACAACTTGGTGTCCAGATGCTGACTGAGCCCGGCCTGGGGATGCTGTCCGTCCCCTGCGGCTATTGGTGGGGCGCTGGGATGTTGGCGGTGGGGATTGGCCTAGGGTGGAGGCGTTGCTTGGCGGCCGGCAGCCGGCCGTGGCCCCTGCAGTGCCGGGGGCCCCTCGTCGGCCGGTCCCTTGTCGGGTCCCTGCTGGGCGGTGGGGTGCCCCCGGGCCCCTGCTCCCCCGGTCCGTGAACCGCCCCGCCCCGGCGCGGCCGGTTGCCGGCGGAGCCCGTGGGCTCGTCACTGCTGCCCCCCGGGCCCCTGCATAGTGGCCGCTGGATGTTCCCCTGGGGTTCTCCTTTTCTCCTCTCTTGGGGGATGCGGTCGGCCCCGCCCGGGTCTGCCTGGGGCTCTGGCAGTCCTTTGGATGTATTTGCTCCGATCTCCTTCATGTCTGCATCGATTCCTGGGAGACGGATTGATGTCTTCTCACACCAACTATCGAACACTCTTATGGAGAAACCTTATATGCACCAGCATGCTAACACACACACATAGATGTGGGGTCTCTGGTGTTTAAGGATATATTCTTGGGCTGAGGTTATCATTACTAGAGCTTGATTAATCGGTACCATGAGTTTTTCTGTGACATTGTTGTTGTATTTTTATATCTATTTTTGTGTGATGTGGTTGTGTAATTCTTAGTTCACAATGTTTGGTTGGTTTTGTCGATGTTCCTTTTTCGTGTTTTGTTTTTTCCCCCTCTCTCTGCCGTCCTGTGGGTATGGAGGCAGACTTCAATGTTTTCCTGTGTTTTCTTTGTTCCCCTTCCTCTCTTGTATTTTCAACTCACCCTCTCTCATGACATTTTGTTTCCTACCTCTCTTCTTCATCTTCCTTCTTTCTTCTCCTTAATTTTCCGTCTCCGTGTCCATAACATCAGGAAATAAAAACCCCAACAATTCATAATAAAGATTTTTCACACATAAATCAAGTGGAGTACTATAGCAAAAGCTGTACTGCTCCGCTTGTGAAAGTAAATCTTTTGGGCTTCTACTTGGTACTCAGACACCAATTCTGAGCTCCACACTGCCAAACAGGACACGTAAAAAAAAAAAAAAAAAAAAAAAAAAATAAGTGCATGATTTAATAAAACCACAAAACTACTACAGTTGTGATCTTGGTAGTTTATGACAGGATCTCGGAACCTACCAGTCACATCTCAGAAGTACTCAAGGCCCTCTGTGCCAAGGATGCCTCTCTCCGGACCATGGTTGAACATATCCATGCCAAGTTTTTAGTCCATCACAAAGGCCCAAGTCAGGCTGGCCAGCCTTGTTGATGGTCGCTCGGAACCCCGATTTTGTCTGCCTGAGAAATGGAACGGCATGGATGGCAAACCAGACGGTCTTCTAGAAGCTGTCGACATGTTGTTCGAGTGTCAGCCAACTACATATGTCTCTGCAGCCTCCCATGTGGCTCTTCTGATGTCGCTTCTCTCCGGAAAGGCGCAGGAGTGGACAGGCGCTCTCTACAATCAATGTTCATCCACCTGTCAAAAACTACCTTTCTTTTATATGATGACCCAGCACATGGATGAAGAGCTGTTAATTGTGAGGGGCTGAAGCTGATGAGACTGTGACAAGATGTCCTATTTCACCAACACTATACTGTATGTCTTGAAGCAATCCCTTTTTTGTTACTTTTCAAGGTGGGGGTCAAATCAAATGACCTTTCAAGAAAATAAATGACAAATGTAGTCTATGCCATTCTTTGAGTCCAACACAGGTGTCTGTAATAGAGGGGTTCCTCTGCATCCATTAAGCTTTTAAAAAATGCTAAACTCCTGTTGTTTAAGACTGTTTAATGTGTAAATGCTTTGTGCACTTTGTGCATTTGATTAATAAAATATCCACTTTATTTTTGACAATGTTTCTGTAGAATTTTATGTGTGTGCAGCTTTTGGTAAGATAAAATTGCAAGAAAATATTTTTTGTTGGCTAATTAAATATACCTAACTGGATTTTTAAAGTAAAAGATTTACAGATGAGCCAGAGTGTTCTTTTTTGTCGGTTTGGACAATCACAGACAAAAACATGACTACTTGTGCTGTACACTGATTTTTAGTCAATTGAAGCTTAACTTGTGCCTTCAGCAAGAGACCTTTGAACTTCCAGCCAGGGTGAAATGGAATAATTCCTGGGAACATTGCATCCATTTTTCATCCATTACCAACTGACAAAGAACATGAATAAATCTGGTCTCAAAATTATCATTGATTTTGGAAAAAACTCATTTCACTGACTATAAAAAGCCAATAGAAAAAAGTGTCTTGCCCAACATTGTGACTGACTGCAACAACCCACCACAGAAGAAACTTCAGCTTCTGAAAAGATTATCAGCACTTCTGAGAACAAATCAGGTATGACTTTATGTTTAACAAATAATGGCTGACATAGTTATGTTTTAGGATGGGTAATAATTCTTTAGCAACGGAGCAAATGAAGCAGCTAAACGTACTGGTAAATCAGAGTCAATTTCTTCCCATCTTTGAAAGCTAAAGGTGCAGATAAACTGCATTGCTTAGTGTTAAAGTTGATGTTCCCACATGTTTTTATCTGTAATTGCCCTCTGAAAGAGACAGTTTGTTTACCTGTACGACTGCTGGTCTGGAAGTCCCTGACATAATTCAAACAAAGCATCATAGATAATAGGATTATGTAGATTAGAGGATTATATATAATTTGGTTAAACTGACGAATACTGCCAATTCTGTCCAAACTTTGTCAGTGTAAAACAGAACACTTAGGACTTTTTAAATGCAATTTAAGTTAGAGTTTTAAAAATCTGCTGAATTTTAACTCTTCTATTTAAGTCTTTTTTGCTGTTAAGCTTACATAATTTCTACTCAGAAATATTACTAAATTCAACCTAAACCTTAATGTCTCCAAACTGTTGTAGTCATTTTATTGGTCAAATACTATTTATTTAATGAGTGCGTATGATTTTTGTTCTGAAATGAATAAACATTTAGAGATGGATGCATAAAATGGAACAAATTCCTTATCACAAATCACATTACTTTTATTTTTTCTTCAGGAAATGTTACCTGCTGGAGCATACTAAGGTTAAACTAATTTAGCTACTTTCTAAAACTGATTTCCATCAACTTAATTTTAATGAGGGAAAGAATGGGCAGTAAAAGAGATTATCTTTTTATCATAAACAAAACAGACCATAACCAGGGTTTCATGTTTAAACATAGCAGACCATAGAGCTGCTCCTTAGTTTTTGGTATGAGCCTTTTATGCCCTGGTGCACCAGAGTTACAGCTGCTGACATTTCAGTTAGCGCCTCATCAGAGCTGACTTAATGCCTTTTAGCATGAAATCAGAGGGTTGCAAAAATCGAGTAAAAACAATGGAAAAAAGTTTGGAATAAACCCAAGAGCCCTTAGGAGGAAGCTTATCATGTATCATATTGCTGCTCTTGTCAGTGTTAGCATGCTGCTGATGGACCATTCTGTGCAGTTGGGTTGGTCATCGCCAAACCAGAAATGGAGGCCCGCGCAGATCCAGTTTCCTTGTGATGGATGAGTTTGGCTAGAAACTGGCAGAGCTCTGACCCTGTTGATTGCATGCATGTTTCATGGAGCGATGTTGTAAATTGAGACTCAATCCACATTGAGAAGTTTTATCTGAACACCTGCAGCACCCTGCACACTTACTGACACTGCGGGTAAAAATGTGTAGAAAGTCTAAAGATATGTATTTTGTCACAGTAGAATGAATGTCACCCACATCTTTTTCTTATTTTAATCCAACCTTTAATTTAAGCACAATCAATCCGTGAGAGAAATTGTTGTACAGTAATTACAGTTACCCCCAACAATTTCTTCTGTAACTGAAGGATTTTCAAAGGTAACTAAATGAGTCTCAGATACTAAGGCCTGGTTCACACGGCTGTATTTTTAGGCCGATTTTGCCCTGATTCTCCCCTTCCAACATGCCCCGATTATTGGGATGGCTCTTATGATAATCCTAACAGATATTCCTGCCGTGTGTGGTGTGTTCAGAGTGCTCTGGTCTGCTCAGAATGATGTCAGGACCGATCGCAAAACAGGGATATTCAACAAGTTGGACTGTCTTGGCCCGATATCGCAGCCTGTGTTGCAAGGACAAGCAAGCATTCAACCTGTTGAATGTGACGTGTAGCCAATCAGAAAGCAAAGTGACAAGCAGCGATACACCTTGGACACCTTGCTCTATTATTATTTCCAAGTGTCGGCTCATTTGACCGCAGTCCACAAATGCATAGAAACAGAGATCATTCAGAGCAAAGTGCGATGTTTCCTAGTGAAAAAACCCCAACAATATTTCATCTCCATATCTTTGTATAGCAAGTAAAGCCCCTGCTCCTGCTGTGTCCACTCCTTTATCCAACGCCAGGATTTCATTTTTTTCCTTTGTTGACTAGTTCACAGTTATTGCCAATGCCTCAAACTCGGGCATCTATATTTATTTACTCCTTTGGCTTTAGTCACATTTTACATCATGAGGTTTTGTGAAATTTTCTGTCCGAGCTTGGAAGGTTAGTGAGCAAAATCGGTTCGTGTGTGGTGTCCTGTCATTGCCGTCCGGCCGCACATCACACACTGTAGGACCAAAACAGGAAAATCTGTGATTTCTTATCACCATGTGTGCAGTCTGAAACTCTTGCAACAATTTTTAAACCCCGCTGTGTGAACCAGGTCTAAGCTGATTTTTTTTAAGCTTGACAGCCTGTATCTGTTGGTTTAGACTCTTATTTTAAAGCAAGAAAGAAAGTAGTTTTTGGCTAAAAAAATGACTTCTCATTTGGGTCTGCCTCCAACACTCAATTATGAAAGCATTGAAGAAGCCTCCTCAACGTTTAAACCATTTGGATCTCAACATTTTTATACCCAATAGAAAATGACAACTGATTACATTTTGGGGTTGAACCGACATGAAGCGCGTATCCACCCACCGACCAGCGGTGCTATCGTGGACTCCTCTCCCATCTCAGAGAGCTCACAGATGGCTGAGCTCGCGCAGAAGCCCCCGCTTCGATTGGACCATATGCACAGCAAATGAATCGCGCATGCACAACTCTCACCTCTCTGCTGGAGGAGCACAGCAACAGCCAGCGACAGACACAGACAACACAGCCATGAGTCTGTTTGTTTAATTGCTCTGGATGTTTTATATGATTATATTTTTATCAGTTTTACTATTTAATCTTAGCACATTAATTTACCGTATCTTTTTATACTTTCATTTATCTTAATCCCCGTTCCAGTGTTTCCTCTGTTGGAGCCCCCTTCCCCTGGGAGCGGTGGTCAGCTGTGGCTGCCTGGGTGCTCTCCAGGTGGAGCTTGGGTGGAGGTGGGGGTCTTGGTCTTGCCTCCACTGGGTGCCCTGTGTCGGTGCCTCGGCTGCTGCTGTTAATCTACTGCTGCCGGGGCAGATGGCTCCTCTGATGGCGTTTCCTTGCATGGTTCATCTACACTCGGCCCAATGTCCTTTTTAACTTTTTCTTTTAACTGTGTGTGTGCATGGGAGATGGGTTGGGGGGAGGGGGGTATAACTGTGACCATGCTTTTAAATCGGTGGGGGAGGGAAGGGAAGGTGGTTTTATGTGGGGTCATTTCAATCTGTAAAACACTTTGTGATGCAACTTCTTGTATGAAAAGCGCTTTATAAATAAAGTTTCATTTTATTTTATTTGATTAACAGAAATTTTATTGGAAATGTACTGAAAGTTAAAATAAGATAACAACATAGAGATGGGGGGGAAATGAGTGGCCCTGGTGGAGGTCTGCGCTATCTGAGTGCTTTTCTAATTTTCTTTGTTTCATATTTGAACCACCTCAGAATAAAGATTTTTATTAGTCAAACATGCATCAAATTATCCTACAATGGTTAGAGATTTTGAATATGTAAAATCTTTAATCTCTTTGTAAAACAAAAAAAAAAAATGGATTCTTAGTTTTCCTAAAAACATTGTGATATTATATAATGTATACTTTATGTTTTTAAGTTTATCAATGTTGAGAATTGTTTTGTAATTATTAGTAAAAAATGGTTTCTTGTTTCCTGGGTATATAAATATGATGTGACATAGGGGCCTAGTCTTCAGAAAGGGAAAGACAAGAGAACATGCCATCTTCTTAAGTCATGAAAAGGCTGCAAAAAACCAAGTTAGATATGACAAATGAGGGTGGATTAGTACCCATTTCTCTTCTTGCCATCATACACGATGAGAAGGATGACAAGGAAAACTAAAGCTTACTTTTGGTAAACTGCAGCAAAATAATCAATGTAAGATTATGCTACTGTAATTAAAGCTGAACTTATTTCCTTCTTTACCAGGGTGCCAATTACTGTTGAGTGGGCCGCAATAGGATACATTAACTAGATACATGACAGGGTAACCATTTAGAAAAAAATCCATTTCCCTTATACCAATTTCTAAGCCTGCGCACGCAGAGAAAAGATTTTGATGATATTGATCTAACATGTTTTATTTTAATACATCCTATAAGTAATATTGCAACAAAATGTAACATTTTAGTGGTTGATATAAACAATCAGCCTCACATTTAGATAAGTTTTACCATCAACACTACATTACAAGTGACCAAGGAGTGTGCCCATCAGAGTCACAGAACCACCCCTCTCCCCATCACACGCAAGCACACTCTTTCTCATTTTACTGTTGATGTATACCATAATTATAAATTAGTTGAAATGCTGCAATAAGAAGGCAACTACTGTATGTGTGAGGCAAGAATTTCTGTTCCTATGACCCTGTACACAAGCCCACTTTACCTCACTGTGCCTTTTTTCTTGATGGTAATAAAGTGACTCTGGCTCTAATATACATATGGTGGTACAAGCAAGGGGGGCTGGGGGAGTTCTGGTTTCTCTTCACACCTGGTGCTTGCTAGCAGCAGTGTCCAACCCTTCGAGCGCTGCAGGAGAGCAGACTCACTGCGGACCGCGCAAGCTGTCAGAAAACCCTCAGTGGTCATAATGAGTGTGTAGCGTAATGCATCAAGCTGCAGGTGCTATTGGAAGCAAAGGCGTGCTGGGCCTGTAGCAAACGTAAGGAAAGTTAATCACTGACTCACAGGCTAATCTCCAAAGTTTTTATTCACTTTTGATAAAAAAGGGAATGTTTAATAGCTGTGGATACATGATGTATTTTGTAAAAGAATATCATTACTGTTTGCCATTTCTTAGACTAAAAACAGGTTGTTGTGGTCTTTTTCTCAGGCAAAATCCAGCATACAGGTAAAACATAGTTCTGGAGAATTTCCTAGGTACACTTAACATCTAGAAGGCAATTTGAGGCTTCCGTGTGAGGAAGTACATTAAGCTTTCAATGATAAAGACCTGTCAGACAGAAGTGTTGGAGGGCAGGTATGATTAGCAGTCTCTTGTAGGATTACTGCACCTTATGTGGCCTTTTAACTCCGTATTGCATTACCAGACACAGCTAAACCCAAGTTTTTTCATACCCAAGGCAGATCTTTGCTTGTAATCTACGTTCACTCAATCAAGAAGTTTTTTCTGACTGGAGGTAAGACAGGCATCTCTCAAAATATAATAGAACAATGTAAAAGGTGTATCGGTTTTGAAAGAAATTATTTAGGATTTTATTTAAGCTTTAATAAAAACTGCTATTTCGAAAATATTTATTGCCTTCATAATGATCAATAGAAAAATCTTTGTTGGCATAACAACAATGAAACCCTTCTGCTGACCATTATCTGTTGTGTTTCGACATGTATTTCAACCCTTTATCTTTGATAATGAGCTCCAGGTCTTTGATCTTGGGAGGCCTCCCTGCAATCACCCTAATCTTTACCCCCCTCACTATCAAATTCAAGCCAGGACTTTGGCTGGGCCCCTCTAAAACATTAATATTACTTCCAGTAAGAAGAAAGATATTGGTATAAAGATTCATTTAAATCTAACACTGGATCATTTTGGGCATAGATCTAAACCTGGAGGACTTTATAAATATTTTTAAGATTCAAAAGGCAATGACAGGCATTGAGACGTAGGAAAAAATGTTTGGTTTTGTGGTGGGAAAGAGTTGAACAATATACCATACAACGCCCTGGAGCCTAACCAGGGAAAATGCCCAAACATCATGCCCCTTGAGGCATGCAGTGAGTTGACAGAAGGTTAAATGTTGTTTTAAACGTTTCCCAAGCAAGGCATTTGTTCTTGCAGGGGGTGGATCCATTGATTGTATTCAAGCATTTAGAGTAAGTTTAATGTAGGATCAGATTTAAAACCAAATTAACAGTGTATTATTTACCTTACTCCTGGTTTTAAACTTTAGACTTCGCACTTGATCTAGTCCTATTTTAAACAGAGAGGAAACAAGCTAATGTTAGCATTCTCATGTTGCTTTGTTATCTCATTTTGGATTCGGAAAGCATTACACATTGTATTTAAGTATTTCAATTTAGGCTTTCTATCTAAATTTAATGTACAAGCTGTTCTGCAAAGTTGTTTCCCATTCTGGCCCACTTCCAGCTTGATCACAAGGCCAATTTGATAACTGTCTTACTTTTACGTGCACTGAGCTATAACTGATGGTTTTATACCGATCATCGGCTGTAAAGCTGTCATCATCAGTCTGGGGCTGCCAGAGGTCGCTTCCTCATGTCTCCCTCGGCACAGCCTGTGGTTTGTGTGCAAAACAAACAGCTGATAACAACTTGCCCCTGATAAAGGAGCCGTGTTTTAAACTGAAAGGGAAGTCAATAATGACACTTTAGAGTGATACATTACAGTGTTTACACTGCTGGGAGTGGAGATGATCTCAACACGGCGCTGATTACAGTAGAGAAAGAGGACCCTGTTTGGTTTCTGTGTGTGTCTTTGTGCGAGTGTGTGAACAAGATGAATAGCAGTCCACTCATGGTGAACTTCTTATTCAGAATCACTTGGCATGCATGCGTTTGTTGTTTTATTGTATTAATGCATCTTATAAATATAAATGAAGCTTGTAACGTTTCTGTGCCCATAGACAACAGGTCATTGTGCATTTTTGTTCATATATGTGTGTTGGACCTGGATGCCTAATGTCTGTGTATTTATGGAGCTGAAGAGGAGCATCAGCCTAAGTGGCAGGCTCAATAATGGAGTAGCCACGCTGAGGTGAATAATTCATACCTGGACAGGAGCTCCAATGAGGATATCAAGCATCACACATTAATTTACTGCATGAGAAATGAGGCCTAAGTTATGCTATAGTGCTTCATTTGCAGAATATTTCATGTGACTAAACCACGTTTGTTTATAGAGAAAGTTTTGGTTTTGTACCCCCACTTTGTGACAAAATCCCTTTTATTTGGGCTTTATTAGGTGTTCTGCAATTCAATTTCCGGAATTGCGCCGCTCAAGGTGGCAGCATGTTGGAGTAGCTCTGTTACTTTGGTTCATATTTTTTTCTTTTTTGAACTTTAATTCTTCCATTTCTGGTAGAAACATTGTTTTTGTGGACAACTGTTCTCTCTGGTTTTGAAGGCTGTGCCGCTGGAAGGATTTTTGCTGATACTTTTTATTTTTGGACATTTGTTATGATGCATAACCATGGCAACAAGGTGGTTTACAACTGGGAGAAGCTGATTAACATCACAAAAGCTCAAATAATACCTCAACTACAGCCACAAAACCCTGATGAGTTGAAAAGAAGACGCCATAGATCCAGACCATCCTCTACATCAGACAACTACAGAGCATCTTCAGTCAGAGGCTTCTTCAGATCTGCAGAACGCTACAAGAGATCATCCCTACCCACAGCCATCAGCATCTACAACAAATCTTTGAAGGAACTTGCATAATGAGTTACAACAACATTTAATTTCCCTTTGGGATTAATAAAGTAATTTTGAATTTGAATTTGAATTGCACTGCTCATACCCTCTTTGCCACAGTCATAATGTTACTGACATGTCTCTTGCCTGCCACCAGGTTATCCCGGTGACTGATCATTTTTTATACAATTGTGCTCAGTTAAAATCAAAATGATCCATAGAAACCTAGCTTTGAGGAAAAAAAACGTCCTTTCTTAAATGTTCAAATTTATTTGCATGAATTTCAAATGTAAGCATGGTCTGGGGGGGCTGAGCTGCCTTGGAGGAGGTCTGCGCTCTCTGAGTGCTTTTGTAGTTTCTGATATATCATTAAGTATGTACTTTGAAGTTTTAAAACTTACAATCCTTAGTGCTTCACAAAGAAATTCAGCCCCCTTAAACTTTTCCAAATTCTGTCAAGTTATAACCTAAAGCATTTACTGGAAATTAATGTGAAAGACCAAGTGCATAAATGGAAGGTGAAGGGAAAATGCTGCATAGTTTTCAAGATTAAAAAAAGTTTATTCAGCTCTACTGAGTCAACATTATCTTAGAACCGCCTCTACCTGCAATTATAGCAGCAGGTGTTTTTCTCTACCAGCATCCCTCCATAGTTCTTTGTGAAAGAGGTCAAGAACAATTGGATTGTATGGAGAGCATCTAAACATCAATTTTCAATTCTAGGATTCTAAGGATTTAGGGCTGGACTCATCATAGGTACACTTCAACTGTAAGAGACATAATGTAAAAAAAATCCAGAATATCACATTATATGATTTTTAAAGAATTTATTCATATAATGGTGAAGGAAATAACTATTTAGCACCTACAAGCAAAGAAGAATTTTGCCCCTCACAGACCTGTTACTTCTTCTTTAAGAAGCTCTTCTATCCTCCACTCGTTTCCTGTAATAATGTCAACTGTTTGAGCTCGTTATCTATATAAAAGACACCTGTCCACACCTTCAAACAGTCAGACTCCAACCTCAACCATGGCCAAGACCAGAGAGCTCTCCAAAGATAACCGGGGGCAACGTTGTACACCTGCACAAGACAGGGATGAGCCAATCTACAATAACCAAGAAGCTTGGTGAGAAGAGCAAATATCAGAAAATGGATAACTGGCAATCTCCCTCAACCTAGGGCTCCATGTAAGATCTCACCTTGTGGGATACACATGATCTTGAGAATGGTGAGGAAACAGCCCAGAACTACACGGTGGGAATAGGTCAATGGCCTGAAGAGAGCTGGGAACACATTAACAAAGGTTACTATTAGTAACACACTACATCATCATGGATTAAAATCCTGCAGCACTTGAAATTAAACCAGCACATGCCCAGTTTGCCAGAGACCATCTGGATGACCAAGAGGAGGATTGGGAGAATATCATGTGGTCAGATGAGACCAAAATAGAACTCCTTGGTATAAACGGCACTCGCCGTGTTTGGTGGGAGAAGAATGCTGAGTTGTATCCCAAGAACACCATACCCAATGTGAAGCATGGGAGTGGAAACATTATGCTTTGGGGCTGCTTTTCTGCAAAGGGACATGATGACTGATCCGTATCAAAGAAAGGACGAATGAGGCCATGTATCATGAGATTTTGGACAAAAACTTCCTTCCATCAGTGAGAGGATTGAAGATGAAACGGGGCTAAATCCTCCAGCATGACATTGATCCCAAACACACCACCTGAGCAGCGAAGGAGTGACTACATAAAAAGCATTTCAAGGTTCTGGAGTGGCCTAGCCATTCTCTAGACCTTAATCTAATAGAGAATCCGTGGAGGGAGCTGAGAGTCAAAACATCACAGCTCTAGAGAAGATCTGCATGGAAGAATTGGCCAAAATAGCAGCTACAGTACAGTGCAAACCTGGTGAAGACCTACAGGAAATGCTTGACC
Organism: Valencia hispanica; assembly: GCA_963556495.2. Classification (NCBI taxonomy): domain Eukaryota; kingdom Metazoa; phylum Chordata; class Actinopteri; order Cyprinodontiformes; family Valenciidae; genus Valencia; species Valencia hispanica. The sequence continues at coordinate 40,438,950 of OY747711.1, forward strand.
TCTGTTATTGCCAACCAAGATTGCATTAAAAGGTATTGAGGTGAATCTTTGTTATTGACCAACTACTTATTTTTTGCATCATGAAACAAATACATTTTTTATAAACCATACAATGTGATTTCCTGGATTCTTTTTTTCACATTCTCTCTCACAGTTGAAGTGTACCTATGATAAAAATTAAGGACCTCTCATCTTTTTAAGTGGGACAACTTGCACAATCAGTGGCTGCCAAATACTTATTTGCCCAACTGTAGGTCATGTTTAAGGTTGTTTTCCTGCTGAAAGGCAAACCTACACCCCAGTCTTTTGCAGCGCTTTCTTTCAGGATTGCCTGGATTCCCTGGATTCAGCTCAATTCATCATCCCATAACCTAATATGCTTCCTTATACCTGCTAATTAAAACCATCCCCACAGCATTATTCTGCCATCACCATGTTTCACTTTGGGGGTTTTTCTTTCATGGTCACGTGCAGTGTTAGTTTTCCAACACACATATTGCATGTTAGATGTTTATTCTCATTTTAGCAGAGCACCTTATTCTTCATCCCTGCTGTGTCCCCTTTGACTTGTGGCAAACCTGAACTTCTAAAAGTTTTGGATATTGTTTTAGAACCAAACCCTGCTTTTAAACTTCTTCATTTCTTTATCAATGACCTGCCTGCCTTGTACCTTTGTGATGCTGTCTGTTTTCGAACAAACCCCTGAGGTCGTCGCGGACCACTGGGATTAAATTACACACAAATGGATGCTATGTGACAAAATTAGAAAATGTTCAAGGTGTTCGAATACTTCCTAAACTCTCTAACAATGAGAGTTTATAATGATTTGTCTAGTTGTTGCATTTTTATCTGTATTGAGCTGAGCAGTCAGGGACGTCTGCTTAGATCTTACTACTTTTAAGTCTAATAAAAGGTGAACAAACGAATCCATTAATCATTTTACGAATAAGGTGATTTATTGTTGGAAGAAAACCTAATCTAGATAGGGTTTACAAGTCTATATGGAGGCATGTTATGTGGAGATCTATTGCTATGGAATGGGGGAAATGAGAATACATGAATATTGCATTAGAGCTTTGTTATGCTCAGGCTCTGGACTCTCCTAATGGGGCACTTTACCAACTTGCTAGATCCATTAAATGAGTGTACCATATGCGAGTGGATGTGCTTCAAGTGAGTCTGAGTGTGAGTGGGATGAACAACTGGGCCCTTATTTATGTTGATAAGTAACGTGGAGCTTTTTTTTCCCTTCCTGCCTGAGTCTCAGAGCATTGTGTGTGATAAAATGTGACCATGATCATTCACTGGGATTTATTAATAACCTAAACAAACACACATAAAGTCATGCCTTTAGACCAATGTGAAGAGATAAATGCCCCCCCCCCCCCCCCCAAAAAAAAAAATCTAGAGGAGAAAATAGTTTCCTTCCCATCACCTATGGAGGAACGTCACACGGTGAACTCCACATCGACTGGACCTGTGAACAATCAACGAGATCCTTCCCAGCGCTTATCTCCTGAGATAACAGCGATGGCTGTTTATTTAACTTCTACAGTGACCTCTCAGTTGTTGCTTCTCGTGTTCCCCCCCGCCCCCTCTTTAACTTTTCCCTTGTGATCAAGGTTGTGAAACTCAATACCCCCGGTGCACTCTGTTTTCACCTGGTCGTCACGGTAACACAAAAACACTGGGCGGTCCTGAATGAAATTCCTCCGTGTCATCAATCACTGGCCGACAAAGACGGGATTGTTGTGGCCTTCTGGAAGTGTGTGTGTGTGTGGGGGGGGGGGGGGGGGGGGGGGGTAGTTGCTGGCTGAGGTTGAGGCAGGGCGCTTTGTGCGGCCTGAACCAGCAGACCCTTAGCTGGGACCTGGATGTTTGCACTGCTCCTCTGACCCTGGCACTGATTCAGTTTCTGAGTTCAGAGGGAGAGACAGAGAACGAAACTATAGACCAGAAGGAAGTGAGGATTTACACTTGGAATAAATAGTTTGGCTTAGAGTTAGGCTAAGATTTAATGCTGGATTTCAAAATGAGACTGTGGAATAAGTCAAACACTGTTTTCTTTTGAGGGGCCCATCACCCTGGCAAGAAAAAACCATTTACAAAGATTGTGCCATCTATTAATGCAGACATTTCTTCAAGAAATAAAGTGAATGCACAACTTTTGCCAACCTTACCTGGAATAGCCTGGATGCCCAAATAAATTACCCCCAATCCAGGCTATCAAATGCAAAAAGCTCCATGGATCCTGCAAGGATCAGTTAGCATCCTAAATGTTTTTATAGAACAACAAGAATAAGCATATTTGAAAGCCAAAGCTCTTAATTTACCAGTATGTCTATCTTCAGAATATATGATATTAAGATCAGGATCAAAATTTTAAAAGCAAGGTCTTGGGTGCAAGTATTTAACTGAACCTCCTTTGTTGGGTGGCCGGGCTAGGGAAGTTAGGAGCTCAACCATCCAGGGGGGAGCCATTGCTCCTTTCAATGCGGAGCAGCAAGGAGGTTGTTCTGGAACTGTATCCCGATGTTCCATAGACAAAAGGCTGTTGCTGCCTCCGCCATGGAGGTTATGTTTTTACCAGGCATTGTTTGTCTGTCTGTTAGTTAACGACATAACTCAAAATGTTATGTATGGATCTTGATGAAATCAGGAACTGTCTGCAATGGGACCAGGAACAAGTAATTAGAATTTGGATTGATCCGAAAACTGTCATTACCAAAAAAGGGATTTTCGTGAATAACTACTGAATGATATCAGTGTAAATCCAACTTCTAAAGGTGTGATTTCATGGTCAAGGGTTATAAAAAAGTTAGAAGAATATCACAACATTTGGGGGGGGGTGACTGAGCTTCTTTGGCGGAGGTTTGTGCTTTTCTAGTTTTTTTCTGTGGTTAATTAACCAGCTCCATTTCCTCCGTTTCCTTCATGGTGACTCGACATACAACACACCCTATGTGTCTCCGCTGCTTTAACTGAAGTTTGACTCAAATACTCCGGAGAGAAGAAGCACATAAACTGAATGATAAACACACAAGCTACTTTCCTGCTAAGACTTATAATCCAGCAGCAGCATCCAAATCCAGGAGCTCCTCTCCCTCTGATTTACAGAAGGCAATATGTTCATGCTTCCTTGTTTTCTCCAGCGGGACGTCTAGCCCCGACAGTAAATCTCTATCACCAATACTCTTCCATATGGCTCCATGAAAATTTCATTGTGGAGAGCCTGAGGCTGAAGAGCCTTGCTGGTGCAGAGCAAGTGTGGATGTAAAGTTTCTCAGATGCAATCTTATGTTAGCTGGCTTTGTCACAAAAGTTGTTGGATCTGCATGCAGATGTCCCTCTGTGAGCCTATGCTCTTTGTATGTTAATATTTATTAAAAGCAGGTTACAATAATTAGAATTTTAGCAGCACATCATTAGGGAAATCCAGTGTGCAGGACCACACAGCTTGTTCCTTATTCTAGAAAATACGGGTTATATTTGTGTGCATGAGCACTTGAGCGTGGAAGTCCCATTCTACTGGCCTTCCCCTGCAATGCCTCTGGAAAGTGGCTACTCTATTTTGTCTGATTTATAACAAGTGAGAGAGATGCTGAACTCTAACAACACTTTAAACGCTGAGCCAGATTCTGTTGATTTTACATTTCATGTCCTAAACTCTCCATCTGAAGAGATCACGTTGAGATCAAGCAACATACATTTCAAAAGCAGACTTTAGTGGAGTTAGAGCGAACCAACTTAAAGGTGCTGGACGACAGAACAAGGATTTAGCAGATATTTTCTATATTTAATTGGAAATAGATTGGTAGTTTGAAAAAACTATATTATGTGGCAATAGACAATGGAACAGTGACTTTACAAATTTTTAGAACGAACAATTTTCATTTATTTTCATTTCAAAGATAATGAAAATAGAGTAAATATGAGACTATTGAGCCTTGTAATCACAGTACACAGTCGAGATCTTCTTTCTTCCTTAACATCTGATGATGGATACTGTATGCATTTAAAAAAAAAAATAAAGTAGATTTTTTTTGGTCTGCTTAACTATATTGACATTATTTCGATTATATGTTTTCAACTGTTATAGATAAGACTCAATGACAAACAATTGTCTGTTGAATTGTAGAGTCCAAAAGGGTTTTTTTCCCGTTTTTTTTCTATTATTTCTAAAAGTTCACGATGCCCTTCAGTGTAACAGGTTCCCAGGGCTTTTGAAAGAGAGACAGGCCCACAATATTTCAGATCCACCACCATACATAACACTGTACACAAGGTGCTTTTTTCCACATGTTCATCCTTTGGTTCCCACTAAATCCACCTGGAGCTTTTGTTACCGTAAAGCTTAATTTTACTCTAGTCACAGTAGGAGTTTTCCTGCCATCGCTATTAAACAACCAGTTAATATTCTGGAAAAAAGGGGCAAAAATATCTGCAAAAAGAAGGTTTGATGAATCGAGAATATCTTTCCAACATGACATAAATTTCAGGTCTCCCTTTGTTGACCTTTATACTTGAAAAAGTTTTGAAAGTTGAATAAAAGAAACATGTACAATCATTGGTGAGGCCCTTTTGACTCAACAAAACCACCCCAATGTCCAAAACACACTCTGTGTAAACAGAGTTTTTTTTTTATCACTGAAAGAGGAAACATGATGTTTAAAACAAATCTGTGTGAGACTTCATGCATTGAGTTAAAACATCTCTGACGTACTGTTGCTGCAGCTCTTCAGGGAAGCAGCCACACTAGGGGTCACTGTTGTAGTTTGAGAAGACTCCACCGATGAGTAAAGGCTCAGCCACGGGCATTCATTTAATTTTCCCTTGAAAACAAAAGTGATATAGAACTTATTCATGTGTATTTTTTGCTTTTTTATCTGTTATGCAGTCACAACATGACTATGTATAACAGAAAAATGAGTAACACAGAGCTGCAGCTTGTGCAGTGCTATAAATGTGGGTGAAACAATCATTATAGTATTTTTATACACATAGTTCTCAGAAAACAATGGAAACATAAATATACCAACCTCATATTACTCACTATACAAGCTGTGACTGCTTTGCTGTAAAATCCATCACCTGTGATCAATCATTCATGAGCTCCATCTGTGTCCTGGGCATTTCAGTTAACAGCATCAGACTACAGACCTCTGCAACACTGTTTACTTTCATGGAAGAGCAAAATTTGGGATGAAAACTGGGGCATTTTCTTTAATGACTGAAGCATCAGATCATAGGCAGAAGAAGAAGAAACATTGAATTAAAGCTGTAAGCAGCGTCGAATGGCCCTCACAGCTTGGCACCACTCCAGCCTGTGACGTGTCCGCAAAGCCTCCTCAACACTTCCACTGAGCCTGCTGATCAAATCTGCATGAAAAAGTGTTCAAAGGGCACAAAATGGTAGCTTTTGACTAAAATGGCCGACTTCCTGTGGGGTATGGACCCTGGCTTCAAAAGACTTTAATAGATCTTCATAAACTACAAATATGTACCAAATTGTACAATCCTAACTGAGAGAATTTCTTGTGGCTGATTGTTTTAATGCTTCTAGGGGAGCGCTGTGCATGAATTAGACCACACCCACAAAATATTTGCATTGAAATTACAAAAAAAGGTAATTCCTTGTCGTGATTTGAGGCTTCGCCATGCCACCTGCCACAGCCACACCCTCTTTCTAAACCTCTCAGTTCTGGGAACCAAGTTACACCAACTTGTTTTCAGGTACTGGCCACAACTAGATGTTGATTAGATAAAAGGAGTCAAATATAGACCTTTCTAATTAAAACATTGCACTTCCTGTTCTCAGGGGGTGGGGCTTAGGTGACATTAGCAAATGAGCCTAGGAATGTGTTGAGTCCTGGTATGTGATGATCATTGACTGTATATAAAGAGGTGATGACACAGGAAGTTTGGTACAGCTGTGACCTTGTGTGTGGAAGTTAGTTCACCATCTACTTTTATGGCGGGAAGCCATCCTTTGAGGGTAGGCCAAGCTCACACGCAAGCCAAGCCAAGCCAAGCCAAGCCAAGCCAAGCTAAGCCAACTTTATTTATATTGCAATTTACAACAATAGAACTTGACCAAAGTGCTTTACACAGGGTAACAATAACGTAAATAATGAACTAAAAAGTACAAAGATTCACTGCAGTACAACTGCAGGTGCATATTAATAAAAAACAGTATAACCAAAGAAACCCATTAAAAAGCTCTCATGCTGAGCTGAACGCTAGACTAAAAAAGTGGGTTTTTAGAAGACTTTTAAAAATGGACAGTGAGGGAGCTTGCCTAATCTGTGCTGGTAACGAGTTCCAGAGTTTCGGAGCTGCCACTGAAAAACGCAAAAAAAAAAAAAAAAAAAAAAAACACTTGATAACTGTTGATCCCCAGTGCATTACGACTATCCTCACTCATTTTGAAGTCTGTAAGTCAAAAACTTTAGGAGGAGTTAGTTCAAATACGACATGTGTACATGGCAGACATTGGCGGCTTTGATCCAAAATGGCGGACTTTCTGTGGGGTTTGGACCATAGTTCCAAGAGACGTTTTTGTAGGTCCTGAGAGACTACATAGGTATACTGAATTTCATAATTCTCAGATAAAACATGGCTTGGGGCCAGTTGTGTTAAGGTGTCTAGGGGCGCTGTGGAGGAATTAAGCCACATCCACCAGATTTTATCATAAATATCTTTCAGGTGTGGGACTAGTATTCATCAAGTTGAATGTAATCCAGATAAGATGATTTTTCTGGAAATTAGAGGCAAAAGTATGGCCAAGGCATGATGCTGAACTTCGCCACGCCACCACAGCCCCACCCTCTTTTGAAAACTTTCAGTATAGGACGACAAGTTACCCCAATTTGTTTACAATCACTGTGCACAGTTTCATGTTGATTAGATCAAGGGTGTAAAATGCGGACATTTTAGAGCAAAACACTGCACTTCCAGTTCTGAGGGGGTGGGGCTTTGACCATTGAGATTAATCAGGGACCATCCACCACAGCAGGTTTCGTCCCTCTGTGACTTTCTAAATAAGACATATACCGGCTTCTTTATTTTTGGAATTCTGTCAAAGTTTGAGGCCTGGGCCTGCTCCTTCATGCTTTGTGACATGGTGTGGAAACAATCGTATTACCTTGAATGTGAACAAAACAAAAGAGATGATTGTAGATTTCAGAAGAAACAGGGATAAGTCAAAAACTGTTTCCATCATGGGAGAAGAAGTGGAGGTGGTTGAGCAGTATAAATACCTTGGAGTTCACCTGGACAACAGACTGCACTGGAGACTAAACAGTGAAGCTGTCCACAACAAGGGACATAGCAGACTGTACTTCTTGAGGAGGTTTAGGTCCTTGCAGCAAGATGCTGCAAATCTTCTACAAGTCTGTAGGCATGACGCTGTGAGTGTCTTCAGTCAGAGGCTTCTTCAGTTTCGCTGCAATATAGACCGCTACAGGAAATCCTTCCTGCCTACAGCCATCATGATCTACAACAATTCCTTAAAGAATTAATTATATGAGCTACAACAACACTTTATTTCCCTCTGGAATCAACAATGTATTTTTGAATTGAATTGAATTCAACATATATGAAAAGTCTATTTTTTGATAACTTTAGATACCCCATGGCTGAAGGCCTTCCTAAACATTTTACATGCCGATCAGTCAGAATCTGTAGGCGGAGTTTGTCAAAGTTCGACATGTGTGAAATGTAAAAAATGACCTCTTGACACAAAATGGCCGACAACCTGTTTTTTTTTTGTGACTTTGACATTTTGAGACTTTTTTGTTTGTCTTGGAGAGTTCTAACAGTGCACCAAGTTTTAAATGTCTACGTTAAACCATGTTGGTCAGGTTAACTTTAGGGGGCGCTGTTGAGCCAATTGGCCATGGCCCTTTAAAATTCCATTAAAATACTAAATGGTCGGCCATTGGCTGGCTATGGCCCCTGCGGCCTGGCGGCCCTCGTCGGCCGGTTCCTTGTCGGGACCCTGCTAGGGTTGAGGTGCCCTTAGGCCCCGGGCCTCCAGGCCTATGTCTGGATCCGCCCTGACGTAGCTGGTTGCCGGCGGAGCCTGTGGGCTCGTTGCTGCAGCCCCCAGGCCCCTGCATTGTAGCTGCTGGATGCTCCACTGGGGCTCTCCCCTGCTCCTCTCTTGGGGGTGCGGTCAGCCCTGCGTTTGTCTGCCTGGGGCTCCTGTGCTCTGGGAGTCCTTTGGGTTTCTATGGCTCCGATCTCCCTCATGTCTGCGTCGATTCCTGGGAGGCGGATCAATGGCTCCTCACATAAGCTATTGAACACTCGTATGGAGAAACCTAATATGAACCAGCATGCTCCCACACACACACACACACACACACACACACACACACACACACACACACACGCACGCACACACACACACACACACACACACACACACACACACACACACACACACACACACACACACACACACACAGCTGAGGGGATTCTGGTGTTTACAGATCCATTCTTGGGCTTAGGTTACCATTACTAAATCGTGTAATAATCGGTACCATGAGCTTTTCCGTGACGCTGTTATTGTATTCATATATCTATTTATGGGTTGTGTAGTTCTCAGTTTGCATGGTTTGATTTGTTTTATCGTTGTTGTTTTTGTCTCTCCCTGCTGTCCTGGGGGTGTGGAGGGAGACTGTAATGTTTTCTTGTGTTTTCTTTGTTCCCCTTCCTTTCTTGTATCTTCAGCTTACCCTCTCCCTCTTAACCTTTTTTCCTACCTCTCTTCATCAACTTTCTTTCTTCCCCTTTATTCTCCGTCTTCGTGTCCCTGACGCATCGGAAAATCCCCCCCCCCCCATTTATTTCTAATGAAGATTTCTTACACATATATATCGAGCGGAGTAGTATAGCAAAAGCTGTAGTGCTCCGCTTGTGATAGTAAATCTGTCAGAGTTCTACTTGGTGCTCAGACATCAATTCTGAGCATCACACTGCCAGACAGGACAGGTGTAAAAAAAAACAACAAAATTTTCGCGCACACTTGACATGTGCGCCAAGTTTGGTGAGTTTTCATATATCTTCCGGCCTCCAAAAAGCCATTTGATTGTGGAAGAGAAAAAAAAAGAAACAGTACAGTTACATTATCAATAGGCCTTCACAGCGCTTTGCTGCTCGGGCCTAACTATGTCTTATGTAAATAGAGTGAGTGAGTTTGTTAGTGCAATCAATACCACAGCAAGCCATCTTTGTCCAAGGGGGCGAGGACAAGCCGCTAGTCACCAGGGGTAACGCTGATGACTCATCTGAGTCAATCAAAAGGACACGCCCCTTATTATTCATAATTTCAAACTAAAATTACATCTAAACGGATGAAGGTAAACTTGACCTATTAAACCTAATATGTTTTTTTGAACCAGGCTGTAAACATGTTTATTTCTGCTGTGAAGTTGGCATTTTTAACATAGGAGTCAATGGGAACTTTCTGCAGCCCCTAGCAGATGAGGGGGAAACTGCAATTTTTGTCACTTCCACATTTCCCCTTGGTCAGGAACGAAAAGGACACAGAAATTGCGCTAATATTCTTTTTCTCTTCTCCTTTTCCCACTAGACAATGAATAAACCAGCGTATTTTCACCCCCTATGAGATTTTAGTAAAACTGTGTGTATATATAGATATGTTTTTTTGCATATACAAATATATATGTATTAATGTCATTAATGGATTGGATTACAACACAAGACCAGCACTATTGATGCTTTTTCCTTACATAAATAAAAAAGCTGCTGATGGAGCTGTCTTCACAATGTACCATCGCGAGAAGAAAAACCGCCCACTGGGCTTCAATTCATCTCTTCAAAAACCTACTAGTGATATCAAGGAGGCTTCGTCCATCTTATATACAGTCTATGCTTGTGACTGCAGGGGCCAGTGAGAGCAGATTGCATATCGGCTGGTGGAAGCTAACCGCAACTCCACAACATGGCAGAACACGGTCGGGCTTGTGTTATTTGTGGATTTAGCACATCAGCGTTGCATTTTTTATCAAAGAAAGAAGAGCTGAGGAATAAACTGTTGGAATGTTTCTTGAAACACCACCAGCAAAGCAAGTTAAGTTAATTATTTGATCAAAGGCAGCATAAGAGTCGCATTGCTGTTAGCCAATCAGAGATGAGACGTTTCCATATTGTGAATAATAATGGGTTAGGCTCGTGATCCTCACGTTTCACCACACTCCTTCGACAAACTCCAACCTCCTGGAAGAGGAGCGAGACAGAATTTTTCCACATAAAACAGCTCACAAGGCATATAACTGGGCTAGAGACCACATGGAATTCATTGAAAAAACGAGTGAACTAGACCTTTAAGTGTGATCATTGATTCATTTCAAAGTTTATTGATTTAAAAGGTAATAAGTATTACTTTTTCCCCCACTGTTATCAGGTAAGGTCATGTCCTGCTGTCCCAAATGAATATTTTCACTCACTTAATTTTTGTACCTGCTTCATCCTGGGAACAGAGGCAGAAGGTTGGAGCCTATCCCAGACGTCACAGGAGAAGAGGGAGGATCCATCCTAGACAGCTTTATCTGTGATTTGCCACATCTCACCTTGATTTGAAAATTTCACTCATCAGTATCAGTATTATACTTTTGACTTAGTGATTGAAAGTACCTTTAATAAAATCTAAAAAGGGCTTTTCTTTCCACCACTGTTTGGGACTTCAGACAATTGGACCTGGTATTTAAACCAGGTCTGGTTTAAATACCAAATGACACATTAAACCACTATTATTTTTTATTTGTTAAAGTTTTATAAGGTACCAGTGTTCTCAAACTGTGCACAAAGAGTCTCCATTTAGTGTCTGCTCCAGCCATTATCTGAGAAGTCCAAGTGTTATAGGATAGGGCTGATCTATTTCAGTCCAAGCAGTGAAATGGCCCCGTAACACTCCCAGAATTAGACAGCAATTTCAGTACTGTGTAGAATTTTCATTGTTGGAAGATAAATGATAGGTCTGAAAACTATTCAAGCAATTAGAGGTTCATAATTTTGTGATCAAAGCTTCTGAATGTTATAAAAACCTCAGAAAAAAAAGAAGCTATACTCTGGAAACAAGTGGAATGTTGAAGTAAAAAAAATAGGTTGTGAAACCTCTACATCCATTCTGTAACAATCGCTCTAATTTTTTTGCTGATCCAAGCAGGCAGAATATAAGTAGATTGGAAGAATCAGAACAGAAATCCCTAAAAAGTATCAATCCCCATGTGTACAGTCAAACATTAACAAAGAAGTTTGCACACACAAACATGGTCTCAACTGAATAAGAAAACATACACACTGAGCTGTGTTTTCCTGCCTGATTGTCCCTCCATTCGTCATTCTACCAAGAAGTAATTGAAAACATATCTCCTCAAGCCCCTGGCACCCAATACAAATATGGCTCACTGGGCCTTTTTCCTCACAGAATAAAGCAAATAACAAATAGAGTCAGAACAACCAAGAACAGAATATGCATGCTGTAGTTTTTGGCACAAGATGAATAGAACGTGTCCCAGTTTCTTGGTGAGACCCAAATCCAATATGCCAAATTAGGGAAAAGGAAGAAATATGCATTTTCCTGACAAAAAGATAAAGCACTTGACGGGTAAGCCGTATTGCGTCATTTCCTGTTGTCACTGTTGTGCTGTAAGCTGTTTGGTGTTCAGACTCTCTTGAATTGATCTTATTTTCTCTGTGCTGAGGCCTTTCTAAGTTATTTTAACACACAAGCACACTAAAACACACGTTTTGTGGTGGTGTACTTAATGTTTTGGGAACTCTTGTGTTTCACACAGCTTTTCTTGGGGTGGTAAGGTCTCGCCAGCTCAGTTAGCTTAGCTTCATTGCGGCTATGGCTACTCTTCTCTCTCCTGTCTCTAACTCTTCTCTTCTCTCTTGCTCTCTCTGTCAGATGTTTAGTTACTTCCCTGCCTCCTTTAGTGATAATGGTAACTGTAATAAATGTAATTTTTTTGTAGCTTTGGAGGCGAGGTATCAGAATTAGAAGCACGGCTCCGCGCTGTTGAAAAACCAGCAGATAGCCGAAGCCCATTAGCCAGCGCGGAGCCAACAAGGATAGAACCCCCTAGCCGTCCTCCTGTAGAGCCCGCGCAGCCGGGACCTCAGGCCGGCTGGGGGACTGTACGTAGGAAGCATAGTTCTAGGACCCAGCCCCCGGGCCACCACCAACCGGTCCACGTTTCTAACAGATTGACCATTGACCATAGTCAAATGTTTGTCAGGGGCCAGAACGGGCGACATCAAATCCTACCTAAAACTGCTGGCTAAAGATAAGTGTAAATACAATAAGATTGTTATTCACGCTGGCGGTAATGACACCCGGTTATGCCAGTCGGAGGTCACTAAAATCAGTGTTGCTTCGGTGTGTAAGTTTGCAAAAACAATGTCCGACTTGGTAATCTTTTCTGGTCCCCTGCCCGATCGGACCAGTGACGACATGTTTAGCCGCATGCTGTCATTCCATCAATGGTTGTCTAGGTGGTGTCCTGCAAACGATGTGGGATACATTGATAACTGGAGAACATTTTGGGGAAAACCTGGTCTGATCCGGAGAGACGGCATCCATCCCACTTTGGATGGAGCAGCTCTTCTTTCTAGGAATATGGCCGAATTTATTAGTCCTCCAAAACACTGACAACCCAGGATCCAGACCAGGAAGCAGAGTCGTAGTTTAACCCACCTCTCTGCTGCTTCTGTACTGTTACCCACCCATTACCCTATAGAAACAGTGTCTTGCCCACGGCCAAAAATAAATGGATTAAAAGTTAAGCCAACAAAAGCAAATTATGGAAATCTCATAAAGATAAAAATGACTTTGAATGAACAAAAAAACAAATCTATTAAATGTGGTTTATTAAACATAAGATCTCTCACCTCAAAGACTTTGTTAGTAAATGATTTGATTTGTGATAATCACATTGATTTCCTTTGTCTCACAGAAACCTGGTTGCAGCAGGAAGAATATGTCAGTATAAATGAGTCAACTACTTCCAGTCATTTAAATTTTCACATTCCTAGAAATACTGGGCGAGGGGGAGGAGTTGCAACCATTTTCCGTTCTGATTTACTAATTAGTCCCAGACCAATTGATAGCTACAGTTCTTTTGAACATCTAACCCTTATTTTCCTCATCCAAGTTGCAAAACATTAAGACCATTTTTGTTTGTGGTTTTGTATCGTCCACCAGGCCCTTACTCTCAATTCTTGGATCAGATCTCACATTTTTTATCTGATTTAGTATTAAATACTGATAGGGTTATGATAGTGGGGGACTTCAATATTCATGTGGATACTGAAAGTGATTTAGACTCAATTGGCTTTACTCAAAAAGTACAGGGATCGACCCACACGGGTAAACACACTTTGGACCTTGTACTGACATACGGTATTGAGTGTGAGGAAATAACAGTCCACCCACATAACCCGGTCCTGTCTGACCAATTCTTAGTAACTTTTTAATTTACTATAACTGACCATCTTAAATCTGAAAGAAAATGTCATTATAGTAGAGCTTTATCAGACAATGCTGTAACAATTTTTAAAGAATCTGGTCCATTCTTACTTTCCTCAGTGTCTCAGAGTAACACAGTGGATGGCAGCAATTCTATCTCTAACCCTTCAGAAATTGATGGTCTGGTTCACAGCGTTACGTCCTCATTGCGTTTGACATTAGATAGTGTAGCCCCCTTAAAAAAGAAAGTGGCTAACCATAGGAGGCTGACTCCTTGGTTTAACGCAGAGTTGCGTACTTTAAAGCACAATACTAGGAAGTTGGAGAGTAAATGGCGCTCTACACACCTAGAGGATTCCTATTTAACCTGGAATAACAGTCTACTGCTGTATAAAAAGACCCTTCGACAAGCTAGAACAGCATATTTTTCATCATTAATAGAGGCGAATAAAAACAATCCTAGGTTTCTTTTTAGTACAGTTGCCAAACTTACACAGAGTCATAGCTCTGTTGAGCCAACTATTCCCCCAGCTCTTAGCAGTGATGATTTTATGGGCTTCTTCATAAATAAAATTAATTCTATTAAAAATAAAATCATTGGCATCCTCCCAAACATGATTACTTCTTCCTCAGTAAATGAGGCAGTATCGGAAAGAACTGTAGAACCTCAGTTGTGCTTAGGCTGTTTTGATTCAGTCGAGCTTTCGGAATTATCAAAAATATTAGCCTCATCTAAAGCTTCAACTTGTATGTTGGACCCAATCCCAACCAAATTATTTAAAGAAGTGTTCCATTTGGTTCCTGGCCCCATATTGGATATGATGAATCTATCCTTAGTAAACGGATACGTACCACAGGAATTTAAAATAGCTATAATTGAACCTTTACTCAAGAAACCTTCCCTTGATCAAGATGACTTAGTGAATTACAGACCTATATCTAACCTTCCTTTCTTATCCAAAGTCCTTGAGAAAATTGTTGCTAATCAAGTCTGTGAGCATCTAAACAGTAACAAACTGTTTGAAGAGTTTCAGTCAGGTTTTAGAGCTCATCATAGCACTGAAACAGCACTGGTGAAGGTAACTAATGATATTCTCATGGCCTCAGATAATGGACTTGTGTCTGTTCTGGTTTGTTAGATCTCAGTGCTGCTTTTGACACAGTCGATCATAATATTCTCTTAGAAAGGCTTGAACATGTTGCAGGGATCAAAGGAACAGCACTAGGCTGGTTTAAATCATAATTGTCTGATAGATTCCAGTTTGTTCATCTAAATGATCAATCTTCTTCACTCTCAAGGGTTACTTGTGGAGTTCCACAGGGTTCTGTGCTTGGACCAATTCTGTTCACCATATATATGCTTCCAATTGGTAAAATCATTAGACAGCATGGGATAAATTTCCACAGCTATGCAGATGATATACAACTATATTTATCCATAAATTCTGATAAACCCAGTCAGTTAGGTAGATTACAGGCATGTCTGGAAGACATAAAAACATGGATGACCCTAAACTTTTTGCTTTTAAATTCTGACAAAACAGAAGTTGCTGTCTTTGGACCAGAAGTTCTAAAACAGAAACTGATTAGTCAATCACTTCATCTGGATGGCATTAAATTGGCCCCCAGTAATAACGTAAAGAACCTCGGCGTTATTTTTGACCAAGACTTTACATTTAAATCCCATATTAAACAGGTTTCTAGGATTTCTTTCTTTCACCTCCGGAATATTGCTAAAATTAGAAACATCCTGTCCAGGAGTGATGCTGAGAAACTAATCCATACATTTGTTACCTCATGGCTGGACTACTGTAATTCTTTACTATCAGGTAGTCCACAAAATGCCATTAAAAGCCTTCAGTTGATCCAAAATGCAGCAGCAAGAGTTCTGATGAATATTAAAAAGAGAGATCACATTTCTCCTGTTTTAGCTTCCCTTCATTGGCTCCCTGTTAAATCCAGAATGGAATTTAAGATCCTTCTTCTTACATACAAAGCCCTTAATAATCAAGCTCCATCATACATCAGAGATCTAATTGTTCCATATGTTCCTAACAGAGCACTTCGCTCTCAGACTGCAGGTTTACTTGTAGTTCCTAGGATTTCTAAAAGTAGAATGGGAGGCAGATCTTTTAGTTATCAGGCTCCTCTCCTGTGGAACCAGCTCCCAGTTTTAGTCCGTGAGGCAGACACTCTGTTTACTTTTAAGGCCAGGCTTAAAACTTTCCTTTTTGATAAAGCTTATAGTTAGAGTGGCTAAGGTCATCCTGAGCCATCTCTGTAGTTATGCTGCTATAGGCTTAAACTGCTGGAGGACAGACTTACCAATTTTCTTCACTCTGCTACTTCCTTTTCTCCTACGACTCTCCAGTTGTATTACAGTACATTCTGTTATTTCGACTGTTAACTTTGTTTTCTCTCAGGGTTTTTCTCTCCATAGAAGATATACCTGGTCTGGTATCCTGCTTGGCTGCAATGCCCTGTTGGACGGGGGGCATCGACTGGGATGATCCTCCCAGTAACTGAACATCAACTGTGTCCTGTTATCAACTTTTTACTTTCTGTAACATAGAAAGTTCTCTTATATCAGATCTTCTGTTCCTTCTGTGTCTCTGCTCTGTCTTCTCAAACCCCCAGATGGTCGTGGCAGATGGCCGCTCCTACTGAGCCTGGTTCTGTTGGAGGTTTCTTCCTGTTAAAGGGGAGTTTTTCCTCTCCCCCGTCGCTACATGCTTGCTCAGTATGAGGGATTGCTGAAGGATTGCTGTGGTTGGAAAGTCTGCATCAACGAGGCCCAACCTCACGCCAATGACTGACGCAATCTGCTGGGATTCCTTAAATAGGAAACTTTTTAACTGATTGGAATGTTTGTATAAATGTATTGAAATGACTTCTTGTTAAGTGCCTTGAGATGACATCTGTTGTGAATTGGCGCTATATAAATAAACTTAATTGAATTGAAATCTTTGGAAATGTCTGTTTGTTATGGATGTCCAATCCTCTGGATTCAATTACATTTTCAAAGCAAAGTGCACAGACAGTCAGAATGGAAATTGGAAACAATTACCTTTAACAACACAAAGACAGATTGTGGATTTCCTTAAATTAAAACAGAAAGACAGTATTTTGCTGGATTCACTCATCAGTCGTAACAGACAAATTGAATTGGGAGACCTTCCATCTCAATCCATTGGCCAACCTTTGCAACAGTAACAGGTTAACAGTTCTCTTTCATCTGAGTTTAGGAGTTTGTCCATGGGATTTTTTGGCCATTCTTCCAGAAGTGCATTTGAAAGGTCTTCAGTCACTAATGTTGAACAAAAAGGCCTGGTTCACAGTCTCTGCTGTTATCAATCAATTTGAGGTCAGGACTGAATCAAGTTCTTCAACACCAAATTCATTCTTTATGGACAATGCTTTGGGAACTTTTGTGGTTGGGAAAGGAAGAGCCACTCCCAAAATATTCACAAAAAGCTGGCAGCATGAAATAGTCCAAAATATCTTAGTATGCAGAAGTATGAAGATTTCCTTTTTTGAAAATCGAGCCCAACTCATGAACAACAATGTCACACCATGATCGCCTCTACGCAGATGTTTACACTCGACATAAAGCATTAACATGTCTCCACTGCTCTAGAACCCATTGACAGTGCTCTTTACACTATTAAACTTCACTTGGTGACAATGTAAGGTTTGGTTATAGTTGCTTGGCCTTGGAAGCCCTCTTCGTGAAGCGCTCAATGCAATGATATTAAGTTAATCTGAAGACCACTTGAAGCTTGAAGGTCTGTAGCTCTTGGCTCTGCAACAAGTTAGCGACCTATGGGTACTATGCGCCTATGCATCCTCAGACCCCATGATTTTATGTGGTCTGTCTCTTTGCGGGCGAGTTGCTGTTGTTCCTAATTGTTTCCACTTTCGTATGATACCACCATCAGGATCATCATCACTGTGGAATACTTAGTGACGAAGAAATTGAGGGAATCTATTAAATCTAAAAATCTTTAATTAAGCAGAATTTTACATTTTCAGGACAGTAAAACTAGCTTTTGCAGTCATTGGTTAATTGAATAAAAATAACATTTTTTCATTACATCACTCAAAGTGGCTAAATTTCAAATAAATTTAACTGAATCATATACATTTAGGATTACTGCATCAGTGTTCGTTCATGTGCTGCCTTTTTATGCTCGCTAGCACAGGTGGTTGTTGTGGATGTAGACTGTTAATTTTTAGGTAGGGCCAAATTATTATCAACAAATTTAAATCTTTAATGCAAAGCATTTGTATTGTAATAACTACAATTCTTGCCTTGTCTTCAATTAAATAGAAAATATGATCACCTCTATCCAGTGACTTTTAACCAAAGCAGATATTGGTGCACCCAAATCTAGTTTTTATTCTGGAGCAAATTAACCTATTAACACCTTAAAGCAAAAGAGCAACTTGATATCACTTCATTAGACAGATTTGACATTGACAAGAAATATAGTGACAAGAATTTGCTACATCCCCACTCAAATGTAACCTTAAACACAGAATGATTGCTTATAATCTGGAACAAACTTCCAGACAACTATAAAGCTGCTGAAACACTGAGTTCTTTTAAATCTTGGCTAAAACCCATCTGTTTGGAACGACCTTTGGGTAAAGTTTTCATGGATCATAGGTTTTGAGTGTGCTTCATGCCTTATTGCTGTTTTTACTAAATTCATGTTTGTTTTTGAGTAATGTTTTACGTGTCATATGCTCTGTGTGTGTTTTATGCTTTATTGCTGTTTATACTTTATCCTCTCATCATGTAAAGCCTCTTAAATTACCCTGTTGTTTAAAGTGTGCTATACAAATAAAAATGCCTTGCTTAGCCTATAAAGAAACAAGTGAAGGAAATGAGGCAAATCTCATAAAAAGCAGTTATCCAATTCGTGAATTGAATTTAATTATACAGAGATACATCCTTTTTCTAATGCCTTCCACAGGTAAAAGGTATTATGATGCATAGTATTTAGATTAACATGGCAGTACAGCAGTAAAAGACAACTATTTAATTGGCAGTTGAGAACGATAACATGTGCAAACTGCCTGCATCTTGTCTATGTAGTAAGACAACATTCTCCAGACATACACACGCACACTCACGCACGCAAGCACACCATTGAAAACAAAGTCTGATCAGTGAAGCAGAAAGAAAAGGACAGGAGGCGGAGGCGGGGGGGGGGGGGGGGGGGTAAAAAAGCGAGGCCTGACAGGCAATGATTGATGTTCACCCATCACGCGAGGCCTGACACTCATCTCTCTCCCACCCTCCATTTGCAACAAAGTCACCAGGATGTGTGTATGTGGATGAATGAGTGTTTTCCAAAGTGTGAGTTGGAAAGTAAAACCCATTTAATCAATAAAGTACGGCTTTCCGAATCCCGGGGCATTGGCCAGATTGCTGACTCAACACATGAGGAGGCGTAGGGGAGCACATTTCACATGTAGATTAAAATCCCAGCATGGTAACCTTTAGCGGGGGTTGTGTGTGGGCGGCTGAACAGCGATGCAGAGGAGTCTTAGCAGCATGTAAACAAGTCTTATATGTCAAAGTGGCATGGGTGATGCAGGACAGACATGTACCTGCATTATTGAGACATAACTCCAATGTGGAGGTCACATAGACGATGTAACATACTGAATGATGCAAACGGAACAATTCTAAGATCACTTTAAAATGATCTCATTGGTTTTGGTAATCTTAGTTCTCTTTTATTGATTTACTCAAAAATCAAACACAGGGAAGGTTTTTAACAGACGCTAACAACATGACCTTTCTAAATGCCATCATTTTTGGACTATAAGTCGCTACTTTTTTCCACATGCTTTGTATCCTGCGGCTTATACAAGGATGCGACTAATTTATAGATTTTAACTGGCTAAAGGCCTCTGGGGGGCACTGTAGCAGAAAGCGTAAAAGTGAGACAGACATGTGGGCAACGATTATGTGCCGAAGAAGACACCACCAGTAGTTTTCATGCACACACCCTCAATATAGAAAGCACACGAAGAAATGCATATGATGGCATTTTTAAGTTAAAGGCAATCAAGCTGGCTGTCAAAGAAGGAAATAGAGCTACTTCATGTAATCTTGACATCAATGAAACGATTGTGAGACGTTGGAGGAGGCATCGGGAAGAACTGAGTCAGTGTAAAAAGACAACAAAAGCTTTCAGTGGACATAAAGACACTGAAGAAGACAGCTTCAGTGGCAGTAGTGCACAAAAGGAAGATGAAGATATCGACGAATGACTTTTCTGGTAGGCTAGAGTACGTTTTATTTTTTAACCGGGTATGTTACTGTTGTGTAGTGTTAATGCCGTGTTGGTGCCCGTACAGACAGAGTTAACAAAAGAAAAGCACGTCTTAACTTAAAACTAAAAAATAAATCTTCCGTGTACCGTCTTTCTGTGTAAAAATCTCATGTTACAACATGAAAACGTGAGGCTTATATTGAGGTGTGGCCTATAGATGTACAAAATTTATTTTCTTTTAAAATGTTGCTGGTGTGGCTTGCATTCAGGTGCGCTCAATTGGAAAAAAAATTACGGTAATTTTCTTTGATAAATCTTTGCAAAAAGGAGAGGCTTTCAAAAATTATTCATACTTACTCTTTTACATTACAACTACAAACTTGAGTGTATATTATTGATCTCCTATGGGACAGTGAAAGAGAAATTAGTCAAGATTTTTAAAAGTAAAAAAAAGAATCTAAATGCTTTCTTTTTTCCTTTAATTTGATACCCTTAATATAACTTGAAGGACCAATTGCCTTTAGAAGTCAACTGATTAGTAAATAGAGTTCAGCAGGTTGAAACACAACACGACACGAACATGTGGAAGAGGTTGCTCTGGTCAAATTAGATGAAAATCAATGTTATGGCCAAGATGTAAAAACCCTGTGTGCCACAACTTCATATTCCTCTGAACACACCTTCTCCACAGTCAAGGATGGCAATGGTAGCAACCATTTTCTTCAACAGGGGACAGGGAGGTTGGTCAGAGGTAATCGAAGGATGGGTGAAGCTAAATACTGTGAGGCTGTCAAAGACTTGAAACTGAGGTGGAGGTTTAAACATACCCCTAAACATTCAGCCAAAGCTTAGATGGAATGTTTTAGATCAAATCTTCATGTGTTAGAATGGCCCAGTCAAGTCTAGACCTTAATCCAATTGAGAATCTGTGGCAAGACTTGAGAATAACATTCTGAGGCACTCTCCATCCCAGCTGACTGAGCTTAAAGTAGTTTGCTGATTTCTACCAGTGGAAAGAGACAGACAGAAGACCTGCAGATGTAACTGCAGCAAAAAGTAATTCCTCAAGATATAGTCTTTGCATTATTTCCTTCCACTTTAAAATTATGTGCAACATTTTGCATCCAACTGAATGTTACAAGACCTTTCAAAATACAACTACAGTTTTGATAAATATCTACTATAAGAACTGTGTTTTTATTTTTAAACAATCTCCACATTCTTTCAGGTTTTTTAATTAAACAGAAAGCCAAAGTATTGTAAAAGGAGGATGGATGCATTTTCTTCTATGGGATGATGGTATTTGTGGAAAAGTATGTCAAAAAATGTACACAGTTTCCACCATAATTCCTTGAAAAATAGTTTTTAAAAACACCAAGTACCATTAAAATAGAGTGAGGTTGTGGTTGCAACCTGAGAAAATTTTAAAAAGCTTGTGGTGTCGAAAAACATTTGTGATTAAAAAAATACTAAATCAGTTTCACTTTTTGGACCTAACAGGTCAAGTTTGAGTAAGCTACTTTGGAGAGAAAATTGCCAACATTTTTTAAAAAGAACTGCAGCTCTTATTGCAGCAAAATGTTGTTCTGCAAAGCTTTAAATTAGATGGGCTGAATACTACTGCATGCCAAACTTTTCACATTTTTATTTAATTTGTTTAAAAACTTTTTTAGTTTTGTATGTGAAAAAGTGTACAGAAAGTTCAATGGCCATGAATATTTTTGCAGGACCCCCATCTCACATATAAAAAGGTTGGTTTCAGTAACTACGCGCATGCATTTCAATGCTGCTGAGAGAGTCCCAGCCCTCTGTAAAAACTTGCAAAGACAAGTCTTTAAACAAAAACATACAAACGAGTGTCTCGCTCTCGGGGAAAAAAAACACAAGGGCTAAATGTTGATGGAAATGTTTAATTTCCTTCCCTCCCAACAGATGCCAAAACGGGCTGCCAAGATTTCTTGATTTGCATCTTTAGTTGCTTTGTTGATTTTTACACCACATATTTGCATTTGGAAACAGCCTGAGTAATTTGACTGGGGACTCCCAGTCTGCCTTTGAGGAGAAAGTCTGCACTTCAGACATTGCCATCCTTATCTTTTCGAAGTAGCTGAAATGTGAAAAGGATCTTGGTAAATTGTTAGAGGTTAGCCACTGTTCGCAAAGGTAATTTTAACACATTTTATTGGTGCAATTTGAAAATATGACAAAAATAATAGTAAATAATGTTTCGTGTCTGCTTATTTTAGGGTCAGAATTGACGTGAGGATTAAGCATTTAGCTGACCATTAATTTTGCAATTTTTTGTGTGTATAATAAAACCGTAAAATCTTCCACGCATAATTCTTGAATCCTCTTGACTGGAGAGCTGGGTCAGACTCTCTGGTACAGTACTTGGCTGGTTCGAGTCTTACCTAAAGAACAGGGACTTCTCTGTTTCAATAGGAAACTTTTCATCAGAACAAACAGAAATCACATGTGGGGGGCCCCAGGGCTCCATCCTGGGCCCTCTCCTATTTAATATCTACATGCTCCCGCTCGCCCATATTATAACAACCAATAGGATTAGTTACCATAACTATGCAGATGACACTCAGCTTTACATTACGATGTCACCAGGTGACTTTGAACCCATCCACACCTTAAGTAAATGCATCGAGCAAATCAATGGATGGATGTGTTATAATTTTCTCCAGCTGAAAAGAAACAAAAAAAAAATTATAACTTTTGGACCTGAAGAGGAATGATCAAGAGTCAGCACACAGCTTTAGTTAATACAGCTAGGAACTACTGATCAGACACGAAACTTAGGTGTAGTAATGGACTCAGACCTGAACCTCCAGGGTCACATAAAGGCAATAACAAGGTCAGCCTTCTATCACCTGACAAATATTTTTAGGATTAAAGGACTGATGTCACAACAGGATCTCAAAAACTCATCCATGTGTTTATCTTTAGTCGGATTGATTACTGTAACAGCGTCCTCACAGGTGTACCGAAAAAGTCAATCAGACAGCTGCAGCTGATCCAGAACGGTTCTGCTCATGTCCTCACTAGAACCAGGAAAGTAGAGCACATCACCCCAGTTCTAAAGTCCTTACACTGGCTCCCTGTAGCTCAGAGAATAGACTTCAAAATACTTTTACTAGTTTATAAATCATTAAATGGCTTAGTACCAACGTATATTGAAGGTCTACTGTTACTATAGCACATTGTCCACATGTAGCCGGGTATCTCACAAAACAAAGATATTTCTGTACGATTTGGCCTAGTATCCTCACAAAAACGCTGATTTAGGGCACCAAAAGCTATTCTTTCTAAAAACTCCGACCAAAGTGAAGATTTGCGTTTTCTGCGTTTTAAGCGTTTGCTTGTGGACAGAAATAGCCAGAGTTTTAGGTTTCTCAACGTCATTGTCTGCGACAGAAATGCACCGACATCACATCTGTGATCTGTGTTTACACTCAGAAACAGCATTTATGCCCTCATAGCTGTGTTGGCATTATCGATTGTCCAAGCGTTTTTTGCTTCCTTGTGTTTACACGCTCAATTACTGCTCTATGATACAATTTAGAAAGTAGAAAGCTACTCTAAGTTCATAAGATTTGGGGGAGCTACTGCCCCCTACAGGTTTGGCATACCTATGAATGGGGTTTACAATACACTTATGCGGTTAGGTGTGGACAATTCTTTTTTTCCTTAAACGAGGTGGTGAGGATATTTAAAATTAAAATAAAATAAAAACCTCAGGCTACGTGTGTGCATGGCATCAGAGAATAGGCTTGAAAATACTTCTGTTAGTTTATAAATCAGTGAATAGCTTAGCACCAAAATACATTAAATAGCTGTTGTATCAACATTTCAGAACACTTGAGTTCTCTGGTTCAAGTCTACTCTGCATCCCCATAGTTAGAACCAAACATGGAGAAGCAGCATTCCGTTTTTAAAGTTTAAAGTTCCTTTAAATCAAGGCCAATAACCCATTTGTTTTTTGTCATTACTTTTTTCTGATTTTGCCACAGCAATATCATGTTTTTTATCATGTAAACTACTTTGAACTGCCTTGTTGCTGAAATGTGCTATACAAATAAAATTACTAGACTAAAGTCATAATAGCAGTCCAGTTTTGTTTACAGAATAAATAAATGAACAAATAAAGTTTTAATTGCAGACTATGGGGTATTCAGAATGACTTTAATTCATAAATCCTTAATGACAAACACATGCAGTAGAAACAGGATTTTAAAGCAGTGCTTCCACTCTGTAAAAAACGAGAGCCAGGTGACACAACAGCAAAGGGCCGAAAATCATTAGCTGTTCACCATCAGCGTGCAGTTGCAGTCAGATCCCAGCATGATCCTGGAAAGGTCACAACAACCACTGTGTGCATGTGCGTGTGTGTGTGTGTGCAGTAGGTGGGAGAATTTGTAGGACTGGGGACCCCTGAGACCTATGTCCTGTCAGAGATGGTCAGCTGGCAGGTGCATTTGTGTGTTAGCATACAGTTGATCTACTTTGCACATTGCTAAGGGAACTCCTTGGCCTCAGCACTTTTGCTTTCCTTTGCATTTTCCACGGAGTGTTTCTGCGCCGCATCTGTGTGTGAACGTGTGTTAGTCCAGCAGCTGGAGTTCCACTCAGCCCGTCTCTCGCTTCATGCAGTCCTGCCGCAAATAATGAACTGTGTCTCTGCACAGTGGGAACCATTTTAACTCCAGAGCATACAACACACAGGAGCTATAGCGCCACTTCCCATTTTTGCACCCAGTATACATGTGGAGGCCGCAGCTTTACGAGAAACTAACAATGGACCTTTCAAATACCGTAGCACCAAGTGCTTGAAAAGAGAGCTGAAATCACGTGAAAGCCCTGATGCAAAACGTTTATCTGCCACTAAAGGATCGCACCGCTGGAAGATGGCTTACTTCTCTGCATCTGCTCCTCGTTTTTTTCTTATTTTTATTTTATTTCTTTGCTTCTTTTTCCTGGGGGGGGGGGGGATTTGGCACCTCACTGTACAGCCCGGCAACAAAATTACCTCAGCCTAAACCTGTCAACAGACCATTACAGCCCATGCTGACTATTACAGGCTGGGGAGAAAAAGGCCGCAGCCGCTGTAGCGAAAAGGTGTTGGCAGATATAGGCCGGAGGAATGCGGCAGCAGGGATGTTCGCTGGCTGTGTGCAGGAGAGTCTCACTTATCCAAACACAGTTGAATCTGTAAACCCTTATCAGCATGCTTAATAAAGCGTGCTGATCTGAGATATCAATACGGGTTGGATGGGATTTTTTTTTTACAGGAAAAAAAAGGAAAACATTACGTTAATCTAGGCTTGAAAAGTGTACAATACAAGGAATTGAAAGTTGTGTTCATTGCCTAACTTTCAGCGGAATGATTAATCTTTCCAGAGATGTTTTTTTTCTATTACTCCCTCCATTCCAAAGCAATGAGTTAGTCTGTAAAAACAACGACTTGTTTCTAGACACCTCCATGCTCCTTATCTACGTTACGTCTGGATGATTTTGACCTTTCCCTGACTTATTGCATTAGAAATTTATTTTTATGTCACGCTTACAGTAAGTTATTGGGATGTGATCTAGTGCAACATGAATTAAGTGAGCAATGAAGTCAGGAGAATCTTGCCTTAATATTAAATACTATCAAAGGAAGTTTAATTATTAAGGCTATACATCTCTGAAACACACAAACAGCCCCCTTTTGAGAGAGAGGGAGCCAGTCAGCGGTACCAGCTGTAGTATCCTAAAACTCTTTGATTTCCTCTCAACTCCCTATAGTTCTCATAAAATCCCATATTTCAAGAGCAGAATACATTTACAGATAAAAGCTAATCACTATAAATTTCCATAAAAATGCAGCTTCTTTCGAAAGTATTCTTATCCCTTGAACTTCTTCACATTAAGTGATATTACAGCCGCAAACTTCAACGTAAAAGGAATTTAGCCAAATTTATCTTCAACCACTGTGAGTCTGCAACACGGCTTGTATTAAACTGCAAAACAGAGGGAAAAGTGCAGATTTGTGGAGGGCATGGCTAATTGTCTTACTGAAAGGCTCTACCATTGGGGGTTGGGGATCCCTGCAGCTCCTCCAGAGTTACGAGGGGGGCGGGGTAGTTGGTTGAATTGGTTTTTATGTTGGCCTGTCAGAGTAAAGGAGGCTGATAAAAAAGCATGGCACACTTTTCAGAAAAATGAATGTATGACTTTCCGTCCACTTCACAATAATGTGTTGCTTTCTGTTGGTCTGTTTTATAAATCCATATAAAATATACTAAAGTTTGTGGCCACAATGTAAAAAAAAGAAAAAATGTGAAAAAGAAGTCAACAAAAATAGAAATTAGTCCCAAATAAACAGTCTTGCCTCTCTAAACAGGCTCACTACTCCACTTGTGGGCCGTCGTCCAGTGTTTTCTGTAGAAATTTGGAACCCCACCCCCAACCCGCGAGGAAGCCGGTCATACCTGAGGGCCCATGAATGAAGCCCTCAGGTAAAGCGCTGTTGAAACAAATCTAAAGCTGCCTAATGACACGCACCGTGAAACTCTTCACAGGTCATTTACGCTGCTGACAGGCTGCTGCCAGGCTGCTGCCATGGTTCTGCAAGACCTCCTCCCCTCAGCCTGTTCGTGTGTAATGTCTGAGGCAGAAACGGCGCAGATAGACACACTGATAAGGGAGCCAAAGTTAGAGAGCAAGGAAGAGTGAAAAAAATGAAACCTTCATGCATATATATTAGTGATGTGTGTGTGTTAGCTATTTTCTGAGAAGGTAATCTGCAAAACTGTGTTTAGTCCTTCAGCGTGGTCTCTCAGCATGGGAAAGCAATTAGACGAGTTATCTCTCTACTGGCTGGTCAGTGCTTTAGACACTCTTTATTTTTGCTTTATCTTCCTTTATCGGAACAGCAGATGTCTCTTGAAACGTCAGCTTCATATCAATCTCAAAATGTTTAAATAATCCAACACAGTGGTTTGTGACTGTCTAAGTACTCAGCTTTGCAATATGAATCTCAAGCTGGGATACATACACAAAAAAAGCAGGAAAGAAGTTAGTCCTGGAGCTCAGGTTTCTTGGTGTGTTTTCTAACACATTAGTTGCAGAGCATTATGATTGCTATTCAGTACAGTACTGTGCAGGCTGAAACCAACACACATTTCTTTACACTTTGCTTCCAAGAGGTCAAACTTTCGGATAATCTTTTAAACTTGTACAAATAAAATATTTAAAAGCTCTTCTTTGGACTTTGTCAGATTTATGGGGTCCTTTTTGGTGAAATCAGACAGCGTATTACACAGTGTTTGGACAAGTTGTGGACAAAAGACGAGGTGTTAGTCCTAAAGCGGATAAATGCTAACCGAGAGGGAAACGAAACAGCAAAAACCCAACACATGTACAGCTGAACATGTATTGTTCTTTATGTCACATCCCTTGACCTTTTCCTCATTTTGTCAAGTAAGGAATTCAGTGTATTATTTAGATTTTTATGATATCCTGACATAAAGTATGACCTAATTGTGAAGTAGAAGGAAAATGCATAATTTCCAAAGATTTTTAAATGAAACTTGTGGCATACATTTTAACACAGCAACCCTGATGTAATTTTCACTTCTTGACTCTGAAATAGGTTTAGGTCCAGATTTTGACTCAACATGAAAACATTTTCATTGTAGTTCTGAGTCCTGCTGGAAGGAAAACCTGCACCCCAGATTCAAGTTTTGGGTTTTTTGCCTCTAACTGGTTTCCCTTCAGTGTTGTCCTGTTTTTAGCTCCATCCACCCCCAAAGCATGATGCTCCCACCACTGTTTTGACCATAGGGATGGTATGTTCAGGGCAGAGTACAGTTTTTGTTTTCTTCCATACAGCATTTTGCAAGTTGGCCAAAAGTTTCTTTTTCCCCCCAACTTTCTGAGTGGAGCACCTCTGCCTGTCGTTCACTAATTATTTATTTAACACACTTGATACATTGCCCCAGAAGGGTCAAAAGCCACTACACAACAGAAGTTTTGCATTTCTCAGTCACCTTACCTAAGAGGCCCTGACAAAACAACTGTATTTATACCCAGAAACTGCACACAAGAGAACTCTTTGTACTAATTAAGAGTCCCAGTTAAAAGTATGTACCCCCCTTGGATGCTTAACCATTTTATTGCTTTCACAAATCAATAAAAATCAACAAAATGTACAAAAAAGCCTTTAATGTAAAAGTGAAAACGGATTTCTACAAAATAATGAAAATTAAATAAATTACTTATGAAATAAGTGATTGCAAAGATATTGTCTCCCTTTAAAGTGACTGACCTAATTCAACAGAGGTCCAGCCAATTGGTGCTAGTAGTCTCACAATGAGTGGGATGGAGGTCACCTGAGGCAGTAAGTGTGTCTCAAGTTGTTATAGTATAAATGCACATGTCTGGAAGGTCCATTCACTGGTTAATAAGTATTCCTGGCTACCATTACAGCATGAAGACAAAGAACACTCCAAGAAAATTAGAGAAAAGGTTATTGAGAAGTTTAAATTAGACAATGGATACAAAAAATCTCTAAGGCCCTGAAGATCCCCTGGAGTTCAGTTAAATTCATCATCAAGAAATGCGTGAAAGGAATATGGTCCATGTGTAAATGTGCTAAATCAGGCCGTCTTCACAACCTGAGTTCTTTGGTCTGATGAGACCAACATGGAACTTTTTTGGCCATCAGACAAGACACTACATTTGGAGGACACCAAACACTGCACAACACCACAAACACACCATCTCCACTGTGAAGCATGATGGTGGCAGCATCGTGCTCTGGGGATGCTTCTAGGGAGCAGTTCCCTGGAAAGCTTTTAAAGGTAGTAGGTAAAACGGATGCGGCAATATAGAGTGAAATCATTGAGGACAATTTCAATTTGTCATTGTTTTGTAGACATCAGTTTTCACTTGGACATTAAATGTTTTTTGGTACATTTGCTAGTATTAAAAAAAACTTAGTTTGTTACACATGATTGATTTGGTAAAGCAATAAAAGGATAAAGCATCCATAGGGGGTAAATACTTTTTTATAGGCACTGTAGATAATCCCTACTAAAAATGAAACCTTTGGCCTATATTTTTCCAGCTCTACTGTTTTCCTTTTTTTAATAACATCCACTGAGAAGTTGGGAGTTTTGAGCTTGTGATGGATCAGTGTTCCAATGAATACAAATTAAAATTATTTTGATTTTTTTAAAAGTCAATATTTTCACAATGAAAGTAAAAAAAAAGACGATTATTTTTGTTTTTCCAGAGTAGTGCTGATTTCCAAATAACCATCAACTTGTCTACTCAGTCATATTTTGAAACCTCATTTCAGGATATTTATTGTACTTGCTGAAAAGGCCGCTTCCATCGTTTGTGTTTAAGAAAATATTCCACGTTGTTTTCCTTGCATATCAGATGACACAACACAAATCTGCCCATCACACGCTCCCATTTATCCCGAAATTGCTCCCAGACCGCTCCTAGGCCCCCGTTCCTGACGCCATTTAACGTCTCTGCATATAAAGTTCAGGCTGCAAACTCTCCTCTGCTGAAAACGAAAACATCCACACAAGAATAGACAGTTTAAACAGGTGCTATGGTAACATAATTGTAACTGCGGCAATTACTGCCGTATGCCCGACTAACAGCCATAAATCATTCTTTCTTCCACAATGGGGAACGTTGTGGCTCTCCACTCTTATCCAATAATCAGAAATTGCTCCGTGTAACGTGTGACGAGAGGGCACTGAAACAGGCCTTTCTTCTGTTTGCCGTATGATATTTCGCTCTTTTCGCAGCGACATCACAGGGATCCCTCAGCGAGCGTGATATTGTACCTGCTCAACACCTGTTAGCTTTTGCCAGGGGTTTCATTAGATAGTTGAAATAAATACTAGTCATCATCATCATAATCATAGTCATAAAAACCGGGGGCCTTTATTCTGTTGCCAAATTGCCCTGCCATGTGATTTACAATCAAACAGGGGTTGGCGAGGGGGAAACAGATAGGGCAGGGAGGAATAAATAATCAAACACACACACCTGCGGACCACCCGTCTCTCTCGAACACACAGCTGGGAACTCTAGCTGGCATGGTGGGAATGGTGCTGTAGGAGTAACAGGGAGGAATTCTCTTGGGATCACAAAGACGAACATTGTCCTCCCCTGGAACATAGCGCAGCAGGTGAGTATAATGATAAGGGGCCAGAGGACAAATTAGCCCTCATATTAAAATAATCCCTCCTGTCTAACAACAATAATATTCTCCACGGCGAGGCGGTGCCTGACATTCACAATAAGTTCCGAGCAGCAACTTGTTGAAAACATATTTGAGTGTTTGTGAAATAAGCCCATGATGACTACTTGACCTGTCAGCAGCTCCGCAATACACAGAGGTTGGAATAACGGGAGCCAATAAGTGCCATAAGGGAGCCCTTCTGTAATGACTCCTGATCCTGAGCAGCTGTGGGATCCTACATGAGCTTTGCTGATGCAGCCTGAAAATGTGGACACATTTCAGCCAGCTGAAACTAAAACTAGGAGTCTGGGAAACTATCTCTCATGTCTTCCAAGCTTCTAGACTTCTTTGTAAATTTTTAAAGTAGTCTTTAACCATTTAAAATTCCTGCAATTTCCGCCAGACATAAAAAACAAAAAAACAAAACCAAATTAAAATGAAAGCTGTTCTTGAACCGTTTTGAGTAGATACATGGCTGGGGTCTCTCTCCCAGAACAGTGTTTATATCCTGTGGGAGCCCTCTGCCTTGGGAGCTGTGATCGGCTGTGGCTGCCTGGGTGTGCTTCAGGAAACGCTTGGGTGGAGGTGGGGGTCTCGCCCTTGCCTCCTCTGGGTGTCGGTGCCTTGGCTCCTTTAATGGCAAACCTGTACTTGGCCCAATGTCCTTTTATTGTTGCTATTGAGTGTGTGTGCACATGGGGGTTAGGTTGGGGGGAGGGGGTATAATAGTTAGGGGAGGGATCGGAATGTGGTTTGTATTGGGCCATTTTCTATCTGTAAAGCACTTTGAATGTTGCAATGTTGTGTGAAAAGCACTTTATAAATAAAGTTTGATTTAATTTGATATGTCTAACTGCTATTGTTAGCAAGTAATATGATTTTTAATACACTGGAAAATATTAAATTAATAATAATTGTATCCTTGATTGGAATCACAAGACTCTTAGCTTTCCAATGGTATAAAATATGTATAAGTTCATGGAAGTTAGAAGTCAGAAGACCGCTGGATTTAAACCCAGAAGTAGGATGAGCCCACTGGTGGGCCCTAGAAATGCTAACAGGTTTTAAGAAGTGGTCATTTTTGGGGTGTTTTTCACTTTGCCAAGCAACATATCTCAACCTATGGAAGGAAACAATGTGACGCCTACAGATAACGGAAAACGAGGTGAAGGACCAATTTTAAGTGGGATCTTAATGTCCTTCTATTTGCCCAGTCCTGGATCAAATAGAGATCAGTTCAAGCCTGGGTTGTTTTAAAGCTACAGGGTTGGGAAATCAGTTTGACCCAGTATGCTGAGTTAGGTTTTTAACCCAACAAATGAGTTAAAGTGACACATCTAATGATAATGCACCCAAAGAGTGGATTTAAAGGAATATCGCAAAACCTCGTTTAATAAACAGGTAATATTGGGGTTAAAAGGAATGCCCCACCTACACTCTATACCTGGTTGTAGACACCTATAACCAGAGGTCAGTGTGAGGTCATCAGTCCATCATGCACTCACTTATTAGGGCAATTAGAGTGGCCAATTAACCTAATGTGCTCGTTTTGAAATGTGGAGGAAGGCCAGAGTATCAAGAGAAAGTATGCATTTCACACTCAAACACAAGACCTTCTTCCTAAAAGGCACCAGTGCTAACAACTGTGACACCATGCATGCAGCCTAAAGTAAAAACTACTACTTTCCAGCAATGTCTGTTTACTTTGACTTTATGACCAAATCTTTGCTGAATGTGTGACCTTACTGTGATACATACTGGAATTTGTTGCCTCTCTGGTCAGTGCCTTCAAATAATCATTAGGAGTTCGACAAGTTAAAACACAACAATATTTATTAAATCATAAGAAGTAAAACGTAGGGGAGAGATCCTCCCTGTACAATATAACTACGGGCAGTCTCTGCTCCAATCTATTCCCACCCAACGCACACCAAGGTGCTCAGTCTAATGTCATCAAAAGTAAACAAACTGGTTCTCTAGTGTGAACTAAAGTCATTATCACAACCCACTGATATGAATATCACTATACAGGATCATTTTACAACCACAAAATCCGTTATTTTATCCTGAAAAAGAGGTTTAGTGAAGTCTCCTCAGGTCATTGTGGAGTTCAAAATGGTCTTGAAACAATGATGCAACTCAACAAACTGGGTGATGATTTCTGACCCAATTTAGGGTTAAAACTATCCAACCTCTGTCCCAACAGCATAGGTAAACCAAACATTTAGTTTAGCAAGATAGCCCAGCACTTTATAGAGTGCAGGCACACTCCAAAAGCCGGAGGGGACTATAGTGCAGAGTGTTCTGTGTAAATACAACCAAAACAACTGCGCAACAACAACTCTGCTGAGCGCTCAGCCTGTCTCAGCGCAGAGCTGCTGAGAGCGCTGAGTTCATGCGCTTTGAAATAAAGTGCTTGTTTTATTTTAGATTTATGTTAGTCTAGCGTGTTTTGTTGCAATTTTCTTTCACAAATATTGGATTACATAGGCTAATGTTCTGGAGTCAGTGCAGTTAGTTTTAAGAACAACTTGTGTCTCGATACTGCTGCGTCCGTTAAAACATCACCTAAAGTTTTTCCCGGTCTTTATCTCAGAAACAGGTTCATTATTGTGTCAGTCAGTGGCCTAACTAGGATTTATCACCGGGTTGTTAAAACTGCCACAAAAGAACAAACCTGTGTAGCCTTTATGTCTTCATATTTACTGCTATCTTTTTCAGCTGTGAAATGCACAAAAATATGAATTCCTCCTGCAGTATTTTCCTTGCACCTGAAAAGAGAACGCTGCAAATCACGTCGCAGAAGCTTTTTAAAAGAAAATTCGTTCAAGCTTCTGAATAAACGTTTGAACACACTCTCGATCATTTAATATGTAGGGCTGATGAGAAACAGTGTCTGACGTGTTGTCCTTTTCTGCGCATGCGGTGCGCTTCGGATCCAGAACAGTTCAAATGGTCTGACGACGGTCCCATTTAAATCACAAGGTGAACAACTGCACACATGAAAACATCGGATTTTGTCAAGAAAATCTGAATTGAGCATTAAGACCTGCGCTGCCGCACCTGCGGCTGCATCAGTCAGTCTGCACTGTTCAGAATACAAACTCAGCAAGCTGTCTCGTTGGATTGTTGTAATTACACTTTGTACTAAAAGATGAAAAAAACGGTAAACAATGCTGAAGAGGTAAGAAATCAATCAGACTATTTCCTTTGTTGTATTTCTCCCCATCTACCTGTTCCAAATGACATGGTCATGGAGTTATGGGTAGTGCGCCTCTGTTCTGCTATTAAAGTTTGATAGTTTGTCTAGCTTTAGCTTAGCAACAATCCTCACAAGAAGGCAAACAAGTTAAACTTCGGTATTCTTTCTGTTTCCTGCTTGTATTGATTTACACTACCGTTCAAAAGTTTGGGGTCACATTGAAATGTCCTTATTTTTGAAGGAAAAGCACTGTACTTTTCAATGAAGATAACTTTAAACTAGTCTTAACTTTAAAGAAATACACTCTATACATTGCTAATGTGGTAAATGACTATTCTAGCTGCAAATGTCTGGTTTTTGGTGCAATATCTACATAGGTGTATAGAGGCCCATTTCCAGCAACTATCACTCCAGTGTTCTAATGGTACAATGTGTTTGCTCATTGGCTCAGAAGGCTAATTGATGATTAGAAAACCCTTGTGCAATCATGTTCACACATCTGAAAACAGTTTAGCTCGGTACAGAAGCTACAAAACTGACCTTCCTTTGAGCAGATTGAGTTTCTGGAGCATCACATTTGTGGGGTCAATTAAACGCTCAAAATGGCCAGAGAAAGAGAACTTTCATCTGAAACTCGACAGTCTATTCTTGTTCTTAGAAATGAAGGCTATTCCATGCGAGAAATTGCTAAGAAATTGAAGATTTCCTACAACGGTGTGTACTACTCCCTTCAGAGGACAGCACAAACAGGCTCTAACCAGAGTAGAAAAAGAAGTGGGAGGCCGCGTTGCACAACTGAGCAAGAAGATAAGTACATTAGAGTCTCTAGTTTGAGAAACAGACGCCTCACAGGTCCCCAACTGGCATCTTCATTAAATAGTACCCGCAAAACACCAGTGTCAACATCTACAGTGAAGAGGCGGCTGCGGGATTCTGGGCTTCAGGGCAGAGTGGCAAAGAAAAAGCCATATCTGAGACTGGCCAATAAAAGAAAAAGATTAAGATGGGCAAAAGAACACAGACATTGGACAGAGGAAGACTGGAAAAAATTGTTGTGGACGGATGAATCCAAGTTTGAGGTGTTTGGATCACAAAGAAGAACGTTTGTGAGACGCAGAACAACTGAAAAGATGCTGGAAGAATGCCTGACGCCATCTGTTAAGCATGGTGGAGGTAATGTGATGGTCTGGGGTTGCTTTGGTGCTGGTAAGGTGGGAGATTTGTACAGGGTAAAAGGGATTCTGAATAAGGAAGGCTATCACTCCATTTTGCAACGCCATGCCATACCCAGTGGACAGCGCTTGATTGGAGCCAATTTCATCCTACAACAGGACAATGACCCAAAACACACTTCCAAATTGTGC
This sequence comes from Valencia hispanica, assembly GCA_963556495.2. NCBI lineage: Eukaryota > Metazoa > Chordata > Actinopteri > Cyprinodontiformes > Valenciidae > Valencia > Valencia hispanica. Next base: position 40,473,565 of record OY747711.1, read on the forward strand.
AAGAACTATTTAGAGAAGAAGCAGGCAGCTGGTATTCTATCGGTAATGGAGTGGCCAGCGCAGTCACCAGATTTGAACCCCATTGAGCTGTTGTGGGAGCAGCTTGACCATATGGTACGCAAGAAGTGCCCATCCAACCAATCCAAATTGTGGGAGCTGCTTCTAGAAGCGTGGGGTGCAATTTCTCCAGATTACCTCAACAAATTAACAGCTAGAATGCCAAAGGTCTGCAATGCTGTAATTGCTGCAAATGGAGGATTCTTTGACGAAAGCAAAGTTTGATGTAAAAAAAATCTTATTTCAAATACAAATCATTATTTCTAACCTTGTCAATGTCTTGACTCTATTTTCTATTCATTTCACAACGTATGGTGGTGAATAAGTGTGACTTTTCATGGAAAACACAAAACTGTTTGGGTGACCCCAAACTTTTTAACGGTATTGTATATTGATATTAACTTGTTTAATTAAGGCCCATCCAAAAATGAAAACCTGGCACCATGCCTGGTTCTGGGCCCTCATAGAAACTGTCCTATGTTGCCAGTCCTACACATGTTCCTCCGCAATCATCTGTTGGTAATAAAGGAAGAACTGGTTTGGTATCAAATAGAATACAATAAAACGTCCCTCGGCACACAGCTGGGCCGGATCTTCTAACCAGGGTGCACAGATCACCACAGAGCTGGCCACATTTGACACACGTGCGGCCTGTGTTATTGGAGACACTGCTTGTCTGACATCAGTATGCATGGAGACAGTGACAAACTGTTGCACCAATGAGCAGAACAATCCAGTATCTACAGTAAAATTCACAAACATTTTATTTATAAGTGTGACATCATTTTAAACTGAAGTGCTTCATGTGACAAGATTGGGAATTCGCACGATATCCATGCATTATCACCCCCAAAATCTAACAATTCATTCCATCGCGCATTTCTAACATTTCCTGAAAGTTAAATTCAAATCAGTCAATAACTTCTTGAGATATTTTGCTAAAAGACGGACAGATGTCAACATGAGCTCCTTGGCAGATGAGATAAAGATTCCGTCAAAGTGAAACTGTTTCAGTGTTGCAGTTCCCCTATTCTACCACTAGATGCTGTGCGTACGCATGGTCAGAGTTGTTCTAATATTTAGGAACATTTCTACGCACAAGTACGAGATGGTAAATACCACACTATGTGTAAAATTGTTCATACGCACGGAATACGCAGAGATGTGTGCGTAAGTACGGTTGATAAATGAGGGCCCAAGTGTTATAGGCCTGTCATTTGTTCTCTTGTCCTTCAATTGTTCGTTTTCCAGTAAATCAGTTATGATGACCAGAAAGAGAATGAATAAAAATGCAACCAAAGTCCAAAGAAAAAGCTTAGAACAACCTTCAAAACACCTGAAGAGCTTCTGATAGACAAGATTAGAAGAAAGTGTAAAGAATTTCACTAAGAACCCTAGACATCCAGACACTATGGCACTCAGCTTTTTTTTTTGTCTCACACTTTCAGGCTATGACCACGTCAAACACTAGACAGCTAAATTTGGTAAATTAAAGGTCTAGTTTGTACTACACTTCAACTTTAAATACCCTATTTAGAAACAGATGAAGACCCAGGACACGCTGGAGGGACTGTTTCTCGGCTGGCCTCAGAACGCCTAGGGATTCCTCTGGAGGAGCTGGTCCAAGTCTATGTGTGTGTGTGTGTGTGTGTGTGTGTGTGTGTGGACAATGGATGGATGGGTGGTTACCATAAAAACAGAATGCTTCTTTTGGCTACTTTGCTTTTAAACGTCATGCTGTCAAACAGGTGTGAGAAATTTGTTTGTGAGCTTCAAAAGCTCCATAAAGTGCTGCACTAGAGATCATCTTTACCTGGTCTCCACACAATTCAGTTCTGATAAGCCTCCACCACTGCAAGCTGGGGTAATGATACAGCTGGAATTATCAAAGCTGGAATCAGTGCTTTATATTGGTGTTTAAAATGTAGACATAAACCTGAACAGACAGGTGCTCTGTAATCTCAAAATCAGAAGCTTCTGAAAATGTCATGTAAAAACCCATTAGTGTGTCCTGTGTTTTCTCCACTAAAAGCTGGAATAATTTATCTGTACACATACCGTCAGTCCTGGCAGCCCATCCTGCCTGACTTCTCACCACTTCATCTTTCTCAGTAGTAAACTCAGTTATTTTGTTGCTACAAGGCTACCAGAGGGTTTATTCCTAAAATGTCTTTTAAATCATTTCAATGTCGGGGGGCTAAATTAAAGCTGAAGAACGTTTTTATATTTTATTTGGTTAAAACTTTTGATCTGTTCATAAATGACTTCAAAGCAGTTATACATCTCATTAATATCTTGACTTTCTGCTTCATAACAATTTTGGCATCCATGCATTTTGAACCACTTATATCATTAATCTTTTCAAATGTGTGATTTAAAGCATGACCCTGAATTAAAAATGTGGATATAATAGGGGAATAGCATCGTGCAGCGACATGCACCCTGCAACTGCAGCCCACAAGTGCAGATGAAATGTCAGAACACAGCTCTCTGCAAAAGCTTCCAAATGCCTTGGGCTACCACATGGGCAAATGTTAATACATTTCATCAGGCTTTTATGTGTTAAAACGAGACAAGGCAACACCATTCCAGCTCAAAATATTATCCAAGTTGTCGATTGATTGTGAAAATCCTTCTCGAGGTGCGGTGTTAAAAATCAAAGATTTGGCTGTCTAAACACCATCTTTGTATAATACCTGATGTGCTGTGCAAAAATTGGAACAAAACTGAAATAAAAAGTGTCACAAGATTTATGCAGAATCACAACAAAAAATGTTCTTATGACAATCTGCCTCATCAGCATATGCTTATATTAATGTGTGAAACAGATCTGAAATTTGTTACAACCTTTCTGCTGCACTCTTGTTTCAGTAATCTTCTATGATTTAAGTCTGATTGTTGACTTATAAAAAGTATGTAAAAAATAAATTTCCGGTGCTCAGGCAGTAGAAAGCATTAGCAAATTGTTCCTCTACAGCATAAACCAAGTGATGGACACAGTTATCTCAACACTGCATTTTTATTTTTTTTACATTTATGGTATCATGTCACGGGACGCAACTATGAGACACAATGATTCCAATTTAAACAAAATGAACTTGAAACTGATCCAAGTGGGCTGTTTAAAAAAGCTGAAAATGATAACAAATATGGTCACTTTTAGTCAATAGATCCACGTTTTTTTTCCCACTCAGTGGATTGAAATGATTCTTCAAGTCGGTGTCATGAAAATCTCTAGCTTTAGCGGCCTCTCCATAACAAACAGTGCGCACGAAGCTGTCAGTAAGCAGTAATAATCATTTCACATCAGCAGCTCTACACTTTTCTTTTTCCAAAACTATTTTGTCAAGAAGTCAAGAAGAAGCTGAACTATGAACACTTACTCTTTATGTCAAGCTCAAAAACAAACAAACAAACAAACAAAAAAAAAAAGACTAGTTTTTCCTAAAATAAGGCCACCGCTGGTTTGAAATGATGAATTGATTGGTTGCTTGTTGTGATGCAGTAGGTTTTTTATGTCAGTCAGGATGGAGCTCCTCTATGGTTTTGAAGCGTTTTGCATTCTCAGCCGCCTCCTGGCCAAGGCCTCCTGCTTCTTCCTCTCGATCTCAGCTGCGGTGCACTTCGCTGTGGTCTGGCTGGTGACAAACACTAGAACAAACCAAAGAACAGAAAGGACATATCCATGTGAAAAAAAAAAGGAAAAAAAAAAGAGACCAAAATAACTATCAAGAAAACTGGCATTACGACTGATTTGAAATCTTACAGTCCCTAGATAAAATACGTTATCCTATTTTCATGTAACGGCCACAAAATTCAGTGAGCTTCATTGAGGTTTTCTGCGACAGCGCGACGCAAAGTTGAGCATAATTGTAAAGTCGTAGAAAAATAACAGCTTTTACAAAAACAAACAAAGGATCTAAAAAGTGTGACTTGCATCGTTTATTCTGATAGCCCTAAAATAAAACCAGGGCAACCAATTACCGTCAAACGTCAGCAAAGTGGTAAAAAGTCCACCTAAATTCAGCTGTTCTGTTTCTGACCTCAGATGATTGTTAAAGACAGAGGTCCATGTGACTTTGGAGGAGCTGCAGCGAGTCACCACTCAGGTGAGATAAGTTGTGGACGAACAGCTAGAAACCTACAACAAGTCCCAGTTTGCCACAAGCTGAGTAGGGGACACACTACACTGCATTCGACCCTGAATGCACCATCCAATACGGGCGGAACATGGTGGTGGCGGCATCATGCTGTGGCCATGCTTTTCTCCAGTAGGGACAGCGAAGCTGACGAGAAGACACGAAACAAAGAGATATTTGACGATAATCTATCATAGATCATAGAGGACGTTCACTTCCCAGAAGAAAACGACCCTCAACATGCAGCCAGAGCTACAACAGAATCATTTAGATCAAATCATATTCATATAGTAGACTGGTCCAGTCAAAGCCCAACCATACCTACAGTACAGACCAAAAGTTTGGACACACCTTCTCATTCAAAAAGTTTTCTTTATTTTCATGACTATGAAAATTGTAGTTTCACACTGAAGGCATCAAAACTATGAATGAATACATGTGGAATTATATACTTAACAAAAAAGTGTGAAACTGAAAATATTTCATATTCTAGGTTCTTCAAAGTAGCCACCTTTTGCTTTGATTACTGCTTTGCACACTCTTGGCATTCTCTTGATGAGCTTCAAGAGGTAGTCACCTGAAATGGTTTTCCAACAGTCTTGAAGGAGTTCCCAGAGATGCTTAGCACTTGTTGGCCCTTTTGCCTTCACTCTGTGGTCCAGCTCACCCCAAACCATCTCGATTGGGTTCAGGTCCGGTGACTGTGGAGGCCAGGTCATCTGGCGCAGCACCCCATAACTCTCCTTCTTGGTCAAATAGCCCTTACACAGGCTGGAGGTGTGTTTGGGGTCATTGTCCTGTTGAAAAATAAATGATGGTCCAACTAAACGCAAACCGGATGGAATAGCATGCCCCTGCAAGAGGCTGTGGTAGCCACGCTGGTTTAGTATGCCTTCAATTTTGAATAAATCCCTAACAGTGTCACCAGCAAAGCACCCCCACACCATCACACCTCCTCCTCCATGCTTCACGGTGGGAACCAGGCATGTAGAGTCCATCCATTCACCTTTTCTGCGTCGCACAAAGACACGGTGGTTGGAACCAAAGATCTCACATTTGGGCTCATCAGACCAAAGCACATATTTCCACTGGTCTAGTGTCCATCCCTTGTGTTTTTTAGCCCAAACAAGTCTCGTCTGCTTGTTGCCTGTCCTTAGCAGTGGTTTCCTAGCAGCTATTCTACCATGAACGCATGATTCACACAGTCTCCTCTTAAAAGTTGTTCTAGAGATGTGTCTGCTGCTAGAACTCTGTGTGGCATTGACCTGGTCTCTAATCTGAGCTGCTGTTAACCTGTGATTTCTGAGGCTGGTGACTCGGATGAACTTATTCTCCGAAAGCAGAGGTGACTCTTGGTCTTCCTTTCCTGGGGCGGTCCTCGTGTGAGCCAGTTTCTTTGTAGCGCTTGATGGCTTTTGTGACTGCACTTTGGGGACACTTTCAAAGTTTTCCCAATTTCTCGGACTGACTGACCTTCATTTCTTAAAGTAATGATGGCCACTCGTTTTTGTTTACTTAGCTGCTTTTTTCTTGCCATAATACAAATTCTAACAGTCTATTCAGTAGCACTATCAGCTGTGTATCCACCTGACTTCTGCACAACACAACTGATGGTCCCAACCCCATTTATAAGGCAAGAAATCCCACTTATTAAACCTGACAGGGCACACCTGGGATGTGAAAACCATTTCAGGTGACTACCTCTTAAAGCTCATCAAGAGAATGTCAAGAGTGTGCAAAGCAGTAATCAAAGCAAAAGGTGGCTACTTTGAGCAACCTAGAATATGACATATTTTCAGTCGTTTCACACTTTGATGTTAAATATATAATTCCACATGTGTTAATTCATAGTTTTGATGCCTTCAGTGTAAATTTACAATTTTCATAGTCATGAAAATAAAGAAAACTCTTTGAATGAGAAGGTGTGTCAAAACTTTTAGGTCTGTAATGTATATCTAATTGAGAATCTGTGGCAAAACTTTAAGAGATGCCTTTCATCCAATTGGACAACGTTTGAGCTATTTTCAATTCAATTCAAGATTTGTTTATTTATCCCAATGGGAAATTAAATATTGTAACTCATATCATCCAAGTATCTTTAAAGAGTCGTTGTGGATGGTGATGCTGTGGGCAGTAAGGATCTTCGGTAGCAGTCAGTCTTGCAACGAATCTAACGAGGCCTCTGACTGAAGACTGACGCTGTGTGACAGCTCAATTTTCGGGCAGCAGAAATGATATTTTACCATAACATCTCCTGGATGACACCATTGATTGTTGGCAAGCACTGCTAATCCACCTCATTCGCTATTGCCGTTCCTCTTTAAATTCCTGTCTGACTGTATGGTTGTAAAGCCAGGCAGAGAGACGTTGGAGTGAGGGATACGATCCTTACCCGTTATGATTGGTGAAAGAAATGCTTTGAACGTCCTCATCCTCTCTCTGCTCTTTGATCCAGCTCTGCATCCATGAAGCCCTCCTTTTAAACTCCTCTGGGATTTGGGCTCAAAGTTCAGGCATTATTTGAGCTTTTTAAAATGCTAATCAGCAGCTCCCAGATGTAAAAACAAGTTGAAAATAAGAACGGGAACATAGTTTCGGTCTCTGATGATGACCTCTAGATCCACGTGAAAAGTTATAACTCAGAGAGCTAAATGCAAATGCATGCCACACTTTTCAGATTTTTTGATGTAAAAAAAAAATTGTAAACGTCATTTTATTTTTCTCCCACCTCACAATTATTATATTAACAAAGGGGTATGAATACTTTTGTAACACACTGTGATTAGGTTGTTGAGGTTTGGAGTTGTGTTTAACTCGTTAAACATAAATCTTATTCTGACATCTTACCTTTGTTGCTTATGATGGCCGAGTCCGACACATTTCTCTTGAACGCTGCATGCTGGGGCTTGGGGTATAGAGGAGGTTCACTTTCGGCCTGAAAAGCTCTGGAGAAATCCCCACCATGGTTAAACTTTCCAAGACCGACATGGCCACATGGGAAGCTTTGAGAAATTCCCGATTTGTGGTCGCCACCTTTCAAAGGAATGCTCCATCCTCTGTAGTTTCTGGTTTCGCAGCTAGTAACCGGTAGTGAGTTCCAACGAACGAAGGAACCCGACGATCGTCTGTTTGCGCTGACATCAGAACTCCCGGAGGATTCCGCGTTGACTTGAAGAAGATCTGTGGTGGTCTGGTGTCTGTCTTTAGGCCCTTTTTGGTTTTCCTCACAGTTTTCTGGACTCATTTTCTTCGGCTGGCTGTTGGAAATCCTCTCCACGCTGTCGCATACCTGGTAGAGGAGGGCATCATCATCTCCATCGTCCCATAAACTGTCTGAAACGTCCTTAACAGGAGAGGCCTGCAACAAAAGCTTCACCCCGTTACCGACTTTGTCGGGTTGGGGGTTTGAGGTCGTCTTTCTGGTAACGGGTTTCTGCTCCGCGCCCTTTGCTTTTGGTTGTATAACAGTGAAGACGGACTTTGAAGCTTCCTTATCCAGCCTGGTCTGGAAGTGAGGGTTGGGTTCCAACTTGAAAGTGCTTCGGTTTGTAGTTTTGGGTTTGGGACACAGTTCCTGCAACGAACCGAAGAGGTTCTCCAAAGGTTTATGTGCGGGGTCCAGACTCGTAGACGGCTGGTGAACAGAGGCTAACTTCTTAGTGTTTGTGTGAGACTTCGCCGACGTCTTGGGATTAACATCAGGGGGGTGGTTTGGATCCTGCGTCAGCGCCAGGATCAAGGAGTCATTGAGTAGGTCATCGTTGTCCCAGTCATCCTCAAAGTCGACCACATTTTTTGTAGATTGCTTATCTGCTGGTTTAGGCCCTAACTGTCTGCGGCCAGCGAAGGCGAGAGGTTCAGGTTGGGCCTTCGGGTCCTGGGAAGAGACGGAGCCCTCGCTCAACCTGCCGCTGACTCCCTGAGTGGACGAGTCAAACAGAGCCTGCAGCTCCGCCTCCGCCTGCTCCGACGAGGACGGACACTTTGGGTGCCTCACGATGCTTCCCGAGGCGCTCACAGCTCCGCGAGGTTTATCCGCGGCGGTATTCACCTGGACTGAGGTCTCCTCGTCTTGCTGCATGTTTTCATCAAACTGCTTGGCAAGTTTCATGAGGTCCTCCACGCTGCTCTGTCTGTTCGGGGTGATACAAGCATTAGGTGGAAAGAGTGAGTGGGACTTCTAGGAAGAAACGTGTGAAGCAGAGAGCGCCGCAGGATTACACACCGGGAAGACCTCTTCCTGACTCGTTGCTTGGGAACATCGGGAGTGCAAGGGATCGCTCCATCGTCGATCCAGTGTAGCAACGATGAGTCAGGCACTTTGGGTTTTATGTTCTATAAAAGACACAAGTTTCAGAAACCCCGGTCGGACGTTTTTCAGACTGATGATGAATGCAGTTTTGAAGAGGAGGATAAAACAGCTGACCTTCGGAGCGATGCGGTTCACGATATCAGAGATCTCCACAGCTCTGGTGTTCTTGTTCCCTGAACCTAAAAGGATGAAATAGGACAGATATAAGCGGAGCTGCACAGTGAACCTCCATCCTAATACAAAATACTTTTTAGGTAAATGATGGTCGCTTTATCACCGACTCATACAGCAGCCTCCACCCCCGCTGCCATCCATAGTAAAGCGGTGCAAAACGCCTTAAGATAAATGCAACTTTAAATGCAGTGAGATACCCTCGCACTCATAAAGAAAGATCCAACCATGTGAAGAAATAACTGGAACAAAATGACTGATGCCGCACTTATCGGCAGCACAGCTGTCATTTCATTTCACACGTGATCAGATTGGTCTCGAAAGCTTTTTCACTTAATCATTGAAATCGTACTCTGACCGGTGCTTTTTATTTGTTTCCTCGGGTCGTCTTTGACTTACATTTGATTGATGATCTGAAACCTTTACGTGTGTGTGTGTGTGTGTGGGGGGGGGAAATCCTGAAAACTGAAGAAATTTGTGGAGGCGGCGAATATTTTTTTATGACGAAGTATTTTACGTGGATCGTCAGGGGGTTCAGCAGCTGTGGGAATCGTGGATTTGATCTCGTTGCTTGATAAAGAGATTTGCACCAACTGAATTACTATTCTTAAAAAAAAACAAAAAACTGTTGGATGTTTGTTAGGTTATGTTACTGCAATACAATACGAATTCATTTTAAGACTTTTTACACATCTCTACCAAACTTCTCCATAATAGAACTTTGTTTTTAGAACCTTTGTTTTTATTTTGGAGCAGCTACAAGTACAGCTTCATCACATAGTTGTAGTGGTTTTTGTTCCTTATTTTAAAAAGAGAAACTCGTATAATACAGAAATCCACTACGGATTGCATCCACCAGGCTTTAATCCGTTACACAACCATGTGAAATACTTCTAGCCTTTAAGTCTAGTCATTTTGACGATTTTGGCTTATAGATAATACAAACCTTACATTCAGTGTCTCAGAAAATTGGAACTGACAACTGACAGCACAAAGCTTTTCTCCTTGAGAGTGCAGCCTGGATCAGTTTCACTGCCAACATGGTGCTTCAGTTTGTTTTCAAGAGTTCCTGGATTTGCTTTGTGCTTTTCAGTATTGGAGCCTGTTTTCCTGCAAGAAAAAGTCAAACGGATGCTGGTTACCCCTCTGGAGGCTCTCACCACAGGAGAGGTGGCGCTGACTCCAGTGGCGGTGCTTCCTTTAGTCTTGGGACAGGCTCTGGTGGTGCCTTCTCTGGTTCTGGATCTAATGTGGGCTCTTCAGCTGCACAGGATGCAGGACTTTCATAAATGATTGCTGCCCTACTGCTCCTGAGCCCCTACGGTAGTCGTCCTCTCCTTCAGTCTCACTGGAGCTCTCCCCAGGTTCCTCTGGGAATGGTTGCAACCCGCCCCGTGTACCCTTCATCCTTCATCGTCCACACTGACAGCGGCTACCAGCGTGCACGAGACTTCCGTTCTGACTCCAAATACACCCAGGATATATTTGACAACATTCCTCAACCTGGAACCCCAAAGAACCCAGGGTCTGGGTCTAAAGGACACCAGAAGCTCTGAGGTGAAACTGACTGGCCGCTCAGACCTTGGTGACATGGAGGTTGAATCTGGACAATAAACTTAAACTAACTTAAAGAAAAAAGAAAAAAGAAAATTGGAACTGAAATATTGGCAACTCCTGGTGTCACACCCTAATCAGCTACTCAACTTCCCGAGCCTCTAAATGGTCTCTCAGTCTGGGTCACTATAGGCGACACAATCGTGGGTGAAGATCGCTGTCACTGACACCACTGAAGCCTACTCACGGAAAGTTGAGTGAGAGGAAAAACACGGTTGCAAGAGGAGCTCCAACCATGTATTCAGTGCACTTCAATGTGAGCATACGTTTCAGAAGCCTGACATTTCCGTTTAAAATATCCAGTTTTTTATTGATCTTATTTAAGCTTCTAAATTTCCTAACACTGAATTTTGGGTTTTCATTACCATAATGATCAAAATTACAAGAAAAAAAAAAGGTTTTAGTTACTTCATTCATGAATATGAGCTTCACCTTTTTTTATTGTAACATTCCAGTTCGGTGCCCTACTACACCTGACAGCTGTGAGATTCCTCACCTGTCTGAGTTGGGGATGCGCCATCCCAGAAAATGTCCTGGGAAGCCTCCGCGTCTCCTGGAGACTCTGCGTTGTTAGAACCAGGGAATCTGCTGCTGCCGCCTCTGAGCCGAGGACTCTGCAGATCTGTGCAAATGGTGCAAAGGAGTCGAGTGTTACACAGAGGTCATTTGTGACTATATTACCTGAAACTTAAAAAAAAAAAAAAAAAAAGAAGAAGAAGACAAAAAGTGATCCAACTTAGAACAATGTGACCAACATGTATTATTACAGCCCCTTGGTTCGTTTGTTTATAGAAGTAAGCGCAGAAACAGTTCCTGTTATTGAGGCTTGCCACAATGACCGATGCTCGTGTGCACCTGCACACTTGATCTACTCACGCCACATCGCCTGGAATTGATATGACCGGATTAGAGTGAAAAAGTTAACTTTCGGACATCAACAGGAGCCTTGACCTCTCCTTTAGTCTCCTGATGTTTTCAGATCATCTCATGGCCGGTTGTTCTCACCGTTCCACCCAGGTGATGTTGCTGTGGCAGCCATCAGCTGTGCGCCTCTACCGCTCTGTCTTTTGTTGCGGTCAACTTCAGAGATTTTCCTCCACAGCTCAGAGAACTCAGGGCTGCCAGCAGCAGCAGCAGCAGCAGGAGCAGCAGCAGCTTCTGTCCCCGGCTCCATCATGGCTCGCCGTCACGGCAACAGTCCCGGTTACCATTATTCTGTTAATTGTTTCTGGGGACGACCGGAGGACCGACAACAGCGCGGCAAGCGACGGGTTACGCTCGCAAAGTCTCTGGTTTGTTGGGATTTTACCTGACTCACTCATTCGCAGCGAGCCGCCATGATGTTTGGCCGTGACGTCAACAAACTACGGATGCCGATTTGGTTTTGACTCTGAGGTGTGGGGAAGACACGGAGCCACACGGAGCTCATTCGACCCGTGAACTCAAAAGGCTGCTGTTTTTTTAGTATACAGATGAAACTTGAAAAATTAGAATATCGTGCAAAAGTTTATTAATGTCGGTAATTTAACTTAAAAGGTGAAACTAAAATATTATATAGAATCATTACATGTGAAGCGAGATATGTCAAGGTTTTATTTGTTATAATTTTGATGATTATGGCTTACAGCTTATGAAAAGCCCAAATTCAAAATTTTAGAAAATTAGAATATAGGCTAACATGAAATCAATAAAACAAATATTTTAAACAGAGAAATGACAGACCTCTGAAAAGTATAATCATGCATATGTACTCAGTACTTGGTTTCGGCCCCTTTGGCATCAATTACTTCCTCAATGCGGTGCAGCATGGATGCTATCAGCCTGTGGCACTGCTGAGGTGTTATGGAAGACCAGGATGCTTCAATAGCAACATTCAGTTCTTCTGCATTGTTCGGTCTCATGTCTCTCATCTTTCTCTTGGCAATGCCCCATAGATTCTCTATGGGGTTCAGATCAGGTCAGTTTGCTGGCCAATCAAGTAGGCTACAGTAATCCCATGGTCGTTGAACCAGGTTTTGGTACTTTTGGCAGTGTTGGTAGGTGCCAAGTCGTGCTGGAAAATCAAGTCAGCATCTCCATAAAGCTCAACTGCAGAAGCATGAAGTGCTCCAAAATGTCCTGTTAGATGGCTGTGTTGACTCTGGACTTAAAGCACAGTGGACCAACACCAGCAGATAATATGGCTCCCCAAATCAACACAGACTGTGGAAACTTCGCACTGGACTTCAAGCATCTTGGATTGTGTGTCTCTCTATTCTACCTGCAGACTCTGGGACCCTGGTTTCCGAATGAGATGCAAAAGCTGCAGCTCTTTTTCTCTTTAGCCTAGTTAAGACGCTTCTGACAATCCTCTCCAGGGTGCGGTCATCCCTGCTGCTTGTGCCCCTTTTCTTCCACACTTTTCCCTTCCACATAACTTTCTATTAATGTGTAATTGTTAGCTATACTCATCAAAATTGTACAATATAAAGACTTCAAACTTTACACTTTACAAGAAAAGCCATTTCAATACAATCATACAAACATTCCAATCAGTTTCAATGTTTTCTTATATATATATATATATATATATATATATATATATATATATATATATATATATATATATATATATATATATATATATATATATATATATATATCCCAGGAGATTGGATCGAGTCATTGACTTGACTTGATTTATTTAGTACTGAATAAAGTGTTGAGCTTTGAGCTAAAGTCATGATCAAACTTCTGGGGCTGTACTGTATGTATAGGCCACTCTAAATAATGTTGTTTACCATATTCTAAGATTATTTCCATCTAACTTTAAGCGCACAAAAGCACATGCAATCAATTACACCATGTCAAGCATCATCAAATAAAGTGAAACTAAAATTCTAAATGAATAATTACAAAAAAAATTAAACATGTCCCTTAAAAACACTTTGTACGTATAAAAGTGAGTGTACACAGCTCTATCAAAGTGTAAAATGACCTAAGGTGTGCATGCCCAATGCTCTGTTTCGGCAGTCATTCTTCTTTGGTATCAATCCAGCATGCTACATCTTTTCGACAATATCTGCACACTCTGCCTTGCAAAAGTTCTTGAGATCTTTTGAATTGTTGGGACATCTTTAGTTCACAGCTCGCTGGGTTAAACAGATTTTCTGTTAAGTTTGCTTCTGGACTCTAAAACCTTATTTTTTTGTGGATTTGAATGCATACTTAGACTCTTTGTAATACTGAAAACAAACAAACAAACAAACAAGGAAACACAATTCATTTGAATAAAAAGGTAATATAAACTCTTTTTCCCTAATTGAAAAAATACTAACTATTTAACTCCAAATCTTTCGGAAGTCTTTCCTCAGTGGCTCTCAGATGTGCACACGTTTTGAGACTTAAAAAATAGGAGCCTGATAAATAATAAGTTATCTCCAAAATTATTCCACCTCTAATGCAGCATAGTATATCATATACAATAAAATCAAAATAAGCAACGATCTGTTTGGAGGATAAAAAACTGCACACCTTTTAAGAAATAATTAGTTGAATCACATTTTAATCGAATTTCAGCATTCATTCTCCTTTGGTGTTAGTCTGTCTACATCCCACATGTTGTATTGGCTATATCTGCCCACTTTGTCTTTCCAAAGTTCTCAAAATCAATCAGATTGTGCGGAAATGTCTTGTCCACAGCTCTCTTCGTTTGATCTAATTATATTCTGAACTCTGGCTAAACCATTCCAAAACTTTCAATACAACAGATTTCTTTCTGAGACTGCAGGTTTGCTGTTGGCTCTAAGAGTTTTTAAAAGGGCCGATCTTTTAGGTATCAGGTTAATCTCCTGTGGAACCAGCTTCCAGGTTTTGTCATTCAGTGAGGCAGACAGACAACATGTTTACTCATAGGACCAGGCTTAAATCATTCTCTCTTTTTTTCTTTTGATAAAGCTTATAGTTATAGAGGCTCGTTATGTTATCCTGAGCTGTCCCTATAGTTATGCTGCCATAGACTTAGTCTGCTGAAGGACATCCTGATCACTTTCGTGGCTCTGCTACTTTCTCCTACTACTCTCCAATTATGAATCGTCGGCAATTATTGCATCCATGGACTTTATTTTCTCTCTTTATTTTATTCCTTTGCATAGAAGAAACATTCCGGAATTGCGCCGCTCAAGGTGGCAGCATGTTGGAGTAGCTCTGTTACTTTGGTTCATATTTTTTTTCTTTTTAAAACTTTAATTCTTCCATTTTTGGTAGAAACATTGTTTTTGTGGACAACTGTTCTCTCTGGTTTTGAATGCTGTGCAGCTGGAAGGATTTTTGCTGATACTTTTTATTTTTGGACATTTGTTATGATGCATAACCATGGCAACAAGGTGGTTTACAACTGGCAGCAGCTGATTAACATCACAAAAGCTCAAATAAGACCTCAACTACAGCCACAAAACCCTGATGAGTTGAAAAGAAGACGCCATAGATCCAGAGCATCCTCTACATCAGACAACTACAGAGCGTCTTCAGTCAGAGGCTTCTTCAGATCTGCAGAGCGCTACAAGAGATCATCCCTACCCACAGCCATCAGCATCTACAACAAATATTTGAAGGAACTTGCATAATGAGTTACAACAACGTTTAATTTCCCTTTGGGATTAATAAAGTAATTTTGAATTTGAATTGAATTTGAAACATCTAATCCAACATTTCTAGAGGCGGCCATTGGCTGAGCTATTGCTGCCAGTATACGTCATGTTCTTTATCTATAGATGATAAAGTTGGTCCTGTATTCCTTTGCTTAACCCTGTTTCACACAGCTGGAAGAGCTATCGCTGTGCCTAACTATATACTGTCCTTTTTTATCCCACAGATTTTACTACTTCATCTTATAAATTTGGTTGAGTCTCTGTCCTAGATGAAGCCACTGAAAAAGCTACTGCTGAAGTTATGGTTCCATTTTTCTTTCACATGGAAAGTACTCCTTGACCAGAGCTGTGTGTGTTTTCTGTGTATGCTCTTGTCTTTTCAAACCCCCTGTTACTCGTGGCAGATGACCACTAACGCTGAGCTAGGCTCTGCTGGAGGTTTCTAACTGTTGAAAGAGAGTTGTTTCTTTTAACCTTTGCCAAATGCACGCTCAGTATTAGGGATAGATGTAAAGTTAATCAATGCACTCAATGCAATTGGTTAGGTGTCCTTAGATAAAGTGGTTTTGCAAAACTGACACAATAAACTGAACTTGGATGTATAAATGGGATCGGTTTGTTTTGAAAAGTGTCTTGAGATAACATAACGTTGTGAATCGGTGCTATAGAAATAGTTAAGGTTTGGTTCCATCAGATTATAACACGTTCTAGAAACCTATATATTGTTGAGTGTTTTAGAGAGGTCTGGGTGCTTTGTTAAGATTGGTCTTCTGACTTGCAACCCTATTTCTTAATCCAAACATATGGAGAACATTAGAAGATTGTCACTTGTGGAAATTGCTGACGTTCCTTCAGTGTCGCTGCCTGTCTCTTTGGAGCCTCGTTGACTATATTTTTTCGTGTCTCTTTATCAATTTTGGAACAATTATTCAGTAATTGTCACTGTTGTCTCATATGTTCTATATTCACTAATGGGTGTCTTCTCTGTGGCAAAGTTTGTATATCTAAAGATAATATTGTGTATGTTTTTGTGTCCTTCCAATGACTGATACCTTTTATTCAAAACTGTGAGATCATTAGGATTTTTTTTGAAACCTCTCTAAAGACAGTGGTTTTAGTTAAAAAATGCAAATGCGATAAAAATGTGGCAAAAATTGACTAGGACAGCTTAACTTTCTTTTAGGGAAATCCCATTCACTACAAATGAGTGCTAAAGGTAAAGCATGTCTCAGTTTTAAAGTCACGATTCGGTGTGTTTTCGGTACGCTTCAATCAGGACAAACACATGTATTTCTTTTTCCATAAACTTTTTTTGTACAATTTTTCCCTAAATGCACCTTAAAGGTTCAGCTATTGGGATATCCCCTTTCCTCAGAGTGCATCCTGCAACATGTCTGCTTTTCTTTCTTTCTTTCTTTCTTTCTTTCTTTCTTTCTTTCTTTCTTTCTTTCTTTCTTTCTTTCTTTCTTTCTTTCTTTCTTTCTTTCTTTCTTTCTTTCTTTCTTTCTTTCTTTCTTTCTTTCTTTCTTTCTTTCTTGTCACTGAAGCTGAATAGGAAAGGATTGGCGAGTCCAAGCTGTTTTGTTTTGGTTTTGCAGACTCTGTACACTTGGCTCTACACATAAACATTCTGCATGCGTTCAGCTTTAAAACAGCTGTGTATTTGTTTGGTACACGTTTGTGACGAACCTAAAGGGCTGTACTGAAGGTTTCTGGTATGTTTTCATGTCACCACAGTGGAAAGAAAAGCAATCAAACTAGTTGTAGACTATTGTTTTCTAATCCCAGTGGATCTGCTCAATTTTTGTACCTCTTAGGATGTCACAATTCAAACAGCACAAAACAGAGCGGTGCTTTTCAATGAATTTATATTCTTGGCAATAGAAATCCACACTTTAATCCTCAGCTGTGTTTTTACAGTAAATTTGATAGTGTAAAAAAATACATGGCTGACTGTATCTTTAACTCTCTCATGTCCAAACTGTATCCAGAAGCATTTGATACATGCAAATACATGATACATGATCATTTTTATTAAAAACACCCGAAAGGTGAACAATTCTAACTGGTTTAATGTAAACTGTTTAAAGCGGTTGGAGACTCCTAGACCCTGTGGATAATACTGACTCAGTTATTACTGTAGGTCTTGTATTTTTATTAAAAGTAATAATTAATTCATGCTTTTTATTTACGTTTGTTTGCATAAACATACTTTCAGTTGCATCTGTTACACCCAAATCAATTGGCTTCTATGCTGACAAGGTTTCCACAGAAAGGTTGTAAATAAACTGTTATTATTGCATAACGTCCATGTTTTTATAGATGCCATCTTCTTTTTCTTATCTCTGAAAGCAGGCAAGTAATCAGTGTTGTTTATTTAATGTTATGCAATTTCACTTATGATTTTAGTGATAACAAAATATTTGGTTCATCCTAAGAAAAAATATCTTCTGTGGTGCTTCTGTGAAGGAACAAAAATTCTAGACTTCAACTAATTGGTATTAATTGAATTTTTTTTCTGTAATTGTTTTTTTTTAAAATTATGTAAATGAGTTCAAATTTCTGAATTCAGACGTGAAACAGTTTCTTGTGAAGTATGTGTTTCACCAGAATGTTTATTTAGCTTTGCTGTTTTCAACTGGTTTAATCATTTGTTTTTTTCAATCTTACAAATTATCAATTTCAGTGCAAGATAACTGCCTGCAGAGCAATTTCCTGAAAAAATCACTAGATGGTGCTTGCAGCCCTTCTTGATCTTTTCTGTACTGTACATGCTTATGTGTCTGTGCATGTGTGCCTTGCTACATGAGGGGATACAGTAAGAAACAGTCCATAAAAACTGGATGCAGATTTTGTAAAAAAAAAAAAAAAAAAATCTTTCATTTAGATTCTGTGCTGCGGTGAAACAATTTAGCATAGACAACACAGACCCGTGTGCACTCTCAAGCTGCGGTAAATTACTGGCCTTGATTATACTTGATTCTGCTTTGATTGTTTTCATTTGGAAGCAGTTTATCAGTACAGAGAAACTGAAACACCAATCAGCCGTGTTGCTTTGATAGGACGCCAGCAACTGTTATGAACAGATGACTTGGTGTTCATGCTTCGACTTCCACAGTTAAAGCATAATTCTTCCTTTATCAAAACATCAGTGGATACTTAGGAACATGTGTTGATAAAATTCACAAGAGCTGAAAGAAAAGGAAATGCATGTCATCCCTGAGGTATTCCTAGTAGCACTACCAAGGGTGATGCAAATTTCATGGATCCTTAACCGGTCCCCTGCTGGCCAGATAGCCTTAAATGCTTTGTTAAGCGTTGATTTAAGGTGAGGAAAAGGTATATTGACTTTATTTGTTTAGTTATTAACCTTCTTATGCTACTGTAATACGAATTGTGTTTGTGTCCTTCATACAAAGCACCCCTTTTAGAATTCCAGATGTAGATAAAAAAAATTAGGAGGGTTACAATATTTCAAAATCTGAAAGGGGGTTGAAAGGGAGGCTGAAATTCAATTCAATTCAGTTAATTTATAAACCGATTCAAAACAGATGTCATCTCAAGGCACTTTACAAGACAATCATTTCAATACAAACATTTCAATCAGTTTATAGTTTAAGCTAGTTTGCTATTTAAGGAATCCTAGCAGATTGCATGGAGTCATTGACTAGCAGTTGCGCCCCGTCGATGCAGATTCCAACCACAGCAATCCCTCAGCAATCCCTCATACTGAGCAAGCATGTAGTGACAGTGGAGAGGAAAAACAAGCTTGTTCAAACATTGCAGCATTGCATTGCAGCCGCTCGAAACGTGTAACAAACAAAAAAAGATTCTTAGGAGGATATTTTTATTTTACTTTATTTTCTTTTTCTTTTTTTTTTTATCTAAATTTTAAGTTCCATTATAGCAACATACCAGAATAAAACTCTTTTAGATTTTTGGGTTTGGTGTGTCAGCCCCGGATTATTAGTGACCTTCCCATCTTGCCAACCTTTACAACATTTTCTGTTGCCGCCCCTGTGGTTTAGTGTTGTGAAAGGGGTTTTATTACAAAGAAAATCTGAAGTATGGACATAATCATGCTGTGTGGATAATCCAAATAATTAGGGGACTATAAATTTGTGGTTAGTGATTCTTAAAAAGGCAAATTAAACATTGAACATGTATAGTAAGCAACCAATGAATGATAAAAAATTTATTGTTAATTGAAACTTATGGAAAATATAAATACAATCTAAATATCACACCTAAAAACCAACATACCTCTGTATAACACTCAGCTGTAGAATTTCTAGCACTTTTTAAATTCACGACTATTTATTTATTACTTTTTTTAAATGTGTTGTTTCTTCTTTTCTCCATTTTTTATTTATAAAATACATAAATATCTTAGCTTGCCACTTCTGCAGTCATAAAAGTTAAATTTAAATTCAGTGTTTGATATATAAATCAATTGTAAAAAATGACCTAAAACAAGACAGAAAAGTCATGTTACGTTTATGTAAAAGAAGAATTACTCATAAAATAGAAATGACATTTTGATTAAGTGTTTAATATGTGAAATGAAATGATAAAAAAGTTTAAAAAAATAATTATGTGCTACCAAAGGTCAAAATAAATTATTTTATTTCAAAAACAAAAAATGGGTTGTTATTTTTTTTTTTTTATATAAGAACACTAAAACTATTCATATTTTCAACAGTGTGACTAAAATGCATAGCATATCTTTATCTGCTTTGGCACTGTCATCTTTTTAGGAGAAAAATAAAATCTTTTTTTTTTTCTTTACCTATTAATGTCTTACTTCAGTGAAACATGCCCATTGTGATACTTTAGAGACCAAACAGCACATTTCTGCCTAAAGGCCATTGTCATGTTAGCAGCGTAGCTGCTGTCAATGTTAAAGAGGTTAACTGGAACCGCCAGAATTGATGTAACAGTGATTTAATCAACAGTTAGCCACGTTTTTATGCCTCCCCTTAATGCATTCAGTTAATCTTGGGGGTATCCCCATTGCTCTGTGAAGCGAGCTGTGTCATATCACGCCGCAGCAAAAAATCCACACCCAGGGGGCACCGTCTCCTGCCCGTCGAAAAGTCACTGTAACACCCTCTGTCACACTGAATGTTAGCATTTCTCAGAAGTGATAGTTAGACCACAGCATAAAGGGCATGGATATGTCAGCTTGAATCTGAATATGAGCCATCAGCATGCCTCATGTTTTTTCTTTCTCCACCCCCCCCCCTCCTCTGCGAGATTTCCGTAACTGTGTCGAAGCAAAAAAAGGGCGAGAAAAAAAAAAAAAGAATCAGCCATAGGCTGCACAAGGCCGACAGAGGAATAAGGCATTCATGTATACTTTCCAAGCTGGTACTGTATGTTTCATTCCCAGAAGTCTGTCTTTTCACCTAACTGCCTACCCCCTTCTTCTATTTATTGGTTACGCCTGGGTTGTTTAGAGGCAATTAAGGAGCTAATTGTGGGGAATTCTGAGGACTGGGTATTATAGTAAAAAGTAAAGAGCTAATGGCTAATTGCCCAAGCAGCTGCTAGTGTTTATGAAGGAGGAGCGAACATGCCAAGGGATCTACCAGGCGTAGACAGCAATGAGAGCGAAGGTGTGTGTGTGTGTGTGTGTGCGTGTGTATGTGTGTGTATGCATGTACACTGTGAGGTAGCAAAGTCTCATCATTGCTGTGGATCTAAGGGACGATTCACTCTGGGCAGCTGCCAGTTGTGCGAGGAAACCAGGAGGATAAAAGCTAAACTCACAAAAGTGTCGGCATAAATAATAATCACCTCTGATGGCCTCTGATGATACAGCTCCAGTGTTTGTATGTAAAGGGTGCATCCCAATGTTTATAGCAACCCCCCTCCTCCCCCATACACACCCATCCTGTCAGACCCCCTTTGGGCTTGCGGTGCCTCGCGGATGACAGTTAGCATGTGGCAGAGCTCTCTGAAGTGGAAGGCTTCCAGGATCCTGGGTTACCGTGCCAGCTTCACCAAGCTGGGATTTCGCCCATTTCACAATGTCTGCCAAGGACTGTGAGCGAAAGCATTTGAAACAATGTGTAGTTCTGGATTGACAGATCAGTTGGCTTCGGCTGCATTTGGACGCAGCACGAGAAGGTTTGGTGTCTTCCTGAAAAGAATCCAAAAAAACATTCTTGGTCACATGAGGCAAAAAAAGGAACCGCTAAAGGGCATCCAACTGCGCTTTGTTCAAGCAGTTGAAGGCTGAGATTACAACAAGGAAGGAGCAAGGTGATGATAGAGTTAGGGGACACACCCATTTCATCCAATGCACCTACCTTTTAGCCATAGAGTTAGGAATGTCCCAAATGCTTTTGTGATGTAGGACGGTGAAGTGGTGGGCCCTTGAAATGGAGATTCTTCGGGGTAAAACTTAAAATGAAGGGTGAGGTTCACAAACAAAGAGCTGTAAATAGCATCTCATACCGCCATTTCATACTTTCTTCTGTTTCTACTACCATTTCGTACCTGTACGCAAAGCATTTTGTAGCCACACCTAACCATAGCATTGACGTTTATTTCTCATGCAGGTTGAGTATTTTGATGAATTAGAGAGTTAAATAATGATATAAATGCCCAAATCTCACATATTTATTTAATTGTATTTTGTTTAAAGAAAATTGTATTGGACCTTATTTCCACTGCTTCTTATACCCATTTGGAGCAGATGATACTTATAATATTTCAGAAATCTTGACACCGCCTCAAATCAAACTAGAAAAGGACTCAGAGAGCTCAGACTTCCGCCAAGGCAGGTCAGTCAAGCTCAGTCTACCCCCTCAGACGGTGATCCGCATTACCCCCAAAATCAAATCAGTTGCTTCTAGTCCTACTGCGGACATTTTTTGAAGACATCATCAAAATCCACCTTCAACTTTTTGAGTTATGTTGCTAACAGACAGGCAGACAGACAAAGAAACAAGCAATCCCTGGCAAAAATATAACCTCCTTGGCGGAGGTAAAGAAAAAAGTATAAAAGAACTCTTCTTCGTGTAGATATTGTTCATTAGATTCCCATATCCTTCCATTGTCCAATGGGCAGCTTGTAAAAAATCCACCAAAGGGGGTATGACATGGCTCCTTAGAATATATGAAATGATATGTTGTCTGTAGGCAATGCCTCACTGGAAGATAGCTCCTTTTCGTAGCGTTAAAAGTTGGGTATGAAAGCGGCAAAACTGCAAAAGCATAAAGAACCAAAATGGACAGAACCCAGATATTTGCTGTTGAATAGCATTTTATGATTAAATGGTGAAATGACTGGGTGTGAGTTTTGTGTGTGTGTAACATATGAAAAATATATTTTTTTATATGTTTCCTATGTCTCTCACAATTTCAGTTTAAAAATGTAGGTGATTTGAATGTACCATCAGCACAATCAAATGGTTCTAATGCTAGCAAACCAGACAATGGGCTGTCCCTACAAAATTGTGCTAATTGTAGATCACTTATGCTAAAAAAGTTTGGATATAAAAAAAACATAGGTAATGATTTTTTTTAAACATGAGATTTTGTCTTCATCTCACCTGCAATAAAAAATGCTTGGGCTCCTAATTTAGTATAGGTTCAGATAAGATGGTCCTGGAGGTTGAAGTTAGGTTACCTCGTTGGTTTGAAAGTGGGTCTGCAATCTCAAAAACCCCCAGAGTGGTGATAAAAACATTATTTTATGAACCTTTAAATAGTCAGCAGCGGTTATTTAGATAGAAGTCGATGGTTATTTACTGAGGAAATGGAGGGAACAGATGGTGCTGAATCAATGATCTTCCTGTGAGGACAAAACATGTAAAGCCTTACAGCAAGAGTAATTACATACAAACAATAAAAATGAATAAAACAGTGTTCAGTTAAACTGCTTTATACCCTGCTTTACTTTCAGACGATTGCTCTGACTGGAAGCACTTTACATGTTCTCTTCTCAGTATGTGTTTCACATAGGATGATCATTGTTGACGAACCACCATCTCCCAGTGTAAATATCATCAACTTCTGTTTAAGTAACCACCCAATGTGAACACGAGGATGATTTAAAGGTTCAACAGAGCAGTAGTTGGATAAAACACTATGACGTTTTCGAGATTAGAGTTGCTTCAAGATGATAGAAGTCCACTTTAGTCTTGGATCATCTCAGACGAGACACTAGTTTTAGCCTCCAGAACCAACCAGTCTGGATTTATATTAGATGAAGATTCAAAGAGAGTTTTCTACTGCAGGTATTGACTGCTCATAACCTTTCAAAAGAACCTCACTTGAAAAATCCAGTTTGATTGAAACCAGCAATGTGGATGGCATAGATTATCTTTGTAACAAAGATTAAACGAAAGAAATCTAGAAGTCAAGCAACACATATATTTTTTTCAAAAATCCCCTTTTTTAGGCTAACCTCTAAAACTTAATATCTGTAATGAAATAACATAAATTTAGTAGATCCAATTAACCTCGGTCTCGACCCCCTCAGGGCTTCACTTAACATAGATTCAACTTAAAGTTGGTTCCAGCGCCGCTCTAGGTGTTACAATTGAGCTTCAGTACCTCTCTGTTATCGTCAGTATATTGGCCATGTATGGGATATATACTGTGTTATGGTAAACTGATCCATATGCGATGGGTCATGTAACTTAAAAAGGGGGACCTCAAGGAGAGAGCCATTTTTCAGACCTGTAGGAAGTCTGGAGGGGTACAAAGGCAAGAGAGTAGAGAGATGCAGTGTTTCTGCACTCAGCAACCCACTCTGACTGCTCATTTATTCTGTTTATAATAGCAAAGCCGATGATAAATGTCCCGCAGAGTGCACATGTGCTAAAATATTCATCAATTGGAGTCGCCCTAATTTGCAGAGGAGGAAAGCCGATAAGTTCAACTGTGAGCAGCAGTCACGTTATATTTATATGAATATGCAAGACCATGGGTAGGGCATTAAGATTAATCTGGCACGCCTAGCGCTTTTACCCAGTTCCAACGTAGCGTCTCGTTTTAAGTGTGTGACAAAAAGGTGCGAATGTGGGAAACAAAGAGTGCTGAGCTCAGGAAGAGAGCTGTGATGGGAACTGAACCGCACATTCTTTAATGATGTTTCTAAAATTTCGTTATAAATGTAAAAAAAAAAAAATTAAATAAAATACAAAATCTGAACCTCAACAATCCTTCACTGATTAAAGGAAAACCAGGAGGCTGCTGCTGCTGCTTCCACTTTTCTCTGATGTTCCGACGTATATAATAACATAAAAACTGCCCTCTGATGTTTTGGTTTTGGAAAAATGTAATTTGTCACTATCACGAAAATCAAACCCCAAACCACATGGAAGGAGGAACTACTTGATTTGCCCGTTTTTTTTCTTTAAATCAGCAGAGAATTCCTCTGAGTTGGCAGCTTGCACAGTTTTCTGACTTTACTTTATTCATTCCCGTTTTGCCTTCTGGCCTCATCGCATGCTCTTCTACTTCGTCTCTGTCTTTCTCTCTCTCCCCCTGGTGAATTTTTCTGCTCCTTGCAGTTGTCTCTCTGTGTGCTTTTCTCACCTCCACTGCTCAGGTGTGCAGTGCCCTAGATGCTGTGGAGGAGGGAAAGACGTCGGGGGTTTTTCCATGTGTGTGCCCTACAGAGCCTCTCTCTCCTAGGGTAAGTCTGACAGGAAGTCAGCCAGATGGCACGGAGCAGGTCTGCAGCAGGTGACCCACCTCTCTGGAGGGACAGAATGCACAGTCAAATGCAAGGAGAAGGACAGGGAGGGAGAAAGGAGCTTAACATGAAAAGAAAGGAACAATGACAGATTCAAGCAGGGGTGTCTTTAAACATTCATTATAGATTACCTTGCTAGAATAAAACAATCAAACATAAAATATATTTTCCACCTGGTTAACCACACCCTAAAATTACATTTGTCTCTGCTCTAAAACTCCAAAAGTCTTATGAAGCGCTGAAAATTAACCAGTCTTCACCCTAGTACACAGAATCCTGCCGTTCCTGGTCTTGAACCGGGTTTCTGTGCAGCAGAGTAAAAACATGCATTTCTGTTTGAAACAAATATATTAGTTGGTATTTTTTTATTTTCATCCTTTTTTTTTCAGTAATGCTACAGGCCAAAAGTTACCAAAGGTGGTGCTTGGCTTACCTTTATGGTAATGAGAGGACATTTTTAGTATCCACAGTCTATAAGGTAAACACTTAGCTAATAAATTCTGATGAAAATTTGATACGTTTTAACTTACAAGATATGTTGGTCAGGCAAAAACCTATATTTGAAAAACATCATATAAGAATATATGAATAATTATCAAGTTAAAACCGAACTGAAAAAACTGAAGTGAATTAACTGAGTTCAGTAAGTAGCTAACTGCCATCAGCAATAGAAGCTAATAACCTCTTTCTTTACACTTTACTAACTTAACCAGTAAAGAACCATGTTTGTTAACAAGGTGTGCACACTACTATGTGTAGGCGTTTTAAAAGACACACCGTGGCGGCATATCAGGGTAATATTCTCAGCACTGTGTTTCTTATTATGAGTGTGTTGTGTCGGCACGGCGAGGCGCGAAAATTGCGGCATTCGCGCCGCAATGCTTGATAGTAATATTACCGCAATATTGCCGCAACACTGGACTTATGAATGAATATCACGCCTTGCCGCCAAAGAGGGTGATGTCATGCCTCGCTCTCAGTCTAATTGAAAATGTGAAAAGTTTTAGAACTACCCGAAATGTTTCAGCGAAGTCAGATGGTTTAACGGCAGTTCTATCAAGCACAATGAAAATGCATATAAACTTCTGAATATGAAGAAAATAACTAAAAAGCAAACTAAAAATTGGTCTCTGCCATTATTTTGGCATTTCGTTAATAGAATAAAAATGGACAAATCCTAACCGACCTAAAACAGGAAAAGTTTAGTCTTTGTCAGACAGTGAGAAAATTGTCAATGTATCTTTTTTTAGACAGCGTATGTAGGCATCCAGTTTCCAATGTATATTTGTGTAACCAGCTTTGAAAGCGTTACATTACGGTCTAATACTCAGAAGATGAAAGTATGTGTCATAAAGATTGGCTCACAAGAACATTTTTACAAGACTTGGCTTATGATTGAGCTGTGTGGTTTGAAGTAGGTTTAAATGATATTGCAGAATTTTTAAAGTAATAAATACCATACAAAGCTGACATGTGAGAATTTAAAAATATATGTTTGATCAGGAAAGTATTTACTACAGGAGGCTTTTAAAATATCAAGCTTCACATCGAAAACAAATAACAAAAATCAAACATAACCATAACTCAAACATCAAAAGCTAACTTGTATCGACTGGGTGGTTCTTTAAATGCAATCCTGTCCAGAATTGGTACTGTAACACTAACAGTGTAGTGACCTGAAAAAGAAGACATAATTTCACCCGGCAAGAAGTCCTATCAAGTTAACAGCTCAATTTTGGTGATGAAATAATTTGACAAATTTCTCTACTTATTGTTATTATTACCATTCCTATGCACTGACTGATTTGCTCATCATATTGCACAAAGTTCCATTTCATGCACAACTCCCTGTTTGCCCCAAACCAGCTTCGCTCTCCACCCTCCGCCTGGGGTTGCCTTTGATCTAAATTTGGCCTCGGCAAAAGATGTACACAGTCATTTTCATATGGAGGCTTTGAACATACTGATGGAGGGCCCATTGCTGCTCCGCTCACTTTTATCCTCCGAGCGTTTTTCCCTTGGAACCCTGAGAGCATATGGCGAACACCACTCACTGGAGTATCTTACAACAGAAGGGGCCGCCCACTCCTAACATCTCCTATTCCCCGAGTCCTTCCATCCTGCTGCGTTCTGAAATGCAGGAAATTAGTAACACAAGTAGAGCTATGTGCTTACAAGTTGGTTTGTTTCATTAGATGCAAGAGGCTATTAAAACCTAAGAAGAGCCACACATGAAATACTGTTGAATTAAAAAGAAATATGGTGCAGGAATATGTTGAATACAATTTAGGATTTGTTTCTATGTGAGGTTTGGTTAAAAGGTTATAAGCAGGTAATGTCTTACCTGCAGCAAATAACTCTTCTTGCCATCATTATTTGGTATAAACCTAGATTAGCTGATCCCAGGGACTGAAGCTAACAGCTACTTCGAGAGGGTCCAAGACCGAATAAAACTTCTACCATCTTACCTCAAACTTTAAAAGCGCCATAGTTTCTTGTGCTAACATTATTTTATAAACCTTTAAAACTGCTGTCATGTTTGAATTGGATGCTTGTTTTCATAAAAGCCAATGGTTATTAATACATGAAACTAATGTTGGGGGCGGATGCCGCCTTGTGTGAAACAAGCGCTGACAATGGAACAAGTGAAATGTTTCCAGTTCTGAAAAACAAATACCCAACAGGATGCTAAGGTTATGTAAAAATGTTGAACTAACTTTCAGTTAAACTGCTGTAATACTTTTGCCTTTCACATTTTATTTTTAAGTCAGGCATTTGTTTAGCACCTTGTATTTAATTCTCGTATTTCACACAGGAAGACAATTGTCTGAAACCATAGTTTCCTCTGTTAATAATCATCAGCTGCTGTGTAAATAACTGCCCAGTGCAAGCATGACAACGTCCTAAAAGTTCCAAAGATAATGTTTGCATTAACAGCTGTAACGTTCTCTTTAGATTGGAGCTGCTTTAAGAAAAGAAATCTGCTTTGGTCTTGGTCCCTCATGGACTAGCTGTTAGCTTCAATCTCCAAGTAATCTGGACTTTTGCCAAATAATAATGGCAAAAGAATTATTGACTGCATGTAATATATTACCTGACTGGAGGTGGGGACAACTTGCGATTTTAGAGAAAGACACATCTGCACTCTACAATTGTAATGTTGCTTTTTTTTCTATGAATCCCATACGCAAACTGACACTTTTTTTTAGGTGAGGTGCAGTTAAAGTTAATCAGCCGTTAATATCCCACCTGCTGAAGATAACTCTATTGGTGTTTTCATTTAGCATAAATACAGATTAGCTGGTCCCAGATGCAAAAACTAAACTTGTTTGCAAAGTGCCAAAACCACATCAAGCTTCTACAGCCTTGAAACAACCCCAATCTTTAGAACACCATAGTGTTTTTTTGCTAATGCTATTTTTTGAACTTGTAAACCGCAATCATATAAACTTTGTGTTGAGCTTCTGGGACTACTTAATCTGGATTTACACTAAATAAAGATGCCAAGAGAGTTATTTGCTGAAGGTAAGATATTAAGATATTAAAGTCTTGAACTATCACTTTAATCTTCATCTTCACCTTCTTGTCATTCTAAAGTATTATTCAGTGTTCCAGCATTAACTGTCTTTAATGTAAGAATGACCGGCTGGATATTCTGATTCTGTTTTTCATTTCTGGAACATCAAGATCACCTTTCCTCGCTCTAGTCTTTCACCGTGGTCAAAGTAAAAGCACCCCATTGTTTGCCAGCACAGAGCTACAGTGTTTTTGGTTACCTCTTCACGAGCTCAGTAGCCATCATCTGCTGCCAAAATTCTGCAAAGAGACATCTGAGGAGAAGGCAGATCCACTGTATCCCTCTCCTGTCTACACAAAGAGCTCAGACTGGATGAATACCTTTTGAAAAATGATGTTCCACTGTTGGCCCATGGGGGGGATTCAGTCTGAACCTTCCTTTTCTCCTGTAAAGGTTTGTCTAACAGGACAAAGATTTAACTGTCTCCTCTTGCATCAAAGCGGTTAATTAAATTGAAGACTTAATTGAGAGAAAATTCCTTCATTTAGGTTCAGTTAATTCCAGAAAAGAGTCATTTATTTTCTAGATGAACACGATGATTTTATATTACATGTCTCATTGGGATTCATGTTAAGACTTTAATAAATGCCACTGGCACTTAATAGTGTTTTAGGCTGGAATAAACAAATATGCAGAGCTTCAAGAGCGAATTAGCAATGATCTCTCACTTACAATTAAAACCTAATTAAAGCTACCTAGACGGTCATTTTTTTAATTTGGTTTCTAGGGATAAAGATTTGAATCTCTCTATTGTTAATTCCTTTCCTTCCGAGTGCTGTTAAATGCGGAAGAAAGAGAGCTAAAATACATGTGTTCTCCGGAAGGGATACAGTACTTATCTCATTACCATTTCTTAAACGTTTACAGCCATTGTCTTCCTTACCAGTACAAACACGACATCGTACTTGTACAACCGCTGCCGGGGTTGTTTTCATGCTTTTATCTTAAATACATTCCTTCCAGATTGTTCAGCCCCAGAAAATGGTAATTACCATATATTATCACCTTCACAAGCTCCACCACAAGGGTTGCCATGTTTGAGGTAATTATATCACTCCCAAGTTGTCTGTATAATCACTTGTCGTAAGAGGCAGCCCTGAAGTTGTGAGGGCTTTGACACAAACATGGAAATGTTTAAAGTCTTTCCTCAGGGAGTCACAGAGGATAGCCTTTTTTCTCTTGGATTTTGTGAAAGCTTGTGAGCTGTTGGACATAATAGCACTGATTAAGGTTTTTAGAGTGACCCGGGGGAATTTCTAAAGGATTCATTGAAGAAAATAGGACATAAATGCTCTAAACTGACCACAACAAGAAGGTTAATGTGAAAAATATGGTGGCATTTATGCACTTTTGCAGCATTGTTGTGTTTTAGTGCCCTTAGTGTTTTGCCTAAGACCACTACAACCTGCACCTGGTAAGGAGGGGCTTGATCAAATTACCTGCTGCTTGGTCGTTGGATCACTTAATCTTCTCAGCTATCTCAACCCTCAACTGTTAAACTGACTCACTGTTTCTTACAATGCCACGTATGTTGCTGTGTAAACGCTTTGGTAGTAATTAAGCACATTATCTAGAACATCAGATCCTGTCATATATATATAAAGGATGCATGTCCGTTATCATCCACTCCTGGTTAAAAAATTGTCTGGGTACTGGCATGAAGGGCGTAGAATTAGCTGTATGCTGTGTAACAACTGACTAATTCACTTTTTACTGTTATGTCATGTCTTGTTATTTTCTTTTTCCTTTTTCCTTCTTAATAATGATTTGGCTGTAGGTAAATCTTAATTGGTGTAGACAGAGCATATGCATAGTGTGGCATGGAATTAAGTAATGTTGTCGTTTAACATTTAAGTGAATCTGTAGCAGTGGCACATATGTGTGTCAATATATGTGGTGGTTAAAAACTTTTTGACGACAAGTCCATAAAATAAAATGTGAAATTGATCGTATAGGATCAATCAGTATACTTAGTATATTAGGATTTTTATCAGTTCAGGGTTCTGATCTTTGAATCTAGCAATACATTTCTTTCAGAATGTCTTTAGCTCCACAAAATAAACCTGAACAACTATAGTTTATGCTTTCTAATATAAGTGTGATCGCTGCATTTTAATGAAACCCCACTGTGTTACAACTTCTATAATATGTGAAGCTTCTGTTTTTTTCTAATGTAATCTGTTAAGAGAAGTTGGAGTATCTGACCTGCAGGTGGAATGAATGTCCTCACTTTGGATTGAAGAAAAAAAAAATCTGACTGCAGGAACAAGCTAGAGACAGGTTTCAGCAAGACTCCAACCAAACCCGGATTATTTCCATGTTAAAACAAACCCATCCCAAAAACTGAACGGCATGCAAACACTATTATATGAAGCTATACTCCGCCATCACTTTAGCATTAGATGCCTATTACAATGAAATTGTTTTACGTTTTGCAATACAGACTACATTGGTCTGCAGTTTATCAGTAACCACTACAAAAATGGATCATGTTAAGCATTACCTAAAAAGTCACAATCTGGGAGAAAGTAGAGCAATGGAAAAAAACAAATCAAAATGGTTCTGTTAAGCCACTATCAAAGTTTCGATTTTTACACTCTATTGCACAATTTTGTTTTTGTAGCAGATCATTTTTCTGCCCCGTTAACCGAAACATATTCCACTTTGCAATGAGTTTCAGTTAGAACATCACAGGAAAGCATAAAATTCCTCAGCATACAACATTAGACTTCATAGTAAATCACCAAATTAATCAAAAGGTCCTTACTTTATCCTACATTGAGGCCATTTAATAATCCACTGTTGATATTACAACCATTACAAATATAAATGAATCCAAATGAAAAAGATATCTTCACACTTTCACAAATTCCTTTACTTTTGCACAAAACCTAAATAGAAAGCAGCCCAATTTGTATGAATGCATTTTATTTTATGCACTTGAATATCTTAGGATCTTACCTTCCTAGTTTTACATAACGATATAGTTTTAGTTTGCATTTTTGTCACAGCTGGATATGGATTTTACTTTATATTTAATATTATTGTTTTCATTATGTTTTTATGTATCTCTCTGACAGACGAGTAAATGATTACTCTGTTCTATTCTAACTGCAAAAAAATCCAAACTCTCTCTTTAAAATAGTTTTAAAAATACGTTTTATGTATTTTTAAAACTATTTTCCTTACATTTTAATGTCATAGTTTGCATCTGACATTTGTAAAAATAATCTTTAAAAGCAGAATTATCCCTATTCTAGAATGCGGATCTATGTAACTTCCATAATTCTAAGTGAACCTCACCCCCTCCTCAGTTAAAGAGTAAACAGCACACCCATCTCACACTGTTTTCCAAACCACAGACACCATTATCATTCCGATGCTTTTTTCAGCTGACTAGGATATTGTGCTGCATTTCCGTGTTTGGTGTTGTCTGTTTCCCTCATGCCAGCTGTTGGGTTATTTATATCTGTGGATGCTGATCTAAATAAGCTAGTAATTAGGCAGCAATGCTTTTGAGGAGCCATCCGCTCCTTCCCATCCATCCATCCATCCATCCATCCATCCCTTCTTCTCTCCATCCCACTCTTTTACCGTTTTACTCTCCCGCTCTCACTGTCTGGTGTCCCTGAGCGCACCAGCAGACAAGTGGGAGATAAAGGGGAGGCTTGACTTCACTGAATAATTGAAGGGGTTTTTACAAGTGAAACTGCTTACTATCTGAGCCCATGAAGACAACACATGGGGTGTTATCAGAGCTGAGCAGAGACGCTCTGCTGCACATCCACACCAGCTCGCAGTGGGTGTCAGTAGGTCACAGACAAAACTTTAAAAAGCCTGGCACTTTTTAGCCGATTAGTGCTGAACAGCAAATCTCTGTCAGCAACTCACTAATAAAACATGATCAGACCTTACCCCTAAACATCTGCTTTGAGAAAAAATGAATTCAACCAATGCCTTGGCAATAACATCACAGAGTTTGATTTATTTATACCCCCGTTCACCTATTCATTACTAAGGTGGGTAGATAACAAAACCTGCCTCCTTCCACCTTTCCCCTTGTGTGCGACCCTAATGCTAATTTCCAACTTTCAAAGCCCTTAAACTTGATCTAATTATAAACAATTCGATCGACTCCCTCATGTTTGGCAGGTTGCAGTGTTAATTTATGAAAAACAAATCTGAAATATGCAGATGTCTTTTGTTTGAAGCAGCCGTTGGGTCCTGTTGCCAGGTTTCAATCAGGCAATCTCTGGGGACACGGAGCATGTGGAATCTGTGGCCAAGGCCCCCTCTTTGATGTCTGAGAGGGTCGGAGGGACGAGGCGTGAGCGTGGAGGTTGATCCGCAACTAACCCAAAAATTACTGTGCAACAGTGTGGACACCCCCAAACAGATCCTCCTTGTTGATTATTTAAATGGCATGGTATTGCTTGATTACTCATTATAACAATGACAAGGAATGTTAGGCTATATTTTTGTATCGGTAAGTTACAGTTTCATTCTGAGTTTAATGTGAAACCAAATCTTGACAAAGCTTTTCCCAGCTAAACTTTTGGTTTTTGCTGGTTTTTCGCTCTTGAGAGCAAATATGAGACAAGAGATATCTGAATGTCTTTTTGAGAACTGCCATTTTTGAAAGGAGTGCCTTGCAATATTTATACTCCTAGAATTCCTTCACATTTTTTTATGTGACAGTTACAAACCTTAAATGTATTTCAAAGCCCTGTGTAACTGTAAACTAGAGAATAAAATTCCTAAAAATGTAGTACTTTTTTTAATTGTAATATTCTGAAAAAATTACTTTGTTACCGTAGTAATCTTTGACTTAAATCCATCTGTGTGTAATTACAAAATTAAATGAGGTAATAAATAAACAAATAAAAGAAACAGCAACATTACTATTATGGTTTCTATTAATATTATTATGGTGATTATTATTATTTAAAAGATGTAAGCCTCCAGAATGCCAATTCTTTCATTATTGCTTGAAAGCAAATATGAAATTAAACAAATACTGCTAGTAATACTACAAAAACACAAATAATATTTGTTTTAAATTACGCAGTGGTAGCTTTTTAAGCTGATCAATTGGGAAAATTGCACTATTTATGAAAACAATGTATTTTCTTCCTAATTTTAGGTCCTAATATTTCTCTACAAACTCTAATTATGAAAAACGTTTTTCTTTTTTTGTGTGGAGCAAATCACTTTTGCTCTGCTGATTCTCACAGAGCTCTCTTCTCAAATCAATCCTATTTCAGTATTCGTTCTACAATAAATTAAAAAAAGAAAAAGTAGAAGATATCAATGAAATGTTTGATGAAATTCTGAGTCACATAATCTCAAGTCAAAAATGTGCCTGAAGATCAACTTCCCCCACGTCATCCCAGAAACACAGAAGAGGCCATTTGAACCGCCGGGATCCCAAAGCACATCTGACAACTGCTGTCAGCCGTATTCATTGCTAATTTATAGCACTCATTAACTGATCCGAAACACACCAAAAATCTGAGCAATTATCATTTATCTTGATATATTATTTACCAGGGATCATTTTCCTGCTTGGTTGGGGACTTGGAAGGGGAGGAGGAATGGGAGGAAGGTGGGAGAGTAAGGGGAGGGAGGACCGCAGGGGTTTGGAGACAGCTGGCACGAGAGTCACAGAGAGATCCACAAGACAAGATAAGACAATGTGATGAAGGGGTTTAAATGTGGTGAGGAGGTTTTAGTGGAATTTATTCAAGCTTTTTGCTATAAATATTCTGTCTAACTCTGATGTGTAAATGATGCCACAACAATAAAGCACAAGAACGGTTACACTTTTTGTTTACCCTTTTTCTACAAATTTCTTTTTATGTGAAAGAAATTGAACACTGTGCAAGTTATTCATCTGCAGCTTCTATGTGTGACTGCATGTTACGAAAAGAAAATGAGATTAGATGGCACATTGCATTATTTTCAATTATATGTATTGTAGAGCAGCTGGAAATAGGCACAACAGCCCCCCAAGACCCTGCAAGAGATATAGGCAGGTATAGGAGAAGGTTTTACATGAACGGATATTGCAGAGCATATGCATAATGATTGAATGAACATTGAGTTCAACATATGAAGAAGAAATAAAGATAAAAATGTGTGATTGATCTGTTTTGGCAGGACTTGAATCATTGTTATCCTTTCATTTAAGGGGAACTGCCCCAAATCAGCACTTTCTCTTTTCAACTTATCACAAGTACAGTGGACTCCTATTCGGGGTACAGTATTTGCAGATTCACCCATTTGTAGATTTTTCTGTGGAATGTTACTCCAAATTACTTGTGGAAAATCCACCTATTTGTGGAGTGTTTCCTGGAGCATATCTGAAATATTTAAAAGAAAAACGCAGCTTGGGGAGCTGAAATACTTAGGCTCAATTCCACTTGACACACTGCTAACAGGCGTTTGTAAAGCAGCCATTTATTTTCCTTGGCTTTACCTCCCAAGAGTGGAAATAAGGAAGTCTGTAGATACGTATTAGCTTCTGCGGTAGTGCAAAGATGGTTTTCAATGTGCGCATTAATGCATGTTAAGATATATTTGGTGTTAGGCATCAGTGTTTTTAGAGGGACTCTCAAGTCTTTGCGCACTTTAGCTAATCACGGGTGGCTGTGGAAACACATGATTTGTATATGTTTTTTTACTTTACCATCTCCTTTTCTACCTTATAGCTATACAAAAGGCTGTCACTGGGTGACCAGGTGTCCCACATTGTGCCGGACTACTCAGCAGCAGTTAGTGGCTGTGTTAGCGGTCAATCAGACAATGTGCCAATATTTGTTTGTTCATAGTTTCATTAATCTCCAGTGGTTGGATTTGGGTTTGAAAATGTAATTAAAGACATAAAGCAAATAGTAAAGGCTGATATGGTTTAGTTACATCATGGAATGAGAAATACATTTTTTACCCTTCTTATTCTTATTTGTGAATGATATGCTAAATATCCCTAAGTAAAGAGGAAGCTGAAATGTTTGAAAACTAATATAATAAACGGTCGGCCTACAGTCTGGTTGACTTTTGACAGAAATATATACTGAAACTTTGAAACTGAAAAATAGATTTCTATGATTGGAGAAATACAACAACACATAACTAAAATACTCTTCAGAGGTAGGGTGCTCCTTGTAGAGCATCTGCTTTTTCGCATTGAAAGGAGTAAAGCGGTTTTGGGATCTGTCAACAATGTCTCTCTTTGTGAGGTTTTCTGGACGCAACCTCTTGGGAGGCGATACTAGATCTTGCTGGAGGGACTATGAATCCTTCTGGCCTGGGAACACCTTGGGATCTCACAGAATTCGTTGGAGAATATCGCAAAGGAAGAGGGATGTCCTTCCTAGACCTGTTCTCCTCGCCAACCAGTCCTGGATAAGAGAAAGATGGTGTGTAGATTGTTGGATATGTCAAACCAGGGGCACGTGTTCTTAATCAGGCGGAAAAGACGATAGCCCCCCTGGCTTGACTCTTTCAGCATGCTTCTTCTGAAAAGAAGTGCTTATGGAGTGGCTGGGGGTGGCTGGGGGTGAATGGTTTTGGCAGACCCTGGTTACTTACTTTAGGAGCAGAGGGCTAGATTCCACTCTTTCCCTAGTATAGGCCTTCCCCTCAGTCATGACTGGTTCCACTGCTGCTGTTCTTCTGTATCACCACTGCTGTTCTTGATATTGTTATTACTGTTGTTGTCTTGTTGGTCTCCAAACAAGACAGGGAAAAGAAGTCTCTAAATTTTTGCTCCTGATTTTTTCTCTAAAATGCCTTTCCTTGTCACCACTTATTGGTTTTTGCCAGCCTGCCTGCATGTAACAAGTTGTTACTAACAACTACACAGTTTCCCCTAGTGACAGGCAGTGGTGTGGTTTAGTTATTTCATGATGGTCAGCTCTAAACCATTCCCGGCTAATATTTCCCCCTCAAGCACACTATACTGTATTCTTTGCATCGCCATCGTCTGTTAGTTTTCCTGCAACATGCAAAGCCACCCCAAAGCATATGTGTCACAATTTACTGTCACAATCTCCACATATGGTTTCTAATATCTTCCTCTGTCTTTGTTATTTCAGGGCTTGAAGCTGGTGAAGAAATTTCACAGCTTTGGGAGTAGTGGTTTACAAGTCCATTTGGGTTCTAATTGCTATTTTTTTTTATTTTCTTTCTGTTTAAATCCTACATAGCTTTGTTAATGCTGTATTATTTTACACATAACAATGATTGTTTTTTATTCTATGCATTTACCAGCTCTGTTACGTTTTCCTATTACAAGCATCCTTTCGCTTTCTAGCTGCTGTAAACCGCTCTCCTGTTGTGTCTCAGTGACAGATGCCTAATTGAATGATGAATGTCCCTTCATTATACATTAATTGAACTGCCTTTTTTTATTTCTTGGTTCGCAGTCTGATTGGCCGACACATGTGCAGCTGGGCTCGTCTGATTGGTGGGAGAGGTGGGCGCTGAGGGTTTGGGGCGGGGTGCGGTTCAAGTCGCGATCGCTGCCAGTGAGTGTCGGCTGGCAGGAGGCGCAGCGCTGCTCTCCATCTGTCTTCTCTCACACACACGCATGCAGGCACCTAGACGCACACACACACACACACACACACACACACACGCACACACACACCTACACACACACCTACACACACACATACACAATGATGCAGCAATGAGCAACCTTACCCCCTCCACCACCATCACCATCACCAACACCCCAGCACCACCATCACCTCGATCTGGATTCTCACCTCTCACAAGGGATTGATGTGGGTGCAACACAGAGCACATGCTCTTGTGAATCTTAATAAATTATGCAAATGTCATGTTTCGAATGGGACAGATGTTAGCTAAAAATCCCTGTTTATATTTAGCTGTTGACATTTTACCCCGAAAAGTCTTCCTCTTGTGTGTTCCATCCAGCTTGATGTCAAACACCTCAGCACCCCACTCCACCTTAATACTTCCCCCCTTTCCCCGCCATCCAATGTCACACATGCACTAAAAGACGAGCACACATTTAATCTGACACGGCAGCAAGGACACGTACATGTACTCTAACACACATGTGACCAATGTCCAAACTCACAGACATGCTTTAAAGGCACTGATATATGGTAACACAATGGTGGGCGTCTCGGACTGGCCCTGACCTGACAGGCGGGCGATGAAGATTAATGTGTCCTCTCTGAGTGACAAGCTGGGGAATTGAAGGGCAGAAGGCCTCGTTAATCAAGAGCCTGACAGATGCCATTCAGGACCTCCGAACAAGCGCAACTCCCACACACAAGCAC
Organism: Valencia hispanica; assembly: GCA_963556495.2. Lineage (NCBI taxonomy): Eukaryota > Metazoa > Chordata > Actinopteri > Cyprinodontiformes > Valenciidae > Valencia > Valencia hispanica. Next base: position 40,511,092 of record OY747711.1, read on the forward strand.
CCATTTAAATACAAACCCAAATGTTCGCTGAAGGAAACCGCGCACACATCCCGCCGCGTCATGGCCCTCATTGTTTCACCTCCGCTTTCCGACCACATCCACTTTCCCACTCGAGCGGGCCAGCGTTAAGCTCAGGCAGGCTTAATCATGCATTGCCAGGATTAAAACTCATTCCTTAGAGCGAGGCTGCCAGCATGAAAATAAGAAAATCAATCGGGCAATTCGGAAAGGCCTGCCCGCGCTCGTGGGCTTCAGGGTCTTTTTCTGTGTTCATTTAGGGAGGCCTTCAAGCTGAATGGACCTGAGCAGGGTCAGGCTTTATGATCATTTATTTTAATTTACTTATAATGCCAACTTCCAGGATCATTACCAGCCAACCGTTAATGATGAATCTCTTTGCATTCACTGAAGTTCTGCAGCTTCAGAGGATAACGATGGGAGAATGTATCTGTATTACCTTGTGTTAAATTGGCCGACTCAATGGAGATATTGTTTTAGCAGAGAAAAGAAAGTGCTGCCATGCATCTCCAATTTCACTAAAAGCAGTTAAATAAAATGGTCTTTAATGTATTTCACCGATTAAATCCAGGTTATGAAATAGCATAAGAAAATGTAGCAATCTAGGAAGTTTAAGATACATTTTGCAAAGGTTTTAGGCTGATTCTGGGTCAATTTGCCCACACTTCAATTTCCCACTCATGGGTTACCAACCTATTTCCATAATGCACTCATAAGGAAACAATCTCACACCCATATACTCGCTGATACATTGTGTATTATTTTATTGTATTTATTTTGTTAGTTATGTTTTTTTGATGATTTATGACATATTATTCATTTGTATTGCATATTATTTTTTAGAAAACTTAATTCAATGTGGGGATTCTGGTGTTTACAGATGCATTCTTTTCAGTGATGCTGTTGTTGTATTTATTTATTTATCTATCTATTTGTGAATTGTGGTTGTGTAGTTCTCAGTGTACATTGTTTGATTTTATTTATCATTGTTTTTTTTCCTTCTCTCTGCTGTCTTGCGGGTGTGGAGGTGGATTAGGATGTTTTCTTGTGTTTTCTTTGTTCCCCTTCCTCTCTTGTATCTTCCACTCACCCTCTCCATCTTAACTTTTTTTCCTAACTCTCTTCATCTTTCGTTTTTCCCCTTTACTTTCTGTCTCCATGTTCACAAACCTATCAATACTAAAGCTAGTATCTGCTTTGGAGCTTTCTATCAGTGCAAAACTAACGGACAGAAAAATAAATATGAAAGTCTCAATTTCAAACTCGAATATCTTTAAGCTGAGCAGAAATGACTGGGATAAATGTATATTTGTGCAATATACAGTATATGGACTTGTCAAACCTACACTGGATTAATGTACACTCATTACGGATACTTTTAAACAAAACTAGCACCCAGAGGTTGGAGCTGGCCATCACAGCTGGAGGGCGGAGCCTTCTTTCGGATGCACCTGCGCACCCGGCTGGCATCAGCCATCAACTGGTCTTATCAGTAGCCGGCTGTCAAACAGTCAGTGCCTGAGTGTTTGTCTTACACGGTACCTCAAACCCTCTGAGTTTCCCTTGTGATTTCTGTGCCTTATGACTTACCCCTGGAGCTTTCCTTCGACTAATTTCTCTCGGTGCTTCTCCTGAGGTTTACCGCTCATATCTCTAGCTCCTCAGGGATCAGCCTTTCAGTTCTGGATTCCTGTCCACGTTTGCAGCCGTCAGCTCCTTCAGCCCTCAGCTCCTACTGCCAGTCTCTGCTTCTGCCTGTCTGCCCTCCTACATCCACCTCTGGTGCTCCGCTTCCTGGATTATCTGATCACAAGCACCCACAGATACTTCTGGACTCATTCCCCTCTCTGGTTCAACCACTCTTCATTATCTAGAGTGAGCTCCATCCGATCTACCCTAATCCAGCATCCATCATTAACTTTAACTCACCTTTGGACTCACCTTCCTCCAGTGCATCTGTTTCCGGTTTCCCCCGTGATGTCCTCCAGGACATTAATCCTGGTTCCTGGCATCATCTACAACCTGTTCAATAGGCACTTTAAAACTGCTCAGATCTGTGTATTGTGTTTTGCATGTGGGTCAGGAAGCTTAAAGAAAACATAACAATGATTATCTCAAGTAAACAATGTTCACACTTTAGAAAAACATAAGAATGTCTCAAACATCTTTGCGTTTTTCTTATCATCAGGAAATGAACCTTCTCCAGTCTTGACAGTGTTAAACTGTAATAAAACTGATAAATGTTTCATCATTTCTGTTTCTGGCAATAAAACAGAAACCTTACACTTTATCTCTTTACCTGGCTCAGAATTCCTCAGCAAGCCTGAGAACATTTTTGCACTCTGCTTTTATTAGCTAATGGAACTTAATATTTCATGAGCTATTAATGGAAGCTAAGCTTGTAATTAGCAGTGTGTCAGAGAAATACAAGCATTAATCTCCATTAGGCATTGGAGCAAGTCTTTTCATCTTCATTATAACCTCTCTGGGTCATTTTTCACCCTCTTATTACGCTTTTTGTTTTTGTTACTTGCTTGTCGCGCTGTGCTCGTTATCTGGTGGGATGGTGGCAGTAGACTGAAAACAGGACCGAGGTTAAAATCTGCTCCTTAGGAAATCAGATCTCTAGTCTGACTGAACAAAAAATGTGTTTTTCCTATCTCAAATGAGGTTTTCTTACAAGTTATTAGAGTCTATATTTCATAATCCGCAGACTGATACCAATTATAATAGAGAGGGCAGAAATTGTTTCGTAAACTGTTGTAATTCCCCACACTTATGGGCTAGTTTGTATATAATTTCCTTCTGCAAAGCCACGTTGTTAATAACAGACCGGTCCATTGACCTTTGAACACCCGTGTTCTTTGCAATACTGTTCTTAAATGTCAAACCTCCATGTAATAAAAAATAGTGAGGCAGCTCTAAAAGCAGCAGTGGCACGTCTGTTTTTTGATACATTACCCAGACTACACCATATTTTTGAAATGTCCTCTTTTACTCTCCAAGTGTCATGTGTGATTGTTGGGAGTTTATGGCTGCTCATCCCTGGAAGAACACCAACGACAGTTTCCAGCCAAAGGCCTCAAGGGCGCGCATCACTGTAACGCAGCCATCGCTCTTTACTGTGGCAATTCATGGAGGCTCTACTTCCACTTGTATTATCTTAATTGTCCTGGCAAGTATGTTCAGTGGTTGTATTATCAATTTATGGCTCCTCTTGCCACCCCATTAATCCAGCCGTTAAAACACTGTAACCAGTGGTTGAAACCCTGCAAGAGGAACATAAACCTGTCCCGGGACTGCCTGCAGCGATGGGAGCACGACAGCGATCCGATAGCAAGGAGGGATGCTATTTTCCCACATTTTTCATGTGGATATCTTTTCGTTGCTGGAGAAGTCAGATAGAGTGGAGTTATTATACATTAACCTGAAGCGTAGTGTGAAAGAATAATTTTCACATTTCGCTGTTGTCTTTGATCTTATGAAGTCCGTTGCCTTTTTATGATGAAGAGCTAAGGATATATCTGTGAGCTGCGCAACATGACTATGTTAACATATAACTTTATAAGTAATGGTGCACCTTCTGAAAGTTCAGAATCAGAAAAAACATTCAATTGCAGTATTCTCGTAGAATATAACAATAACAAAGTCAGAAGGGATTAACCCACATTTTCCTTACGTTTTCCTGTCATTTTAAATGACATGATTCTCACCACTTGCCATGAGAATCTCAGTCACTAAGATCTGCATCAGGTGTGAGAGACAAAGACCACAACTGCCTGCTAATAGCTTAAATTTGTGAATACTTCCCTCTAAAAACGCTTATAACAATCTATTTCAATAGTTTAAACACAAAATATGCCTCAATATGCATTGATACACACAGTAAAAACCATATTAGCTCTACCACAGAAGCTAACATCCACGGTCTTCACATATCCACTCTTGGGGGCACAGCCAATCAGGAAAATATATGGAGCTCCTGGACATGCTGCTTTGTGAATGCCAAACAATAGCAAGTCAAGTAGCATTGCTCCTAGGTATATCAGTTTCCCAAGCTGCATTTTCTTTCAAATATTTTAGATATGCTCTACAATTTTGCTCAAATGATTTGGAGTCAAGTTCCACAGAAAAATATGCTAATCTGTGGAAGTTCCACTTTATTGGGACAATCATGACGACATGAGCAGCTTTAAATTAGAACAAGGCCCACCCGTGTCAATGTTAGGTCCATCATCACAGAGTTCATTTTGGGTTGTACCAAGATCTCCTTCTGGTGCCCGGAAGACGAACAGAGGTAGGCGGCCAAGAGGCATTGTGATAAGATGACAAAATTACCTGAATTCACTTCTTTCAATGCAAAGATGCAAAGACCTTGAGGTTGCTGCATAGATATATTCTCCAGCCATCTACTGTTGACTACATCTTAATAATAAATACACATCATTGATCAGAGTTTCACAAAATGGTGCAGACTGGTTCCTACAGGTCCATCCCTATAATGTAGAGTATCATTGAATAAAGGAATACATTTTAGACATGTATTACTGTTTTGGTTATTTGTATTGCTTTGCAGCTAATGAAAACCTGAAGTTTAGTTTCTTGGAATATGAAAATATCACATAAAATTAACCCCATAAAACAACAGTAAATTAAAGAATCCAGTTTAACTTTTAGAACTGAATTAGTAAGATAGACATTTTTCATTATATCGTTTTTTGAAATGCATCTCTATATACAGTCATTTTCAGTTCTACAATAAACAAAAATCAAGTAGAATTCATGTCTCCTAGACACAAATAAAAGGTGTCTTTTAGTTTTATAAACGTCTGCAAGACCGTATTATTTATATAGGCTACGATAAAAGAAAATACATTTACCAAACTAGTCAAAATTCATTTGGAGAAATCGATCAGTGAAACAAAAGTGCAGGCCAATTTGATTTCACTTCAGAGTACAGTCAGAACAGTCAGAGGAGATACATGGCGGTCCTCGAGGTGATGTCATATGTCACAAGTCAGAGGTCCAGCGGCTGATCCAATTATAGGCCTGTCATGAACTGTACATGATCCAGATGACTGGGAAGTCACTCACTGTTTCACAGAGCATCAGTTGCTCGTCTACAAATCAGTCCGAGAAGTGCAGCTGTACCACAAACCAAACTAATGAATCCAGATTTGTTTGGTTTTGTTGTTTCCTTATTTGAGGCAGTGATAAAAAAAACATTTTTTCTCTGAAAATTAACATATTTCATTGGTTTGAATTACTCCATCTCTAAAAGTTTTACAAAAATGACTTCTGTCTGGTTTCCTCACTTCTTCTTGCTGTTGTTGCAGTTTTCAAAAACAAAAATATTTTCACCAAATGCTGATGATACATAGATATCAAGCAGACAGGCAGCCCTTATTGCAGCATTGTTTGTCTGTGTGCACTATCTACTTTGTCACCATCTTTCCGGGCTGAAAACTGCACCAGCGGTAATTGCCTGACCTTTACGGCGGCTAGATAGTCTCATTAAGCCTGATGGATAATGATGGCGCCTCTCCATGCTACGTGAACCTTTGTGATAATGAAACAACACAACAGCCCTGCTGCTCCACTTGGGGGGTCATGGGAGAAGGCTGATAACCCAGAAAGAGCAACCCATTCCTGGCTAACAACAAGACCCTAAAGCCCCCCAGAGTGTCACCCTTCTCTCCTACATCCACATGGGAGATGGCCTTGTCATGGTTATACCGTGTTATTGTCTCCATTTTTGCATTTTTGCGTTTGATTTGAGATTCCAGTGTTCTCGTGATTTGGTGAATCTTAACGGGCAAATTCACATACGAATCAAATAAAACCTATAATGTTTTTTGTTTTTTTTTCTGCTGTGAAATCTGTGCTTTTTTTTAACTCATAAGTGTTTATGTTTTTAAGAGTGTAGATACTGTGAATGACCTGAATTTATTTTACGACCTCCAAGAAAATCTTGAATATAACAATTTTGTAAAAGTTCATGATTGAAGAGTACATCACTCTATGAGTAATGGACAAGGAGCATTCAAATGTGCCATATGTTCTTCCTCTAATTGGCTAACAGCAAAAGCAATCAAATTAAGTCAGTAGTTACTTTGGGCAATATTTTACTAAACGTATACCTTAAATTTCCATGTTCAGAAATTAAAAACAAAACAAAATGAGTAGTGTTCAGTCAGATGACAACACAAAACTAAATGATACGTAGAAAGTATGATACTAAACACTTGTGTTTGTATGTGTAGCTTGCAGGTAATCCTCCTCAGTCTGATGGATGGTCTTGTCACTGTGTTTCGAAGACGTTTGCTATCCAGCTTCATTATCTCATGGCCTGCTTTCACAAAGACAACCTCCTACTCTCCATTCACATCACAACTGTAGCTTTTTAATTATTTATACTAATTTCAGATATCATTTATGAGGTGTGTTTATTTACAGCGGAGATACCTTTTCTTGATATTGCTCACTTTGGGGAATCTCTGACATTTGAATCTTTTTTGTTTGTTGTTTTGTTTGTGTCCAAATTAACTAAAAGTATAACAATGATTGATGTAGCAGTCCAGGCAACTTTCTAAAGCCATTCTATAAAACAAGACAGGTAAAAAAAAAATCTACATTTAAATACGAGGAATATTTTGTTTAATAAAGGAATAAAAACGTAAAACTTGGTTTTGGTATTACAAGTCTTTTCCAACTCATAACTGATGTTAATTATCATAATTGTGGACGTATATCCCACTTGGTAATAGCTCAATTTATTCATGTTGTACAAATTCACCACTAATGTAATTTCATGGCACTTTGAAGACACACAAATATGTATTTAGATTAGATGTAGATTTATGTTCAGGAATATTAAATCTGATCCATCATATAGAAAGATTGAAATTGAATTACATGCAATCCAGATTGATTGTAGTTATAATAATGAGCACTCAAGTTCAGTTTGTGATGTCATCTGGTAAAAAAGTCCAGCTGAATGCATTAGGTGAAATAATCTTGCAGCAATTCCTCCACCAAAGCACTGAGCGACAGTGGGGAGGTAAACCCTCAAAAATAATAACTGGAAGTTATCCTGGTGAACAAAACGTTCATATTTTTTGCTCGCTGTTATGATTCAGTTTTTCTTTATTATAATCTGGTTAACATTACTGAAAGTGTAAACAAATACATGTCAATCAAGAAAAACACTGCAGTGAACTAAACACAGACGGTCGTGGCAGATGGCCACTCGTACTGAGCCGGGTTCTGCTGTAGGTTTCTTCCTGTTAAAGGGGAGTTTTTCCTCTCCACTATCGCTGCATGCTTGCTCATTATGAGGGATTACCAAGGGATTGCTGTGGTTGGAGTCTGCATCAACGGGGCATAACTGCCAGTCAATGACTCCATGCAATCTGCTGGGATTCCTTACATAAAAAACTAATTAAACCTTTAAACTGATTGGAGGGTTTGTATTGAAATGATTGTTGTGTAAAGTGCCTTGAGATGACATCAGTTGTGAATTGGCGCTGTATAAATCAACTGAATTTAAAATTGAATTCAATCAATCAATCAATCAATCATTCAAACTTTATTTATAAAGCGCTTTTCATACTACAAGTTACTACAAGTAATCTTGATTCAGACCCAACCCAATATGCAGAATGGCTAAATAGGGTAATATTGTGAGCAAAAGCACTTGTTCTTACTCCATATGCTTGCAAAAGCGTGTGCATAAAATTTAAATGATCGAAAAAATGTTACAGATAATTTCATTACAACTTTAGTGAGCAAGGTTATATTATTTTAGCATCGGTAGACATAATTGTTGGCTTTCTGTTTTAAATGAAAACAGTTGGATCATGTTGTATTTTAAAGTTTGACATTTTTGGGCAAACATCATGAAATTGATTCTTATTCTTAAAGCTGCAGTAGGTAACTCTGAGAGGAGAGCAGACTTTGCTTGAAAATTTAAACCCAAACAAGCTTCACATCACTCCCCCTCCCTCTCCGATGCACCCAAGCCCCGCCTCCAATGCCCTCCTCCCTCCTTCTGCTGCGCTACTGGCGTAACAACTGCCAAAGATAATCAGCTGACACGACTTAGAGAACAAACTTTCGTGAATATTTCCTAACAGTAAACCACATATGACAACATTAGCTGTGAGTGCACGGATGATCGCACGCGCTGCGGATGTTTACTGTAATACCACCACCCAAAAAAAATAAAAATATTAATCAAGCAAGGGTAATTTACCTGTCAAGCAGAAACATTGCCAACTCGGAATCGGTTTTAAACGCTTTCAGGTCCCGTAGCTCCCTCCACCTCTCAAAGGCTACGCCAATATTTACCCTCATTTTATCTCGGGCTCGGTCAACTTCTTTCTTCTTAGCTTTTTTGTCCTCCTCGGCCATCTTCTTTTTTATTATCTTAGCCGTATATGCTGTTGTTGGCAGCGGCGGTACGGGCAGTTTTTCTTTAGGTGACTGTTGCTCGGCCATAGCTAACTCCTAGCTTTTTGCAGAAGCGCAGCCAGTGGTTACGTAACGGAGCGAGGGGCGGGTCGCGGTGTGTGTGTGAGGAGTGATAGACAGATGTCAGACACTCCTTCGGACGCTGCTCTGGCTCTGATTGGCTGTTTTCTACCGGGCGCGGTGGATTCTTGCAAATCACAGTAGGGGCTGTAGGCGTGACCAATTGAGCTGCTTTTTTTTTTTTACAGATTACAAATCTCATTTCCTACTTTCAGGACATATGGACAGGTTTAGGAAATATCACATAAAAAAGTTACTTTTATTCAAGTTACCTACTGCAGGCGTAAGTGATATGGCGGTAAACCGGTAAAACAAACAAACTCGGGTAAAAACAAACCATAACATTCGAGCCAAATATAGCAAACGTTTAATAATAATAACCATTATTTTGTATTTCTCCATAAAACAAACTGGACGAGGAACCCTTGCACAGCCTGGAAAGCTACTTGGACGAGTGCTTTGACAACATTGTTATGGGCAAGCCACAAAAATCCACCTCTGCTATGCCGACAAGCACACCATCACAGAAACGCACCCATTCTAAGGCCAGCACCTCCAACATCTCTCCAGAGAAAAGCTACAGCGATGTCCTGGACTCAATAGATAAGAAGCTAACCAGCCTAGACGCCCGTCTGGCCCTGGTTGAGGTTCTCCACAAAGAATTTCAAGCTCTAAGGGAATCCCTGGAGTTCAGCCAACAACAGGTAGCATCGCTCGCTGCAGAAAACCAAACGCTTAGAGACAGTGTAAAGAAACTCACCGAGGGGATGATGCATCTGTCCAGAGAAAGGAAGAGGATGAAAGAAACTGTCTTAGATATACAGGCCAGGGGAATGCGGGACAATCTTGTTTTTTCCGGAATCCCAGAACAAGCTGAGGACGACGCTGAATCCACCATCCGCGATTTTCTCCAACATCAGTTAAAGCTCCCTAGCGACACGGTAAAAAACATAACTTTTCACCGCGTCCACCGGCTCGGAGGTAAGAAGCCCAACAACAGCCGGCCGCGACCTATTGTTGCTAAATTCGAGCATTACAAGCAAAAAGAGCAGGTCAGAGGCCAGGGCAGAGAGCTGCGGGGAATGAATTACAGCGTTAATGATCAATATCCGAAGGAAATCCTGGATAGAAGGCGCGTTTTGTTCCCAATCAGGAAGAAATATATCAGTGAAGGCACCAGAGCTACAGTAGCAGTAGATAAACTGTATGTTAATGGGCAGCTGTTCAGGGACCCCCAGCTTACTCCTTGGCTTTATTAGTCATGTAACACTGGTCAGATAAGAGTTGTTTTATCAGTCAACTATAATCTAATGTTAGCACAGCTCTGTAAAGTTGTTTACATTACTCAATTTGGGCGGGGCCAGGGCTAAGCACTGGGTTACTGGCTCTTTTTTCTTTTCTCATCTTCACATGTCTATCACCAAATGTCTTTGTCACTCATTTTCTCTTCTTTTATCACTCACACACACACACAGAATTTTTTCATAACAAAACTATTTCTTTCTCTCTCACCCTCAACCTTCACACCTTCGCAACTTTCTTCTATTTCTCTCTTTCTTATATCTCGGCTTCTGGATTTTCAATATTAATAAATAAAAATGTTAATTTTACAGTAATAGATACAGTTACAGATCCAGAGGGTAGATTTATTATAGTAAAACTATCTATACATAACCAAAAGTTATGTATTGTCAGTATATATGGTCCAAATGTTGATGACCCCTCATTCTTTCATTCCTTCTTCTCGGTGCTCCTTGAACACTTGGATTGCTCACTTCTTCTTGGGGGCGACCTCAACTTTGGTTTAAATGAAGAAATAGACAGGCTCAGCACAGCAGGGACTCAGGGCAGCTGGAAATCTGTAGATATAGTCAAACAGTACATGAGCGATTATGGACTTTGCAATGCATGGCGATCTCTTCACCCCAATGACAAAAAATATACTTTCTTCTCAAATGTCCACCATTCGTATTCTCGACTGGATTATTTGTTAGTCAGCAGCTTACTGTTGACTGACATTTCAGACGCTGAGATACACCCTATAGCTGTTAGCGATCATGCTCCTGTTTCTTTAACTTTAGTAAATAAAATAGAAATGCCTCAAAGCAAAAATTGGAGATTTAATATGTGATTCCTTAAGAATAAAGAATTTATTAAATATTTTGAAAAAGAGTGGGCTTCTTATTTGGAATATAATGATATACATGGTACGTCACCATCCATTCTTTGGGAGGCAGGGAAGGCTGTGATTAGAGGTAAAATAATCTCATTCTCATCAAATAAAAAGAAAATAGAAAAAAAAACGTATTCAGGAATTAGAAGAAACTATTAATTAATTAGAAGCTTCTCTAGATGAGGAGAGACTAGGCAAAATCCGTAAAGCAAAGGTAGAATTAAATGAAATTATTAATAAACAGACCCAGTTCCTAATTCAAAGACTTAGGATAGAAAACTTTGAACAAGGTAATAAAATCAGGTCGATTTTTGGCTAACCAGCTTAAAATTAATAAAGAAAAAACAACTATATCTGCTATTAATGATCAGACCGGGAATGCAGTATATGATCCCGGAAGCATAAACAACACCTTTAAAGAATTTTACAAGGCTTTATACTCACCAGAGATAAACCCATCAGATCATGAAATTTAAAAATTTTTGGATAACATATCACTACCTAAATTATCTGAAAGTCAAGCGATGGCCCTGGATTCACCACTAACAGCGGCTGAACTCCAGGAGGCCCTCCAAAGCATGCCCAATAAAAAGGCTCCAGGCCCAGATGGCTATCCAGCAGAGTTCTATAAAGAATTCTGTAATATTCTGGCACCGGCATTTCACAGAATGCTGCAGGAAACCAAGGAAAATGGCAGACTTCCACCAAATATGAATTCTGCCTATATTAGTCTTCTACTAAAATCAGGTAAAGACGCTTTGTTTCCTTCCAGCTATCGTCCCATATCTCTCATTAATGTTGATCTTAAAATAATCTGCAAAGCCCTCGCAAAAAGGATTGAGAAAGTAACTCCTCTTACAATACATCCTGATCAAACTGGTTTTATTAAAAGGAGACATTCATCCACAAATTCACGTAGATTAATAGATTTAATAGATTTTTCTTACTGTAAAAACATTAAAACTAATATATTATCTCCAGATGCAGAAAAAAGCATTTGATAGTTAACTGGAAATTCTTATTTGCAACCTTACATAAATTTGGCTTTGGAAATTCTTTTATAAACTGGTTGAAAATATTATACAGTTCACCAACAGCATGTATCAGGACTAATAGCCAAACATCATCTAGGTTTTAATCTCCAGAGAGGTACCAGGCAGGGATTTCCTCTCTCTCCCTCCCTGTTTGCAATTTTTTTTAACCACTAGCTGCAGCAATCAGGCAAACTCACAATATTAAAGGCATAAAATGCAATACCATAGAACATAAAATCAGTCTTTATGCAGATGATGTATTACTTTTTCTCCAGCATTCACAAACCTCTTTCTCTCAGGTAATCGGGTTGATAAACTCTTACTCAAACGTTTCAGATTATTCTATAAATTGGTTAAAATCTACAGTTCTTCCAATCAATTGTTCTGTCCAGAATCCAACTAATACACAACTGCAGTCAGGGTATCAATGTCTCACCAAGACTGGCAGATTTAATAAAGCTAAACTACATCCCACTTTTAAAAAAAGTGGAAGATGATCTTGCTAGATGGAAATCCCTACCCATATCACTTATGGGAAGGGTTGCTTCAATAAAAATGATGGTTTTGCCCAGAATCAACTACTTATTCTCAATCATCCCAAGTAAACCATCACTAGACTGGTTTAGATCTCTGGACTCCTCTGTCTCTAAATTTCTTTGGAAAGATAAACCCCCATGTATCAGCTTAAAAACTCTGCAGAAGACCAAAGAAAAAGGAGGTCTACATCAACCAAACTTCCATCATTATTTCTTAGCCAACAGGCTCCAATACATCTCAAGATGGTTAAAACATAGCTACCTAGATGAGTCCTGGATAGACGTAGAACAGACACTATGCAATAAGATAAAACTTTCAGACCTACCATTTATTAGCTCAAATATAAAACGACATGAGTGCTTTAAAAGCATAAATATCAGCTCCTCTCTGACAGCATGGTGGGAGTTTCTAAAAATGACAGAGTCCACAATAATCCCATGCAGACGTACACCCATCTGGAATAACCCTGACATCTTGCAAAAAAAAAGTATGATAAGTTTTCCAGACTGGAGGTTTAATGGATTTGAATACCTGGAACACATATTTGAAGGAACAGACTTTATCCCATTCAATACATTAATTACACAATATGGAATTGATAAAAACAAATTCTTAGAATATCAACAAATTAAATCTATTATTAAAGGTAAATTTAGGCTCAATACAGTTGAATTACAAATTCCAGCAAGAGTTTTCGATTTTCTTAATCTCAACCCCCCAAATTGCTGTCTAAAAAATAAACAAAATTTTATCTATTTTATCTACATTAGATGAATCAATAGCCATCCCTATTTCAAAATGTGAGGTGGATTTATCAGCCAGCTTTGACCAAAACGTCTGGTCTCAGATATGTTTAAGAGCCTTTAAAATAACAAAAAAATCCTAATTTGCAATTAATACAATACAAAATCCTTCATAGAGTACACTATACAGGTCAACGGATGTTTAGGATGGGTTTTACGTCATCTAATACCTGCTTACAATGCACAAGCAATATACCAGATACTTATATTCATGCGCTTTGGTTCTGTCCACCCGTTAAGAAATTCTGGTGCCAGATATGTGAGGACTTATCAAAGTGTCTGAAATGTAACATTCCACCATCTCCCTCAGTTTGCCTGTTGGGAGTTTTAATGATGTCACCATGGACATAAAGTTAGTTCTAATGGTTCACATTGCCTTATGCATCGCTAAGAAAACTATCCTCCTGAACTGGAAAAATAAAAAGGCTCTTAATATTAATCAGTATAGAAATCTCTTGTTGGACCATATTGGTCTTGAGACGGCCTCTGGCTCCATATCTGATCAATCTCTCTGGGCTCCTTTGATCGGCTCCATCACCTAGTAGGGGTGGGGGGCACTTGGTTTTGTCGTTTAGGATATTGTTGCTGATGTGGGGGTTTTTGGGGTTGGGGGCGTCTGGAGGGGATACCTGGGGGTGGGATCACTGGGCAGACAGGGCGCTGGACGTTGTGGCCCCAACCTGGGGTTGGGCTTTGGTGGCTTTGGGTGGTAACTCCTGATGGCTGCATGCGGTGCCTTAGGGGGGTTGCACTGATGGACATGGGTTACTGGCCTGGTGGCCCTGCTGTGCCTGGGTAGGGTCTGGGGTGGGCCTAGGGATTCGGGGCTCTGGGGCACCGCGCCCCCTAGCTGTGGTCCTGGCCGGGGGTCGGCCGGGGTTGGGGTCTCTGTTGCCTGTGGGGGTCGGGGCTGGCCGGCCGGCATGTGCAGCCGCCTCTCTCTTTTTCTCTGGGCCGGTCCCTGTATGGCGTCTCGCCTTGTTTGCTGGTTGGGGTGCCTGGCTGCTGGTCGCGGCGGCTGGGTGGCATTTTTGGGCCTGATCAGTCTTTTTTCGCACTGGACTTAGCTCCTGGTTCTTGGTCTTTGTGCGCTGCGGGGCGCTGGGGTCAGGCGTTTGCCCAGGTTTGGTCGAACCTGCGGGTGGACTGGCCTGGTAGTGGGCGTGCAGGGCAGGTGGGTGGGACGCTGGGTTTGGTTGCCAGCCGGGCCATTGAGCAGCAGTGGTCGCTCCACAAGGGAATGGGGATGGTGGATGTCGGCCTGGTGGGTCGGCCGCCCGGTTCATTGGTTTGCTCCTGGTCTGGGCGGGTACGTCGCCGGGGTTTGGGCTGCGGGGCCTCCGATGCGCAGGTGGCGCTGGGGGCCCCCTTTGCTGGCTGGGAGGCTATTGCTAACTAGCGACAGGTGCTCTCCCCCTACGAGGGCACTTGGACAGGGGGGAGGGGTGTGGTTCTCTTTCTGGGATGGGGCTGGGGGGACTGCCTTGGGGTCCGTGGGGCTTGGTGGTGCTGTGGCCGTGGGCCCTGGGTTGAACGTGCCATGGCCTCCCTCCCCTGGTGGATCCCAGTGAACAGCGGTGCCTATTGGGGTCAGTGGGGGAGCTGGCTCCCTTGGAAGCCATTTTATCTCCCAGTCCTTCCCTCCCCATCCCCCAACACCTCTGTCCACCCGCTCCATCACTTTACCACTCATATAGGGTCTTGGGGCATGGGCACATCACTGGGCTATCCCGTGGCGTCCTGAGTCCCAATTTTAATACACAACTTAGACACTCCCACTTATAACATTTTTATGCGACACACATGTAGGGACTTTGGGGTGGGCACACTTTTCGGCATCCAGAGGGGGAGCGGTTCAATCAGCGTTACCTCTGGTGCCGGTGCCCACTGTTAAACCACATACAGACACTGAGGGCTCGGGGTGGGGGTTGGGAGATGTGTGGCTGCCTTCCCCACATCCCACCCCTCTGTTTTAAATGCACATTATTACAACACGCATCAACACCATACTCGAGCGGGAGGATAGAGGCTAGGGGTCTTCTTACACCCCTGTTCGCTACCGGCCATCAGGGGTTGGGGTCTGGAGGAGGAACAGGTGTTCTGGTCGGGTCCTGGGCTGTCGGGCTGCCTCTCCACTGTGGGGCCCTTGGCGGTCTGCTTGTCTCCGTCCTAGAAGGTAGGGGGTCCATCTCCTGGGTCTGGGGGGTGGTGGCTCTACTGGGTCATCGGTACCTGCGAGCATGAAGTGTGTATGGGGTGTATGAGTGAGGGTACAGCGTCATTTCTTGGGTGTCTTGGTGAGTTAGTGAGAATGTATGTGTTTAAGAGGGAGGGAACGTATGACTGTCTGTATGTCTTTGTCTGCCTGTCAGGTTGGGTCTTGGGCTGGCCTCTCGCCTGGCGCACCTCAGGCCTTACATTTAATGGGGGGCCTATTTCCCCTCCGTCACTCCCCGCCGGTGACGGATGCCCCTCCCTACTGGTGCGTTGGTGGTCAATCCGGTTCGGACCTGGTGCGTGCCTGGCCGAGCCTGGGGGGGGCGGTGTGTTGGTCGGCCGATGCGCTGGGCCGATATCTTCCTTTGGTTGGTTGGGGCACCTCTTTTAGGGGTGCCAGGTTTGGGATTGTTGGGTGGTACCTGCTCGGTGGCTCGGCGGCTCGGCGGGACATGGATCCAGCGTCTCTGCTCTTTCGATCACCTGTTCTGTGCGCACCGTGCGTGGTCGGTTCTTTGGCGGGTTGGACCAGCCCTGGCCTTTGTTGGATGCCTGGTCTCGGCGCTCTGCGTTGCGCGGGATCAGGACTCGGGAGCTGGTACAACTTGGTGTCCAGGTGCTGGCTGAGCTTGGCCTGGGGATGCTATCCATCCGCTGCGGCTACCGGTAGGGCGCCCTGACGTGGGGCAGGGGTGGGACACTGGGATGTTGGCGGTGGGGATTGGCCCAGGGTGGTGGTGGCGCGTGGCGGCCGGCCGCGGTCCCTGCAGTGCTGGGGGCCCCTCGTCGGGCGGTCCCTTGTCGGGTCTCTGCTGGGGGGTGGGGCGCCCTTGGGCCCCGGCTCTCCCGGTCCATGGACCGGGCCGCCCTGGCGCGGCTGGTTGCTGGTGGGGCCCGTGTGCTCGTCACTGCTGCCCCCGGGCCCCTGCATAGTAGCCGCTGGACGTTCCCCTGGGGTTCTCCTTTGCTCCTCTCTTGGGGGATGCGGTCGGCCCTGCCCGGGTCCACCTGGGGCTCTGGGGGTCCTTTGGACGTCTTGGCTCCGATCTCCTTCATGTCTGCATTGATTCCTGGGAGACGGATTGATGCCTGCTCACACCAGCTATCGAACATTCTTATGGAGAAACCTTATATGCACCAGCATGCTAACACACACACATAGATGTTGGGTCTCTGGTGTTTACAGATATGTTCTTGGGCTGAGGTTATCATTACTATAGCTTGATTAATTGGTACCATGAGTTTTTCTGTGACATTATTGTTGTTTTATTTTTATATCCATTCTTGTGTGATGTGTTTGTGTAGCTCTTAGTTCACGATGTTAGGTTTGTTTTGTCAATGTTCCTTTTTCGTGTTTTGTTTTTTCCCCTCTCTCTGCCGTCCTGTGGGTATGGAGGCAGACTTCAATGTTTTCCTGTGTTTTCTTTGTTCCCTTTCATCTCTTGTATTTTCAACTCACCCTCTCTCATGATATTTTGTTTCCTACCTCTCTTCTTCATCTTCCTTCTTTCTTCCCCTTAATTTTCCGTCTCCGTGTCCATAACATCAGGAAATAAAACCCCCAGCAATTCATAATAAAGATTTTTCACACATATATCAAGTGGATCACTATAGCAAAAGCTGTACTGCTCCGCTTGTGAAAGTAAATCTGTTGGGCTTCTACTTGGTACTCAGACACCAATTCTGAGCTCCACACTGCCAAACAGAAAAAGGAAAAAAAAGTTACCTACTGCAGCTTTAAGAATCTCATCCCATTCTTCCAATGTGGTTCCTTTGCTAATTTCAAGCACCTTTAAAGCTACGTAAACAGAGTTTGTACATGAGGGATTTATGTGTTGCAATAATGCAATGCCTGTCATAGATTGCAGAGAGTGTCATCACTATTATAAGGTGGGCAAATTTCGTTTTTCTAGCCTATTAAGCTTGACTAAAATTATAGTAATAGTGTTTTAATTTGTGCTTCAGTCTGTAACAATTCATCTGGTGAGGACAAGATTAAACTACACCCCAATCGTAGTTTGAGATAAAAAGATAACACCCCGGTGTGTTTTTTTTTTATGGATCTCTGCCACTGTTAGAGTTTTCATTAGCTAACTTTACCTGCTGAGGTCTAGCAATCATTAAGGTGGTGAAGCACTGCAATGTTGAAGCAGAATGAGTGGAAGATTTTCTGTGAATGGGTGGGGTGGGTTTTGAACATAGGGCAGGTTCCTCTCCCTGTCAGGGATATAAAACCAGCAGGGGGTGCTGACATCCTGATAACCGGGTTTTAACTCCTCTTCTTGGCACTCTGAACAAGATTGTGGTCCTCAGATTCCCCTTCAGCTCTGAAAATGTGAGAAAGAGTCAGAGTAAACGCTGAGTCTTACTAAATGGCACAAAGAACTTCAGTTGACTGAAGATGTGAGAAGCTCTAAAATAATGATGACATCTTCAATTATTTTTCTTGTATTACATTTTTCCAAATAAAATAAATTATTATCTATTTGATTTTGCACATTTTCTACCATTATGTTATAGAAAATGTGTTAAGTATCATGTCTCATCCTTTATTTAATCTAAGTTACTAACCTATATAATAATGAATGTTCCAAAGAAGAAAAAACACACTTCATTCGGTTATCATGTCACTTACAGTAATCAGCCCTGAAATGTTCAATTAATTATGAAATAATTATTATTATTCTGAAACGCCCTAATTATCAAAAAAGGCATAGCTGTCTCCCTAATTAATGCTATCATTATTGTTGGGCTGAGGCTTCACATACGACGGGTCTTCGAACTGAATTAGGAGATTGAAAAAGCAGATAACAGGATTAATGTGGCCGATTATTGGAACCTTTGTCATATGTCGGAGATACAGAAGCGGACAGTTGTTAAGATTAAAGCTAAATCATTACATGCATGCAGCTTACCATGAATACTAGCTTTTTACATAAGAAAAAAGCTAATTAATTACGTTTCTTAATCTATTATAAATTGTATAACATTTTATGCATTATTTTAATAATATTTGCATTATTTTTAAAAATACTAATATTTATTAGTGGAGTAATTGGGTAGTACTTTAAATATATATTCTGAATAAAACTCTACTAAACAATCTTACATTAGAGCATTTTATACGTTTCTGTAAAACACCTAAACAAAACATTTAAGATGACGTGATTGATTGACCACTATACAAGCAGTTTTTATGTGCAGTGATGTGTGGCAACTCAATAATTAAGAAGTTTCATTATTTTGTATTATTTAGCAAAAGGTTCACATTAAACTTCAGAGCTAGAGAAAGAAGATAAATTTCATTAGACGAAAAGTTAAGTGGTGAATTCTCAAGAAGCTTTCTTTGTTGTTATTTGTATTATTTATCCCTAACAGTTGATAATAAAATAATTTTTCAAGAATATTTACAGTTCCTGCCACCGATAACTACATTTTATATCGATGAGTATCCTAACAATTCTTCCTACATCTGGAACAATCAAAGAAAACCTCTTTCATGTTACAGCTCCTATTGAGTTTCACAATATGATTTTATCTTTCACAGAGCTACTCATTTGTGGGATTATATCAGAGCCTCTGAGTGGTGTTTTTGCAGTGACGCCTCAGTGTTGCATCAGAGAGTGATCTCATGCAGTGCTGCTGGAAGGCGCTGGGGCTGTACAGTGAGTGCTGCGTGTTATGTGCCAGCTGTGGGAGTGGAATGAGCCAAGCCAGGCAGGCTGGAGTGGATCACCTCTGTGATACTACAACCCCCGAGGCCCCATGCCCAAGGGAGGGGTCGCAAGTTCAGCCCTCCCACCCCACCACCCTCATCTGCTGGGCATCCAGCAACCCGACCTCCCCTCTGCGTGTGTATGAAACCAGTAAAGCCAAAAAATATATATTCTGAGATATTCAAAACCAATATTTATTTTCACTTATGTGGCAACAATAAAAGAAGCAGGCCTGCAAACGTAATCTTTTACTTACTTTATGTTTATTTCTACATTTTACCGTCGAATCTCAGAGCCACTCATCCTGTTTGTGTTTCACATCATCTCCAATCTATTTCAACATAGCTGGGGTGTGTACATCATCACCCCGTTGAAATAGCAGCATTACCAGTGCCCCCCCAGACTGCCACAGGAGGGAAGCATGTAAAACATATCAGGACCTCTGTATATGTACTCAGCCTCTCTAGAAGGTGAAAGAAGCAGTGAAAATACTGTGAAATGGGCTCGTTTCTTTTTTTCTTTTCTGTTTTTTTTAGCCCATTTCACCGGACGGTTCAAGGTTGTCATCTGTTTCTTTGACACACAGTGATACTGTTTGACTTTCACATGGAGGTGCTAAAAGGAGATTTGGAGATGCTAATCCTTCTTTTAGAAGCCTCCATTTAGGAGGGCTTGTGAAACTGTAACTTGAGCAAAACTCAAAAGGTGTTGTATTTCGGGAGCTGCTGTGACACTGAAACACTGCGAGGATATGAGTAAATCCATGTTATCCCCGTGATGAGTATCAGATAATTATTGTGTCCAACTTGGGTAACATTTTCACGCAGTAACAGCTAGCATGTGGAATGCACAGCCGTACAACTTAAAGTAATGTCTTGCAATGTCTTCTTTGGTTTCCTTAGCGATGCAGTCCATTAACTCTGTTCCAAACTGGAGAAAACAGGGTAGATCAGACCAAAACAACCCTAAGTCTTTTTTGAGCCTTTGTTCTTTGCCTGATCATTCCATGTCGGGGTCGCAGGGTCGCTGGTCACATCTTGAACAGGTCGCCAAAAACCCTTTCTCATCAGATTCAAAATGATTTTGCACCGGGTATTAACTTTGCATTGATACCCTACCATGATCTGATAAATCTCCCACAAGTCTCTGGGAAATATGTTACTAATTAACTTGGGTTTTCTCCTTTTGTAGACATCTTTGGTTTCCTTTGCACTAGTCTTTTGAGACCAGACAGCTCCAGCTATCCATCGCTCACAACTGCTCCTCCTAAAGGAAGGAACATGTTTACCAGAGGCACCTCCGCAGTGATAGATGTCCGCAATACCTCTCCAGCCCGACCTTTGCAAATAGAATACCCTGCTGTGCTAAAGAAAACAATGTGTTTCTGAGGAGTAAAATACAATCCATCACTGGGTCCGTAAGGACTGAGAAATGGGAGGAAAGGAGGCAAGACTGCAGCCGAGGAGAGTGCAGCGGAGGGTTATAGGGCTACCTGGTTTTCACATCAAAAACATTAGATGGGGGGGGTTGCTGTGCGGCATCTCAAAGACTCCTTGAGCTATGAATCTGGCACTGAAAGGACCACACCGTTCATACAGCTTCTCCTGTCAGCTGAAACCTTAGCCCGGTTCAGCAACTGCCACGCCAGAGCCGGCTTTAATCAATCATCAGCTGCGGCCGGGGTGACAGGAGGCATTCCAGGAGATTAATTGTTGTCTCTAATTCAAGGCCTGATGTAAACAAGGTGCGACTCCAGCTCGGCGTGATTAGTAAGAGATACTGAGGGAAGAAACTTAAGGGTTAGAGAGCAAGTAAACTAATAGATTGAAACTTCAGCTGAAATTAACCCGGTCGATGTTAAATACGAAGTTTAACTACATAACATGAAAGTGGCTGCCCTCAACTGTGTATATGCATATGAGATTATATACATGCTAACTTAAAAAAAAACAAATTTTTTATATTTTGCTGAACTGCCTTCAACCTGTTAGCCTTCCCGACCAATTATTGCCCCCATTTGAAGATGACTGTATAGATGACTCTACTTACTGCTGTGACCCTATATGTTTGCCCTGAACAATCTCCCCTCTCATTTCCAGAGGGACCTTCCCAACCCCCACGACAAAAAAACATTATGCTGAGTTTTCTCTACACCGACCTGTTCGGACAGGCAAAGACACCTAAGTCATTACACATGATAACTAATCTATTAATGTTGACTGATGGCCTCATTAAAAGGTTCACATATAAGTCTGAGCTTATGTGTTAATGACATGTTAATGAGTCTGTCAATTATAAGCTGGGGTAATGACACCTGCAATGAGATGATATTGCTGGTTGGAGTCCGACTTGTAATTCCATCTCTCCAGAGGTTAAGTAGAGCGTTGATCCCACGGTGGCAAACCAAAGATGAATGTTTCACCATGCTCTTGGAGTGTTACGCTCATCTGATGTTGGGAGAAGTTAAAGGAAGATCAAAGGACAGTCAGATGGTGATGGGAGATGTTTCACCGGTAGAAAGAATGGAGTGATGAAGAACTTTTAGAGATGCTTCTAATTTAAAAGAAGATTGCGTCGTAGCCAAAACATATCAGTTGGACATCTTTGGCACCTGAAGGCGAGATTTATTGAATACTCTCATATAGACTGACTACATGAGTAAACTGAATTGTGGAAAACAGAACAGCCAGTGAGGTTAATGTGACTTTTCTTTGTCGATGCAGCACTAAGCTCCTTCCAGAAAAATGTTTTAAACTAGGATGCAGAAGCTTTTATTTTTACCTCACAGTATGATTTCTGAAAGGACAGAAACACCATGTGGGGGTTAAAGTCAACACGTCATGGTTACACTTCTCTGATATTTACTAAATGTTTATCTCTCTCTCAGCCTGAATGAGCCACCGACATGTTTCAACAAGCCAAGGAAAATACAGTGTCCTTTTAGATTTCTTTTCACATTTCTCTGCTTTATATAATTACATTTTTAACACATTACTGATAATGAAAACAGTTAGCTTTGAATCTTCTTCACTCAGTTACACCTTCCACTCCAAAGAAAGTTATCATGGTTTTGTCTTTGACATGATAGCGAATGGGAATGATGAGTTTACTGGATTGGAAAAATAACAGATTTTTCCTACAAGGTTTCCTCCCAGTTATCTGTCATTTAATTCCAGTCACCAGCTGATTTTTTTAGTTCCCCTCTTGTCATAGATTAAAAATGTAAAGTGTCACATGCTTCCAAAATGTTTCCCCCATTAGAATTGGAGATGTCTCATATATATCTCAGTGCTCAGTGTTGAGCCAGCTGAGTTCCACTTAGCTAGCTTCCTTTTTAAAATACCATGTCTGCCTGGGAAATGACCAGATAGAATAGTTATGAAAGACTAGGGGCAGCTTAGCCTTTTATTTGCATCTACAAATCAGATTAAAAAAGGTTTTAAGAGTTTAGATTGACAATTTATAGTACAAAAATAAAAGAATCAACATGAGCTGTGAATATTCAGGTAACCGGAATACACTATATTATATAAACTTTTGAAACTTTGAAAACCCTCTATTTATCCTGAACTTTTACGTTAGCATTTAATGGCTGAGGATCACTTGCTATTGTTTTAGCCCAACAAGGCACATTGGGCCTGACTTATCAATATTCCAAATAAAGAGCGCAAAATTTTGTGCGCCACAAAAAATTCCTGATTTGCGGGTGATCCACTAAGATTGTGTGCTCAAATACTAACAGGGACAAAGAGCAGTATTCAAATGAGGACTTTCCGTCCGCTGCTGTTAGTGCCAGTTTTCTGGTCCATGCACCTCGCCACAGCCAGAGAGAGTAGGATTAGGCGCAAAGGATTCATGATGCATCTTTGACAATAAAAAGGGGGGAGAAAACGACATATCTGTCAAGTCCATGGCTGTTAAAGAGTTAATTACTATTAGGCTAGAATGTCTGTGAATTATATTTTCCGTTTGCCTTTAATAAAATTAATCCGTGTATGCCGCTCTCTAAAACCATGCAGGCGCCGTACTCCAGAGTCAGACTCATAAAAGCTGCAGCTTGTCCAGAACAAGGCTGCTCGCTTAGTCGTAAGATGTCCATATTCTACAAATGTTGTTGAAATGCACCGCACTTTATCATGGCCTCTATTAAATATCAGGTTGCAGTACAACCTACTCATATTCAATAAAAAATGTTTTCTTACAGGTCAACCAGAATCATTTTACAAAGAGTTAATTTATTCTGATCAGATACTCAACCATTGTACTATATATGATTGTGATGCTAGATTAATGGTAAAACAGTGCATCTCAGGAATGGAATAAATGATCTAGAAATATCAGAGAACTAAAGGGCATGTATTCTTTAAAAAAAGAAATAAAATCTAAGTTTAACTTTAGATCTACCTAAATGTTTTAGGTATTTTATTGAAGGTTGGAAATTTACAAGTTAATTACATTATTTTGTTTGTAAAATGTCATATATGTAATTGTCTTTGTGTTATTGTGCATAATTATCATATTTTATTAATTGGACTCCAGGAAGATTAATAACAACTCTGGAGGAAACTAATGGGGATCCAAATAAATAAACGAAAAAATTAACAGCAGGTGCAGACGCTTTGAGCGCACAGTGAGTTATGATACGTCTTTGGAAAAAAGGGAAAAAAATCGACATAACTGTCAGGTTTATGGCCATTAGAGTGTAAATTACTATTAGGTTAGAATGTGTGTGAATGATATTTTCCATTGGTCAGTTGCCTAATAAACTTATATTGAATTGTGTTGGGGCAAAGATAAGACATGCCTAAAAATAGGCGCTAAAACAGCCGGCGCAAACAGTTTCATGTTTGATAGATCACACTGTGCGAGGAACGCCTACTTAATTGCATGTTCTCCTCCCAATATTTTGCACCTTTTGACAGAAATGCCTATATCAAATATTCCTCAAGGGCAAAAGTGCGAAATGGATTGCATGCATCTTGCTGCGGTTTAACAGGCGCAGTCCTATCTGTGCCTGGTTTCTAAATCACCTGCTGCATGTTTTTGTCCCCGCTGTCAGGTTTGCGCACATTTTAACTAGCGCAAACCTTTGATAAATCAGGCCCTATGAGTCCAATCTCTATGACTCTTGGAAAAAAAAGAGTTCAACAGAAACTCAAACACACACTCCAAACTCAAACTACAGGTGTTATGGATGGATTTCTAACCGAACAGAACAACCCTGATGTTCTAGGAAGAAATCCACAGTCAGAATGTCTTGGCTCTAATTTTCAGCCTAGTAAGTGACTCACAGATGCAATCCTTAACCACTTAAACTTTTCCTTCACTCATTTGAGCTGTCTCTATAATATCAAACATGTTTTGAACAGTTAGCATCCAGGGGCAGTTAATTTAAATTGTTGTCAATTTAAAGTAAGCTATTTAAATTAGGACATTTGTACATATTTGATGATGTGTGTTAATCAACCTTCAGTTTGTTTCCCTCAAATTCTAGTTGGCAACAGGCTTGCTCTGCTTCTGTTTTGAATTTCTCCATGCACCACAAACACTGACTACGTTTACATGCAGCCAATATTCGGGTTATGGTCTGGTTAAGGTCCCTATTCGAGTTTCTGAAACATTCGTAATAACGCGTTTACATGCGTGAGCAGAGACAGTTACGGTAAGCATCAGGACGTACGGACAACCTTAAGACGCAATATGGGTCATTTCCGATTCTTCTTGCTGTTTTTCGATGCGCATACAAGAAGTTCCTCTACCCAAAAGACCAAGATTCCATGCGAATAGAACATGCGCAGAACATAAATCAATGTTCCTTTTGATGGGGATATGCCGAAACGCGTTTACATGACCAAATATTCGGGTTAGAAAAGGGGTACTCCAGGAGTAATATTTGGGTTTTTGCCAGTATTTACATGGCCATGGGTAACCGGGTTATTGCTAATATTCCGGTTTTGAACGGGTTGTTAACATTGGCTACATGAAAACGCAACCAATGTTATCTAATAGTTGAATGACAGACAGGATCTTTAATTCTACCACTGTGTTATGAGGAAGTCAATGTTGAGTTATAAGTCAAAGTATGATTTAACTAGCTCTTAGTAACAATTACCATCACCACCTTTAATTCTCTAAAGGATAAAAACAACAGCATACCTTCGTGAATTGTTCATTCACACTTGCATGACCCATTGCTTTTGTTTCTTTGGTTGCTAGTTATTGCTAACATAAACAAAACTCACCTGTTTAGAAGTGCCTTGCAAAAGTATTCAGAGAAGCTAAGGTTTTTCACATTTTGTCACATTACAACCATAAACCTCATTGTGTTTTATTGGGTTTTTATGTATGTGATTGATTAGCAGAAAGCAGTGCACAATTGTGAAGTGATTAATAAAAGATATATAGGGTTTTCAAAATATTATCTTGAAATTTCTCGTTTTTTTTTTTTTTAAGTTTTTTTATCCCACGTTTTTTCCCATTATTTATCCCCCAGTGCTCCTACCTAGTTCCAGTCCTGGGGTTCCACTCTCCCTCTGCCAGCCCCAGGAGGGCCCCACACTGAAACCCAAGCCTCCTTCATGCTTGGGCAGTGAGAAGGCCCTTCTTTTCAACCTGACAGGGTGGGGTTTCCCCGGCTGGACGTAGCGCGTGGAAGGATCACGTTATTCCAGCCAGATCCTCCCCATCCCTTCAGGCGCCCCGGCCGGCCAGGAGGAGGAAGTATATAGCCCCATGACTAGTGCATGTTTTTGTTGGAGTAGCTCACATTAGCTGCTCAAGGGAACACGGGGAGAACATGCAAACTCCACACAGAAAGGCCCTTTCGCCAACTCCACCCAGGGTGTGGGTGCCGATGATCCGGGGGAACAAACACACCCTCACCACCCACAGCGTCCCCAGCGGTAATTGAACCCAGGACCTTCTAGCTGTGAGGTGAGCCACGCCACCGTGCACCCCGGAATTTCTCGTATTTTTTAACCATCTTTTGCTGCAGATACACCAGCAAGTCTTTTGTTGTATGACTAATTAAAGCATAGTCAGACTGGATGGGGAGAGTTTCTAGACAATTTTAACTTTTGCCGAGATATTCACAGTTTATTCATGTCTGGATTTTAAAGTCTTTTGCACCCTTGAACAAGTTTTCTTCTAGTATTGTTCTGCATTTAGCTCTGTCTATCTTCCCATCAACTCCAACCAGCTTTCTTCTGCTTAAGAAGCTCTTCTATCCTACACTTGTTACCTGTAATAATGTCACCTGTTTGAACTAGTTACCTGTGTAAAAGACACCTGTTCACACCTTCAAACAGTCAGACTCCAACCTCCATTATGGCTAAGACCAGAAAACTGTCCAAGGACACCAGAGACAAGATAGTATACCTGTACAAGGCTGGGATAAGCTAGTCTACAACAGGCAAGCAGCTTGGTGAGAAGAGATCAACTGTTGGATAATTCTAACTGAATTATTAGAAAATTGATCAATGACAATCTACCTCAACCTGGGGCTCCATGCAAGAGCTCACCATGTGGGGTACACTGTATCTTGAGAACGGTGAGGAAACAGCCCAGAACTACAAGTGGGGGCCTGGTCAATGATCTGAAGAGAGCTGGAACCACAATAACAAAGGTTACTATTAGTAACACAATACGTCGTCATGGATCAAAAATCCTGCAGTGCTCAAGTTTAAGCCAGCATGTGTCCAGGCCTGTCAAACATTTTGCCAGAGACCATCCGAATGATTCACAGGAGGATTGGGAGAATGCCATGTGGTCAGATGAGACCAAAATAGAACTCTTTGGTATAAACGCCACTCACCATTTTTGGAGGGGGAAGAATGCTGAGTTGCATCTCTAGAACACCATACCCACTGTGAAGCATGGGGGTGGAAACATTATGCTTTGGGGCTGCTCTTCTGCAAAGGGGACAGAAAGACTGATGCCTATTAAGGAAAGGATGAATGGGGTCATGTATTGTGAGATTTTGGGCAAAAACCTCCTTCCATCAGTTAGATCACTGAAAATTAAACGCGGCTAGATCTTCCAGCATGACAATGATCCAAAAACACACTGCCTGTACAACAAAGGAGAGGCTACGTAAAAAGCATTTCAGGGTTCTGGAGACTGGCTGGGCCATTCCAGAACCCTGAAATGCTTTTTACGTAGCCTCTCCTTTGTTGTACAGGCAGTGCGTTCCAATAAAGTCTTTGTTGCCCAGCAACAGCCCCAAAACATCTCAGATCTAGAGAAGATCTGCATGGAAGTATGGGCCAAAATACCAACTACAGTGTGTGACAACCTGGTAAAGACCTACAGGAAATGTTTAATCTCTGTCATTGCCAACCAAGGTTACTTTACAAAGGATTGAAGTGAAGTTTTGTTATTTGCCAAATACCGGTACTTAATTTCTGCAAAATTATACAAACAAATTCTAAAAGAATCATACAATATAATTTTCCTGGGATTTGCTTTTACATTCTGTGCATTCCTATGATGAAAATTACATACCTCTCTCTCTTTTTTTAAGAGGGACAACTTCTGAAATCAGTGGCTGCCAAATAATTTTTTGCCCCATTGTATGTATTCAGGGGGGCTGAATACTACTACACAGCACAAATTTCAGGTTTTTATTAATTTATTCTTTGCAAAAAATGTTGAAAACCATGTATAAAATCCCTTCTACTCAGCAGCTATCTTCTGCAAGGCACTTTCCGTATTGCATTTAGCAATCTGTCTTACCCGGAGTTTGAAATTTAGCTTGATTTTTAAACCTTTTTATGTCTGACCTTGACATCGAGCAAGGCAAAGCTCTTTACCAGTGGTATGCAAGTAGATGTAAAGAAAAACTCTTTTCCATTCTATATTCAATTTCAAGGCAATATTTAAAATGTGATGTAATTAGTGAATCTTTATTAAATTTGGATTCAGATTTATGCAGAGTGTTCCACCCTATCTGCACAGGTATGGCACCATGCTGAGCCTCCCTGATGCACGCCTATCTCTGTGTCATCTGGTATTCATATCATCAGCATGTGCCAGCTGTGCGACCAGTGGGATTGATGCCATATATCTGGCTCTCATTTTCTCACAATCTTCCCTCCTCTCTTTATAACTTTAAAACGTTTCTTCTCTCTGACTCCATCCCTCTATCTATCCACCTCTGTCTGTGTCTTGTCATTTTTTTCCCCTTTTTTATTATTTTTTTTGTTTCTGGCCCAGCAGACCGTTTCAATGTGAAATCATCGTTAATGCGCCATGACAATCTGACACAACGCACAGTCCAGGGCCTGCTCCATCTGGTTTTAATTTAATTTGGTCAGAAAAGAGGAGGGGTGAATGGATGACGGGCTGAGATGAAGGGATGGAAGAGTGGGTACTGGGTGGAGGGGTGAGATGAAAGCTCGTCGTGTTATTCTCTGCCGAATCGTCTCACCGTCCTTCATGCTTCCCAAATTTCTCATATGTAGCATTAACTCCCTACCAGAGAATGTGAGGTGATGGTTGCTCCAAAAAGTCTCCAAAAATATGTTAAAGTTCTACAAAAAGAAAGGGACGTGGGTTTGCTCATTAGAAAGAAGTGCGTGTTTGCACGTAATGCAGTGAGGTTATGGTGATAACAGACCAAACCACACGGAATGGACACAGGAGGGCTTCAGCCTTGATGCAAAGAGGTAATGAGGACATCTTCTTGCAGTTTGCTCTCATCAGAGCTATATGGAAGAAATGAGACCATTACTAAATGCTGGACCTGTTAAGAGCAATTTTCCTAATTATAGGGATGAAACGACGTGTCAGCTGCCATGGCAGACGTGGCAGCCCATCGGGTTGTTGAGACGGAAAGTGTTAACTCTTTAATGTGACTAACTAACAGGCTAGGCTTAGGCCAAGGCTTAATGACTTAATGGAAGTAATGATCTAAGGAAAGCCATATGTGCTAAAGCTGGATGGGCTGCAGTGCCGCTGCACACAATGTATGACAGGTTCAATGTCCAGATGGCAGTTAAATGTTTCTTTTTGCTTTGTTAGGATTTTTCTAAGTAAGGTCCCAGAAAAGGTTCAATTGAATACAATTCCCTTTTAAACAGGCTATCCTAGGGTTACCTGTATTTTGTCTCTGTATTTTGTCTCAATAAATCAGAATTAATCAGAAAGCTTCATATTAATCGCTGCTTTTTCTAAAACTACCTCTTTCTAGAAAGTTCAAATTTAATGAGATTACAGAAATCTTAGCTGTTGCTTAGTTGATCAGATAATTGCATTATATTTTCTAGTAATATTGTTACCAATCCAGCAATATATGAATCAAGGGCCAGGGCCAGCACACATACTCATTTTGACACATTACAACCACAAACATGTATATATGTTATATGGAATGTTATATGACAGAACAACACAAAGTAGCACATAATTGTGGATACAAGTGAAAACCAGAAAATGGTTCTTGGAAGAGTTTTTATGTAAAAATCTGAAAAGTGTGACATGCATTTATATACCGGCCCCTCTACTCTGAGAACCCTAAATAAGTTGCAACTAACCACCTTCAAAACTCAGTTAATCAGTAAACAGACCCCACTTGCTGTGTTCAGCAGACAAGTCAAAGATAGAGGTGTGGAGAAGTTTAAAGCAGAGCTAGGATATAAAATAATATCCCAAGCTTTCAACATCTCACAGAGCTCTGCTCAGTGCATCTTATTAATTCGAGCTATCATGTATGGCAAAACTGCAAACTGCTTACTTTTATCCAATTTGCCTCATCGCAACCTCAAACCTCGACATATTTTGTTGGGATTTTCTGTGATAGACCAACATGAAGTGATGCATATTACTGAAAAGGGAGGATAATAACACATAGTTCTGAAGGATTTACAACTACCAATCTAAAACTGTGACATGCATTTGTATTTAGTCCCCTTTCATCTGAAACCCTTAAATAATCTGTAGTTCAACCATTTTGACCTCAGAGGTCAACTGATTGCCAAACAGAGTCCACATGTGTAGTCAGAATGCAGCTTGAACATTTATGAAAAAAACTGCATCATGAAAATTAAGGAACCTATAAAAGACAGATCAGGGTTAAAGTTGAGAAGAACTTTAAAGCTGGGTTAGATTGTAAAACAATACCCAAAGCTTCGAACATCTTATAGAGTACTGTTCCATCATTCTGAGATGGAAAGATCTGCAAACCGATCATAACATGGTTATCCACCTAAACTGACAGGCCCGGCGTAGAGAGGCAGCAAAGAGACCCATGGTAACAGCTCAGGTGGTAGAATCTGTTGGTAGGGTAGCTATTAATTGTCCTACCTGTCCTAAAACTGGCTTCTCTCAGCCACTGATGCTCATTTGCATTTACTGAAATCTTTTTGGTCTTCCAACTCCTCACATCTGTATTCCACTAAAGGATGACTGCTGCTTGGATCTGCTGGCTAGGACAGAAATTCTCCAAACCAGCTGCAGCAGCTATGTTCTCTCCCTTTTCATGAGGATCCGCTCAGACCGCAGCTGTGGCAACAGCAACTTTGTTTCCTTGCGGAGGTCAAGAACTCATTCATGTGTCTCCTCATCCCAGTGGAAATGGATGGAATACACCACAGAGAACGAGAATGAGAGAGAGAGCGGAAAGGAGAGGGATTCCCACTTCATCCATCACTCTTGCTGTATAGGTTCCACCTCTCCACGTGGGCCCGGGTTTACACGTCAACTGTTCTATATGATCGTCTTTATGGAGTGCTCCTCACCATCAGACGACAAATGTGAGGGGATCAGAGAACGCATACGGAGAAATTAGTTCACGTCAGCTTTCATTTATGATGTGTTTAACTGGTCGGCGTTTCCGAGAAGTGACGGATCCATTCGGGTCTTGTACTCCTGCCTTCTCCCAGTCAAACCCCCCCATACACACGCAGCCATTTTCTGTTAAGGTTATCGGGTCAATAAACCTGGCGACCTCGGCCGATCATAAAGCAGTCAATGCGAGAGCATAAGGGATTGATTAAGTTCATAACCCGATTTGAGCCGCGCAGAGCCTGAACTATAAAAATCGGAATGAGTATAAATCTAATGTGAGGACATAATCCGAAGAAAATGAAAATGTAAAATAGATGTTTTAAATGGTGTTTTTTCATCATGAGAATGTGGCCTTTCGACTAAATGACTATTGATATCTTTGAATCACAACCAAGCCTTTCCATGGGTTGACCCTGATGGTGGAGCGCTGGAGTTCAGGCTGGTGCCATGATAAATTCAGCATATACGACGGGTCGTTTGTACTTTCAGAAGGAGGAATCTACTAAACATCCTAGCCATATGTTGGCAGTGCACTCCGATTCTCAATCCTCAGTTTACTCAGTTCAAGAGGTTAAGAGTTGATAGTTCTAATTCTACCCAGTGATGAAGTGTCCATAGGGGATTTTGAAAAAAATATGCCTATGGAAGTATGCGTTGGGAAGGATGTAAATATAAGCAGATGCACTGCAAAGGGGATTTCTGCTGAAAAGGATGATGGAGCTTAGAAAGATATAAAAACAATTTGTTCTCAAATAAACCTAAAAAGAATAAGGCATTGCAGATTCCTTAAAAAATTCCTTTGGCTTATATTTAGGTAATATTTAGGTGCTTAAATTCATTTAATTTTTCCTCTATAAATCTTTATTCATTCCTAATTTTTCTGCTTAACTTTTGGGAATTACAGTTGTCAATTAAATAAACATAAAGGTTTCTATAATTTTTTTCAGGCAAAAAATTCAAAATCTCCTGGCTCACATTTTGAGATTTTATTTATATATTTTTTGCAGAGTCTTCTTTTTTTCAACTTTTTTTTGTGTGCAAAGGGTAAATTCAAATATTAACTATAAATTAATGGCTTTTTTTTTTTTTTACTTTAAACATGACATCAGCAATCACAGAACTTAGAGGACGGACGGACGTTGTTGTAGAATGAAAATCGTCCAGAATCATCATACAGGGCCCCAGAACTCCTCCGCACCCTCCTATTCCTAAAAACTTACAGAATAAAATCATCCAATATTATCCTTCTCAGTCCCTCCTATGTTGTCTTGATGTCTAGTCCCTCAAGGTCAAAAACACTTCACACTGCAGAGCAAAAGGGAACGAGGTCAGAGGGCCTACTGTTTAAATCTGCTCCTCACTGACGTCTGTTTAAACACTCTGATGATACATGGCAAATTCCCTAGATGTATTTACCAACATGCAATTAATCAGTTAATTCACATTACTTTGAAATATTCCCATCTCAATGGATGGATGGACAAATTCTTAAACCAAATTCCATACTTTTCCAGACAGAGTAAGAACCCCTATGCATGTTCTTTTTTTTCTCAGGATGAAATGAAAATAGAGATATGTCCAGAAGCAAAGACCATGCAAGTGGAATCCAACTGACCTTATCATGGCACATTTGATTGGACACTTTGAGGTGTGGGTCTTGGCAGAGTGCACCATGGTGGCCTTGTAGCCACACACCCACGCTGCTACTGCCCATCATCCAACCTGGCAGATGGCCTGCAGCTCCAACAGCTTTCTGGTGTTTAATTATGATCGCAATCAGGGGAAATAAAGATCAATTAAAGCTTGCATGAAACTAATGAAACGCCAGCGCTACGAGAGCCAAAACAGTTGTCTGAAAGGTTTTTCATAATAAATGCAAACTAAGTCCAAAAACCTAAAACACGGCAGTTGATGTTTGCAGTTTATTTAAAATCTTTCAAGTTTCGTAAGAGATTATTAGGAAAAACTGTGAAAACAGAGGTGATAAAGACAGCATAAAGAGGCACAGGGAAGAAAGATATGGGTGATAAATAAAAATACTTGTACATAATTTAAGAGGGACATGAATATAATTAGATGACACAAATTTATGCCAACAGTTGACATTATATCCGTACCCCTTTCTGTTTAAAATTGTGGGCAACTTTTATTCCCATTCCAGTCTCAGAAAGTCAATTAATATTTAAGAATTGCTGCTCCTTCACTCTTCAGGTATAGAAATCATTAGAGCAGTGTGCAGCTGCTGGCAGAAGCACAAACTTCACCAAACTGCCTTCTTCATATAAAGCCCAGAGTCTGTATGATCAATGTGGGCAAAGGACAGGAGAGGACAGGAGGAAAAGGTAGAGGAACAGAGGAGGCCTGAGAAGGCAGATGCCACCAATGTGGCCTTGGCATTGTCGGATATTAATAGTCCGGAGCCATATTGTGCCAGCCTTATTGGAAATGTGAGCGCCGTCGTGCTGTGTGCCACCATGGCATGCAAGCATCAAAATGAAACTAGCAGAGGTGTGAAGAATTAGATGTGGTTAGGCGAGGTTTCCACAACCACAGGTAGAAAGCACAATTTCCTTCAACAACAGAAACTGATTTGAAATATCTGGTGGTGTATTTATTCCCACTGGTTTAGAAAAGAGGATATGCATCTCCATCTAGTTCACATTTTGTTACATTAAAACCACAGACCTCATTTTATCGTTTGCTGATTTTCTGTAATTGAGCAACACACAATTGTACACAATTGGGAAGTAGAAGACAAAAATGATGCATTGTTTTTGTATTGTTCATATATTTTTGCAAACATTCTGAAAGTATTTGGAATCTGCATCCAAATATATTTGGATCTAAACCATTCCATTGAAGCTCTAGCTTTATGTTTAAAGCCTGCTGGAACTGAACCTCTGAATCAGTTCCAAGTCTGACAGCCTACATATATTTAACATTATATAATGTCATATAATATATTATATAATGTTGTATATAAAAGTGTTTTTCATTTTATTTTTTTGTGTGATTTCCTATATATTTAGGGCAAAAAGAACACCTTCCCATTAAATTTTTTTTAAACATATTTTTATTTTATTTTATTTTACAGCATGTCCACCTCAGTGGACAACAGGATGATTCACGTCTAAATACAACTGAATTTAAAACAAAAAATGAACAGCATCTTCTGAGATTAACCCAAGAATACATTCAATTTGATCAAAAAACCAAATTATTCATGAGCTTTTTCTTTCCCGCAATGCACAAGGGACATTCCTGCTCCCTCTCTGGCTCCTCTCTGTCTTTACCATCTTCTCCTATCACACGCTAATACTGTAATAACTAATACTACTAATAATCCTCATAATTTTCCTCATCTGAAAATTCCAAATCTGAACCTCGCTTGACTATCTTGTATATAATCTCTTCTGCTTCATGTATTTCTCTTCCAACGAGTCATTTAATTCACTAAAACCATCCTAGTGTCCTCCACAATTGACATTCATAAAAGCACTGTTATTTCAAAAGATAAAACATTAAACTGTTTTCAGAAGTCAAAATACTGTTATTGACATGTTAATTTACAAGAATATGTATAATTAGTATGGTAAAAATAGTAAAAGATGAAGATTATTTGACTTATCTCTCATCTTTTCATAAAATGTGGTTGCTGGTAAGCCAGACATTTTGATTGAGCAAAAAAGGGGACTTCCCAGCATGTAAACATATCAAAGGACACATCACTGGAAAGCCCAGGATGTCCTCTAAAAAGTAGTGTAGGGTTTAATAGGATAACTCAAAATAGTAAAATAAAATAAAAGTGAACAAAATGTCCACTATAAAGGACACAAATGAACGTGCCGGGTCTGTCTGTCTGTCTGTCTGTCTGTCGATCTGTCGATCTGTATTTGTGTTATCGCTGTGAAGCAGTCCCTTAATTTAAAATTTTTTGAAACAAAACATAATTTTAGGAATTTTGTATGCAAATGACACTAACTAAACTAGGCATAGTTGAGCATAACACTGAACACCACATGGTGGCAAAGTTATTTAATCCTTAATATGTATAAAATATGCATCTTCTGACATGAGTGGTACACATACTCCTATTCGACTATTTGATGGTTTGAAACAAATTTGCAACTGAAGTCTAAAATAGGTTACGGTGCTTGCACTGCTGGAAGTTGAAGCTATGTGTCAAATAACTTTTTACAAGATGTAACAAGGTTTATGGCTGCAGTGGGACAAAATAAGAAAAGTCTAAGTAAGTCTGTTTAGAAAAGTCTGTTTAGAGCTAGCTTTGAGTAATGTTTTCATGTATCATATGTTTTGTGTATGCTTCTTGCTTTATTGCTGTTTTTACTTTATATGCTTTTCTGTGTTTTACTGCTATCTTTATTTTACCCCTTAATCATGTAAAGCGCCTTGAATTACCTTGTTGTTGAAAGTGTTCTATACAATTAAAATTGCCTTGCCTTGCCTAAGTATATGAATACATGTGCAAAGCTTTGCAAATGTTGCTTCATGACTTTGTTTTTACAGTAATTAAAAAAAGGCAATATATTTAACTGAGATGTGTCCAACAATTTACTAAAGTACATTTTGGTAAAATAAAAAAAGAACTATAATATTGTAGAAGATAATAAAATAAGTACTTTTTTTAAATAAATGTCCACAAGCATTTAAACTTCATTCTTTCATTTGTGTCATTCCAGATTGATGAATGATTGATTGGTTCCACGCATTTGATTTTGGTAAAGAATCTTTAATTCTAAGGCTTCTTTTCTTTTATTTTAAAAGAAAGAAAAAAGAAAGAATTAATATTTTCACTTCTTCGGGTGTAGTGGCACCCATTTGAATGATGGATAACCTAACAATATTATCCTAAACAAAGAGGAGGTAATTAGTGACGTTTCGTTTAAAGCCCAGTGAGGCCCCACTGTTTTCCAGGGGGCACAGCGCTGCAGTTCGGAGCAGTAATGGCATAATTTATCTTTTCAGGGACGGCAGACACGCTGCAGCTGATTGAATCATGCTGGAGCGAAACCAAGTCTTCTGTGATACGAGATCAGAGGAGGAATGTATAATTGTTCTAGCCATTAAGCGTGGAGGTTGTATAGGGCGAAATGCGCTCACACATGGCGCACACTGTTGGTTTTGTGCTGCGTCGGAGCCATATGCTGTCACCGCAGCTGACACACCTAACCTTGACTCTGCGGGCCATTATCAAGATTGTAGGGACAGATGAAAAACAAGGTTCTCACCTCATAAAGGTTTGCTTGAAAGACAACGAAATCACAATAATGAACTATTCCTTGCCCTATATGAACTGTCTGTGAGGTTAGGTTGGATAAATGAACAGGGGGCAGATTTGCTGCGGCATGGGAGAAGACTGCCCCAGGAGTGGAACTCATGGGTGGCAGAGCCGCTGTAGCCACAAGGATGTGATTAATAGCCTACCTTAACATGAATGTTATGCGATATCTTTAGGAGTTTATCCTCTATAGAGTGTGAATGCTCCCACCAATAATCAAACTGAAATCAGGTTACAAACGGAGGGTTTTTCTGCATGCCAGATGACAATTTTGATCTATGGAACAATTTAAAGGCGCTATATTAAAGCTAAAAGTAAGGAGAAAAGAAAAAGTAGACATAAAGACATGTTTTTACCTTCCATGTATTAAAACACAAAGACACACAGGCACACAAATTAGTAAATTGACATAGTTATGTGTGAAAAAGAGCTCTTCATTCATGTGATTCTAGCAGGAGGATTAGTCCTACTTGTTTGACCTTTGTTTGAGCAAGCAGCTTATTTGCCCTCCAGGGGATGAACTCCATCCTCAGATTTTGTTCATGGAAAAGAAAATTGATTCCTTAGCGTGACTTTTCAAATCCTGACTTTGGAAGAGCTCCCAGTAAAAAAAAAAAAAAAAAGAATTTCATCATGAAAGTCGTGCAACTACTTTGTATACATTTCATTTTAGTAGATTTTGAACATATCTGTTGGGTAGAAAAAAACTAAGTAGGTTAGGTTTAGTAGCAAAACACTAAATACATTGGTTAAATTCCAACAGATTTTTAAGAAAGAAAATTAGTACTAATAGAAAATTATTAAAGACAAATTTCTATAGTATAATTTAATATTCAGCTGGAGGTGCAAACCATCAGTCAGTGGATCTGACAGGATAACAGCATGTGTTTAAAAATGTCTTTATCCTTTAAATACATTTACAACCTACAACCTCAGATCAGCAACATATAAACCTGAGGATACAGTATCACAGCAGTTACGATGAGGCCAGACAAGCTTTATTACTGCAGAAGAACCCCTCCGTGACAACAGACAACTCTGCTGGGTCCTACTCGGCACCAAAATCATGACTAACAAGCACATCCACTGTTTCTCTCATCAAGGCATCTAGTTTGCCCTCCATGTTACCCCTCCCCACCCATAAATAACTGGTTTAAGATTAGAAAATAGGTTAATAAAATAGTGATGGGATCATATTTTTGTAAAAAAACCTTTTAAATCTATTCTGACAAGGTGGTATGGAAAACTTTTCCCTCACCACCTCAGCTAAGATGCCAGGTTATCGGCAACAGTTGCCTTATTGTTAGCATGTTTGACTTTACAAACCCAGAAAAGTTCTCAACCACAAGTCTTATAAATGTTATTCCCATTAATTGAGTTGATCTAGTCACTCATAATACAACCCATATAAATACATCAGACTTCGGGTTCTCTGCTGAAATCAAAATGGTTTGTTTTTGGGGGGTTTTAATCACCCAAAAAATATTTATTGTTTAGGGAATTCAGACATTTAATAACATTACATTTGAAAATCATTGTTTATTTAAAATTAAAAGCCTCATATTTAATAACCTCCTTTTTGTAGTGTACTCTGGAAGTGGAGCTATTTGTTTTTACACCGTGCAAAACCTCAGAAAACATGCGGCTTTCCAACCACCTGATACTAAAATGCAGACGTAAAAGCTTACGAGTTCCATATATAGTTCATACAAATGTCTTTTTATTAAAAATAAATAAATGAAATAAAAAATACACTTCACGCTTAGCTCCAGGTGTACTATCCTAACTCTGATACAACTCAGGGAGCAAACTCTCTGACAATGTTGAAAGGGCACAAATAAACTTCGAAACAGGTCTGATTCCTTAACTAAAGTAATTGTAGCTTTATTTTAGCAACTCCTGTAAAATCATGACATTATTTTATGTGAATAGTTGAATACAGAGCAGCATATAAAGTTACAACAAAAAGAACTGAAGCTTTTTACATAATCTGTATGTGTCTAGTGGCTTTGAGGGTGCAATTAGTTTTTCACAAACTTTTCTATTTTGGTCACAATAAGTGACATAGTGGAATCAGTTTTTGCAGACATGGTAAAGGCCAGACATATTAAAATCCAGGAACTGACAGAGGCAGCTCTTTCTTTCTATCTTGACTGTATAGAGTGGAGCCGGGTTACAGACCACAACTGCCCACAAATAGCTAAAATTCCTGAATACTTGAGACCCCCTCTAAAAAGGCTTATAACTGCCTATTTCAATGCTTTAATCACCAGATATACTTGAATGTGCATTATTACGCACAGCTGAAAAACATCTTGGCACCACAGAAAAAGCCAACATCCACGGTTTTCCTTATCTCTGCTCTAGAGCCAATCAGCACCAAATAAAATGAACACCTCTGCTGCATTGGCTGCTTGGCAAAAGGCACCCAATGGCACGTCAAGTGGCAATGTCAAAATGTATTTCAGCCTCCCACACTGCATTTTCTTTCAAACATTTTAGATGCTCTACGAGTCCACTGTAATACAGACAGTGAGTTGATGTCCAAACCTTCTCCTTTTGACATATCTAAAACCATTTATTGCATTAATGCAGGGCTTTATGTGTGTCAGAATTTCTTTATTTGTTTCCATTATTATTATTATTATTATTATTATTATTATTATTATTATTATTATTATTATTATTATTATTATTATTATTATTATTATACATTAAAATGATTATGTGATAATAATAATAATAATAATAATAATAATAATAATAATAATAATAATAATAATAATAATAATAATAATAATGTAAGTTTTTTTCTTATCTGTCCAGGATAAAATCAGATTAGACACAATATTTAATATTTATTTAAAAAATAATTTAAAAAATAATTTATTTCTCTGAAACTCTTTGTTTCTTTTTAATTTTTTACAAGATTATAGAAGTAAGTTTACATTCTGACATGGCAACCCTCTGATGTCTCCCGCAGGACCATTTTACAGTTGTGCCGTATAACACGTCGGCCCTGAGCCCTTATCCCCCGTACCCCTGAATAATTCAACCATGCTCTGCTGCCTCTCACACACTGTTTGGAAAATGCAGTAACAAGAAAAGCCATAAAATGCCTCAACAGTCTTTGCAGACACCAAAGAAGATAGCTTACTGGCTCCTTTTTTCCCACAGATTTGCTGTAAATCGGAAAGGACAGCAAAAACTGTAAGACGTGGAACATAAGGGGGGGACAAAACTTCAAAGGGATGACCTGCATATTTTTAGCCAATTAGACATTTCTAATGTTACATTTGAGGTGCGAAGCTCAGCCGAGCGTCCTCTTGCAGAACAAAGGAAAGCAATGAGTCCGAGTGTGCTCCCTCTTGATCGTCTAGCAATTTTCAAGGTGTAAACATGAAACTGCCCTGGGAGGAAACATTGGCAGGAGTTCAGAGGAAGATTTGTAAAATAAACCAGATTTGTTCAGGGGTCTGGGATCGGTTTATTTTCCCAGTGCCCACATTTTATGCTAGGCCTTCTTTGTAATTGTCCTCATGTTTCAGCTAATTTCACATTTCAAGAGAGAGTAAAGGAGGGATAACGGCAAGGAAGAAAGGAATTTGGCAGCTCAAGTTGAGGAACCCCCCTTCAGACTTTTATAATTTTGGTGATGTCATGTTTGCCGGATTTTGGGGAGTTTGGGGCTGTTCCACAATAAATCTTGTGGGTTTAAGGCTTTTTTTCTTGCACTTTTTGAATCACCTTTTCTCCCATACCCAGAGAGTTTAGTAAAAATATTATTCATTACTCTAAAGATGATACTGTCATCAAATGTTAGATGTGATTTCTCCTTCAACAGTTGAGCTTTTTCCTCCACATACCATTATTCTACCTCTTTATTTGACTTTTTACATAATTAGCGGAAAAATACTGTTCACAAAGCGTTCAGAAGCTATTCCCTTCTGCTAGAAAAATCATCACCTTACACCAATGTCATCATACTCTTGCTAAGCATTTCAAGGTGCTCCATATTAGTTCAACTATGGACAGTGAACGGATGTCTCCAAGTACTCCCTCAGGACCTGGTTCCATGTAAAGGTTTAACAGTTACTATCATTTGATGTTGCTTTAAAAGATTTTGAGAAAGAAACTGAATAGGCACACATTGTACAAGAAGCTGGTAACATTTTTCAACCAGTTTTGTCATTATAAAACTGAATGACATTTAATGGTCGCAGATTTGTTTAGAAAGTACAAGTTTTGCTGTTCTACCACGTTCCATATTTGTTTGTAATTATGTATCCCTTCGGCTGAAGAAGCTATTAAAAATAATTGAGATCACCACAATCAGCATGAAATGTTGGGCTACGTTTATGAAGGACATATCATTAATAATTGGAAACCGATGGATTTGCTTTTAGCAGATGATGTGGGTCATTTTGGGATCCTCAGGCCATGTCTTTCAGTGTACAATGGAGCAGTTTGCAGCCAGGTATGAAGTGGTCAGTCTAAGAGTTTGACCACTCATCCTTACAGAGAATGCGAGGAGCTCTGTCATCCAGGAGCTCGTAGTAGAGAACTGTTCTGCATCGAAAGAAGGCAGCTGATGTGACTCAGCTATTCAGTTGTCAACAACTGAACACTTTTGTACCTCATTTTGGAGGTTTTCTGGACATCTCTCACTGGGCACTGAGTTCAGTCCAAGAAGACTCTGCCTAGAGGGAATATAGAGTTAATTATAAGAAAGCTATCAGAATTTCTAGGTCTGCCCCGAATCTAGAAGATGCTGCAGTGACTATGTATATTCCTTCTAATCTGAAAATGCCTAGGAATCTTACAGAATGAGCCAATTGAACTGAGAAATGTCCAGGTTCCCATTATGAACATGTGACCTCTGCAGCCCAATCTTCAAAAGGAGGAAATGGAAGGATAGATGGACAGAGAGTCGATGTCCTACTTAAAAAATCTATATCCGCATGGTTTTCTCTACAATATTGATGAGGATTGTTAAAATATGGAATAACTACTTTGGAGGATCTGTTTTTGTACCACAACATGGTGTAAGATTCAAGACTCTTTTGCACACCCTGTTAGGCCACGCAATCAAACATCATACTTCTGTCATAATACCAGTCATAATAAATGCACTTCAGTGCATCCAAACCAATTATTAATTAGGTAACAACTTTAGCACAAATATGGCAAAATTAATTTTAAGCCCTATTTGTAATTCATTAGAAATAGGAATAATTAATAAGAATGACTAGAAACCTTTGAGTTTTAAATTTTTTAGGAGCATTTCCTTGAAGCGTTATGTTTCTAAAGCACAAATCAAAGCACCTCTATGTGCGTTTGAACAGAAGTGCATGCAGGATGATTAGGAAAATCCACCAAGCAAACACACCTACTCATCAGTGAAGACAGCTTATGCTACATGGCCCATTGAGAGGAGGCGGGAGGCTTGTGAAACAGAGAAGAGCCTCTCTGAACCATTACCCATCAGCCCCTCTCCGAGGGCCAATCCCTGGGGGCAAGCGGGTGTCAGCCGAGGATCCGTTGCCTCCTATGCGTTAATAGGGGATTACACATGTTAACATCTATCTCACAGTGTGTTTGGCCAAAGGCGCTCTGCTATAGTGGTTTAGCATATGAATAAGGAATAAGGGGGTGATTGAATAGGAGCTTCGATGAGTGAGAGCTGCCTTCAGAGATGGAGGGACAGGGTTAGAGTGATTAGATACAAAGCTTTCAAATCCTTGTTCAAGATGGAACCTGAAGGATCGCCTTGATCTGTGTTGTTATGACATGATTCCTGGATGTCAGAAAGAAAGGTCAGATTTAGACATGAACACATGAATACAATCATCACAATTATTTTTTTAACAGCATCAGCTTTCTGTAAAATGACAAAATTGTTTTTTTTCCATTTCAAGCCAAGACATACCACAGTTCAATCATTAGAATACATTTAATTTTTGTTTACAGGTAATTACATTGTAAAAACTGTGACAAAGTTCTCACAAACTGTTTGCATTGAGTTTGCAGCTGTTGTTTCATTCAACCTTGATGAAGCGTTTATTTACAGTGTGCAGAAAATCCATCGCTTTAAATCTCCAAGTTGTTATTTGCAGACTGTTGATGGTAAATCACAGTACGTCAGCTGTGGAGCAAATGGCCATGAACAGCATATGTTAACGTTCTATAAACCTCAAGCTGTTGTGTGAAAAAGGGACTATTGTCCTGCTGTTGTAGAGATAGCACTTTATTTGATCACTTTACAAGAAAAGTCATTTCAATAAAGTAATACAAACACTCTAGTCAGTTTAAAGCTTTAGTTAGTTTCCTATTTAAGGAATCCCAGCAGACTGCATCGAGTCATTGACTGGAAGTTGCGTCCAGTTGATGCAAACTCCAACCACAGCAATTCCTCAGCCATCCCTCATGCTGAGCAAGCATGTAGCGACAGTGGAGAGGAAAAAGTCCCCTTTAACAGGAAGAAACCTCCAGCAGGGACAACAGGACACAGGGCATCCCCTATGTCAGGTACTGGGAGCATCATCCAAGTCAATGCCCTCCGTCTGGCCTTAAAAGTAGACAGACAGTCTGCCTCATGGACTATTTTCTATGTTCTATTTTCCACTCTGTTGTTGGTTTCTCTTACTATGACCCTCAAATAGTGACTTTAATGCCCCTTTTCCACTAGTGTGGGCTCAGCTGGGGCCAGATCGGCTCACCCCGGCCCAGAACGGCCTGGTTGTGTTTCCATTGTCATCCTTGGAATGCGGCAGTGGGTGATGATATGGGCAGGCTCAGCGTATTAAAAGCTCCAGCAAAAATTAGTCATCACTCATTGTTTTTCGACATTACAGATACCAATGCAGGAATCAGTATCTAGCCCACTCTCTCTTATGTTGCTCACCTTTCGCGATAAATGCCGTCCAAGCACTTCCAGTCTGCCCCACTCCTTCCATTGTGATCCTTTACGGCCCAAAATTCGCACTTTAATTTTTTTAGTTTGTTTTGAACTCGCTGGAAGTGGAAGCCATGCGTCGCCATTCTCTGTGACATCACTTCAAACCAAGGGGCAAACTCTGGAGGTAGATATGTTTCAAGACATCTGCCCTTGTATTTTGAATCCGAGCTTGTATTTTGGACGCGAACATCTGTGCATTGAGATATGAGAAGTTGCACATCAAATCCGAATTTCCATCCATTCATTTTCTGTACCTGTCATTCCTGTGCAGGGTTGCGGGGGGGGGGGGGGGCTGGTGCCTGTCTCCAGCTGCCATGGGGTGAGAGGCAGGGTACACCCTGGACAGGTCGCCAGTCCATCGCAGGGCAAAGCCAAATCCGAACTTGTACAACTAAATCTTTACTTATATCAAATGGTCAAATACATGCAAAAGCAACTTGGACGTGTGTGTGTAAAACTTTCACAAACTTACTCCGAATTTTAGGTTGTAGAAAATAAATTACAAATGCTTAAAATTTCCACAGGTCAATTTTTCTTTTACAACTACATGTCAGGGAACACAACTTCTCGAATCTGTTGCTGCGCACGCTCAACTCTCTTTCTACGGGTGGGACTTTTGAAAAATTCTTGCAGTTGTCTGTATTGAAACCATAGACTGTATATAAAGATGGACTAAACCTCTGTGATGTCACCCGTAGGTTTCTAAAGAGCTCAATTGAATCCAACTGAGGGGTTTCCACCACCGCCATCTTGGCCATGTCACGCGTCTCGTCACTCCCAGAAAATACCAAAAATGGGCAAAAAGGTGGGGCTGTTAGGATGGGGGTGGATGATTGACACCCATCAAAATTTGAGCCGATCTAGCTACGAGCTAACTGAGCTAACCCGGAGCTAACAGAGGTTAGCGGGCGCTTTTAGCACGAAAACCGCGGTTGAGCGACTCTGCTACCCCTCTGCCTTCTTGGCAGATTCAATAATTTGTCAAATAAAAGAATGAAAAGCTTTGTTGGTCCACAACTTTCACGAAATTATGTGAATTTTAACTAAAAAAAGTTTTAATAATCAATATGTAAATAATTTTTTGACCAAGCAGCATTATCTTAAATTCGCAGGAGAAATATAATTGTACTTACCATTATTAGCTTCTTTTAGCATGTCTATTATATTTTTAATGAATGGCATAACAAACACCGACATAATGTCAATTTCAATTCAATTCAATTCAATTCAGTTTATTTATATAGCGCCAATTCACAACAGATGTCATCTCAAGGCACTTAACAATGTCACTCTGCTTAATATGAGTACTTTAGAATTAAGGTAGAAATGCACTGTCTGGCTAACGTTAATGGTCAAGTCTTGCTAGGGTTTAGTAGTTTTCCCCCCAACTTTATTAACATAAATAATGGCAAATATATTGTAGCGGTGCCTATCGTAGTTAATACAGTTATAAGT
This sequence comes from Valencia hispanica, assembly GCA_963556495.2. Taxonomy (NCBI): domain Eukaryota; kingdom Metazoa; phylum Chordata; class Actinopteri; order Cyprinodontiformes; family Valenciidae; genus Valencia; species Valencia hispanica. The sequence goes on from OY747711.1 coordinate 40,555,618, forward strand.
GTTTTTCCCCAGTTGTGGATCCATTAGGATCGACAGATCTTGGTTCAGCATGTCATGTTGCTTGCTTACCATGAGTGTACAAAATCCTATCAACAAACAGAAGCATACCGACACAGGTTATTTTGCAGGTTCACCTTATTCAGTTGGCTGCACACTGGCACAGTTGGTAGCACTGTTGCCTTGCAGCAAGAAGGCCTAGGTTCAAATCCCAGCCTGGAGTCTTTCTGCATGGAGTTTGCATGTACGTTCTCCCCGGGGTGTTAGGTGATTTGGTCTCTTCTTTTGATGCTATAATGAGTCCATTGGACTTGTTTATCTACATGAAGCCATTTAACTGAGTGTTGAATTTGTATTTTTGAAGATTTCTTACAATTACAAGTACACAATGATTTTTCTGCTTCCATATATATATATATATATATATATATATATATATATATATATATATAAACTGACCCTTTCCAAAACATTAGAATATCATGGAAAAGTTGATTTATTTCCATAATTCCATTCAAAACGTTAAACTTCCATAGATTATAGATTCAGGGTCCACAACTTAAATGATTTCAAGATGTATATTTCAACAAAACTTGGGCTTCCTGCTCATAAAAACCACGAAAGCAGGAATACAAAAAAATTAGAATACTATGAAGAAGTCAGCGCAAATTTTACAGGGCATGAATGTCTTAAACTGAGTGTCACACACTGCCCAGCTACTAAACTCAAAGCACCTGCACAGGTTTTCCCAGGTGTCATTAAATTGCTTCACTTTGGTTCAGTTGTCTCAGTTAGGTTCAATTATGGGGAAGACTGCAGACTTGACAGCTGGCCAGAAAACCATCATTGATACCCTCCATAGGATAGGTAAGCCAAAAAAGTTCATAGCTAAGGAGGCTGGCTGCTCACAGAGTGCTGTGTTCAAGCATATCAATGGAAAGTCTAGTGGAAGGGCAAAAATTTGGCAGGTGAAGATTATCCAGCAGAAGAGCTGACCGTGGGCTTCAGTGGATTATCAAACGGAGAAAATTCATGAATCTGGCAGAGATCCAGAAAGAGTGGATGGGCTACAACAGTCGGGTTCCTCGGGTCAAACCACTTCTGAGCCTGAGCCAATGTAAGAAGCGTCTCATCTGAGCCAAGGAGAAGAAGGACTGGACTGTTGGCCAGTGGTCCAAGGTGATCTTTTCCGATAAAAGTAAAGTGATTTCTGTTCGTTCTGATGAAATGTTTCCTTTTGAAACAAAGAAGTCCCTGTTCTTTAGGTGAGACTCGAACCAGCCAAGTACTGTACCAGGGGGTCCGACCCAGCTCTCCAGTCGTTCTAATAGTTTATCATGATCAACAGTGTCAAATGCTGCACTGAGGTCCAACAGAACCAGCACTGTGGTTCTACCACAGTCTTTATTTATGTGAATGTCATTAAAAACTTTGACGAGGGCAGTCTCAGTGCTGTGGTGAGCACGGAAAGCAGACTGAAAAACATCAAAGCGGTTGGTCATTGTTAGGAAGCTATTTCACTGCAGAAACACAGCTTTTTCAATAATTTTACTGATGAATGGAAGACTAGAAAATTGGCCTGTAGTTCTGCATTAACATGTTGTCCAGATTATTTTTAGCAGCGGTTTAATGACTGCTGTTTTTAAAGCCTGAAGGAAGACACCTGACACCTGGGGCTATGCTTTTAATTAACAGGTCTAAGATGAGCCGTCAGCCCTAGCACTGGTGGCTAGTCGCTTGCTCCCCCTCACTTACTCTAGGGAAGGCCTCAGCCTCACTTTAATAGTCTTGGCTTTTTTGTTTCTCTGATCTTGACCATCAGTTCAGTCCACAGTGTTTATTTGTGTTCGTATGTTAATCGTGGACTATACATATATGGCTTACTGTGGTATTGATTGGACTAACAGACGGTCAGAGAAGTCTCTGCTTCCTTTTTCTTCTGTAAGTAAAATTATATTTTCTGGCTAAAAGCGTCTGCCAACCTACGTTAGCTTCAGTTAGCTCCAGGTTTGCTCAGTTAGCTCATAGCTACATCGGCTCAGAGTTTGATGAACATCAATCATCCACCCTACCCTCACAGCGCCACTCTCTGCTCCAACTCTTTGCCCATTGTTTGTGTTTTCCAGGTGTGACGAGACGCGTGACGTGGCCAATATGGCGGTAGTGGGAACTGCCCATTTGGCTTCGATTCAGCTCTTAAGACACCCATGGTTGGCGTCACGGAGGCTCCGTCCATCTTTTATATACAGTCTATGCTTCACATGCCCGCTTCGGGCTGAGCCAAAGGTAGTCGGAGTGAAGGGGTTGGCTCGGCCGAGCTAAGCCAACCCTAGTGGAAAAGGGGCAATAGACGTTCTTCATTGTTCAAAAGACATTGTTCTTTCCTATGGCCCTTTTTCCCTAATTTCAAGTGGTTAATTTTACATAGCTCTGTTTTAAAACTGAAAATGCACTAGAGCTGTAAAATGCAGAATTGTATTTATGGTTGTAATATTAGAAAAGGCTTGCTTGGTGCTCTATAATATTTTAGGTGGTGAGCATTAAACCCCTGTATGCTAAGGACTTTCACTGTCCTTTATCCTCACTAGATACTCTGAAAATAATATTCACTTTCTCCTTATTCAAATTTTGTTACATTAGATATATATATATATATATATATATAAAAATAATCTAGAGAAAGTAGCACAAAATGACAATCTTTTTTTTTTTTATCATTCACACCCCTTGCTATGAAATTCAAAACTGAGCTCTGCAATGTCTGAATTTCCATTGGTCATCAGGCCTATTGTTTACATGAGGTCTCACAGTTAACAGTGCATCTTAGAGAAGCAACTGAGATGCCTTGGCAGTGGTCTGTGCTCTCAGAGTACTTTTCTATTAAAAAAATTGTGCAAGCATAGTTTGTTTTCTGCATCTCAACTGACTCAGAGTAAACTTGAGTTTTAATGTGGAAGCAGAGCTGTTGTATCAGAAAATAAAAGTAGCAAAGACAGCACCTAGTGTTTTTTTGTGGTTTTTTTTGTTGCTTGATTTGGAGGGTAGAATTTAAATACAATGCTTAAAAAAAGCTATTTGCCCCCTTACGTATTTATATTACTTTTGCTTTTCTTCACACTTAAACGTTGTTTAATATACTAAAATATCAAACAAAGATAACATGAAAAAATACAAAAGGCATATTCAAAATCAGGATTTTATTTGTTAAGAAAAGAAGGCTATACAAACCAACCTGGTTCTAACTGAAAATATATGAGCTCATCTTATTAAATGATTAACTACATTTTCTGGTTCAATTTTACCAGCCACATTCAGGTCAGATTAGTGCCAGACCTTTAGAATCAAGAAGTAACTTGAACAGAACCTGTCAACGTGAAGTAGGTCAAAGGATCTCATAAATCAGCACATCATCCCCTGATCTGAAGGAAGTCAAGAACAGATGAGAAAGAAAGTAACTAAGATCTATTGATCTGCAGAGCGTTAGAAAGTCTATTCTAATGCTTCGGGACTCCAGCAGAACACAGTGAGAGCCATTATCTACAAATGTAGAAAATTGGGAACAACATGGAACCTTCTCAGGAGTGGTTGTCCGACCTCAGTTACTCCAAGAGTATGTCCATGACTCATCCCTGAAGTCAGAAAGCAATCCAGAATGACTGATTCAACAAGAAAGAAGCGAAGCAAAAATAGCATCCATGGAAAAGTTCCAATGCAAAAACCTCTCCTGACCAAAAAGAACTAAAAGGTCGACCATCACTCAAACATCTATATGACCCCTGCAACTTTTGGCAAAACACTTTGCGTGACAAAATTAGAATGTTTATGAAGGTCTGCATATTGTTATATCTAACTCTGCATAAAAAAACATTATATCCTGAGTCCAACATGGTGATAGTTTTATAGTCCTGGGCTGCTTTAGTTCCAGAACCTGGACAAATTTCTGTAATTGATAGAGGCATAAATTCTGCTCTTTGCTAGAACATCATAAAGGAGGATGCAGCAGGACTTTGCAAGTCCACCACTGAATGGCTAAAAAGAAACAAATTGAAGGATTTGGAGCAGCGTAGTCAAAGTCTCAACTTAAATCTGATTGAGATGATGTGCCATGACATTTAATTTCATGGTCAAAAGTCCTTCAATGTGGTTGAATTAAAACAAATCTGCAAATAGAAGTGGGCCAAAATTTCTCCACATGGATGTAAAAGATCCACCAAGGCTTGATGGCAATTGCAAAGGGTGACATAACCTGTTACTAGGTTCAGGGAGCAATTACCTTTTCACACAAGGCCAGGTTAGATTGCCTTTCTATTAATAAAGGAAATCACTATTCTAAAAATGATTATTTTGATACGTGTTTTCATTGTAATGGCTGATATGAAATTGTTATGATAATCTGAAAAATTTGAGTGGGACCAAACAAAGTCTTAAATGGGGTCCTAGAATTCAAAAACGCATTGTAGTTTAATTTAGGCAGTTGGGATGTACCATACAAAGAATATGTACCGTCTCTGACCTGCTTTCGTATGCAAATGTGATTTTTTGTTTGTTCTGTTTTTAATTTGCTGTGGAGAATCGGGCCAGTCTGGGTAAAGCTCTGATAATGCATCATAGGCCGTGGACACACCCCTGCTGCTCGTGTCCTCTCTAGAACCTGGGAAGTAGACATCACCCCAGTTCAAAAGTCCTTACACTGGCTCCTTGTAGTTCAGAGAATAGACTTCAAAATACTTTTACTAGTTTATAAATCGTTGAAAGGGCTAGCGCCAGAGTGTCTTTGAAGATCTACTATCACTCCACCAAACTTGGAGAAGCAGCTTTCAGTTTCCATACTCCTCTAATCTGGAACAAACTTCAAGACAACTGCAAAGCTGCTGAAACAATTAGTTCTTTTGAAATTAAAACCCATCTGTTTAGAGCTGCCTTTGTGTAATGTTTTCATGTATCATATGCTTTTCATGTGCTTCATGCTTTATTGCTGTTTCTACTTTATCCCATAATCATTTAAAGCACCTTGAATGAAGTTGTTGTTGACAGTGTGTTGTACAAATAAAATTGCCTTGCCTTGGCATTAAATTTACATGTCCCCACCCACTTCAGTGTCGGCATTATCTAACTGGTAGTTGTTGAACTATTAACGCTATCATCATAGAGTCTTCAGGGCAAACCGGCCAATCAGCACGCAGGTCATTTAATATTCATGGGTGGGCGGGGAAAACCATTTATCAGGGCTCCTGGGCCATTTTCAGCCCCAACAAAGTTTCATGCTATATAGAGGCTCAAAGAACAGTTTTCAATTGTCAAAAATGCTGTTCTAGAACCCCTTTAACAGAATCTTTAGAGACAAATAATTCTTCATAACAGTACCTTAGTAGTTTAATTGACTGTATTGATTGTTGTACATTTAATAAATCAGTTTGGATAGGAGCTTATTTTTAAACGCTCTCCTATGTACTCGTTTTGTTAAATTTAGTTGGTTGTTTTTGCGCTGAAACACGAGAATGAAACTGACGTTTTTTCTGAAGTCCTTGTTGTTAAGCTTCATGGTAAAATGGAGTTTCTCTTTCTCTTCCCCTGTTCTCTTTAGGAGACCCCGCATCATTTTTAGTGTCACATTTTTATCCCCGTTTTGTGCCATCTCTCGACCATGTCTTTAAGCCCCTTCTTCGTCCTCTTTGTACTCGATGCCTCTCGTCTCTGAGCCTCTTGTGCGCTCTTTCTTCTCCTATGTGAAACCAGTATAGGAACGTTTGGCAGTGCCTGTGATTTATGGCTCACTCTAAGCAGACCCTTATCAGGTGCAGCCAAGGCTCTCTGTGCTGCTGAATGACAATGGAGAACCAGTCGCATTATGCTCCGCAGCCTCGCCCTCTTGCATTCTGGACACTGCAGATTACATCTAGCTCCTTGATTTATGGACGCCATTTTGGCTCCTGAGAGGGACATGAAGGGGAGCTTGGAGCTGTGTGGGGGAGTGGAAGCTGTGAGCTCCAAGGCCGGTGTCTAGGTTCGGCCAAATGTAATTTTGAAAGAAACCTGCTGGAGGTGTGTTTTATGTGCATATGTGTGGATCTAAAAGCTGATTGTATTCATGCTCATGAATACTGTATGTGCATGCGTGAATAGGAGGGTGTCGTTTGTCATTTTGTCAGGAGGTTTTCTGTTCCTATATTGATAAAATTGACTGTTGGAAGCATCGGAATACTAAAATTTAAAGTTCAGGATTTGAATAAATGAATATTTTCCTCTAACCGAAGCCGAATATATATATATATATATATATATATAAAACAAACACAAAGTTTGCCATCGAGTTTTTTTCTCTTTACTTCTCTCTGCTGCTGTTTAATTGAATCATTGCCGTAGACCTCTCCAGAGATAGGAATGTTCTTTGGGAGAATTATTTAAATGTTTAAAGGGAAAAAAAAAAACTGTGAGCTAATGTGATTAACAGAGAATTATCACAGCTGCTGTTCCTACTAGGAAAGAACTAATTATGTAATCTAACACATTAAATGAGGGGAAAAGAAGCATTGCATCTCCCACTTAAACACAGCAGGCGTTTTACATTCATTTCAGCTTTTATTGCTCGTATGTTGAGAAAAGCTAATGAAATGGCACATCAGTCTTTTGAAATTGACACTGAAATGTTTGCAACTTTTGCATAAGAAGTTAATCAGTTTGGGGGAAGAACATGTAACATGGGCAAGACATGGAATCTGCAACAAAGAGTGACTATGAAAATAAACAGCCATTTTATACTTGTGCGTTGCACCTCATCTGATTGTTTACATGGTTGCTTTAAGGGTAGGGGTAATCAGGTAGCTGTCAAACACAAGATCCAATTTTGTCCATCAATGCATCCATTACCAGTTCAGTCTGAAGGATACTAATGTGGTCCTTGGCTAGAAGGGATAGGAAATCCGCTCAGTGAGTCTGGAGTCTGCCCCGGGGTTTAGATACCTGGAGGCATCCCGACCAGATCCCAAACCATCTCAACTGGCTCCTTATGATGCGTGGACCACCATATGAAGGAAGCTCATTTCAGACACCTTTATCCCATCGAAACAACACATTCCTATAGCTTCCCTGTGTTTACTTGTCAAGAGATTTTATTATTTTTTTTTACTGTTTTGAATCCAACTTCTGAGTACAAATAAAAGGGGTCATTGGCATGCTGTAAACTAGGAATCAATTAGCCCAACTCACCACTATTTACGAAGTATGTGTAACAAAAAAATTATTATACTCTTTCAAAAACAGAGCATCTTACTGTAAAGGTGATGAATCCAGGTTTTTCCTTGAATTTGTCATCCATGTCCTAATCGGATTTTAGTGAAGCTGGAATGCTTTACAAAAAAGTGTTACAAAGGCATAGTTTGCATAATTTAGAAGTAATTACCAATCATCGTGCTGAAATAACATCTGATTATTAATACTTTATTGATAACCTCATTGCATAAACAAGCAAGCATAAATAAAAATTTTCTCAGTGTAGCAATGCAAATAATAGTCATAGTAAGATGTTACTTCTCCAGAGAAAAAGTTAAACACGAGAAAATATAGCATTTTAAAAAGTAGAAAAGTAGAAGTTTTTCTTGTCAACTAAGTATGTCTGAATGTAGGTGATGCAAACCCACAAATTTAATAAAGCCTTAATGCTTGCACAGGCTGTGACCTTTCTAGTCCTTCCCTCAGCCACTTGGGGTTGCTTCCATAATGGCAACAGCTGTGAATAAATGTAAATATACATGTAAATGTCATTCCCTCATAGTGAAGGTCCCCTTTCCTGTTTTCCCTGACCAGACCTGCAAAATGGCCGCCAATGCAGTCTCCAGCGGCATGCGGCCCATGATAAATGTCTTCCCGCATATATTTGTACAGCAATGAAATCCAAAGACTTCAAGAGGAGGAGGTCTTGGAGGGGCACAGCTCGGCAGAGGCAGAAAGGGAGGAAGGTCCTGAAATCCCGGAGAGTGTTGCCGCATGTTCCAAAAGCAATAAGAGTAACGGCTTAAAGTGGGTTTCATAAAGACTGGTTGTTATGGTTCTCGCCGTTGCCAAGTGGTGAAGGGCTAAGAGGAGATAATGTGTCCTTGTAGCACTGCAGTATGTGGGCAAGCACTACGGGCGGCATTAGTGGCCAGATGGCCAAAAATCATATGTTAGGCCATGCACCTCGTTGCATTTACAAGCAGCAGTGTTTTAAGTAGTATCTCCGATCATCTTTAAAGTCAGTTTTTACCAAAAACTAATGGTCTATTTAGATCTCATCATATTGTGTTAACATGTAAGTAAATTTGTGAAGACAAATTGCTCAATATTGCTTTAGAAAAAAGGCTACTAAAGATATTTTTCACTTGAGGTGATTTAATTTTCTTTAAATCACCCAAGCTGGTTGCAAGTATTTATACAGTTTAGACAGCTACTGTAATGTATGTTACCCTAAATTTGCAAAGCCTTTTTCTTTTAGTGCTGGTTCCATATATTTGACTCAACACATACAGGTAGGGTCTTGAATAAACTCCTGCGGCCCCTGCAGTGCCGGGGCCCCTCGTCGGCCGGTCCCTTGTCGGGTCCCTGCTGGGGGTGCCCCTGGGCCCTGGCTCTCCCGGTCCATGGACCGGCCCGCCCTGGCGCGGCTGGTTGCCGGCGGGGCCCGTGAGCTCATCACTGCTGCCCCCCGGGCCCCTGCATAGTAGCCGCTGGACGTTCCCCTGGGTTTCTCCTTTGCTCCTCTCTAGGGGGATGATGTCGGCCCCGCCCGGGTCCGCCTGTGGCTCTGGGGGTCCTTTGGACGTCTTTGCTCCGATCTCCTTCATGTCTGCATCGATTCCTGGGAGACGGATTGATGCCTGCTCACACCAACTATCGAACATTCTTATGGAGAAACCTTATATGCACCAGCATGCTCACACACACACATAGATGTGGGGTCTCTGGTGTTTACAGATCTATTCTTGGGCTGAGGTTATCATTACTAGAGCTTGATTAATCGGTACCATGAGTTTTTGTGTGACGTTGTTGTATTTTTATATCCATTTCTGTGTGATTTGGTGGTTTAGTTCTTAGTTCACGATGTTTGGTTTGTTTTGTCGATGTTCCTTTTTTGTTTTGTTTTTTCCCCTCTCTCTGCCGTCGTTTGGGTATGGAGGCAGACTTCAATGTTTTCTTGTGTTTTCTTTGTTCCCATTCCTCTCTTGTATTTTCAACTCACCCTCTCTCATGACTTTTTGTTTCCTACCTCTCTTCTTCATCTTCTTTCTTTCTTCCCATTAATTTTCCGTCTCCGCGTCCATAACATCAGGAAATAAAACCCCCAGCAATTCATAATAAAGATTTTTCACACATATATCAAGTGGAGTACTATAGCAAAAGCTGTACTGCTCCGATTGTGAAAGTAAATCTGTTGGGCTTCTACTTGGTACTCGGACACAAATTCTGAGCTCCACACTGCCAAACAGGACACGTAAAAAAATAAATAAAAAAGATTTGACCTAACAAAGGAATTTTAATAGGAAGCGAAAACCATCATCAACTACCACTGTAAAGCTTTGAACAATGAGAAGTTGTCAGATTCAGACTCTCTAGCTGTAAAAACAGTGGAGTCACACTACATAGTTGAAAAACGCCAGTCTGAGTTGGCAAAGTAGACTTAAAGTAAATATGGTATGTATCCTTTTTATATTTCTAAACATTGTATTTTTCATTTAAATCATCGTGGTTCTAGATTTACACTGCTCAGGGTGGCAGCATGATGTAGCTCTGTTATGTTAGCTCTGATGTTTGTTTGTTTTCTAGACTTCTGTTATGATTGAAGAATTGCTTTTTTTTTTACAATTATTCCGGGTGGTTTTGGGATAATCTGCAGCTAGAAGGATTTTTGCTCTTACTTATCTGATTTCGGACAGTTATGAGGCATAACTGTGGCAACAAGATGCCTTTTTTTTACCGCCAGGAGCAGCTTATTGGCATCTCAAAAGCTAAAATAATACTTGAACTACGACCTGGAATCCTACAGGACTCAAATTGAAGGCTTCATGGATGCAGAGCAGGACCAAAGAGCAGAGAGAGGGGGAGGAAAGTCATATCATCTTATCCATTGATCTTGATGGGTAAGGATCATATTCCAGACTACCTCTGCTTTTTAACCATATGGCCAGACCGAGATTTAAAGAGGAGCAGCAAAAGCAAATGAGGTGGATTAGCAGTGGTTGCAAACAACATATGGTGTCATCCAGATCATGCTACTGTGGAATACTGTCTCTGCTGCCTGGATCTTGAGCTGTTGGCATCTCATGACAGTCAGGAGATTGTTGTCAGGCCCGGAGTTGCTAATCGGGAGAATCGGAACAATTCCCGGTGGGTCGGTTTGATGTATGTTCTGCAAGGGCTGGTGTGCTATAGCAAGCAGAGTCGTAGTTCCTAGTTCCAAATGTGGAACTAGGCAAAAATCAGTTACTAGTAAGAGTATTTCTGAACTAGTTGGACAAAGGTTCGAACTAGTTGGGGAAAATGCCTCTGCCTCCACTGGCAGCTCATTTTTGGTCTGTTGTTGTTGTTGTTGTTGTTGCTGCGCACCTTGACATAACACATCAGAGCAATCAGCCAGTGGTGTGGGTGGGGCGGCACAGAGAAGGCAAGTATTAAAAATAGGGAAACTCTGGAAACGTGTTGCTATGTATGCAAAACTGGGGAACTTTTTCACTAAAACAAGCTCGTGTTTTGTGACAAACGAGGATGATGAAACGGCTAAGATGACACGTTGAACTTTACCTGCAAACCACCATTCGAGTTAAAGATCAAGTCAATAAATTGTCACATTGTGGCAACTAGCATAACATATTTTAATAATAATATGATGCGACGCCTGCGATGGACTGGTGACCTGTCCAGGGTGTACCCCGCCTCTCGCCCCATGACAGCTGAAAATAGGCACCAGCCCCCCCGCAACCCTGCATAGGAACGACGGGTACAGAAAATGGATGGATGGATGGATGATGCGACGCCACATACCTGGGAAACTTAGTCTTGTAGCTTTTCAGAGTTCGAAGGAAAATCCAGCATCAAGCGTGGGCAGGATTACTTACTGTGTGAATATTATTAGTGTTGATATAATGGAGAGCATGTTGTAGACCTGCTCCATATGAAAAGTGCCCTGCAATGCTAACTGATTCAGTACTACAATAATAAAACACTTGAATTAATCATCTTTGTACAATTGGGAGATTTGTGTTGAGAATTATGAAAATTTTTAAATGTGATTTATTTTCAGAAACAGTTTGGAGTCAGTAGTGATTAGGGGGTTTCTCCTGATAGCATGCCAGCAATAGGTGCGTGAACAATATATTCCAATATACCTCTTTCTATGCTGAAATGACAGTGACATGTTCTATATATTTTTCTTTAAAAGTAAGACGATAAGCTACACAAAGCCCACATTTGAAAGAGAATAGAATGAAAGTAACATTAAATAAGCCTGCATGTTTTGCCATTGAAAATATCTTAATTGGTTAAGTCAAATGTGTTTTCCATATCAAATGCACTAAAGCTTTACAGAATATTTTTCATTGTGACACAGGTGCAGCGGGTGAGTTTAGGGAAACTGGAAGAAGTGAACGGGAGAGCAGAGTCTACTCAGGGACTGATTACAGAAGCAGCAGCTCAAAATATAGCTTCTGATATTAGCAAAAAAAAAAAAAAAGAATAAACTCCTGCTAATGTTTTCATGTAGCAGTATTAGGATGTTTTCTCTCTCTTTTGATATGGCTTATTGATAATTCATCTTACAGCAGTGTGGTTTAAGTTAATTGTTTGTGGACAAAACATAAAAAACTGTATTTTTTTGTAAACTTAGCTCCTTGTTTTTAGTGTCGTAAAATATAAAAAGCCGTGCAAATCCTGGCCACCCTGGTTGCTAGGAATGTGGCTGATGATATCATAGGCACTAGATTTCAACAGGTATCAAGTGTTTAGTTTCTACAATGAATTTTATGCTGATCAGTAAAAGAAAATACCTCGATCCTTCAGTTCCGTTTAGCTTTGACAAACTGCAAAGCTATACTTTATTTTTTTGGTGTCCACACAGGTACTGAAAACCCTTTTTAAATTTTTGAATTTTAGTGTTTTCAATGGTCAAAAGTTTTGTAGGAATTTTCTGGTTATTAATGTCTCCACTAGTGTCTACAATATTTAACCAGATAATTTAATTACTCAGCTGTCTCTACTAAGCTGCTGTCTGAAGAACAGTTTATGTTTTAGATTTATACAACATTCCCAAAGTTTTTTTTATTGAAGATAAGGTTGCCAGATAAAGTTTCAAAAACCCTCTCAATCTGCACTTGTAGCTGTATTGTGATCTACACATTAAATCTACACATTAAATCAGCATATGTTTTATTCATTATCAGAGTTATTTCATGTCTGCTTTCAGGTATTGAAAAAGAAAGGGATCAATTTGAGCATGATTAATATTCAAAGGAAAATACTCAAAATTTGCATTAATGTTAGAATTTGACAAAAACTTTAGAAGTACCTTTACTCTAAATTTGAATTTCAATTTTCTCTACAAATCTGTCTAATCTTACAAATTTTGCTAATGCAAACAGAAATTTTCCTGAAAAATGACCAACTCTAGCTCCTGAGAGAGACGGGTTTTAACAAGTAGAAATCGAGATTAAAGAAGGAGGAATCCTAAAAAGGACTGATGCAGTAGATGCAGCCTGATGGCAGTGCTGTATCACAGGCCCACAGAATTATTAATCGACACACTGAGACACGCTCGCTCTCTTTCTCACACAAACACAGAGGCACCAGGCAGAACTTGGAAGGGGTCCTGGACACTGTCATGGGTGCACACGTCAAATGAGCCAGGCAGCCAAACAACAACAATAACAACAGGAGTTAGAGCATATGGGGCTCTGTACCAGCTGAGAAGGGCCACAAAGGTTCTTGGTGTGTGTGTGTAGGTGTGTGTGCATGCGTGTTCGGGTAGGGTGGGGGTTATGAATGTTAGTGTGTTTGGAATGATGAGAGAGCGGGTAATTTATGTTCTGGAGGAATGTTCCTTTTCAGGTTATCTCTGACTGTGATGTAAGCTAATGCCCTCCACTAAGAAGACAAACTAAAACAGATTAGAATAGATCAGACCAATAATCAAACCGATTTAAATAAGTTCCAACTTTGTTGGTGTTTCATTGCACACATTAATACAGTGGGGCAAAAAAGTATTTGGCAGCCACTGATTGTGCAAGTTGTCCCACTTAAGATGACAGAAGTCTGTAATTTACATCATAGGTAAACTTCAACTGTGAGAGACAGAATGTGATTTCTTTTTCCAGGAAATCCCATTGTATGATTTTTTTATAAGGAATTTATTTGTTTGTTGGTGCAGAAAAAAAGTATTTGGTCAACAACAAAAGTTCATTTCAATCCTTTGTAATATAACCTTGTTTGGCAATGACAAAGATGAAATGGTTCCTGTAGGTCTTCACCAGGTTGTATTTTAGCCCATTCTTCCATGTAGATCTTTTCTAGAGCTGTGCTGTTTTGGGGCTGTCGCTAAGCAACATGGACTTTCAACTCCCTCCACGGATTCTCTATTTGATTAAGGTCTAGAGAATGGCTAGGCCACTCCAGAACCTTGAAATGCCATTTACCTAGCCACTCCTTCGTTGACTAGGCAGTGTGTTTGGGATCATTGTCATGCTGGATGATCCAGTCACGTTTCATCTTTAATGCTCTCACTGATGGAAGGAGGTTTTTGTCCAAAATCTCACTTAACATGGTCCCATTCATCCTTTCCTTTATACAGATTGGTCGTCCTGTCCCCTTTGCAATAAAAGCAACTCCAAAGCATAATATTTCCACCCCCATGCTTCACAGTGGGTATGGTGTTCTTGGGATGCAACTCAGTATTTTTCTCCCTCCAAACACGGCGAGTTGCGTTTATACCAAGGAGTTCTATTTTGGTCTCATCTGACCACATGACATTCTCCCAATCTTCTTCCGGATCATCCAGATGGTCTCTGGCAAACTTTAGACGGGCCTGGACATGTACAGGATTTTAATCCATGATGACGTATTGTGTTACTAATTGTAACCTTAGTTACTGTGGTCCCAGCTCTCTTCAGGTCATTGATCAGTTCCCCACTCGTAGTTCTGGACTGTTTCCTCATCGTTCTCAAGATAATGTGTACCCCACAAGGTGAGATCTTGTATGGAGCCCCAGGTTGAGGGAGATTGTCAATGATCTTGTATTTATTCCATTTTCTAATAATTACTACAACAGTTGATCTCTTCTCACCAAGCTGCTTGCCTATTGTAGATTGGCTCATCCCAGTCTTGGGCAGGTGTACAATCTTATCCCTGGTGTCCTTAGACAGTTCTCTGGTCTTGGCCATGGTGGAGGTTGGAGTCTGACTGTTTGAAGGTGTGGACATGTGTCTTTTATACAAATAAGTTCAAACACCTTCTTAAAGAGTAACTAAACCCCAAAACAACTTTTTTTTGCTTCTAAACTGTAGAAGAAGTTACAGGGGTTTCATTTATAAAGCTTGCTTACGCTCAAAACGGGGTGTGAAAACTACGTAAGCAACTTTCTACGCCAAGTTTAGGATTTATAGAAAAAAATGTGGTGAAAAAATGTGCGCAATTTTAAGCACACTAAGAATCTTGCTTACGCACTTTTTGGACACAGAGGACACTGAGAGCGCAGCAGGAGAGATGGCAAAATGTGAATTTAAGCCACAATTTCAAACTTGTAGAGCTCTGCGCACACAGACACACAACCAGCAGTCACCCTCCTATCCCGTCTCTGAACAGAGAATAAACATGAGAATCTGAATGAAAATATGTTGCACAGAAGAATTATATCACAGTATGTTCATATGTATTTATGTCTTCAGATTATATTGAAATTGCACTTATTGGTATATTAATTGTGTGAAGTAGGAATACTGCGTCCACTGTACAATGCAGCAAAATGGATGCTGGCGCTCATTAAAGATCACGCCACTGGAAGCATCTGGATGGGGGACCCGATGTAGATTCCTTAAAGCAGTCCTATTAGATCTTTGTGCTGAGCTGGACCCGGTGTTGGATCTACCGACCCGCTGGAACCGTGCATCCCGTCCCCCACTCTTCTTTTTATGTCAGGAACGCTGCTGCATCAACGCTGCGTCACTTGCAGCTCTTCCTTTTGTTTGTGACCCCAAATCAATATTTTGCAAAGATGATATTTTTTAAACGTAGACTTAAAACGCACCTTTTCTGTCAGGCTTTAAATATTTAGTTTTATTTGTTTTAATAATTTGCTTGTCTTATTAATTTTGTTTTAATAAATTCGAGTCTTATTGTTGCTACAAGAAGTAATCATATAGGCCTATTTGAAACTTTATTGTTATCTTTTTTGACCAACTTGTGCTCCTTTTATTATAATTTCTTTAAAAATCTTTTTACTCTCTTCTTGTTACACATTTTCTTTTTGCACCTGTATTTTTGTCTTTTAATGTGAAGCACTTTGGCTGAGTAAAGCGCTGATTGAGTGATTGAGTGATTGACTGAAATAAAACGGTTTTCCGTGCCTCTACCAGTCTGCAGCTGTCTCTGTGGAATTACTTTCTCCACCTCTCGGTTGCCATGGGTACCCTTGAAACGCCCCATATTAGCTGTCTTAAGTGGATGCAGAATATTCACTAGACACTTCACATGGACCGTTTATGGGAGAAAGTGGGTGTGTAGGAGGCGGGATATGATTCAAAAACACCTGCGCACATTTCTAGGGAGAGTGGGATTTATAAAGCGAAAAGTGCGTGTAGCTGTGCGTACTCAAAGTTTGATAGATCGGAAACTTACTAGGCGTAAGTAAAAAAAAGTTGCTGAGCTTAAGTTCAGTTTTAGTAATAACTCTACGCAAAGTTTTATAAGTGAGATCCCAGGTCTGTGAGGGCCAGGATTCCTGCTTGGTTTTAGGTACTAAATACTTATTTTCTGCACCATGATACAAATAAATTATACATACAATGTGATTTTTCTGGATTTTTCCTTTACGTACCGTCTCTCACAGTTGAATTACTATGGGATCAGAACAGTATCACCTTGAAATGAAACTGAAAATAAAAATTGGCATTGATTAATTAATTTTGAATCTGAAATAAAGCTAGTGAAAATTTTTGAATTGAAAGTGATTTTTTTTCTTCCAATGGAACTCCTGTATATGCATTGGAAGAAATAACTCAAGTTTTCAAACTTTCATTTTTTTTACATTGCCAATCTTTTTTTACAATGCCAATCTTTTTTTACAATGCCAATCTTTTTTCCAACACTAATCTTTTATTCAATGTCATTTTTTCCAGCTTCATTCAGGTGATACTGTTTTGACGCTTGTGTATGCACGCGCATGAGGGGCGGGGCTTCATATGTTTGCATGAACAAGGCAGGAGGGAAACTCCGACTGTCCGAGCCGAGACGCGAGAAACAACAGGACATTTACATTGCTAATAATGTGGTTTGTGGAAGAAAAAAAGACAAACGGTTTCTTCTCAGTTTCTTCTACTGACCAGTAGACTAGGAGTCTTTGGGATAAAGTTTAATGCTTGTGTAGCCTGTCTTTGTTGGAGGTTCTCCTCATTACAGACAGTGTGGTATGAAGGCATGTAAATACACACTATATAGGCTATACCATATTAAATAACTGTATTTATTTCAGATCCACAATACATATTTAAAATACATGTCAATAACGTTAAAAAATCAATTTAGACTGGTGTAAGCAAAGCTAACAATACTGACAACTTGTTTTTTTTATTAGATTTGCAAAATGTAATTGTGACACACACTGTAAACCAGTAGGTGGCGGTAATGCGCGCCAACTGCCATGGTAAACTGAGAAGAAACCGTTTATATCTTATTTTTTTTAAATATTATTGTTCCACAAACCACATTATGCTTTCTGTACACCTAGAGACTTTGAAATGATTTAGAAAAGACTCTTAAAGATTATCAGCTCACATCTAAAGACTTGGGTTAACAGTTTTTTAGTCTCAGACTAAAGATTTTATAAGCACTGAATCTGGTTGGGACACTATTTAAAAGACTACACCACGGCTATTTTAGCTTCCCGCAAAATTCCTCCCATTATGCTCAGCATTAAACAGTTTCTTTATGTGCGAATGTTGTAGCATTCTTTGCCAAGATTAATGTTATGTCAAATAAAGACTTGCATTCAAAGTAGGTACTGTATCATCAAGTAACTGGTTAACTCATATCTTTTTAATGCAAGGTGTTTATGCTGTACCACTTGCTCCATGCAGATGCACAGATAGCGCTGGTTTGTGCCTGTATTCCAGGAGGCAAGGTTGGCATACACTTTGTAATTTATGGCCCATTACTCAGCCATGGAACACAACTATTGTATTTGTTGTGTATAGACCCTGCCAAGCTCCATGGGTGGCTACAAAACTGTTATTTATAAATATGACACCTATGTTTATAGCCTACTTTCCCGTAGGAACAAAAAAATGATTGATATGTGGCAAGGTGCAAGACAATATCATAAACAGCACTTGAACCCACCATCATCGGCAATGTAATCCTGCTTATTAACCATTATGCCATAGCAGTAAAGTACAACTCCAAACAGCCAGGGTACACTTTAACCGGACAGGACCCCCACACGGTCACATAGTTGAATAAACGGAGAGAAAAGATTACGACTCCATGCGCATAGTTTAATAAACCGAAGGTACAGATTCTTACCCCTCAAAAATTATTTCTGCTCCTGACCCCTGCCGGGATCTGTAGCTTTGTGCTTCGGCTTGTGTGAGAACAGCTTTATTGGTTGTTGATTGATTAACGTCACAATGACTACACTAGGACTTGCGATAATATCAAACATGTTTGATTCAAAAGACTACAGAAAGACTGTCATAAATCGGGTCCCCAAATGCAGATTATCACCTTCCACAAGCCACATTAGTAGCAAAGAAAATGTTGATCCCACTCGGACAGTCGGAGTTTCCCTCTTGCCTCGTTCATGCTAACATATGGGGGGCTGAAGCCCCGCCCTCATGCGCGTGCACAAGCAAGCGTCAAAACAGTATCACCTGAATGAAGCTGTAAAAAATGATGGCACTGAAAGAAGGATTGGAATTGTAAAAAAAAGAATGGCATTGTAAAAAAAGATTGGGATTGTAAAAAACAAATTTCATTTTCAATACAAAAATTTTCAATAGATTTATTTCCGATTCAAAATTAATATTTTCAGTTACAATAATATTTTTCAATGCCAATTTTTATTTTCAATGCCGATTTTTATTTTCAGTTTCATTTCAAGGTGATGCTGTTCTGATCCCACACACGATGAAAAAAACAGATCTCGTTTATCTTTCTAAGTGGGCTAACTTGCACAATCGGTGGCTGCCAAATACTTTTTTGCCCCACTGTGTGTGTGTGTGTGTATATATATATATATATATTTTTTTTTTTTTATTGTGTGTGGTTACCACAGTAGCTGTACCGTACATTTCATTTATATGGTATTTCATCATATATATGAAATGTCTTCTGTTATGTTTCAGTTTTGCAGCAACTTTTTTGCAGGCATTTTCAATAAACCTTAGTCAGCATGTATCCCCATCTAGTTTCAATGAGGGAAAAGAAAGATGCATAGTCAAAATTAAATAAAAATAAATTTATTTTTTCCCCCTGTATGTCTTATATCATTAGGAATGGCGGAAGATACCAAAAATACAATCAAATACAGAAAATTGGTTGTTTTTTTTCTTTTTTGCATTCAGTAAGCATATAATGACTTAATCATACAATAGTAGTTATTCAATTATAAAAACACTGTCAAACCCCGTCAGTGCTTGATCATGCTTTGCTCAGTGTGTGCATGCTAATACACAAAGCCATGCAGTGTAAACCAAATGTACCAAATCACTAGCATTCAGCATACACTTGGCCCCTTTATATCATCTGAAAGGTCCACTTGTAATGCTATCATCCTCAAAGTCCATTTTTGCACTTTTGCTCTTCTAATCCCAATTACAGAGCTCATTCAAAATGATGGATAAGGTCTCTCGCAGTGCCTAGCAAAAACAATTTGGCCGCTGTACTTGGGGAAACCTTAGAAGCAAGCCGCACCGCACACATCATTTTTCAACTAGGATTTACAGGACTTACGGGTTGTAAAGGAACTTCTGGGTGAGCTGACGTTGGTCAAAAATATGCAAAGTGAGCTACACATACAGAAACATATTCTCCAAGACCCTGAGGGGGGAAACATAGAGGAACACGATCTAGATGGGCAAGTAATATTTTATTAGGAAGAGAGAAGTAGAGAAAATAAAACATAAGCGTGGCAAAACCATGAGGCTGAAAGAGACCAAGGAAACCAACTAACAAACCAATGAGGAAGAAGTGAGGATGATGAACCACAATTGTCGGCTGTAGGTCTGATTGAACCTTTCAGCAAGAGGCTGGTGTGGTGTGGACTACAAAAAGGGCCTGTTCCCCCAGGTTCCTGATGAAACGACGACTGCGGGTGTGTGCAGTAATTCCTGCACCCAGGATTAGCTACCAGGGGCTTTGGGTTTGGCACACTCTCATGTTTCCACAGCACAGGGACGTTTTCACTGGATTTACTTCACAATACTTTCCCTTAACTGCATGGCTTTCTGTGTAAGTGTTTTCTCTGTCTCATCCTTATTGTCAGGTGATGTGGAGAGCAGAGGAAGGGAGGGCGGACTGGGGCTGAAGGGAATCGAACTCCGGGGGCCAGCCTGAAGCGAACCACCTCCCTTGGTAGTAGCCCCCAAAATCGATGGAAGGGGCAGCATCAGTATAGAGCTGTATGTCTTCGGGAAGGGAGACAAAATCGTTATAAAAGAAAGAGATACCGTTCCAGGAGGAGAGGAAATCGCACCGGAGCCGCATCTCGGTACGACAGGGCTCGGTGAGGGCGAGCCGATCGTGGAGGCATGGCACGCTAGCGGCAGTGGACAGAAG
Organism: Valencia hispanica; assembly: GCA_963556495.2. Classification (NCBI taxonomy): domain Eukaryota; kingdom Metazoa; phylum Chordata; class Actinopteri; order Cyprinodontiformes; family Valenciidae; genus Valencia; species Valencia hispanica. The sequence continues at coordinate 40,575,622 of OY747711.1, forward strand.
GTGGGACACAAAGGGCTCCAGGGTGTGCTTCGGGACAAGGGTATCCCTTTCAGCCGCTCCGCTTCCAAGGCCTGTCTTTTCAAGCTCCTTTTCCCATCTCCTTCGCCTCTGCCCCCCACATCCTCCTCCCGTCCGGAGCTTCCAAGTTCCGCCGTCGTTGCAGGTTCCTGTTCGGGCGGGCCTTCCTGTGACGCAGTTCCCTTCCCTGCCGTCTCGGGCCCGGCTCCCGCAGTGCCCCCTCCTAGGGGCCGGCCACCACGTTACCCTGCGCCTGCTCCCTCTGTTAATGATTTCGCTTCATTTTCAGCTAGCCTTTTTTCCTCCCTGTCCTCACCGGTGGCACCATTGTCTTTGTAAGAACTGTAGTTTGCATTTTTCCTACACAAATAGAAGCATAAAAAATAGCTGCCTGAATCATTAAGAATCCCCATCCATCCTATTCCTCAATTTCTTTCTCTTCCTTCTGATACCCTTGCATAGGATAAATTTCCACAGCTATGCCGATGATACACAACTATATTTATCCATAAATCCTGATGAACCCAGTCAGTTAGGTAGATTACAGGCATGTCTGGAAGACATAAAAACATGGATGAATCTAAACTTTTTGCTTTTAAATTCTGACAAGACAGAAGTTGCTGTCTTTGCACCAGAAGTTCTTAAAAAGAAACTGATTAGTCAATCACTTCATCTGGATGGTATTAAATTGACCCCCAGTAATAACGTAAAGAACCTCGGCGTTATTTTTGACCAAGACTTGACATTTAAATCCCATATTAAACAGGTTTCTAGGATTTCGTTCTTTCACCTCCGGAATATTGCTAAAATTAGAAACATACAGCCAGGAGTGATGCTGAGAAACTAGTCCATACATTTGTTACCTCAAGGCTGGACTACTGTAATTCTTTACTATCAGGTAGTTCACAAAATGCCATTAAAAGCCTTCAGTTGATCCAAAATGCGGCATCAAGAGTTCTGATGAATATTAAAAAGAGAGATCACATTTCTCCTGCTTTAGCTTAGTAACTGAACATCCACTGTGTCCTGTTATCAACTTTTTACTTTCTGTAACATAGAGAGTACTCTTATATCAGATCTTCTGTTCCTTCTGTGTTTCTGCTCGGTCTTCTCAAACCCCCAGACGGTCGTGGCAGATGGCCGCTCCTACTGAGCCTGGTTCTGTTGGAGGTTTCTTCCTATTAAAGGGGAGTTTTTCCTCTCCACCGTCGCTACATGCTTGCTCAGTATGAGGGATGGCTGAAGGATTGCTGTGGTTGGAAAGTCTGCATCAACGGGGCCCAACCTCACGCCAATGACTGACGCAATCTGCTGGGATTCCTTAAATAGGAAACTTTTTAACTCATTGGAATGTTTGTATAAATGTATTGAAATGACTTCTTGTTCAGTGCCTTGAGATGACATCTGTTGTGACGCTATATAATTAAACTGAATTGAATTGAATAATAGTCGTTAATCTGACACAAAGTTTAAGGTAATTCTGAATTTGTGAAGAATTAAAAAATAATCTTTTAATTTAGAAAAATCTGTTTACACTGTCTGTAGAGTTAAAACACTATTATACACAATGCTGCTACATTATTTACATTGTTGACATGTATATGTGTATTAGTTCACACTTACTGTGTTTTGGTTTAGAGCAGTGGTGTCAAAAGTAAGTTTCCAATGGCTGATATCCTGCATTTATTAGCTCATCTAAATCAAATAACGGTTCATTAGCACTACCTCTGCAAAACATTTTGACTTGCTGAGGAGGTTGTTGGACCATTTCAGTCAGCTGTGTTGAAGCAGAGACACATCTAAAACGGCAGGACAGCAGACCTTGAGGACTGGAGCTGGACACCCAGTGTGTAAGTAATTGAATATCAACATGTAGTTTTTGGAATACTTTACTGAAGTTTTGTCATCAGATTTTTTCGATCAACAAAGGCAATGTTATAATTGCTGAACAGGTTCCGTCTTCTCCTTTTGACCCCAACTAGCGAGCACAAAACAAGGTCCATAAAGACATGGCTCTGTAAGTTTACTGTAAAAGAACTTGACTGACCTGCACCTGACCTCAATCCAAGGTGTTCTCATCCAACATCAGTGTCTTACTTTGCAAATGCACTTTTAGAACAATGCTCAAACATTTCCACACATACACTCCTAAACCTTATGGAAAACCTTTCCAGAAGATTTGGAGTTGTAACTGCTGCAAAGGGTGGGTTGACATCCTATTAAACCCTATAGGGATAAAGAATGGGATGTCACTGAAGTTTGATTGTGTCAAGGCAGACGTGAAAACATGTTTTGTAATACAGTGCAATGTTCTTTCAGAAGAAAAAAGGTTCACGATTAATCCTAAAAGAACAGCAAATGTTTGTGTGCTAAACTCAAAACGGAGTTGATTGTAAAGGAGAGGAGCAAGTAAAGGAAAGGCTCTGTTCGCAACTACATTTCAGAGAATTCCCCAAAGCAACAATACAGCTGCGGTCTTCACAATAAAACAGGACTGAGGGCTGATGAAGGAGAAAGGGGAGTTATAAATACTGTTTCTTTGGGCTAAATGTCATTGGGAGCTTTGTTAGCAATAGGTTTAAGTTTTCAATATACTGTCATATTGCAAGTCAGTGTGGAGCTGCCAAAGCACGTGAAATGCATTCTCTCTCCTGGCATTACTTGATGCTCATTATTACCGAATTATTGAGCTTTTTTTTAAGGGTATATTTAGATACCTGTTCATTATGAGTTCCAACTTACCGATTTTTTTTCCCCCCCTAATATTACTTTTACATTTACGTTTATCTATAGTGCAGAAATTAGTTTTCCCTGTACTCTCTCGTCTCTTCTTGATTCCCCTCCTTCCTGTCTTCTTCACATCCCCTCTGCCTCTCTTTCCCCCTCTTTTCTCCTCCCCCCTCTTGCGTCCCCGCGGCTGCTCCGGGATGGGTGCGGAGGGCGCTGGCTGGCGGCGTGATGGATGACCATTAAGGCAGCTTATTGGAAACAGTCTGATTTATGGGCAAGTGCTGCCTCGGCCTAATGGCTTCATTTCTTTCTGCCGCCACATGATGTCACAGCCAAGGTCACAGCGGCAACGGCCCCCCTTTGTTGTGGCTCTCGCTGATGACCTGAGAGGAGGCGATGGATGAAAAGAGGGAAGGAGATGGAAGGAAAAAGGGGACAGAAATGGGGGGGGGGGTTGAGGTTTGTTTGCAATAGCAGAGGTAATGTACAAGCCGTGGAGGTGAAACAGGTTACGTTTGCAGAAAAGCTTTTGAATTAATTCTGTTTGGGAAGGAATTTGAGCTTTTTACAGCTTAGCCTTCACCTTCATTCCTAAAGTCTTACTTTCTCTGCTTTGGTTGCAAAGCAACCTGCTCTCCTTTTTTCCCAGTGCTCTCCTGTGCTCAGTAAATTAAAAACTCTCTCCCCTTCTCCTTCTTCGTGTCTTTCTTCCTCCTCTCTTGCCTTCTCTCTATAATAACGATTTTAAAAAAAGAGAGGGAAAAAAAAGGAAACACACGCACGCACACTCTTGCACGCACAAACAGTTTTACAGCCTTCCCTCAGACGGCTATTACTCACTTCTACTTTAAATGAGGGCCGTCAAATATATGGCCCCGCCATTAAGAAGCCGATCAATAAAAATGCCATTAGGGTTGGAGTAAAAATGCTGATATTAGTGAAGCTCAAAACAAAATATTTGATTTTCTCTTTGATAGCCGAGTGAGACTAGCTTGTTTGAGGAAATGCTGAGCTGAGATTGTGTCCTGGAATCTGGGTTCGAAGTCTGCCACAGACACTGCTTCAGGATGCTTTAGGAACCCCAATATAACATCATTTTTGGCTAATTTCCACAGGATGTAGGTTGAGTTGAAGGAAATGTATAGAAACAGTTTGGAAGAAATATGTAAATAAAGTATTTACACCAATTGAACTTTTTCCCAATTTGTCACATTACAACTACAAACTTCAATTTACAGTGTTGTATTTGGACTGTATGTTTATAAACGGATACAAATTATTTTCAAATTGTGAAGTGTAAGGAGCTCTAATAAGTCAAACCCTGGGCAATCAATTGCATTCAGAAGTCACCTAACTGCCAAAGTGGCTGTCAGATTAATGAATCATTGGAAGCAGTCAAGTGAACTCTGGAGGATCTGCAAACATACAAAAGAAGAAACTCTGATCTGATGAGACCAAAATTGAACTTGGAGGTGTACATGAAAAATGCTATGTGGAGAAAATTAACCTCTAACTCATAAGAAAACCCAGCATATCCACTGTGAAACATGGGGGTGGTAGCTTCATCATTTTGTAGGGATGCTTTTTTTCAATATTGACCAGGAAACTGTTCAGGTTATCAGGCGCTGGGTGGAGCTAAATACTGGGCAATCCAGGAAGAAAAGACATTATGGGACGCAAAACACTTGACACTAAAGCCTAGTTTATACTTCTCCGTCAACAAGTTTGCACTCACACCCACTCGTATTGACGGAAACAATTTCCTTTTATACTTCTCCGTTGGTGTGTGAGTGCTGCAAAGTAATTCCCCACCAGGACAGTAGGGGGTGCAGATCTTTTCTGGTGGGTCTGCCTACCATTGCAGTGGTGTCTCTGGTCAACGACAGTTTATTTACTTCAGCTTGTAATCGCGCATCCACTCAAGGAGCAATGGCCGACAGAGAGCGAGTTTTGATTGAGCTGGAAAGCTTCTTCTACAAGTGCAGCTGATTTAATACTCTAAAAATGCAGGCAAACAAACAAACACAGCAGTCTATTTTGTTGTTCTTTACACCTCCTGGTGTTCAATATCGCCAAAAGACCATATTAGATAAACTGACTTTGCAAAATAAAGCATCTAAAAGTTGCCAAAAGCTGCATTGACTACTAATTACATAGACTATAAAGCACTGTTCTGGTGAAATGATCTTGAGCTGATGTTGGGCTGACCAATCGCAGACGTGTGCTCTCCGGTGCGGTACTATGGATAGTTAAAAAAATGGGCTCTACTTCGTCTGTGCTTGCATGAGTGACGGAGAGCCCATCCGTCGATGGATAATGGTGCTGCGTGTCTCCACACCTCTGCAGAAGGAGACGTATAAACTAGGCTTAAGGTGAGGTTCACCTTTGTTATGTAAATCTTCCTTAAACAAAGATGAGGCTCCAGTCCCAAAAGGCGTTTTCTTTCATTTTATTAAATAGGCTATATGCAACTTTTTCCCCAAAATAAACTTAACAATAGCCTTTTTATTTGACCATTTATGACAAACATCTCCTGATGAGCATACTGACACGTTGTCAGCTCACAGTGGGTGCACCTATAAGCCTTTATCCAATTTTTTTCTATTTTCTGTCGTGTCCCATTTTCCCACGCTGTCTGCTGATGTGACGTCAAGCGCGTTCATGTTAAATGTTTCAGATCACTCTGCCACTACCGGTAATCAGCACTCGCAAGCAGTTCAATGGATTGTGCGAATATACAGAAGAGACCCAGAACAACTTTGACACCAACAGTAACTCCACATAAGACTAAGAAAGTTAAACCCCTGACAAGTGCCCGAAAAAGATAGAAGATTGAGAGCAACCGGCGCACGAGCGCGCAGCGAGAGCGAGCAGAAAGGAAGAGCAGTTCTGTTTTTGGCCACATGGGGTCAGTCGCGAGTTTAGATTTCAGAAAATTGCACATAGCCCCTTTAAGCAGGTCGGCCAAGATCACACAGGAGCCCAGAGCTGGGCAGCACTGGAACTCTCCCTCACCCTCCTCATTCCTCCAACCTAATGCCTTCGAAGTGATTTAATGTTACTCCTTTCACCCTGTCTGATGTCTAGTCTCCCAAGGTTATCAAAACACCTAAATGGAACTAGGTCAGAGGCCCCCTAATCAACTCTGTTCCTCAAAGACCTCTGTTTAAACACTCTGATCTTCTACATGACACATTCCCTAGATGCATTCACTAACACGTAATTAATCAATAAATTCACATTACCTTGAAATATTTCCATCACACCTTCCAGCAGGACAACTACCCTAAGCATACACCCAGACCTACAAATACAATTTTTATCAAAATATATTAATGCGTTTTAATGGCCTAATCAAAGTCAAATTTAGAATCTGTTGTATAACATAGAAATTGCTGCTCACGTACAATATCTACAGAGTTTATCTGCATTTGAGCTGTTTTGCAGAAGAGAAGGGAGCAAAGCTGGTAAAGTCAGCTTTAACTGCAGAACAAGACGGCCCTACAGAAAAATGAACTCAGGGGAGTTGAACACAAACCACACTTTTCACATTCCTATTTGCAAAGCACTTAAAAAGCCTGGTTCATTTTCATCCCTGATCACATCAATGCACTACTTTGTGTGGCATCACATAAATTCAAATAAAAATGTATCAAAGTTTGTGGCTTTAATGTCACAAAATTAGAAAAAGTCAAGCGGTGCAAAGACTTTTGCATTGCTCTGCAGCTATTTTACTCAGGCATGAAGTCTGTGTGGAAAACCTCTGGGCAGTTTTGTTTAGGTTCATTTAAACCCTCAGTCCGTAAGTTTTAATCACTGCATAAACACTGCAGTTTGCCTTCACTGATGATTTATCTATCATCAACTAGATGTTAAATGTGTAGATCTAGAAGTCAGGGACGCTCAGCTTGTTCAGCGTTCAGGCTTCTGGTGTGTGTGAGTAGGTGTGTGCTGGTTGTGTTTTTCATTGTGCTGTTTTAGCTGACCACTGATGCAGTGAGGCGTAACCCACATCAGCCAAGTTTATGTGCCTTTTTATCTACAGAAGTGAGTTCACTGCACGGTGGTGGTGGGTAAATCTTACATAAGTCAACTTTTCTCACATTCCAGAAGGATTACGTTTCATGATCACATTACTTCTTTTTTTGTCATTTAAATCATCAACATCTCAGCAACGAGGTTTATCTGAACTCTTTTACAAAATTCAGATTGGAATGCAATACATTAAGTCATAATTTGGCTTCAAAGCAACACATACAGTATTGATGTACCTGCCTAGAACCATTGTCACTTCCACAAAAAACACTGTTGTCTTTTATGTCTGATTTATGGTTGCATAGCACAATATCTCACTATTTACACAAAAATGAATTTAAAACAGAAAAAAATAACACTTATGTTCAAATTGTCTGAAAAATAATACACAGGCTAGCACATAAATATGAAATAAAACACTAGCTAAATTTATTAAGAGTTTTGAAGTTCTTAGTTTACATTCCACTGCATGAATGTTTGTGTTTATCGCAGATATTTCCAAACAACCAAATTAGTCTTTTTTTTTTTTTTTGTAGGATGGAGAAAAGGTGTAGTAGCCTTTTGAGCCAGCTGACCAGCAGTGCACAGCAATCAGTGAACAATGGGCCGCCATTACTTCATTCAAGGTACTTTGAGTGATGGAGGGATTTCTAACCAATTTAAAACTTTAGGATTGATAAATACCAGGTTAAAAATATAATTTTTATCATAAAACAACTCAGGACTTATTTCTTTCATTTGACGAGACTGCAGGTTGTCTTTACAGTATAGTACTTCAATTGGTTCAAACAAAAGTTTTCTGTATGTTTACTGATGGTTTATATTCACTTTTCTGTCACTTAATATTTAAATAAATGTTGTGTTTGATTGACAAAAGTGACCACTTTAAAGGCCTTCCTACTGTAACCATAAGTACAGTTTAATTAGGCTTCATCTGATCAATCACATTGGTTCCCCGGTTTCTACAAGAAGGCTGAATACTATTAATATAAAATGGCAAAACAACGTACAAAATAGCTGCAAAAATGGTAAAAAAAGAATATTACCAAGAACAAGCACAAATATAGAGTCTTTATACAAACAGGTGAAAGAAAATATTAATAATGAAAAGAAACGACTCGAGTGGAGTAGGTGATGAAGGTGTGGCTTCAGGCTGGAGCTCTGAACAAGCCAACAACACTCTTAAATCTCAGGCTCCTGACCACCATGCAGTTCTCCTCACAGGCAGCGAAGCATTCCAATGATTTATGATGAATCCTTCTCTCAATTTATCACTGATGACAGGAATGTATAATTCAAAACATTTTACGTTTTGCTGTGTGTGTTGCTTCCATGCCTCCCTACACACAACGCAACTGCACATCAGAGTGCTGCTTGTGCGTTTTGTAATTTGCTGCATGTACACACATTGATGTGGGATAAATTGCTCTCAAAACATGACTGCATGCATGTTTCAATCCCATGTCTATGAATGAGCTGCTGTAGCATGCAACTAACACAAAACTGACTCCGTCTTGTTCTTCCTTAGACACTGACACTTATTAAGTCTTTGTCTGTTTCCCTATGCACAGTTGAAATGCAGTCATGCTGTATCTTCATGCATACACTCACCGGTAACATTATTAGGTACACCTTGCAAGTACCTGGTTGAACCCCCATTGCCTTCAAGACTACCTCAGTTACTTACATCATAGATTCAACAAGGTGTCAGAAATGTTTCTCAGACATGTTGGCCCATAATGGCATGTCACCAGTAGCAGGTTGCAGCAAATTTCCTTGCTGTAAATCCATGGTCCAAATCATTCACTCCTTCACATCCAAATGATGATCTCGTGTGTAAAGATCTATTGATTGCAGGAGTCATTGTAGTACAGTGAAATCATTGCATTGGTCAAGAAACCAGATTTAGAGGATTTGAGTTCTATGACATGGTACATTATCCTGAAGGAAGTTACCAATAAAAGATAGATATACACTGTGGTCATAAATAGTGGATATAATCAGCAACAAGGATGTGGTGTTTTACTTATACTCAATATCAGGATGAAAGTGTGTCAAGAAAAGCATACTATCACTATCATACAGGGCAAGATGGATCCATGTTTAAATTTTTTCACCAAATCAGTAGTCACACTTAGTCTTTTCAGATCAGGCAGTTATCCTGATCTCGTCTGCTCAATTGAGCCCCCTTTTTCCTTTTTCAGATCCTCACTTTGAACAAGTTATCACACAATAGGCCGTGTTGCTCTCCTGATGGAGCCACTTTAATTTGCATGGTGAAGTGAAGGAACAATTACCAGTGTTGTGACACAGATAGGTAGGTTTTGCTATTAATAATTATTTCTAATTGCTTGGGGCAATTATTATTATCTATTGAATAATTATTAATAAGATCAATAATTTTATGACAAAATTACCAAGTTTGGGGCACCATCCTGGGATCCAAGAAAAAATAATAACAGCCAAATAGTTCAATCTCAGTTAATGTTGCCTGATAAGGCTGAGATAATTAAACAATAGATGAAGGAATACGTTCTTAGCGTTCTTTGAACAGCAAGTTACTATATATGTATGTGGAATAATAACAAACAACGACTTTCCAAAATACAAGAGTTTATTACAAAAATAATTTAACTTTCAGTCAAAATATTTGAATCAACTGACTCACTAAGCAAGTAACACACAACTAAACTACTAAGTAAAAGAAGAATGAATAATAAAACTAACTACAAAAAAGTAAAACAGTATAATGGACAAATATGTAAAGGAGTAGAAGCAATGACCAATAAATTGATCGTGATGTCACAGCTCATTATGAATATGTATGCATAAAGACCGAGGCTTGTATTGAAGAGTTTTGCTCTAAGCTAAGTTAGTCTTAAACTAATTTTGATTACTTTAAAACTTATTAGCACCTTTTGGTTTGTGTTCAAACAACCAATTCACAATGCAATGATTGATCTAATTTAGTATTTTGACATACAAAGAAGGAAGTTTCAAAAATGACTTATACAATTAGTGTTTGGTGTTTAAACTATCTGTTTTAAAGCGGATCTGTATTTTGAAAACTTTAGGTAGCAATCTTTGTTTTTTACGAACGCTAGCAGTCTAAAAAAAAACAAAAAACAACAGGCCGCACTAATCAGATCAAGCGTGCGGAGCTAATTTATGTAGCTCAGCTTAGAGTTGCCTCGTTTAGCTTAGCACCAAAGAACAAAGGAAAAACTCTGGTGGAACGGAGTAACTCATGTTGCATGATTTAAAATGACTCTGTCGGTCAGAAACATTTCAAACACCCAAACAATTGAAGGACTGAATATCTCTGCCCAGACACAACCTTACTTGAATGATTCTTAGATCTCCAGGGAAGGGTGGCTTCATTGTCTGAAACAACCAGCGATAAAGCAGAGAAACCAGCTGTTGTAACTGGTAATTTAGCAGTAGCTGCGTGGGACGCTGCCAGCAGTCAGTCCTCATGGGTTACCGAGCCACTGTTAGCTTGAAACGTTGTTCTCCCACGGACCCCTCCCTTTTCACGGGGGGCAATCAGCTCAGCAGCTCTCGACTTGTTCAGCTTTCTGCTCCTGTAATGTGCACCAGCGTGTCCTGGAGGCTCTCTCCCCCTCTCTGGTAGAATCTGTAATTAGAAATTTCTTGCGGGGTTTTGAACAAGTCAGTAAGGACTTATTTCATTGGCTGGATACAGTTCACCTGATCAACAATCAGCAGGCTATTGTGTCTGTTGGATTCTGAGCTTGGATCTGCTCCCCTCCCCTCGCCAGCGAAGATGGAAGCCCAAAGCACAGATTTCTCTCCCAATGCAAGCACGGCAGACTCACGGGCAAAAAGAGACTGAGTTCCCGGGCAGCAGCTAGATTATTTGGGGTTAGGGGTGTTCACAACTCCCCCTCTTTCTGTTGACACTAAGAACGTCGACTGATTAGTCCTCCTACTGGTTGGAGGTCTGTGTTTTGGTCCAGTAAGGAGATTAAATAGTATTATTGTTTAATCATTGTTGCAAGATTCAAGTCACACTTGTTCCTATGTAGTGTATATATGAGTCCTCTAAGTTGCAACAATCATGCCACAGAGTTTTTTGGCATGTTCGACCAGCTAGATATTTAATTACATGTGCTACAGTATTACACGTGCAAAAAATAATGCTGAGTGTATTATATCTTTATATGTAGTTTCTGCAAGGCAGATACACAATAGCGTAACAAGAGTATACAGTGGACCCCTGGTATTTGCAGGGGTTAGGGACCACAGCCATATGGGAATGGCTAAAATCTGCAAATACCTGAGACCCGCACAGTGGTTTGCACAGTGGAAAAGATCTTAGCCCTACCACTGAAGCAAACATCTACAGTCTTCCTTATTTCTGCTCTTTGGAGTACAGCCAATTACTGCCAAGTAAAATGAATACCACTCCTAAATTGACTGCTTTGCCAAAGGCAGCCAATAGCTGGCTTTGGCAATAGCAAAAATACACAAATGGGCGGGTTTCCGAGTGTCCTTTGGAGTCACGTTCCACAGAAAAATCCATGAATAGCTGAATCTGGAAATACTGAACCACAAATAGCAATAAGCAGTAGTTTTATCGTGCTTTGTATTTCCTATTTGATGACTAGCTTTCACAGCTTGCCCAGGCATGGCGACACTGATAATGGTGGCAAGGATTTCACCAAAATCTTTTAATGCTACTCTAACCAATGTTGACTATCATACTCAAGAGATAATGAACATTAAAAACAGGTAGGTCATGTGGCTCTCATTTCCCTAAAATCTGTAAGAGCACCAAGCAGCTGAAAATTTGATGAAGTCTTAGTATTTCTCTGGTCACCATTGTTCAATATCCTCACTTTCCCCTCTGGTTGGGTCAGTATACCCAGTGGATAGCCATGAGGTCCATCAGTACTAATATGTTGTGAGATAAGTAAAGAATTTACTGTTGTGTGTATTTCAATTGCATGCCCAGTTCCTCTTATTTCCCATGGTGCCCTCGGTAGGTCAGTGCTTCAAGCACATGTTCCCTCACAGACTAATTTTGCATCCTTTAATATTGCATGGAGCTCATTTAGAAGATGTGGCATTCGGGTACAGTACACACACTGACACACAGGCCTGCACAAGCATGCAAGCTGCCTTTTCTGTTGTAATTTACCTCAGCAGGTCTCAGGGGTGCATTTTAGGATGTAGGACCGTTTTGGATTGATGTGGTTACACATGTCATTTTATGTCTGTGCTGTGAGTATGTGTGAGTGTGTTTACGCTTAATGTTTTTGAGTATCTGCATTTTCACTAGTTCTACGGAAAAGTGATGCAAACACCCCTTTCTATGCTTCTCTTAGTCATTATTCACCTTGCCACTTTAATTTATGTGCCACTTCTGGGAGCCTTGTCGTTTATTTTCAGGGGAAGGAATATCACCATCGCACACCTCAGGGGAAAAGTGGCTCCTGTTTGCCGCAACATATTGTTCCCATACCCTTTATGGGCTACAAAACCTTTGCTAGATTGGCTAAAAAAATGTTAAACAATATGTTTGGTAGATGTACTTATGAAATGAGGAAAATTCCTATTTCTAAATGCCAATATCAAATGGTGTTCTCAAAAAGCTAGTGAGTGTTTTTGTTTAAGCCAAATGCTTGCTTTCATGATGTTAAGAAAGAAGTTGAGTTGTTTTAGATAAATCTTGAGTGAAAATTATGACCCAAATTTGTTGGGTTACAGAAGAGACTAGAAGGAACCTCATCATTCGCATCTAAAACTGTTTCAGGATGAGCTAACAAATTGTGAGATGTTATGCCAAACCTTATGTCAGTGTGTTTGGTTGATGACTTTGTTTCAGCCAAAAGAACAAATTTTTCACTACGGGTAGCATTGGCCTTTTATCTACCAAGCTAGTATAGGCAAGTGCTAACTATGTTCATCATGAAAACTCTGACCAAAGGACTGGTCATGCAGTAAACTGGCAATATTTAACAGTGTTGTGTATTGAATATGATATTTGCTATTGAAATTCAGTTCTTTTGCAATATAAGTTTGATAAGACATCATGAATTTGTTTTGCATTTGGTTTAAAAAAATATATTCCATTGCTGGGGATGGACTGAAAGACATAACTAAGTCTTTGTTGCACTGTGAGGGACTGGTATACTTGCCTCTTGCTCACTGACAACTGGAGATAGGCATCATACCAATGGGTGGATGTTGCTCATTTTAACCCAAATTGTACTTGTTTAGTAATCCAGGTTATGGGTTGTTCTTTTCATCCTACTCTTGGCAGTATAAGTTACTTAAACCTATCATTGAGGTAAAAAACAAATGAGTGGTTAAATCAACCCAGGCCTGGATGAGACCATATTTGAATCAGGACTTTTTATTATTTAGAACTAATTGGGTTGTTTGTGTCTCAGAAGCTTTTAGAGAGTCCAAAATAGTTATGCTTAATGCAGATCTTAATCTGAGTGTCTTAACTGCTGTAAATACTTAACATTGCTTCACCCCTAAAGTTGTCTAGCAACTTTGTATAAACAAATGCAGCTAAAATTATGTTCTGTTTCTGTCTTGCAGAACCTGACAACACAGGTCAGAGGTTGCAAGGTGAGGGCCAGGCAAGCCATGACTGGTTGAGGTCAGTGTGAGGTTACTTCCGTCTGGGGATTCCAGACTATTCCCGTCCATCACATAAGGCAATCCAGAGGACCTCTTCAACCCGGAGCCTCTACTCTTGCCCTGCTTGTCATAGTGATGCACAAAAGAAGGCAATATATGCTGAGAATGCAGGAGATTGAAGGCAGTCTGTTGTGAGAAAGTCTGCACACATGCAGACTTGGCTGGAGACTGACCTCTCACTGGGAAAGCCGCTGCTCCTGTTTTGGGATCTTACAAATTCCAAGGAAACATATGGTTTAGAAGCTGCTTAGATGTAATACGCACAGTTCTCTTCAGGAGGCATTATGAAGTAGTGTTACAAGCTAAACAATGTGACAGACAGTAGCAAAACAAGTTGAAAATCTTTTTTCTTTTGGTCCTGACCATCATTTATCTTTAAACTTTCTTAAAACTGTTTATCCTGCAGACAAGTAAGGTTTGATCACACAGACGCATGAAGGCACACACTGTGAAAACACTCATAGCTTTCTATGGCATTTTATACGACCAGCATGATCCAATAAGGCACCTGGTTTTATTAACTTCGTGAATCAGAGTAAACATTGATTCGGCGTAGCTGTGAGCTAAATGCTAGATGTTACACACGAATTTCCAGTGTATAACTTGATACAGGCAGAGCAGATCTCTCCACTCTGCTCAAGGGATCTTTATCTCTGCAGCAGGATTGAATTATGTCTTCTTGCTCAGCTGTACGAATTAAGTTATAGTGACCATAATCCTAAAAAACAGACTGCTTTTGTCATTTTTCTGTGTAAAGAAAATGCGAACAGAGCACACAGCCAGATGCTAATTTGGCTGCAAATCAACGTTTCTGCTGACTGTTCAGACACTTAGAAGCAAGTAAGAAGACAGTGAGAGTCAAGCCAAGACGAGAAGAAATGCTCTCCATATTCTTTTGACAAAGACATTTTCACAATAGCTTCTAAAGTTAGGAGGATTGTATGCAGCTTATTGATTTCTTAGTTGCAGTGTCCGGGAGATGGCGCCGAGAAAATGAGGTATGGCTTGAAGGTTTATGTCCTGCCACCGTTGGGAGGAAACGTGAGCCTAGGATTCAGCTGGCCTTTTATTGTAAATGTGCTCCCTCTAGATGGACTTAAAGTGTCTGTTTTCCTGGCTATCGGAGACGAATTAAATATGAAGAGTATCAGTAAATGGGCAGGAAGACTCCAAATGAGTGCTTAGGGACAGTTTCCCATTATTGTCATCTATTATCTTGGACAGATAGGGATATTGTCTGGTCTGTCGTCAGTTGCAATTGCACTCTGCATTGCAGTGGCAGGTACATAGGTTATGGGGTTATGTGAAAACAAAGTGGAGCGCTTGGCCATCAAATGGATTATTTGTGCCTACCTTCCACCACAATATTATATAGGACGTTCATAATTAATGCATGAGTTGAGACAATACACAAGAAAGCACAACTGAGTGCAAGAGAGCTTCCAAATGGTGATTGTAAAATAAAAACACCCCAGAGCTACTTAGAAATAGAAATGCAGCAGAAATACAGCTATCAAAAAATCAGTACATTTTCAGCTTGATTAGCTTCGACGTTTGACCAGTTGGTCAGAGTGACCAATCAAATTTTTTTTCTGAATAAATGGCCTGCATTTGTATAGCGCTTTTTCAGTCAGAGGACCACAAAGCGGTTTACACTACATTCAGTCATTCACCCATTCACGCACACATTCACACGTTGATGGTGGCGAGCTACTACATTGTAGCCACAGCTGCCCTGGGGCAGAGGTGAGGCTGCCGGACACAGGCGCCACCGGGCCCTCTGACCACCACCAGCAGGCAACAGGGTTAAGTGTCTTGCCCAAGGACACAACGACCGAGACGAACAGAGCAGATTCGAACCAGCAACCCACCGATTACGGGAAGAATTCCTACCACCTGAGCCACAGTCGTCCCTGAATAGTGTCATTCAGAGAACAAGTAACCCCAAAGAGGGTTGCAGTAAGAACAACGCTCTTCAGTGTGGATGCTGAGACTGATTTAAGATGGCTATCTTCAGAATCAGTCTAGAGTTTAAAACTTATTTTTACGAGTTGGTTTTTATTAAAAACTAAACTAAACATTTAACTGTTTTAACTGTGTTTTTAGTACTTTTGAATTACCTGATGTAATGTTAGCATTGTATAAATGTACTATGTAATAGTGCTTTTACTTTGTGAAGCACATTGGGCAGCAGTTGCTGTAGTAAATGTGTTATACAAATAAATTTGACCTTCTCCTTGACCTATATTCGTTCGTCCGTCCATCCATCCATCCATCCATCCATCCATCCATCCATGTCTGCCTCATCCCTATGAGGTTGATGCATTTCTTCATAGGACATAAGGCATGGGTACACCCTGTACACACAGGACAAACAGCCACACAACAACTGTCATCATAGTTGTACCACCAGTTCCAAGCTGGGAAACCAGTGGGGTTTCTTATTTGAAATCGCTAGTAACCAGGATAACTACTATTAGCACTGTAACTGCCACATTTTAATATGAAAGTCATCCATATTGGGTTTTAAGGTCATGGTTCTTGAGAAAAAGCGGACTCTCCCATCCAGAATTTATTTTTTTACTTTTTCTAACATGAAACTTAAAACTTTGAACTTTAGACTAAAAACAGAGTGCATAATTAAGTCATTCTTTAACCAGTAATGCTATGTCAATGTTAATAGGAACAATTTTAAATGTTTTTATGACCTACAGCAACAAAAACAAAAAAAGTGCATCTCCTGTTACCCTCTTGGTAGGATGGTGGTAGGAGCAAAACTTAGTTTTATGAACTGCTAATGCGATACAAAAGACAGTTTGTGTAAACCTATAATCATTTCGTGTTCCAAATATTTTTTTAATGTTTTACAGCAACTGCTGTCTTCTGGATGTGTCATGATGTTGCCTCTCCTTCTAATAGGAATGAACTATGATTGCACATGGCAGGAAGACCACAGTTAAAACATATATATTGTTCTTATCTCTTTATAGAGGATAGTTCTTAGAGTAATCAGAATTCACTGTTAGCCGGTTAAAGGTTTACAGAAACGTGGCACAAAAATCTGGTCAACACATCTCTAGTTAAAAATTTACTATATTCCAATGATGACAAAGGTTCTCATAAATCGCTTTCAAAAATACTTTATTAATCCAAAAGGGAAGTTAAATGTTGCAATTCTTAGTATCCTGTATATGTTAATTGCCTTGAGTTGAAGGGCTCTACGTTAACAGCAAAATAAATCTGTTGTTGTATAACTGTCTTGTTGTGCTATAATTACTTTGTGATACACCGTCTGAGAGAAACGATACATATAATATGTAAAATCTAACAGACAGAAAAATTCACATTGGAAGTCAGGAGACCTTGCTTTTAAAAAATGAACAAGTGCTGCGACCACAAGGTGTCTACCGTTTATGTGTCTGAAGATGCGTTACAGTGAGGATTCTTTCTGGATGTTTGGACTGTGTCAGATCCTAGTGTAGCTCACCTCTGCATATGGCCGTTGTAAAACGTTGCTCTGCACACTGACAGTCACTCTGAATAATAGGCCTGTGAGCCATAAATGTCACCCCTTTAAATCACACACAGGCCAGAGCTGCGTCTTACAGAGAGAAGGCTTCATCACCGCTTAAGCTACAGATGCCCATTTATAATGTGTATGTTTATAAATCACTAAGGGAACCTTACATTCCTAAAGCCTGTAAAATGGAGGGAGTGCAGCAAAAAGGGAGACGACTAGAAAAAGGGAGGGAATAAAAAGAAAGTCAAAAATATGTGCAGTGTACTCAACGTCAACAGCATCTCATAGTTTCATACTCCGATGAACATGATATTGAATGTTTTGGAAAAGTGTGTTTCTTTTACTTGCATAAATGTATGCAATTCTTATCTTACATGAGAATGATTACAAACAGACATTTTAAGTATTAACTGTGAAGATCAGATCAAACTAACTAAATTGGCCAATATATTTGGTCAAAATGGTTCTAACATGTGATAAAAGTGTTTTCATTTGTGAGTTGATTTTTTTTCAAATCTCAACAGCTATCCCTATAAAGAATTATTAAAAAAGTTAATTATAATTAAAAAACAGCTAGTGTGCATATGAGTGCATATGAACAAAAGAGCACCCATGGCACATTTGGTGATTAGTGAGCCTACATTAATCTAGTTGTTCAAGCTTATTGTTTATCTATATTATGTGTATTTGTTTTTAGAATCTTTCATACTTATCTGTCTTTGTAAGTATAGTCTGAAGTAAAAGTAAAGGCATTACCTTTATAACGCCCAAAAATACAGATATGGAAGGATAAACTGTTCTGTTAATGATTTTAGACAACACAGTGATTTATTAGCATGAAGTCACATCTATTTAAACGTCAAAATGCTTATTCAAATGGCCTTCGTACAGTCTGAATGAAAGACATGTTTCACTGACTGCAGAGACAGTCTCCTTCAGCCGTGATATCACACAGGTGTCTGCACAGCATCAAGCAGCACCACCTTTCCACTCAGACTAACGCTCTTTTGTTACAGACGGCTAACATCAACACTCAGCTGACAGCAAATTTCTAAACTTCTGTCAGGGATGCTTTTCCACAGACAAAAATAACTCCTCCAGCAAAGATGAGTTGAATAACCCAATCAGCCCTTTAATCCTGGCCCTTTTTACAGTCCGACCTAGGAGATTTATGAAGTCCAGCAGTGAGAGTTCTGATCGGGGAATACATATACTGTATATGCATGCTTTTTATGGAGCAGAGTGCTCCTACTCTCAGTACTCCCCTTCATAAAAAGGCACATTCCTAAATTGTACCCAACCTTCTTTGTTTAACTTTACCCATTTCTTCTACCATGTTCAATTTTTCAATTTTATTTAACATAACAGAAAAAAAAGAGTAAAACATTTACACATTTGGAAATGTATTTATTTTGAAAGAAAATTAAAAATAGCTACGGGCTTTGAACCATCTTAACTGTGTTCATCAAATTTAGACACACACACAGTAAACAGTCCTGGAATCACTTTACTTTGTTTGCTCGCTCTCTGCTGAATACAACATCACTGTCCCACTTTCTCTTTTCCCAGACTGCTCTGTTTTCCCTCAGGTTCTGTTGGTAGTTAACCAAACAGAAGAAACCGCATCTCATCTTAAATCCAGCTTAGATCCAGGTTGCCCCAGGACACAGTTTCAACTATGTGACACGTGAATTTCGAAGTATTGTGTTGTATTATTTTGTCAAGGAATGGTGAGGTTGACTCTTAAACCTCTGAGTACTCTAGAACTGAGAAAGAACTGTGAAACTAAAGTAATTATTTGGTAGGGATGCAACCAAAGCAATCCTAAATAACAATTTAGGTTTGGTAATTTCACTGTTTCGACATTTCATTTGATTTTGGTGGTTTTTGTTCCAGCACAAAAAGGAGCCGTCTAGAACCCTAGGGACGATTTGTACCCAGTTTCACCACCTGTGATTTAAAGTAATTTTCTTTAATCAGCTTCAAGTCCAATGTAAAAAAAAAAAAAACTATTTATATATAATAACATGTACCAACAAGAGAAAATTATCACAAAAAAAACAAAACTCTTTGCTACAGGACCACAGCTTTTTATCAGTCTTCAGGATCTTTCATTCCCACTTTGACAACCAATGATTTAAAGAGCTTATTTTTAATCAACTCTGTCTACTGTCAGGAAATGTGGGTTTATGGCTCCAATAAATAATTTTTCCCACCAAGACAACACGTGCATATACACTGCTTCATTGCATTTCCAACCAACCACATGTTTCATACTCCTCTTCGGGATGTTTGACAACCAATAAATTAAAAGTAATTTTTGGCAAATAACACTATACTGTAAGGAATTACAGGTAATGACTCCAGTATATGACATCTACCAACAGGAGAAAGGAAGCACACACTGAACAGAGCCGTCTGCCACAGGATGTTTCATACAAGCAGTACATTGGTTCATGCTTGTCTTTGAAATGTTTCATACTTGCTTTGACAGACGGTGACTTAGAAGTACGTTTCTTTAATCCTGTTATCAATAAATCATCTCTACCAGATGGAATACACTAGTCCAGACATCTTTAAATGTAAAGCATGCTGAGATAACAAGAAAATTATGAATTATGTTTTGTTGCTTTTTTTAATATTTGTGATTGCAGTGAAAAACATGTGGTGTCTTATTAGGTTTTTTAATCATTATTATTATTATTTTTTACGTTGTGATCATTTCTTGAGTTTTACCATCCTTTCTCTCTTTTCTCAAGTTTTTTTTTCTTATCTTTGTAATTGTCATGGCTTGTTCAATATTTTTTAAATGAACCTTTAATTCAAATTAAGTCAAGTTTATTATGACTGAACCGACTGAACATCCAGTTCTCACCCTTTTGTGGAGCAAATTTGCCCTGCAAACATCAAGGGAAACAGACCCACGGGGGAAAGTGTAGGTGCGAAAAGGGTGTACAAATTCAAACTGATCTAGAGACCTCCCACTTTGTTCAAAGGCATAGTGAGCTTTAGATGATGCTTAAGAACATGTTTTTCACTTTCGCTTTGCCAACGAATTAAAGCGCCTCAACATCAGATGAACAGTAGTGCTGTGGAGAGCAAGAATCGGAACGAGAGGCAGCTCCTTCAGTGTTTGAAAATTAGTTTTCAAAACAGACTTTTCCTTTCTCAATTCACTATCATACATTACCAAAGATATTCTTAGAAATCTTGATAAGCATCTCTCTTCTGTGTCAAAACATCATTCAGAAGCTCTAGCAGTCCACGTACATGTCAATACAACCTCCAGCCCGGTCTTAATTGAGACGTATCTGTATCGAGCAGCCAAATCTACAAGTCACTCATTGAATATGAAAAATGGAATGTGGGAATGAGCGGAGAGGGTGGGAGAGAGATCAATGATATAGATTTGCATGTGCAGACTAAGCCTCCAACCACCCACCCCCACCCCACCGTGTCTTGCATGCGCTGCTGCGTTATTGGACATCTGAATGAGTAATGACGTCGTCCCAGACGGGGCAATTACCACCAACGCTCATTTATTAAAGAGTGGATTGAGAAATGGAAGAAGGAGGATGGTGGCTCTGGTGCAGAGGGAATAGACGATGGATAGATGGAGGAAATGACCCAGGGAACAAATTCAGGAAATTCTGTATTTACTTTATGTAATTCATTGAAAATGTACTACATCAAACGAGCGTTTAAGCCCAGATGTGGCGCTTTATTTTAGTCTTCAGTTCTCTGTTCTGGTAATCATGATGTGTTGATGTCGGTGGAGCTGTTGTTGAGAAGCAGCTCATTGTTTCCCCAATAAATTGGATCGATCATGATCTGAGATTATTCTAAACTTGTTAGTTCCCACCTGTGTGTCACTCTTGCCCTGTCATAGATACATTGTAGAAGCATGGTGGTTTTTAGTTGATCCAATTATTTTTATGATTTACAATTAGAACAAAACAAAAACATACATAGAACATAAACGCTTGAAGGCACAAATGAATGGCTCCCATGCCAATTTGAGCTAAAACATTTGACTAAACAGACTTTGTTTTTAGCAAACTGCAGTTGCAGACTTTAAAGAGTAAACATTTGTGTGATTGATTGAGCTATGTGGTTTTGGATAAAATTACCTGTTCTCACAGTGGCCTTATTAAAACCGTTGGGCAAGTTAGGAGTCCCACACATGTGGGATTCCACACTGTGTGGTTACACCCCACATGCCATTCAGTGTCATGCATATCCAAAATTCAACGCCCAGTCTCTTTCAGGTGAAGTTAATGCTGTCTTGGGGGCATATTCTGTGTCTGGTCACATTCACCGTAATGTTTTTTATTGACTGTTGGACAATAATGCCATTTATAATACCAACACTTGTCCCCACTAGTAACATATTTATCATATAACTTCACCTGTTTATTTCAAACTAATTTTTGATTGTTTAGCAGATAAGCCATCCTGACACAAATTCTTTTTTCTGAACATTTCAAAAACTGCACGAGCACCCAAGCTGTCATACGCCATGTGTACGGCACATATGTGCCACTCCTGCAGGATAGAAGCAACTATCTCTCATGTTGTATTTTAGCAATGATCCAACAATAACGTAATCCTAATCTCATACTACACTTTGCTGTCTGCACTGATGGAGACTCACTCACCCCAGCATGCTGGTTGCTTGAAACAGAAAGTGAAACGGATGGCTTTAGCAATTTTGTGACCAATACAGATATTATTTTTCCGACCACTTGGTGGCACTCTTAGAGCAATGAAATTGTATCCCCAGGTGATAACTTAATGTTTCTTGTTTCTATGTTGCCCTGTGATGGACTGGTGAACTATCAAGGGTGTACAACCCTTCAAGTGTAAGATATGGTATGGACAGTGGGTGGCTGGATGGATGGATAGATGGATGGATGGATGGATGGAAGGAAGGAAGGAAGGAAGGAAGGAAGGAAGGAAGGAAGGAAGGAAGGAAGGAAGGAAGGAAGGAAGGAAGGAAGGAAGGAAGGAAGGAAGGAAGGAAGGAAGGAAGGAAGGAAGGAAGGTCACTTAATCCTTAAATAAGAAGAGACAGTTAAAACGACACAGTGACATCATTAAGTAACACACCCTGTCTTATCACAGCAAAACTCTACGAACCCTTGACTCGATCAGAATGGGAACACATCAGAAGTGACACACATGCTTCAAAGACATGACATGATATAATGCTTCACAAATTCCCCTTCATTTCCTCATGCTTAGAGATACGTGACATGTATTTTTCAGTACGCCAGCATACATGGCTAGATAGCATACAGTGTGATCGCAGCCTAAGTGGGCATTTCTTTTTTTAAATTGTATTTTTCAATGCATAACATCTTTCACTTGCACCCAAATTAGATTAGGCAATACAGCTCAGATTTGTGGGAAAATCTTAAATAAATCCAGGGAGGACTAGACCAGGGTGAAGGGGTGGCTCACTCCATCCCGTAAAGCCAAAAGAACATTAAGTTCACATTTTATAATGATAGCTGTGACAGTAGAGTCAGATTTCACTTTCCCCTTATTAGGACAGAGATATGTAATCTCTTGCCTGAATCTTTGTCTCAAATTCAAGCTAGTTCCATACCCAGGATAGGAAAGGACAGGACGACATTCTCCCACTCCCACACAATCTTTCCCTGCTCCTTTTCTCTCCATTTTACATTTTGCTTCCCACTTCTCACCTCCTCCCTTTTCTCACCCTGTCTGTCTGTATTTCTGAAATGCTAAGAAAACATTGCGGCTATGTAGGCTATGCTGAGAATCAGTCAGCAGCAGCTTGGTGATCAATGGGAAAGAAAATAAATCCTGGCCAAAAAGAATTTGGGTTTTGAACTTTTCCCACTCTGCTCATTACCCAGAAACCATGCGAAGGAAGGAAAACCATTTGAAAGATGACAGACAGACAGCACAAAACAAAACATTGTTTGTGTGTATACACATGCTTCCATCTATCACTGCATAAGGTAAAACAAAGCAAGAACTCTGTTTAAAAATTGTAAATATAAACTAGTATTTGCCTAAGTCTGTGAAGATCAGGCCTAAAAAGACCTTCTAGCAGCCCTCAGCTCCGTCACATAAACAGCAGTTCAGAAGTAAAACCCTTTTGTTATGTTTACACAGATTCATAGTTTGGCACGACGTGCTTGAGTCATGACTCAACCTCAGATGTTCGCCAGTGTCACTGTGTTGGTCTAGTGGTGCCACAGCAGTCAGGGCATCCTCACTTTAGCCCCTCCGTGTCAAGAATGCACACAGAGGGAATATTGTTTGTCAAGCTTGGGAAAGACCAGAGTTCAAGGACATTGATAGCTGTAATATGTAATTTCCCTCCTGCTTTCTGCTGCTCCACATCCTACTCATTCAGCATTTGAGAAATTATGGTCTGGACATAGGAATGCTTTTCCTGGGAAAGTACCATTGACAAAACATGACTGCTTTGACTAAAAAGCAACTTTCTTCTCTCACATACATTTCTTGACCTGCACATGCATAATAGGTATTTATATATATATATATATATATATATATATATATATTGGTCTCATCTGACCACATGACTTTCTCCCATGCCTCCTCTGGATCATCCAGATGGTCATTGGCCAACTTCAGACAGGCCTGGACATGGGATGACTTGAGCAGGGGAACCTTCCATGCAATGTATAATTTTAAACCATTATGGCTTAGTGTTCTACCGACACTAACCTTTTGAAACTATGGTCCCAGCTCTCTTCATGTCATTGACCAACTCCTTCCGTGTAGTCTTGGGCTGATTCCTCACTTTTCTTATCATCAGTGATACCCCACAAGGTGAAACCTTGAATGGAGCCCCAGTCTGGGGGAGATTGACAGTCAACAATTGCTCCAACAGTTGATCTATCTTCACCAAGCTGCTTGGCAATTGCCCCAAAGCCCTTTCCAGCCTTGTGGAATTCTACAATTTAGTCTCTGGTGTCTTGGACAGCTCTTTGGTCTTGCCCATGGTAGTAGTTGGAGTCTGACTTACTGGGGTGGACAGGTGTCTTTAACGACCTCAGACAGGTGCTATTAATTTAGATTAATAAGTGGAGTAGAGGTGGACTTTTTAAAGCCAGAGTAACAGGTCTTTGAGAGCCAGAATTATTGCTGGTTGCCAGGTGTTTAAATACTTATGTGCAGCAATAAAATACAAATAAATTCTTTAAAAATCAGACAATGTGACTTCCGGAACTTTTGTTTTAAAGGCTGTCTCTCAAAGTGAAAATGCACCTACAATGTGAATTTCAGACTCCTCTATAAATTTTAACTGGGAGAACTTCATTGCAGAGTGTGCAAATACTTATGTCCCTCCAAAAGAGACAAAGTGAAGCTAATGTGTGTGTGTATATATATATATATATATATATATATATATATATATATATATATATATATATATATATATAAAAAATGTAATGTAAAACAAACAGTGAAAATGCGCTCCCGAAATGTCTGGACATTTTTGTCGTCTTTACGGCTTTGTTTCCGATTCATTCGCTTCCACTTCCGCCTACAAAGGTCATTGAGCATGCCCAGAAGAAAAAAAAAAAAGATAATTCATCCGGTGTTTCCCTTACGTAGGGTACATCTCCAACCAATGGTGCATGGATGGAAAGTCACGTTATGGTAAGTAACTCGAACCAATTGCGGTCCAGAACTCTGATGATTGACGCATCGAATAGCCAATGTAATGCTGTAAACGCAGATATATAACATGACCGGGCGGACTTGTTCGCAGCCATTGTATATGACGTGCGTAAAATGTCTTATTCATGAAGAGATTACGCACAGTGCGTACCAGTAACATACTGTTTCAGCACCATGTCCAAACACCCTTTATGATCAAAATACAACATTGAAGGAAGCCGTGGAGCTTTATATGGTAAGATGAAGTTATGATTCTGATGATATTTTTAATTCAGTGAGGACTACGCACTTACCCAGGAGATGGCGAATATGGCACACTTTTGACCACCTTTGACCTGTAGTTATAAAAATGTGTGCAGAACATTCATTTTTTGGTTTATTGCTGTCAAATTTGGTGTGGATGAAGGTAATACTTCAGACATTAGACCCACAGTGCGTGGGTCTAATGAAATAATTTTTTGGGGTATTAAAATTAATATTGCTTGGTAACAATAGCACTCAGAGATATTAACACAGTTCTGGGATAAATTTTAGAGTGTTTGCTTTCCAAAGAGACCCCAGCCATGTCTCTACTCAAAATGGTTCAAGAACAGCTTTAAGTTAATTTTGGGTATGCGTTTTAAAAAAATGTAGGGCGGAAATTGCAGGAATTTTAACAGGGCATCACCAGGGTATATTACCAATGATTTGTTGTGAATCAGAAGATTACATGCACCAAAATGTCTTACATCATAAGGTTTACGTTAATATCAAATGCTAATTTTTCCTTCCAAACACCAACTTAAATAAAAGTGAACACTGCATCAACCCACTCTATTCTAGAAATCTGTTCAGAATCAAATCAACACACAAGATTTCTGTATTATAATAAAAAAATGGTTTAACTTCTGTTTCTCATTCAATCATTCTATATAGATGTTGTGCAACTATAAGCCAGTATCACATCAACCATGACACAGAGGAGCCTAAATTCAAGTACCTTGAATTACCCTGTTGTTGAAAGTGTGCTATACAAATAACATTGCCTTGCCTTGCCTAAAAGCATTAGCTTTTCTTTTGTGATAATTGCCAACACCAGCATTATCTTGAGTGTTGCCTTATTAGTCAAATGTGATAACTGAACACAAATTTAAAAGACAAAATATGATAAATGAATATCAATATTTAATGTTGAAAATAGCTAATATTCATTGAAACCATCTGTTAATTTGTTGTTTAAATGGTGGTAGTGCCATATTTTTGCTAACGGCGGTGTTGCAGTTCTTTCACAAAATAGTTTTCTACTGCTTGTTAGTGTGTCCAGTCATTTGGGAGTGGAACTCAACATAGTAAGCACTGTAAGAAAATAAGGCTATAAAAAAAAAACTTCTTTACTTCTAAATCCAAAATTCTTAGACTGGTCAAACCTAAAACAGATGATTCTGAAGAGATATTCTTTAAATAAAATGTAAGATTAATAAAACCTTTAGTACAGAACAATCAGGCCAATCTGACTCAGCCAAAGTTCTCACGAGGACTTTATCAGATCAACATTCTCAACTTAAGACTCATGGAAATGTTCTCCACTCCCTCAGAGATCAACAAGACATAACTATTTAACGTTTGGACCATATAACAGCAATACTCCAGAATCTTCAGCCAAAACAATCATCCTCCAAACCAGTAGATGTCACCCAGTCCGGTCCAGATCCTCAATCTGCCTCTGCCACCTTCCGTGACGTCACTTGCCCTTGTCCGGAGAAGTTCACAGCAGAAGTAGGTCATTGCGGGGGGTTCCTCCTTCAGTGTTTTTTGTTTTTCAAATGCTCTACCTAGTCGTTTACCAATGATGACATTGAGATCCCCTATGTTATTGAATTAGTAACTGACAAGGCTTTGAAATTGACAGAAGCCCGGTTCCAAAACCTTCAGAGTTTTGGTTGCTCTTTTGATTAGTTTTTTTAAAGAGTTTAAAATGACGTTTGATCAAGAGTAAGACCATACTGCCTTCTCTCGGGTCTTATAGCATGTCAAACAAGGAATGTCTGTGGTCCAATTTGCCATAGAGTTTTGTACTCTGGCTGCCTCCTCTGGCTGGAATCCTAGTGCTTTAAAAAGCCAGTTATTTTCATGCCTTGAATGATCTGATTATAGATGAGCTGGCCGTGTTAGGTGAACCCAAGACAATGGATGAGCCTATTCATTTGGCCATCCGGTTGGATAATCTTCTGACGGAACATACCAAGGCTAGATCTAGTCGGTCCTTTCCCAGAGTTTATTAACTTTTATTCTAATCGTAAAATAGAAAAACACAAAAAAGGAGCATTTCTATTGTTTGTTTATTTATTGGCATCAGGATCACTGAGACAAACATGAGAAGCACAATGTGTAATCTGGTCACATATGAAACTCCTTTTGGAAAGCATGGGGGTAGCATCAACCCCTTCCAATGTTTAGTTTTTGATGGTTTATTAAATTATATGCGTTTACTGGGGGAGTGTGTGTGTGCGCGTGCACATGCGTGTGTGTGTGTGTGTGGGTTTGGTTGAGTATGGGGACCACTGGAGGTAGCGAGTGCAAATGGAGGGGCTTGTGCATGCAAGAAATCAGAAAATTTTACTTGCAAAACCAAACATTTCTCTTTAGTTAACATATTTTTCCCGTTTATTTACAATACAATTCTCGCTCATTTCCCTCCACAGAACAATTTATGTAGATAGTAGCTAACACTGGCCAAAATATATGTCTGAGAGGCCTGAACTCAACATGTAAAGACTGCAGGCCATTGTTTTATTAGAGGTGTCACAAATATGAATAAGAAATCAGCATCTTCTTTAGACCTCGCTCCTCTGGCTTTCAACACCCCTGTGTTCCCTTATTTTTATGTAAAACACATCGTGAAAGGTCAAAGAAGAGATGCAGCAGAGGAGAAACGAGAGCATGAGAGAGTCGGGGCCGAACGTGCACGCATGTAAATGTATATCTATTTGTGAGTGTCTACAATTATGAATTCATGGTGTGTGGGTCTGTGTGTGTGTTTTCAGCAGGAGTAAGAGCCGGTCCCCCATACACGCTGTGCTCATTGAGAAGTGATGTCTTGTGCCTTGGGGGGAGGAGGGGGAGGGCAGGGGGGCAGACGGGCGGCGAGTCGCCAAAGAAAGAGGTCACATCCATATTCATCGCATTGGACATGCACATGTAAAGCACTTTTAATATGCCGTGACAGGGGAAAGTTGTGTTGAGGCGGAAGGAGACAGAACGCATGCACGAGGGGAAGGCACTCACAGTGACAAACCGGAATATTTGTGAGAAATGTCCACATGTGCGTCTTCATCAGGATCCAAGTGGCCTGAATCTCAATGACCTGCAAAATCCAGTGACAGGGCATTGGGCAGTTTGCACATCATTATCATTGCTAAAGAAACAGCTAAGCGGTGCACTCCAAATGAATTTGACTTGATTAATAAATTTGCCCTTACATGTTCAGTCCAATTTGTTTCATTGGATTTAAACTTGTATGAATGACAATTGTCTTGACAGATAGAAATTGTCTTAAAAACTACTCATATCCTTTAAATTTTTACACTTTAAGGGTTAAAACAAAAAAATATATATATATATTTAATTGTTTTATGTGATACACTAACACAATGTGGCACAATATTGAAGTGAAATGATTTTTTTTTTTTTTTATAAAGCCAACAAAAGTAATTGTCTGCAAAGTGCTCTGTGTGTTTGCATACAACCCCAGAGCCACCGTCTGCTGCAGTTGCAGCTGAAAGTCTTTTTGGACAAAGCTTATCTAGAAACGGATGTTTTTGCCCATTCTTATTGCAGAGTACCTTAGGCTCACTCAGACTGGATGAAGAGTATCTCCTAACAGCCTTTTTTTTTTTTTTTTTTGTTCTTTAGGTCTGGACTTTGACTAGGCAATTCTAACACATGAATATGCTTTCATCTAAACCAGTTTATCACAGCTCTGGCTGTATGTTTAGGGTCCTGCTGGAGGGTGAACCACCTCATTCTCAAGCCTTTTGCAGCCTCTAACACATTACCTTCCCTTATATTCAGCTCAATCCATTTTTCAATCAATTCCGGTCAGTTTCCTATCTCTTCTGGAGAAAAAGTATTCCCACACCTTGATGCAGCCACTACCATGTTTCACAGTGGGGATGGCTTGCCTAGAGTCCAGCATTAGTCTTTTGCATGTGGACAAAATGTTTAATTTGGATCTCGTCTGACCTGAGCACCTTTGTCCACGTGGTGCTGTGTCCCTTTCATGGCTCCTGGGAAACCATAAACAGATTTTTTATGGATTATTTTCGACAATGGCGTTCTTCTAGCTGCTCTTCTATAAAAGTTAGATTTGTGAAAGGCACAGCTAACAGTTTAAAATTAGTTTGTTTAACCTGTTCTGTTTAATGATTCTGCCACCTGAGCTCTGAGTGTCTGCAGCTCCTCCTGAGTAACCATTAACTTCTTGGATGCTTCCCTGATTAGTGCTTTCATTACACAGCCTGCCATGTTTAGGTGGATTTACAGTTTTGCCATACTCTTTCCAGATTAACACTGGTTAACTGCAGTTACTAATTAGGCTACACGTGAAGGCAGATGGCTGCACCGAATTTTATTTAGGGGCATCAGACTAAAGGAGGCTGTATATAAAGGCACAACACACTTTGCAGAGCTACATTATAAAAATGTTAAGAACTGCTTACCATTTCTGTTCCAGTTTACAGCAAGCTGCTTTGTTTTGGTCTATCACATAATATCCCAACACATTAGAATAAAAAAAAAGAAAAAAATGTTAAGGTTCAAGTTTAAATCTGAAACAATATGAGATGCGCAAGATTAAAGAGTATTTTGAAAACATATTTAGAGAGCAGAAAGCGGAAAGTAATAAAAAGTTTCAGTTTGAACATGTATTGAAAAATATATCTACACTGCACATATTCCCTGATGATTCAAGCAAAGTAGAAGACTAAAAGAGAGAAAAAAGAATGCTGGTTATAATGGGGCGCTTTGAGGTCAGCGGGAGGCGTATCATCTTCACATCATAACAGGGGGGCCCAGGTTGCTGGTTATGACAATGTGGCATTATATGGCATCTTTTGAAGTTCAACACTGACAGCCGCTCAATGTAAGTGCCTGTCATAGGCCGCCACTTTGAAGATTATAAAAAAAGAAGAAAAAGAGAGACAAAAGGTGGAATCCCATCAAGTTCAGGTGTCACGGTAAAGCAGCATCGCAGAGATTTTGAAAAAGGATCGTAGACATTCTGATTGGTGCACTGAAGTACAGTACACAATACAATTGTGTGTTATGTGTTTACAGAGACGAAAGGAGGCTGAGGGTAAACTATTAGGTAGCACTTCAGACAGAATTGGAAGAATAGAGCCTTTCTGCTGGATACTTAACCCGCTGTCATGAAGCGCTGCGTTCAGTCCTCACCTGTACTGGTCTACACTGGATCATCCCTGGGGTGGAGATGGGGTCGCAGCAGAGGTCAGAGTAAAGAGATGGGATTTTCTGGAAACCTTACTCCTAACGACTCTAGACTCCCCTGGGCATCTCCACCTTTTATGGGCTTTAATTCCAACAAAGGTTTAGCAGCAACAAGAGCTTTCTTAAGTGGACAAATTATACTATCGGTTTCCATGCTCTGGTTGTGGACTCTGGTTGTGGCTTCCTTTAAATAAAAGAGAAGCCCTCCATCTGGAAATGCGTTTACAGTCAGCTAAATCAAAGGTGACCTGAATTTCCAAGCACATTTAACACATCCCTGAATATCAGAATTAACTATGATCTATTGTATTTAATGAACACACACATGCATTAAAACTGCAGCATTATTTTTGCGGGGCAATTGGGACGACAAGCTCCTGCTGTCCAGCAGAACGTGACGCAGCGAATCTCGGCTCTAACCTCCAGCTTCCCTCTAACAGTGGGGAATCCTCCTCAATCACTATAAGCAGGTCGCCTTAGCCCCGCTCATATTTTAACCAGCAGCAACACACCACGGGGAGCTGTGTAACAGGACGTCAGCGCCTGTAACCCAAGCGCAAAAATTGCTTTCTGACGACGTACCCGGTGTTGCTTTAAGAGCCCCGGTCTGCCCCCACGTCTACCAAATAATGATTTTCTCACTTACTTTCCCCAGCAGGGGGGAAAAAAGAACAAGAAACCAAGCGAAACTGAGAGGAGCAAGGGGGAGGCAGAGAGGAGCATTCCAAAGCAGTGAAGGAGAGACTTTACGGCAGTTATTTCCGCAGCAAAGAGGAGAAAACCTCTTACGACGCAGTTTCTTAAAAGGATCTGGTCACAAGGCCGAATTAGGGCTACTCCTATGGAGAGGTCCTGAGGGTGAAAACCTGAGCAGGCTTTTAATCAAGAGGCACTGGACATTACACAAACAAAAGCCCACACTGATGTCATGTAGAAAAATGTCCCTTAAAACCCCGTCATCTGTTCCATAATTTAGATCCAGGTGTTTTTCTTTAAATGTTGTATATGTGTTAGTCAGAGATAACGTCTGAAAGAAGAAAAATAACATCGTTACTGCTAAAGCTAAGTTAAAGCGGCAACATGCAGCAAACATGTTGAGATTTCCATGAAAAAGTCCAGTCATCTGTCATCTCTCTGCTCATCTCTCTTCTCTAGAAGATTTTCTTCCCACATGCTGCGTGAATCGGTGGCTGACACCCACTTGAGCGCTTTGAAGCACTGTGTACACACAACCACAAGTGGTGTAACTTTTACAAGGGATCATCTTACCCACTTCCATCAGTTACATGTCTGACAGCAACAAGGTGTGCTTAATGCATTGACGCAGCGCTTCATGCTGTACCGAATCCCCGTCATTGTCTTTCTCATTATTATTCAACATATTATTATATACCCGTCTTTAATTAATCTTGCTTTACTGTGCCTTATCTTAATTTTGTTCTGAATTATGTTTAGCAGTTTATGATAGGACGAAAAATGACAAGCTGTCAGATACACATTAGCCAGACCTTGAAGACATATTTTAGGTAAGTTTTCCCACAGCCATGTGTATTGTTTTTTATATCCTGGTGATACAAATATCCCATGATGCCATTCACAAACAAGGTTCAAAGGGCTTTTGGAAGTTTAACAAACCCATTAAAGATCATTCACCATACTTAACAGCAGGCATGCCTTTCCAAATATTCATTCTTTGGTCAAGCAAAACATACTTTGAGTGTTTTGTAGAAAACAAAAGTTAAACAATAAACAGTAGTTTAAGTCCAATCTGACCTAGGCACATAATTCAGGTTGAAGTTCCACTGGAGATGAAAAATCTCGACTTTATACAGATACTGGTTAATACTTGTTATGGCAACCTCATGATCCAAAACGACTGTATATCTGTAACTTTGAGCCTTGGAGATTTATCTTACCTCCACCATCGTCCTTCTCACTGCG
The DNA here is from genome assembly GCA_963556495.2 of Valencia hispanica. Classification (NCBI taxonomy): domain Eukaryota; kingdom Metazoa; phylum Chordata; class Actinopteri; order Cyprinodontiformes; family Valenciidae; genus Valencia; species Valencia hispanica. Next base: position 40,607,717 of record OY747711.1, read on the forward strand.
CAGTGGGAAGATGAAGATGGTTCTTAGTCAAGATATTGACAGGAAGCTAAAAGTAACTCATAAAGAAAGCGTCTTGCATTTCTCATTAACTTGGAGTCTTTCACAGTTATTAAAACTGTTTTAGACGTTTATACATGGTCATAGTTGGTTATAGCTGTTACAAGGCCAAACCGGTTTATCTCAATTATTATAACAGCATCAGGGTACAGGTTTAACAGCAGAGGTACTGCTTTGTCTTCTGGATGTAAGGATTTTAGCTATAAGCCTGGTAGAACATCCAAAGTTCACACTATTTAACAGAAATGTGCTTATGTAATTGGAGGAGGAGTGTAAAAGGTACAGTGAACTGCCAAGACGTTAAACTGCCCCCATGGGGTCGGATAATTTTTAGGTTAATTACACTGTAGAGGGGTTTCATTTCCTTGCTGTTGAAGCCAAGGATTACGTGTGCCGAAGAGAGAGATTCTTCATCTGTGTAGACTAAGCACCTGCCTAGTGTAGCATGAGATTAGGTATTGTAATTATTAGGTTATTGCTGTGACAAATGAACCATTTGAATCCTTTATCTAGCAGGGGTATGTTTGTTTATGTGGCTTATCATACAGTAGGTGCAACATTCATGCTCCAGGTAAACTCTGTGGCAGCCACATGTAGCAGGGGATCAAATTACATATGTTATCGTATTGTAGTAAGGCAATCCTGGGAGGTTATTAACTTAAAGCCCAATATCTTTGCATCCCATTAAAAAAATAAGGCAGAAATGCAATAGTGTAATAATGCGGCATTAAGAATTGTGGCTTAACAACAACCCACTGTATCAGCAAATGCTATTCTCTTGGTAGTACACTACTTTACTGGGTTGCTATTTCTGGCTCAAGACGAGGCAATTGGCTGGTTTCAGCATGTACATTAAATTTGATTTGATAGGAGTATAGTGCAGTAATTAGTTCTTCTGTTTAAATTAGTTTATATGCCACGCTGAAAATATAGCACTTTGGGTTGCTATCAAAGGTGTGTATAAAACAACAACAAAAAGGTTTTTTACATTTTGCTTTTCTAAAGTCTGCTATCCTCAATGTGTCTGGGGCTGATTGGTCCAAAAGCCTTTCATGTCCTCCTGAGGAATAGTTTTTTTTCTGCTAGAACAGAGCAAGAAAAAGAAAATAAGTCAAAATAAGTGAGCTCAAAATAAATCTGGTAAAACTGCAAAGATCTGCAATAATGTTTTAACTTGACTCGTAGGCCAGCATTTATAATAACTAACTCAGTATTACAAATCTTGATTTATAATGTTGGAACTTCATACTTTACCCTTCAAGAAATTGTGAGTAGCATCCTCCATTGAGCCGTTCTGGGTATAAATATGATGAATGAATGGCAAGCAAAGGTCAATGCATAATAAGCTGAACTGTCTACATTAGGTTTGCCTGACATTATATAAGATTGGACATAATTATTTTTCATTGATCTCAGAGAATAGGTCGCAGTAACACAGTTTGCTTCAATGCTCTTGTTTCTGTGGGAGATAAACTGGTTATTAAGTCATGTCACTAGACTTTTCAGGAACTCTGGGTTTTTGCTGCATAGGCTTACTTGTTTGAAAGCCCAAATAGATCTGCAACTCCATCACTAAGGAGACATGGTATCCTCACCAGTCCTACCAAACAAAACCGTGAAAAAAAGGCTGATGCCGGTGTCCTTTCAGTGTGTCCTTTTTTCTTTATGCTACCCAGCTCCCTCTTTCACCTCCCCAGTGCCTAACCAACCTGTGATTGTAATGACGAACATCATTTATGCAAATGTAATTAGGCCAGAGAAACACGATAGTGGAGTGCAGGGTGGAAATTTATCACTGAACACTCGGGCTCTAAACATTCAATTAAAATATTGAATTTCACTGGATTTAATCTAAACATAATAAATTAAGCAGGGGAAGAAGAGTTCGCCTTAGACCAGGATGACATTTGGATGCCAGTGTCACACTTTAAGATGGTCACTGATTCCACTTCTTTAACTCTGTCCAGACTTCAAATTGGTGAACAGAGAAGCACGATGTCTGGTCCTTATTAATGTGTCTGGGTTAGTGTTTGTCACTGACAGAGTAAAACAGGACAGTATGGAGTACATACCAGTCAAAAAAAAGGTTTTCAGGAAAACATTCATCACCTCCATCACACGAAAATGGAGGCGTCAGCTTGGATGAGAGAACATCAGCATTTTTAAGGAAAAATGAAGGAAAAAATGATAGCATTCAACTAAAAATTGGGCAAAAATATGGTTTTCCACAATAAAAGAAATCATTTAACACTAGTTTTTAAGTTAAAGCTGGTTTTCTCAACGAAAATAAATGAGCATTCCTGGATCATCATAGTTTAAATCGATGCTTGAGAATTCTGGGTTAAGTTTTTTTTCTGAATTGGGTGCTGTGGCTTAAATTTGATGAAAACAGCAAGTAGCAGTTCAATTCAATTCAATTAAAAAATACTCGATTGATCCCAGAGGGAAATTAGGTGTTGTTGTAGCTCATACGATTAATTCTTTAAGAAGTTGTTGCAGATCATGATGGCTGTGGGCAGCAAAGATTTCCTGTAGCGGTCTCTGTTGCAGCGAAACTGAAGAAGCCTCCGACTGAAGACACTCTGTTGTTGCAAGGTAGTCCCATGAAGAGGATGCTCAGGGTTGTCCATGATTTTTTTGATTTTATGAAGAATCCTTCTTTGTATCATCATCTCCAGATGTTCCATAGTTGTCCCCAGAAAAGAACCAGCCTTCTTTATCAGGTTGTTAAGCCTTTAGTTGTGCTTCTCTGAAGTTCTCTCCTTAAGTAAGACTTAAATAACCACTAAACTACTATGCGGCTTTTACTTTGTGTGCACCTTTACACTATTATTTTGCTGTATGTCTATTTGGAGAAACAATATCATTTATCAAACATACAAGTTTTGCTACTGAAGAAAAAAACTGCTTTCCTAAAATGTCTACTTCTAGTTCTTCTTGTAACAGAAAAGTCTTGACTTCATGTTTTCTGATTAGTTCATGTGTGCATTCAGCTTACCAGTCCGAGCTTCATGGTAATGAGCTGCCATTGTCCCAGTTTTGCAAATAAAACATTATAATTTCATCTCAAGGGATGGCTTTACTACAAATATAAGACACTTGTATGTTTAATGAATAAGACTGGGGAGCCTCTTAAACAGCTGCATTTATGCCCTTTTTCATCCTTTGACTCTGCGCAGAACATGACCATCATGGTCATACTCTATTTCCATACTACCCCTCTGGATCTCAGTGATATTTTGTCAAATTATAATCTGCATTTGCACACAGAAATTAAAACAAGGCTTGCCTTCACATCTGTGCTTGAAAAAAAAAAGTTTCTAACTCTTTCCTGAAATAATGCAATCCACAACTTATGTTTGAATACATTAACTGCTGAAATGTTCAGTGACACGCAATAATAACCAGTTTCTGCTATCATTTTAACACTGAGATGTTAGTGAGGTCGGTGCTGTGCCCACAATCTGTCTTTTAGATTATTCCAGATGTGTCATTTATGTTTGACATCAGGTCAGGTCAGTTAAAAGAACCATTGAATCCTGTTAAGCCTCAAAGAGTCTAATGTAGGGTCTGTTAACAAGATGAAATAAAATGCTAAATATCAAGAGTAATATAGTACTTGGCTGATTTGGAGTTTGACTAATACAGTTTAACTGACCTTGTAATTAGCATTAAAACTTATAAATGTGCATGTATAAAACAGTCTCACTAAAACTTTGTAAAACTGTCATAAAAGAATGTATGATTAACTTCTCTATTCACCCTATCTGCTGCCATGGCTAAAACTACTGTTTGTACTTTACTTGTTTTCAGTCACTACAATATTTTCTGGGTTTTTTCCTGAAAAATGAATTTTTCTTCAGTGTTGTTTCATGTGCAAGGAATTTTCTACTTCTTCAAGAAGTTTATAGAGAACTTTAATTGAATTCAGCATATCTTTTTCTTCTGACAATGATAACTTCAGCAAATAGAAAAAAAACAATTGTTTTGAAATCATGATTTCATTTATTTAAGTTAAAAAGCTATTCACACCCTATGTGAAAGTATGTTTGACCCTCTTGATAAATCATGAAGTAACTGTGATTAACCACATTACTTTGTTCCAGTTTTGTATTTATAAGTCATTGTAAGTGGCCAGTGCCATGCGTTCATTCACTTAGCAAAATGTCCCTGTTGGGACACAAAAGTATCTATTATATTCACTCGGAAACATCCTATATTCACTATTTTACTGCCAAACCTGCATAATCAACAAACCCCTTAAATAGAACATGTCAAACAATAATAAAATATCTCAGAAAGCAATAGATCACGTTGTAATCTAAAGAAATTTAAGGACAGATAAGGAACATAATTATAGTTTCTTTGTCTGGAAAAGATTACAACATCATTTCTGAGGATTTGGTGAATGACAATGAGAGTCATTATCCTCAAATAGAGAAAACATTAAACAGTGGTGACACCTCCCAGGGGTGGCTGACCTACAAAAATTACACCAAGACAAGGTGTAACAAAAGAATAACAACCTTTCCTCAGTTAATGTGACACCATGATTCAAAATTTAAAAAGACATGATACACATGGGAGTTCCAAAGAGAGAAAAAACAGGCAAGACTAAACAGATGCATGATCCCCAAGACCTTTGGGAAAATATTCTGTGTATTAACAAGAAAAAACTGGAACTTTGTGAAAGCTGTGGGTCATTTGACATATAGGGTAAAACTAACACAACATTTCAGAAAAGAAAATCAGTCAAACTTAGTGGTGGTAGTGTGATGGTCTTGAACTGCTTTACTTGCTAGAACCTGGACAATTTGCAGTAATTGAAGACAACAATGCCAGGCCTGCATTTTGAGACCTCAAGGACAATTGAGTTGTCCAGCAGGACAATGATTTGAAGCATGCCAGCAAGTGCACCTCTGAATGGCTAAAAACAAGGCAATTAAGCTTTTGGAGTGGCCTAGTCAAAGTAAAAAATTGAACGCAATTCAGATGGTGTGCCATGACCTTTACATTTAAAAAGCAGAACCAAAAATAAAACAAACAAGTTCAAAGATAAAATCTGTGAATGGGAAATGTGTTTTTACATCACTAATTATATTAAATGCAGAGGTGTATTTCAGATTGATTAATTTATTTTCCCACAGAAACCTGGCTGCAACAAGAGGATTTTGTTAGCATATATGAATCATCTACTTCTAATCATTCCACTTTTTACATTCATCAAAGTACTGGGTGAGGAGAAGGAGTAGCAACCGTTTGTCAGTCAGATTTTTCCATTAATCCCATGCCAATTAATGGCTACAGTCCTTTTAAATATATTATCATTAGCTTTCCTCATCCAAATTACAAAGCACTAAAACTACTTCTCCACCAGGCCCTTACCTTCAATCTTTAGATCAGTTATCAGATCTATTTTCTGATTTATTATTAAATACTGATAGGGTCATTAAAGTGATGGGTTTAAACACTGACACTGAAAGTGATAGCCTAAATGTAATCTTTAGTGCTACGTTAGAGTGAGTTAGCTCTAATCATAATATCTGCAGACCTACACACTTTTGTTTTCAGTTTCTAGACTTTGTGCTGACATATGGCATTGAGTTCATTGAGTTTGAAGAAATAGCATTTGCCCACATCCTTTTTCTGACTGATCATTTCTTGACAACCTTTAAGTTTAATTTAACTACTCCAAACCTGAGAGAAAATTTGACGATAGCAGATCTTTTTTAAGCAATGCTATAATAACTTTTAAAGAATCTGTTCAATTAAAAAAAATTTCAGTATCTAAGAAAATCACAGCATAGGAGAGCAATTTAATCTGTACCCCTTCACAAATTGCGCCTCTTGTTCACAGTGTTACTTCCTCATTGTGTGGCTATAGACAATGTAGCCCTCTCAAAGAAGAATTATTCACAGGAGTTTGGCTCCCTGGTTGAACTCACGTACTGTAAAGCAACAGTCTCTGCACATCTAGAGGAAACTTCACCTGGAAAAATAGTCTACGGTTGAATGAAAAGACCGTTTGTCAAGCCCAGATTTGAGCTTTTTCATGAACAATCAACATGAACAAGCTCATATCTTCTTTACATTCCAGGATTACTTGTGGAGTACCACAGGGTTCAGTGATTGGGCCTGTTCTCTTTACTATATTTAGATATATATATATATATATATATATATATATATATATATATATATATATATATATATATATATATATATATATATAATTTATAAATTTAATAGATTTTTTATTATTATTTATTAATAATTTGTCATTTTCACATTTATTTAATTATTTATTTCCACATCCACATGGTCTTCTCGCATACATTGTGCACTCTGGTAATAGAGCATTGGAATGGCCTTGCAGGTGAAAACAATGAAATTAAGAGGAAGTGAGAGGCTTAACCGTAAAAAAAAATTATTTATTTAGAATAAATATAATGTTACTGTAAATATTTGGAGACACATCAAGTCAAATACCTGATAGTGCCTATCAGGATAGGCGTTTGTTTCACTTACAATAATTTATTTCTCCAAACTGCTAAGAGGTGACAGCAAACTGTATGTTATGCTAAAGGGTCATCTATACTGTAACCAGAATAAATATTTCTTGATTTAACGGTAAATCTTTTGGAGATAGACCCAGGTGTTGTGTATCATAATCATTATCCACGTAATTCTCTTTTTTTTTCATCTGTTGTTTGTTAAAACACCAATTTCATTTTTACTCACAAGGTAAAACATAATTTGTGCAGTTATTTATATTAGCATCGTTCCTACAAAAAGTTTTTTTTTTTCATTATTATTTAACAAAGTTTGCAATGTAAAGAAATTTACTTTTTTTACAAGGCAGACTAAATGAAAAAACTTAACTTATAAATAATTATACAAAACTTCTTAAACTACTAAATATGGCTAACATTGACACAACATGGAGTCCCACTATTTTCTCTTTAGACCTGTCAGCTCAGCTGGATTCATCATTACATTACAAATGTCGCCACCGACTGCAGCTGTCATGTTGAATATGTAACTGTTCCCCACAAAAATTGATCTAAAAACACAAATGTGACTGCTTGTTATCATTCAAAGATTTTTTTTAAGTTTTCTTTATATTGTTGAGGAGGTTTATATACACTAAATGAAAAATACACATACACATTCTTTGCTCACTGTCTGAAGTTAAATCAGAACTAACTTCTCTTGTTTTAGGTCAGTTAGAATTACCAACATAATTTCTAAATGCCACAAGAATGACAGGACGAATATGTCTAGGTTCTCCAAATAGTTTGCAGTTAAATCAAGAAATATTTACTCTTCTCACAGTATAGATGACCCTTTAACATAATCTACAGAGAGATTGTTGTCGCCTCTCAGCATTTTGGAGAAATAAATTCCTGAAAGTGGCATGCGATTGTCCACTGCTGCTCCATGCTTGTCCAGGAGGAGTGAATGCTGCAAGTGAATGACTTCATGCAATCTGCTGGGTTTCCTCTGATACAAAACTTTTTTGACCAGTTTGAATAATAAACTGAACTTGACTGCATTGTTTAACTAGTTCAATTGCAATGTATGTATGTTTGGATTTATCTTATTTTTTTGTAACGTCCTTGAGCTGACATGTGTACTGAATTTTCATTATATAAACAGAATTGAATCTGAATTGTCATGCCTTGTGTGCTACAGAATAGCTGCTGTAAACTGAGTTTCCCTATTATTTTTAAAATAGAGACTGAATGATCACTGAGTTGAGAGTCAGCATTACTATTCCTGTGTATGTGTATTTTCTAGGGGGCTTAGGCCCTTATCGTAACTCTGCAATTCATCATGCTCAGCTTTCCTGTTATCCCCTGGTTTTAATCTCTCTTTATGTTGCAGTCTGAATGAAGAGTCTCTACAGAAAATGTATTAATTTTTAAGAGATGTTTTGCACCATATTGTGCTTGCTCTGAATTAAGGTCTAAACACCATCCCAAAACGGAAAGCAGATAACTTTGAGTCTTTCTTCCGTCTGTAATTATTCTTAAACTAAAGAGTATTGCTGTTACCATGACCTAGTAGCACGTAGGTACAGTGTGTGTGCACCGAAGAACAGATTTATGAGCTTCCAATCAGACTGTCATCAGCCATGGTCTGAAAGTCTTCTAGTTTTGGTCACCAGCTGATTTCTTTGAGCATCTCTAACATAAACGTTCATCAACTAAAAATTAACAATTTGTACATATTTTGTGATATGACATTCCCAAAGACTGATAAACAAACATTACAGTTGCTGGATATCTGTCGCATTATTTGAGCACAAAATCAGTGCTTTTCTAAAAGTAATCTTTTACTAACGTCAGTCTGATCTCTGTTGTGTCTCGGACCAGCAATCCGACACCAAACACCAACCCTACAGTCACAGATAGCTTGCCATGACTTATTTATCTCTAATTAGCCATTGTTCATTCGAAATCGTGAAATACCCCTGCTGTCTGTGCCAGTTCTTAGTCTGGAAGAGCAAGATCGATCCACCTTTCTGTATTTGATAGTGCCACAATCCATTATTCACAGAAGATCAAGTTCTAAAAGTACGCCTCATGTGCAGTATTAATGACCCAGGGAGGGAAAGATGGACAAGGGATTTCTCTCTTTTTTTTTTTTTTTACTTTAAGTCTCCTCTCCATCCTAGAAAGTTTGATAAATGGTTTTAAGCTCATTGATGTCTGCATCAAAAAATATTTTCTCATATTTTATTTGGATGGTCACTTTAGAGTAGCAGAGAAGATTTTTCCAAGATACATTCAGTGATCCAAGGCTAAAACATTCAGCAGATGTAGAACAGACCTGCTTTACTGGACGCCCCTTTTTGCCCCAGGTTACAGAACTTTTGGCCTGAACTGTGAAATAATTAATAATAGTTTATTTGTTAAGTTGTTTTTCTTACACGTGTTGCTGTTTTATTTAATAAGCCTCTGCCTTTCAGTAGCTGTCTTTAGCTTTTCTTTATTGGTGAAGCGGTTTAACTTTCAAGCAGACAGATAGACAAAAAAGGAAAATCTTACCCACAAACCATAAAATGATAACACTAAAAAGACTGAAGAAGATAGTTAATCGTTGCTTTTTGCATGATGTCTTTTTTTAAGCACAGTTTTATTAAACAGCACGTGTAATGGCCATCCTGCTAAAGAAAGTGTTTTAATTGCCAACATTTTGCAGCGTCTAATACCCCTGCAGCTGTTTTCCAGGACCAGACTTTATGACTCACTATATAAATATTTTATCTGCACCATAAATATAGCTCTAGTCTGTGATGTTAACTTCGGTCAAGTGCTTATTTTGGACAATCAGGAGACCTACTGAGACTGAATTGGTTTTGGCTCATCTGTCTTTTTCACTTTTCATTTCTCGTTCTGTTACTTTTCCCTAAGCAAAGAGAAACATATTAAAACTGATCATTTTCAATGCTGACCTAGAGAGGAAACTGTCATGACAAAAATGCCTGACTATCTGTCCTTGAGAGAAAAAAAAAAATGCTCGGCAACTGCTTCCTGTCTAGATATGCGCAAGCCTCGAAACATCCAAACATCCCTGATGGTGATGACTGATATGCAAAATTCTGGATTCTTCCAAAGTTTTCTTTGGATGACTAACATGCAGGAGACTGATTTATAGTAGTTCTTTTTTATTTTTGCAGTCTTGGAGCCCTCTCCATGGCTTTCCTCAGACTTTGCAAAGTGCATTTGTCTCTAAAGTATCCCTTGCAGCTGTTGTAACTACCCATTCTTCTGCCTGAACCCAAGATACGCACTAATTCCCCTGGTCTCTCATAATGGATGTCCCAATGTTTTATTTACCTGTCGAGACTTTAATCAGGTCCCTGATTTCCTCTGTTACACACCTTGCCTTGAAACATAGTCTCCTCTTATCTGACAGAGCCAGCTGAGCTTGCCAGCCGTCTGCCTACGGGAGATCTGGAGGTGGTAGACGGGGCTGTGGAGCATGCGTCGTGTTTGTGTCGAGTTGTTGTTTTTTCGTGTAGATGTGTTTCGAAGGTTGCCTGGTACAATCCTTATGAGTTCATGCTCGTCGTTGGGTGTTTGTATGTGTGAATGTTAATGTGCGTGACAGGTGCCAACTCCTATGTCAGGAGTGAGGTCACACCCTCCCACGTCTGCTTAGGCGTCTGCAGAGGTTTGCATCAACTCAGCAAACCGTGGGGTGAACACCTTTTACCCCGCCACACGAGCCTCGCTCACCCACCCCGCTGGAATCTCATTAGCCTCAGCGCTAACAGCAGGCCTCAAGACAACTTGGGAAAATGTGGAGTGTGGTTAGCACATGTTGGTCGCATGTTTTTAGTAATGCGCTCAAATGAACTTGTTGTGCATTTGTTACTAGGGCAGCTGTAACAACACTGAGGTTTAAGAATGGATCTTGCTGCAAAAAATACACTTACGGGGTGATACATTGACGTGGTGTCAAACAGCTGCTTAGAAGTTGAAATCTCAATCAGACGTGATCTAAAGATAAAATTACGCCTTTAGAGTGGTTCTCTGATGTGGTATGGAAGGTCCAAATAGTTATAAAGCACGTTTAACCAACTTCTGGGGGCTAGAGAGTTTCACTAGTGTTTTCTGCGGGCAACCGTGACTCGGGTGGTAGAAGTTTATCGGTCGAATCCCCGCTCCGTCCGTCTCAGTTGTTGTATCCTTGGGCAAGACACTTCACCTGCCTTTGCTGCTGGTGGTCAGAGAGCCTGGTGGCGCCTGTGTTTGGCAGCCTCGCTCCTGTCAGTGTGGCCCAGGGCAGCTCTTGCTACAATGTAGCTTACCACCATCAGTGTGTGAATGTGTGCATGAAAGGTTGAATGACTGGATGTAGAGTAAAGCGCTTTCTAGTCAAATGCAGGCCATTTACCATTCATCACTCTCTTCAGATGAACCAGAGGTTCGGAATCAAATTCAGATATAGGTAGTAGTAGGATGATTTTTACTGCTTCAATGGCAAGGGAAGGATACACTCTTGATTAGAAACATGGCTGAAATGGTAGCTACCATAAACTGTCTTTGCGTCTTTTGTAATCTGGGAGATAATTCCACAGGAGAGGAGCCTCAAAACTAAAAGATCTGCCTCAAATACTACTTTTAGAGATGCTAGAAACCACCAATAACTTGTGAATTTCCTTGTTGATTATGAAGGTGGCGCACATTCAGAAATCATCAGTTTGTTTCTCAGGAAAACAAATGGCAGCTCATGTAGGTAAGGAGTTTCCTTATAACTGGTGATTTAGCTTTATCTGTCATGCTTACTTTTGTAAGCTTTAACAGGTAACTCAAGCAGGAACTTAGGTCCGGTTCATCTTTACATTAATGATTTGTAGCTTTACTCCTTTAAGAGAATTTTCAATTGACTGAAGGATTACAAAAACTCAAGTCATTTTACACAGGTTAGAAGTCTAGAACAGTTGTTCCGATTGGAGACATGAAATCTGGATATTGGACTCTCAGTCATTTTCATGACTGTCTGCAAGATTCTAACTTTACTTTTTTTCCACAAAGGTAAAAATATATTTATAGGTTATCTTTCAGGTCTGCAGCAGTGTTGCTTGGACACTCTTTAAATGGCAATCTGACTTGAACACGTTTTACACATCACGGTTTACAGGCTTAACCATAGTCATTGAGATGATTTCATCAAGCATGAATATGTGGTTGCATGATTGTTCTTAGTTTTCTAGGACTAAAATCAATTTCTTGACTTCATTGTTTGACATTTTTCAGTTTTACATACGATCATTTTAAGAAGAGCTATGCATAGATCTTTTCTTCCATGAAACACGAAAATTAATACAAATGGAATTGTATATAAAAATAAATTATTTAAAAGTGTATAAAGACAAAGTTCATGGCCTGTCCTCTGACATATTTTTCAAAGTGTCATGTGCTATTTTAGATCATTCTCTTCTCAGTACACCTTCCTGTAGCATCTCCAGCACCCCTGTGACTGTCTGTGCCTTTGACACATATGTTGGAAGGACACACTATCCGCTTTTCTGATTACTTATTGGTCATGATCAATTAGTAGCATTTTAAGGCACTATGGTAACCTTGTATAAATACACCAGTGGGGCTCAACAACCATCATGGCTGACAATTAAATTGGTCTGTCACTGCTGGGCCCTTCATTAATCTCAACTTGTCATCTTTGTTTATGCTGGTTATAACGGCACCGTGAGTGTGTGTGATCGTGTGTTTGTGTGTACAGGCCGTATCAGATTTTGTTGCAGGAGTACTTTGAAGTCCCGTGTGTCTACATATGTGTCACATTCACATGTGTGTTTATTTACATGAATCCGTACGTGCACATGTGCACAGAAGGTGTATATTTTTTTATTATTGTGGAAATCTTTTCAGTCGCAGCCATCGCACCGAGGCCGCTCAGCACCGTGAAGCCATTACCTCATGTGTCCTTGACTGATTTGTCTAAATTGCTGAGAATTGTTTAGAACCATTTTCACCATGTGAGAACTTTTGACCCACCTTCACAATGACTGACTCACTTTTGTTTGTTGCATTTGGTCTCAGTGTTGACTCATCCTTCAGTTTAAGTTCAAATAGGGGTAAGCCTCATTTATTGACTTGTTTAAAAAGCTTCCAAATAAATTAATATTTTATTGCAGTAGGATAGTTTCAAGCTGAAAGATGCAGAAAAATCCAACCTTTAGTTTAACTTGTTTGTTGCCACATTTTATTACAGGCTAATATCTTCTGAAAATATTGATCTTATGGTCATTTTATGTCTTTATTTCAATGCTCATGAACTTTCACAGAATTTACTTTTCTGTGCTAACATACTAAAGGCCATTTTCCTGGAGATGTTGTTTTCTACACCTGCAAGGGAATCAGACTGCTTCTGCACTGTTTTTCTTATCTTCTGTCTTTGGTTATAAAATAGATCTTTGGGAATCTGTTAGGCAGAGCTGGCATGCTCACAGAGCTTTTTACTTTGACCTGGACAGCAGTGTCTGATGTTGAGGCTCTCATATCATGTGCATGATATTAATAAACCTGACTGAGTGGCCCTAAGCAGGGTCCTGGAGGGGGCATGTGAGTTCGCATAAAACTGGTCTACATGTGTTTTGTGGACTTGGAGAAGGCATTCGACCAAGCCCCTTACGGAGTCCCGTGTGTGTGTGTGTTGGGGGGGGGGGGGGGGGTACTTTTGGAGTATAGGGTACCAGGCCTCTTGACACAGGCTGTTAGGTCCCTGTACGACCGGTGTTAGAGCTTTGTTCACATTGCTGGCATTAAGTCAGGCGACAGTTGGACTGCCCTTTGTCACTGATCCTGTTCATAACTTTTATGGACAGGATTTCTAGGCACAACCAAGGTGTTGAGGGGATCTGTTTTGGTGGTCTCAGGATTGGGTCTCTGCTTTTTGCAGATAATGTGGTCCTGTTGGCTTCATCTAAAGATGATCCACGGCTTTTGCTGGAGCAGTTCGCTGCCGAGTGTGAAGTGACTTCGATGAGAATCAGGACCTCCAAATCCGAGCCCATGGTCTTGAGCCGGAAAAGGGTAGAGTGGCGGGGGGACAAGGTCCCTCCCCAAGTGGAGGAATTTTTCTGAAGCTCTTGTTCTCAAATGAGGGAAAAATGGAGCGGGAGATCGATAGGCAGATTGATGCGGGATCTGCAGTGATGCGGGCGCTGTATCTGTCTTTCGTGGTGAAGATCGAGTTTCATCATCTTTGAGAATCTCTTGACTGAACTATGCATAGATCTTTTCTTCCATGAAACATGAAAATTTAAACAAATTGAATTTGGACGGAACAGGCAAAGCTTTCTATTTATCGTTCGATCTACATTCTAACCCACATCTATGGTCATGAGCTCTGGTTAGTGACCGAAAGAACAAGATCACGGATACAAGCGGCTGAAATGAGTTTCCCTTCGCAGAGTGTCTGGGCTCTCTCTTATAAATAGGGTGAGAAGCTCAGTCATCCGGAAGGGGCTCAGAGTAGAGCCGCTGCTCCTCCACATAGAGAGGAGCCCGTTGAGGTGGCTCGGGCATCTGGTTAGGATGCCTCCTGGACGCCTCCCTGGCGAGGTGTTCCGGGCACATCCCACCGGGAGGAGACCCAGAAGAAGACCCAGGACATGCGGGAGGGACTATGTTTCTTGGCTGGCCTAGGAACGCCTCGGAATTTCCCCTGAGGAGCTGGCCCAAGTGGGTGGGGAGAGGGAAGTCTGGGTCTCCCTGCTTAAGCTGCTGTACCCAACCCCAGATAAGCTGAAGTGGATGGACTGATGGATGGATGGATGGATGGATGGATGGATGGATGGATGGATGGATGGATGGATGGATGGATGGATGGATGGATGGATGGATGGATGGATGGATGGATGGATGGATGGATGGATGGATGGATGGATGGATGGATGGATGGATGGATGGATGGATGTTTCTACCTTAACAGTGCTTGGTCATTTTGCTTCTATAACAGTTCGGTGGGGAAAATCCTATATTAAAAAATAATTATTTTTTACAAAATCCCCACTGACATAATTATAGGTGCCCCTCGTAATCAATCTAAAAAAATCCAACATAAGTATTTTTCCTTTGATGTAGGATGATCAGAGTTTCTGCGGTGTATGCTGTATGGTAGGAAGGTGAAAAAAGGGATCTGAGTGACATCTTGGGTTTCACCAAGTTGCTATAACAACCATTAGATGATGCTATTTAGTAGCCAACTAATAGCTTTAGAATGATGCTAGAAAAAAGCTTTTTCTGTCCTACTATTACAAATGTAAACATGGAATTTTGTAGATGATCCTAGGCCTTTAACTGGAACTGTGTTCTTTGATCAGATAATTGACACTCACACACAAAACACAAAATCAACCTCTTTTACATCACAATCTCAGACATAGATCCAATGGAAAACCTGTGGAGAGACCAGCTGAGATTTTTCCAAGTCTTTTTGTTTGTTTTTATATTATTCTCCATGTGGGATCGTACAGTAAACCCTGGTAATATTCAGGGATTTTCACACATCTTTATCTTGGATCCCAATAAACTGCAAAGTGGAGCTGTAATTGCTCAATTTGATCACATTGTTGGTCATTTTGGGAAAAGGGGTAATAATAGGACCCCTATACAGAGTGATAAAGCATGCACAGACACACACTCATACCACTGAGAAACAACAGAAACACACAGAAACCCTCCCTAGTAGCTGACCTTTAACCCTCTCCACTGTCTTTTCGCCAACCCTCCCACCGCCATTGTGACACCTCCATCCCTTTGGCAAAAGGCCTGCATGGTCACATAACCCCTCCCCAGATGATCCAAGCTCATTGTTTTTGGTTGGGTATCTCTTACTGAAAACGAACAAAGACGCATGCGGGTTCTTGTGAACGCAGGGTCGCCCTGGTTTGTATTTACATACGGATGTCAGCACCCATTATGTATCTTGTCTCCATCTATAGCTTGCTTTCCACAGTTGTGTTATCAGTGTGTGCAAGTATAAATAAAAGTTACTTTTTGTGTGATAGCAGATCATAAAAAACTGAACAGAAGTGAACTTTTGAACCCCATTAATTTTTAACAGATGTGGGTCATTCTTATTTTTAGTTTATTTTAATTTTTATTGTTTATGTTTGCATTTTTTCCCCAAAACCTTGATGAATAAAAAGGTTTTTTTTCTTCTTTTCTTAGATACAATCAGGGCAGCGTCTGTGACTCATAAAACATTTTGTAAAACCTGCCAGAATTATATTTATTTATATAATATATAACAATCACATCTCTAACTGCTTTCACATTTGTAATCTTTAAATGTAATGTTTGAAGTTTCAGAACATTTCCAAATAAAATTAAATCTTTTTCTTATTCTATTTCTCATAACGACAACACAACATTTAAAAGCAAATAGATAAATCCAAACTGTTAGGTCTAACATGGCCTGCAATTTTAAAAGATAATTAAAAAGATATAAAAATCAATCTTTGAATTAAAGGATTAATTAAAATATCAACAAATGCAAAAATTGGATAAAAGATATTCTCCAGACTTTGTGACTCATTGTTCAGCACATAGTAATGAACTGAGAACATTTGCACATGCCATTTTTTGTTGTTTTCTTTTTTCCACGCACTGTTAGTGTTCATCAAGTCATGTACCTTGACTTGGCATGGACACACCCCTTCTCGCAACACAGACACATGTAAACACACACACTAAGCCATAATTAGCAGGGTGCCCATGCCTCAGTGGTTTTGTGTTGAGCAGTGGAGTGGACAGTAAGAGAGAGGGAGGAGGGTCATGATAATGCAGACAGACACGTCACAATGGTGGGTGGCTGGCATGTGGGTGCTTAGGATGGAGACATTGCCTGTTAATTAGGAGTCTCTAATATGAGGTGCTGTGTGTCTGCCTGATTTTATGTTAATGCATCTTTGTCGGTTCTGCGTGAGCTGGCAGCTACACGCAGCAATCATTCATTCTCACATCTCCAAAGTCTTGGAAATATGATCAGCTTGTCAGTGATTAATTGGATGCAGTAGGTTTTCTTTCTTTGTGTTGTGCTCATGCAAATGCACTGAAACAGTGCAATAAGTGGCTGTGCTACAATAATAAACTACAGTTTTTTGGTTTGTCTAATAAAAAATAGGTCAGATTTTATTGAAACATTAACAATAGGTAATGGATAAAAAAAAAAAAAAAACTAATACATTATTCAAATGAATCTTTCAGTCAAATAAAATTGAACCTTGATGTAAAAATGCCAAAGTGATTTTAGTCCATCAACTTTCTCACAATTTATCATACTAAAGCCATGAACTTTTACGTATTTTATTGAAATTCCATGTGACAACACAAAGAAGTGTATAATTTTGACACGGAAGGAAAAACATACATGGTTTTCAAAGTTCTCTGATGAATTTAGAATTGTTTACCTGTAATTATCTCCATGCAGCTTCTACATCAACTCTGACCAACTTTCACATTTCTGCTGAAGACGAGTATCCCCTCAGCATGATACTGCCACCTATGTCAATAAGGTTTGTGAATGTAAAGTAACCACAATTAAGACAAAGTTTAAGCAATTTGAGTATTTTTGTAAGGCCTTGTAGCTTTCATGATATATGTTAAGAGACATTTGTCGTACAAATATTTGTTTTTATTGAACTTTGCTTGTTTAAAGCTAACACATGTCGATTACACTTAATATTCCTTTGAGCAGCTGCAGAAATGTCCTTGTCAGGATCTGTGACTTTCAATTAAGAGGTAAAAATGTTGATTTTAAACCCTCCCTTTATTTTCATGTGCATAGCCAAGGGTCATCCCTGTAGCTTGATGTGTGTCTACCAGCTCTGACTGGCTTTTTGTTTGCAGCGGGGCTGGGATGGACGAACTTCACTCACAGATCAGCGCACGTGTGTGAACACACAAACGCATATGCATATGTGCATGTCCCTGCACTGCGTATGTCTCCAACCCCCCCGCCTCCCTGCTCTGGCTTGTTCCAGGTGAGTAAGACCAGGCCCGCATCATTTCACATCAGGGGTGCCCGCCGGGGTCAGAGGTTATGTGTAATGGCCCAGAGCATCTCTGAGCACTGTAAGCCTACTCCGGCAGCAGACACACTCCAGTACCCCCTACCCCACCTCTAAGCTCTATTATCAAAGCACATATAGTGACAAGAAGGATGGATGTGTGTAAGTTCACAATTTAAAGTTTAAGTCACTGAACCCCACGGTGAGAAAAAAAATTAGGATTAGTTTCATGCCAGTCAAGAACGAGGCGAGCATTCAGTTAGTCTTAGTTTAGTTGTTGGATGCTTCAGAGTAGACTCAGCATGAAAGTCTGCTTTATTTCAAAACTGTAAAGAATAAAACAGTTTCTCTCAAAAGAAATGTACATTCTGGTCCTATTCAAATAAGACAAAATGGGATTTAATCATGTTTTTTTTAATGCATTGCTATTCCCAGAGTTTTTCTAAATACATTTTCTCATAAAGAAGCTATATCTTTTTTATTTAAATAAGCCTGATGACTTGTTCACCCATAAAAAGATGAAAAAATTATAACTGAAACTCTATAATGGACCCGTGGTGATTGTATATTATTTACAAAAGCATATGTTACGATTTCGTAGACAAACACACAAGTTTAATATTTTAATATGTAATATTTGATTTTATTTAGTGTAATATTAAATGCCAGAACATAATAATTTTAGATAGATAGATAGATAGATAGATAGATAGATAGATAGATAGATAGATAGATAGATAGATAGATAGATAGATAGATAGATAGATAGATAGATAGATAGATAGATAGATAGATAGATAGATAGATAGATAGATAGAAAATATAAACATGAGTTTCAATTTAAAGGATACAATTATTCAACTACAAATATTGAAAGATTTATTCTAAATTACAATGAGGATAAAAATAAAGTGTGTAGGTTAATCATTGAATAGATAAAATTGATAGACTGATCAAACCTCACCTAAATGTAAGAAAGATGCACCAGATTTATCTAAAATGCAAAACCAATCATGACACTCAGTCAACTGACCTAACTCTTATTTTGAAACAAGGTAAACAGTCGGTGAACAAATACTGAAATGTGAAGAAAACATTACATTTTCTCTGACATTTTTAAGCGTTTCGACCTGATTTTACAGTTTTCCAAATCCCATAGTAGAAAATGAGTTATGGGCTCTCTAAAAATTAACATTAACACCTTTAACACAAACTGTTGGATGCCAAATGGGTGCTGCTCTTAATGGCAGGAGACTATTCCAGTGATAATAAAGTCTGTGCTCTGTAGTTTGCTGTACCATTTGCATTTGCTTTGTATTTTTTACAAGGTCTTTTTTGTAATGTGTGTGTTATTACACTACAGTGGATGATGGTAATTAGTTGGTGGCAGTAGTAGTTTGAACTGCTGGCACTCAGATGGAGAGAGAATAAATAATTACTTCTCTAAATCCAGATTACAACTTTCTCCTTACTTTTACACAAGGTCGTGTCGTAATTTTACATATACAGCCCTCGTGGACATTAATGATTTATGAGGAGTTGTTTGGAAAGTAGAATCAAGTTGTATTGCAGTAATCAAAAACACTTTTCAGTGTATTTGTCACTGAGTTCAGATTTTTGTGTTTTGACAGTTCCTCTTACAATCTCTATAGGAGTCCATAAGAGTGCAGGAGAGGAAAAAAAGATTCATTTCTAAGTAAAAGTGTGACTAATTGTTCATTTAATGAACAAACGCCTCTTGATTTCACTTAACAAAGAATCAGTTTTGAGAACTTTTTGCACCTGTAGCCAGTTTTCACCGTAATCTGATGACTTAGTTTAATTCTTCCTCTCCATCTCTCTCTGGCTCGTTCTCACCTCAGCCAGCTTTCTTCTGTCATCACCTGCCTGACACTCCTGCTAATTGCGTCAGTAGTATGTAAACGTATGAAAGTAGCTGACACTTGTAACAGCAGGCCAATAGGTGAGACGTGCACAGGAACTGCTTTGCGGCTTGAAAATAAAAGGCGTAATGATTGTTTGGTGTGCAATAGAACGACTGGTAATTTTGCTTTTGCTTAAGTTCTCTTCATGTGTATTTCATGCCTTTTACCTTGCTGTTGTTGAAAAAAGATCAGCTTACCAAGAAAATCAAGACACCGCATAGGAGCAAGAGAACTTATGTGAGATTTTCAGCTAAAATACTCTCAAAAAACTAGATAAATTCAAGCTGAATTTTTAAAAAATGTTCTTGTAAAAAAAAAAAAAAGTAATAATATTTTTTCTTGTCTTCATTCTCAAAAAAAAAGCCAGAAAATAAGAACTGGTTCATGATTAAGGCAGAAAACATTAGTGAAACAATAATATTGCTTTAAAATAAATCTAAGATCGTGTCATGTAAACCGTTTCCCTGACGACCACTAGCTGAGATGTGCTGTTTATTGGAAACAACTGCCTCAGGGTTGAAAAGGTCAGCTAAACTATAACCATAAAATGTTACTGAAATAGCCTTACATTTCTAAATCGATTCCGATGGTGGCAATTAAGTATACTCCAACAAAGTGTAAAACATAAACAATAAAAAACTTTTCATTTGGGTAGATTGTACGCAATATTTATTTATGAAATTGAAGCTACGCAATTAAGTGAAATTTCAACTAGCTTTTCATTTTTTATTCAAATTATTAAACGTATTTACTCTAATTAGTAGTACAATTTAAATTGACAAACTTTACACACAACTAAGCTTGTCAAAACAACAAATATTTCTGAACGATAAATTGCCCCAGAAATTATTGCGATAAACGATAATATTGTCATTTTGAGACCATTTTCCACTAATGTATTAATTAAATTGCCCTTCAAGAAAAAATATTCACTTGGCTCCAGGGGTCGCATTAACCAAATATTTTCCATATACGAGCAGTTTTTTAGAACGGTGACAGAAAAATCAGAAGGCAGTCGCTCATTTTGACAGATTAGTATTCACACCTCTGAGCACTTGGTGCAAATGCACAGATATTTTTAAGTTTACACACAGTACAGGTAACTAAATCAATTAAAGAAAAAGTTCCCATGAGAGCATCTAAGAATCATCTCAGACCCAGACACCGTATTCAGTGCATCTCGCTAACCGGGAGCCGACTGCAGGTTGAAAAGTTACTGATCTTCTTCTGTTTGCTTCAGTTGGAGAAACGTTTACTCATTTCAAAACTTTGGCTGAAGCGACGCTTAATTCCAGTCCCCACTGTGGCAGCGAGGCAAAAATCCAGAACCTCATGACAAGAACCACTGCAGCAGTCCCACTATTTGATAATGTACAAATGGGTGCGCATTTCAATTCTATGCGGAGCAGGAGAAACTTGTGAGAATGTGCGTTCAGGCCACAGCAGGCGTTTGTTTTTTAAGTGTAATTGTTTAATTACATTTTTGATACGTAGTTCTCTGTTCAGCTTGTTTGGATTGAATATTATTTGAAACGAATAAAAAAATAAATACTATTGAATAAATATTAAAATACTATCAGATTAAAAAATTGACAGTTACAAAAAAAGATTAGGACCTGTCGGGCAAAATGAAGGATAAAAACACATGTCTAGGGCGGCGACCTTTGCTTGGCTCTGACAAGAAAAACAGGCAAAACTACCAGTTAGGAGTTTTGTAAAGAGAAACTGCAAACTAACAAAAACAACACTTTGAATAAGCAAAAGACATCCCGTTATACTCTGCCACTACAAATATATGGACCATATATGCCTTTCTTTCATCCGGTCTCATTGATTGAAAAAGGGAGACATACGAGAAAAGCAAACAAGCATGCAGACGTAAATTATTGTTGCTGGAAAAATTATCGAGCTCATTTCAATTGAACATTAATTGATTTATTGTTTCTTGGGATAGGCCTATAGACAACAGGCAATATTTGTCCAGCTATGTTTCAATACTCTAATGTTTCCGGTGAGTAAAAAAACTTATTGGTTTTGTGATGAAAGCATAAGATTTTACTAATATAAACTTTTTAAATATGTTCTAAAAAGTGGCATATAAACCATTTCAATGACAAACACAGCTAAGTCGGGCGGGCCTCCTCGGGTGAGGTCTAAAGTCTTGCTAGCAAGTCTGACTTTAGCATTAGCACTGTTGCTAAGCTAGTTACAGCATAACATTTTGCTGACATTATAAAATATTTAGATCTATTCCAAGGAAGTGGCATTGAAACTGTTTTCCTGAGACAACCCCCCTGCTTATCCCCGGGAAGGAAACCTACCACCCAGGCCACTGCCACCCCCATATTACCAAAACTGAGAATACCACAGCTTTCATGTGTATATTTTTTAAAGTTATCAAATAAAGTCACACCATTTGTAGTTTTCGGCATCTTTGTTTGCAAGAAGTAAGCAGTATAATAAAGATTTTATTTTTTTTAATGAGGGTAAAAAAAATTCCATTTACTCCGTTCAGTCAGCTGCATTAGTGTAACAGAATTGTTTAATATTACCTAACTTTTTTAATAAGTCAAATACAATCAAAATTTTATTGCAAAACCAATGCTATATGTTGATGTCTGCTATTAGTATTTCCTTATTTTATTTTATTGTTTGACTTTAAAAAAACAGTATAGTAGCCAGCCTTTGAAAAATACTGTTTTCATATTCTGCTTTTTCAAAGATTTTGCTGTGAAATAATCAAAATGGGAGTCAAAGCAGGCCTTCAATTAGGACCAAGAATTTTTTTGATTGTGTGTGATAAAAAGAGAGGGGTAACTGTCTAGCTTCCTAATTGACATGGTGATATCATGTTCTTGTGTTTTCACATGAGAACTTGATAGCCCTGAACAATCCAAGTCGAGCAGTTTTTGGCTCAAGCACACTTGACATAACAGAGCGATAATTGCAGGCTTTGTTTCTGTGAACCCCCCTATGAGATCCAACAGGATCAAACCTTCTTGAATTTCAGACACTTTGATGATGCCTTAATGCCTGGAAAAGCATTTACCACCCCAGAGAACAAGCATGGAATGAAGTAAATGTAATTGAGTTCAAGTAAACCTTCCCCGGATATCACTCGACGATTTCACGTTTTAATTTTTGTTTTAAAAATTGTGTCCTCGACCTTTGCCAGAGTGTTTAATATGTAACGGTTTTTGCATTTCATTCCACTTTCACCTTTGACTCGTGGAGTCATTGTTATAAATGACATCATAAATATATTGTGTGAAGAAACCGCCATCAGTAGGATTTCTTTTGTGATTTACTCTAAAAAAAGCTATTACTCAAATCTAGATCAATTGACTCTTTATCTAAATTTTTTGGCATCAGTTTATATTAATTTAACACATAACAAATTAGAACAAAAGTTTTCTTGGTACCAAATACAAATCAGAGTCAGACACAGGTATAGGTGAACTGAGCTGTTGCGTAGGACCCTTAAAATTGACTTGGGCTCAATTTTGAATTTGCTCTTACAAACTATACAGTATTATTTAATAGATTAATTTATTTTTTTGTTTAGACTTAAATATTTAGTAATTAGTAAGTAAAGTATTAGTTGTCATTATAATATGACATGTTCAGGAGGTACTCCACTTCTCGCCCAATGAGCACTAGTGTTAGGCACCAACTCCCTCACAACCTCACAAGAATAAGAGGATATTAACAATGGATGAACGGATCGATGGAAGTCATTGTTTGGCAGTTATGTAAACAATCATGACTGAAGGTGATGGAAGTTCTTGAACTATGCACAATCTTGAGTTGACAAATTGATAGAAGCTTACAAGAAAATGTATGATAGCCTACAGCATGAAGGTATGTAACAGAGTTTCAATAGTTGCAATGTACAATTGTCAATAAAAAAAAGACACCTTAACTGGATAAATCTCCATCTCATGATTTCCAATCTGGTGTGTCCAATGAAACCCAATTATTTAATGATTGGACAGTAAAAACTTAATTGTTTGTATTTCGAGATGGTTCTTAACTAGATCTCTCAAATACCTGTCACAGTGTTTGAGTCTGTGTAATCAGTTCTTGCTGTTGCGAGTTATGACAAAGCATTCTAAAGCTCTTTATGACGGCAGCCTTTGAGAGGGGAAAATGTGATTGCTCTTTCTTTTACAAGAAAGAAAAATAGCATTTCTTAAGACTATGGTTGCCTCGAAGCAAAGCTGAAATGCCTTCTAGATCGTAAAACCTGTTTTAAAAGCGTGAGAATGAGAGCATGATTTTAAAGCTGTGTTTAAAACTTAACAGTTCTTTTTATATCATTTGACACCTGGCATTAATGACAGGCTTTGGCAGGAAACTTTTATTTTAGGACATTCTTTGCACCTGATGGTCGGCATTGTGTGTTTGTTCTGTTTGTAGAAATCTACTGTTATATATGAATGCACGAATAAAGAGCTGCAGATACTTTGAAATGGGTGATATGTCCCATCGATGCAGCTTTAAAAACATCCGTCTTAAACACATCTCAATTCTGTTTGCACTATGAACGTTACTAATTCCAATGAGGCAAATCAGCTCCAGGTCTGTCATAGAGCTGTCCTCATCAGAAGCCCTATAATCAGATTAATCCCTGAATTCAGTTTTGTTCCTCCATCACAGTGACATGTTAATGAGCTTTGCTTGGACCATCAATCTTGTTGGACTGTTTTTCTTGCATAATTAATAATAAAGATGTGCTGTAACTCATGCATCACATCAAAAAGGGTTCTCTTTGCGTTGTAGAGACAAAAGGTTCGAAACGCTGCAAATACCAGCAGTAGTTTCATTATTGATAGGCTAGATCACCTCAGCAGAGGAAAATGTGGTCATGGATGGCAATTGTTGAACTAGCTGTAAATAAATATTGAAGCACATGCAATTTTGCACATGTACACATCCAGTGTTGGCCAAATTCTTTGGTACCACTGACACAGATGTGAAAAAAAAGCCAGAGATGTTCACATGAGTCATTTCTTTCCCCCTTGACTCCAGCTCAAGTCTTTTGCTCCAGTTCAGAGTGCAGCCTTAATTCTTTCGATAATGAAATAAACATTTTCTCATTAAATCCTCAACATCTTGTGCAACTCTAACCCTGCATCACTGTAGGTTAGGATCCGACCTGTACTGTTTCTTCTTAGGGCTACATTGCCATATGAACATGTAATACTTTATCTTTCAGTTTGTTAATATGTATTAACAGTTATCTTTTAATATTTTAGCCTTTATTTTACCATCCAAAATATTATAATTACTTTTGAGAATTTTTCAAACATAAAAAAATTACTTGTATTAGATATATGAATAGGTATTTATGCTCTAAACCTGTTACCGTTAGATTTCTGAATGACTCAAACAAACTGATTTTTTGTTTTGTAATGGCTACGTTTTTTGTCTTTGTTTTTTTAACATGTCCTGTCTAGTGTCTGATTACCAAGTTGAAGCCCAACAGATTTACTTTTACAAGTGGAGTACTATGGCTTTTGCCATAGTACTCCACTTGATGTATATGTGAAAAAAAATCTTTATTTGAAATTGCTGTGGAAATGCTTAGGGCCCTTAAAAACTCTTGACTTGGCATGAACAATAGTCACTTGGATTGGACTTGAATTTTGAACTTACTCTTCCAAACTATACAGTACAGTATGATTTCATAGGTTTATCACTGAAAAGCTCATGGTACTGATTATTACAAGATTTAGTCATGGTAACCTAAGCCCAAGAATGCATGTGTAAACACCAGAATCCCTTAATGACTAAGTTAGCACCTGTTTAACTCCGTCTGCACTAAATAAGGTTTGTAGGGTTTTCTTTTACTCTATATGAGCTGAAGAATTGTTTAACAATATTGGGAAACAGTTTTTTAATCCACATTTAATACCGTTGTTTTCAGTTCTACATAATATAGATTCCAAATCCATGGTATGAATTACAAGATAATGAAGGAGACAAAGGAAAGTAGGTAAAAAAAAAAGTGTGTTTAACCTCTGAATGAACAGAACACGAAATGTTTTAATTTATTTTTTCCAGCCGAAAGTCTTCATGTGGAGGTAAGTCAAGTTCATTTTGTTGTGAAATGATCCAAAATCATTTAATATAGCTTTCAGTTGGAAAAACATCCATGTGGTCGTTATTATGAAGCTACAGCTAACCTGAACAGATTGTTATGAACTATTAACATCCCATAATCCACCAATGTCAAGCTAAGAATAAAGCACATCCTTTCACAGTAAAGACAAGCTCAGAACTCCATGTTTTATGTTTCCAAGATCATTCTGACTCCCTCAAAGACCATAAAAGACTCTCCGTCACACTTCACAAGACTCTAAATCATCACTCTGTTGCCTTGTTGCTGACATTCCAGTCCAGTTAAAACAGAGTAACCATTCAGTAACACACAAACACCATGTTCTGGAGAGTCCTGCATCTAAAAGCCCTTCAGACTCCACATAAACCAGCACTTTCAAATACCTGTGTGCTGCCAAACAGTTGCTTGCTTTATATGTGCCCATTTTAGGTACTCTTAACTATTACAGCTTCAGTACTTGCATACACAAATTATCAGTGGTTACAATGTGCCTTGACATGACATCACACAGCAGAATTATGGTAGGAAACAATTCTATTTTAATTTTGTAATTTCTATCCTATAACCAGGCAGTTTCCTTCAATGTTGTTGTGACACAGATAGGTAGGTTTTGACTATGAATAATTATGAATAATTGCTTAGGGCAATTATTAATAAGATTAATAATTTTATGTCAAAATTACCAAGTTTGGGGCACCACCTGGGATGCAGGAAATTAATAATACTGGCAGGAGGTCATTTGGTCCAGTGACCATGGCTGTGTATCCAACAATTTGATTGTAAGAAAATCAGTTCCCTAGTTGAGACTAAGGATTTGGGTTTTTATTTCACAAATATCCTTCAGTCTGAAGGAGGATTTGACTAAAAAAAACAATTTCTTTCCTTTAATTTTGATGTTTTAAAGATTTTTTTGTTGTTTCAGTAGATTGAGAAAACTATGCAAGAAGTAAACCTAAATACACTTTTTAGATTATCTGAAGGACTGTCCCAATCTGATCCTAAGTATTGTCTTTTAGGTCCCAATCAAGACATTTCTGAGCAGCTAACTCCACCCAGCTCCTGAAACCTATTGCCACCCTACTGGCTGTGGTATTATGCATAACACTGCTGCTTCAAGACCCTTGCTATGAAACATTTTAATCAAATCAAACTTTATTTATAAAGCGCTTTTCAAACCACAACAAAGTTTCTCAAAGTGCTTTACAGAATAAAATGACCCACAACCCCCCCCCCACCCCCCCTTTCCCAAAACCGAAAAGTAAAAAACATCACCACAACTATACCCCCCATCCGCCATCCCCCCCCATCTCCCATGCAACATAAAAGCAACAAGAGACAAGCCAAAACGGGCTGAGTACAGATGAGCCAGGAAACGTCATCATGGGAGCCATCTAGAGAATGCCAACTACTGTTGCTAACATGTATGTCGTTACAAAAAAAACAAATGTTGCCATGAAAATTCATGAGTGTGGGTATTTCATGAGGTGGTAGTGGAAGAGCTACACAGCTAAATTAAACAAGTTTACCCTGCAATCCCTGAAAGCGACTAAGGAGAAACGACTCACTTCAGAGGAATCTCTGGAAGGAAGACACGTTTTTAAGGGAAAGCTTCAAGGCACGAAGGATTAGAGATGGCTTAATTTATCACTGGATGACCAACCTTTCCTTTGGTGGAACATGTTGGTTTTGCCTCTTACAGTTTGCGGAGCCCCAGCACATCCTCCCCTCTCGACATAACCGCCATAGTGCTAACCAAGGTGATAAACATTTGTGATTTCTCTCCTGGTATTTATCTTCCAAACAACCTGCTGGCAAGCTCTTCATACCTCAAGGTACATACACACAAAGCATGTCTGATCATAATATTCGATTGGACTGTTCTGTCTGCAAAGTTGTCCTGTCGCTGTTGTACTATTATGAAGGTAAACTAATGATTAGTTTAAGTAAAATGAAGTATTGTATTTTGTTGGTGTAGCAGGGCAGTCGTGACAGCAAGATCTTTATTAACATCTCAATGCAGGAAAAAAAAAAAGATCGTATTAATAACTCCAACAGGCAGTTCATGTCTTGTGTCATGTTATCTGCACATAAGGGAGTTCAGGCCACTAACTCTTGATTTATGGCCCTGGGGTCTAACTCTGTATATTTACAGTCTCATGACCTTAAAATGACACCCACAGAGCTGAACCAGTGGGAGAGAGAAGGCCAGGGAGGGTCATGGACAGAAACACACAAAAACACGCACTCACCTTAGATTATTTTCTTTTCCCAATACAGCAAAAAGAAAAAATAAATACATGTATTTATATATATTTTGGTTTCATCTCATCTCTTTTCTTATCAAAAAAAAGGGGGGGCGGGGAATCCCAATTCTAACCCAGAGAAACGTGTGTAACAACAGCTTGAATGGTTTTTGGAAGCTGAATACTGCTCGAGTTTTACTAGACTGATTCTGAAAAACTAAAAGTACAAATTATAGCGCCTTGACTTCAACACAAGATGGTTCATAAAAACTCCAACATGTCAAGGGGTCGGAAAGAAAAAGAAAACAAGAAAAAAAGCAGAACTGCTCCAAGTTTAAGGAATTCAACGGCCGAAGGTGACAGCAGCGTGGATTGACACCTCAGCTCCAAACTGTCAGAGACTCGTTTTTTTAGAGAAGGAAATGGTGCTTGGCAACAAATACAGTCCACATGGCTTGGATTAAAACCTCGAGTGATATTTGCAGTGGGGTGCTGAGGAGTTTGAGAGTGTGCATACAGGGGAGGTTGGATATTTGCATGTCGTAGTGAAACTTTACCAGGATAAACAGCACACTCTCGTCAATATCATCTGTGATCTCTTCACTTCTCACTTTTCACCCTCCTTTTCTCTTTCTCACATTTAAAATGAAAGCATCTTTGATCAGATTAACGCTACATATAGCTGCACCTAATATAAATGGTTAATTGCCTGCATTTGTATAGCACTTTACGCTACATTCAGTCATTCACCCGCCGATGGTGGCAAGCAACTACATTGTAGCCACAGCTGCCCTGCGGCACACTTAAAAAGGTGAGGCTGCCGGACACAGGCGGCACTGGGCCCTCTGAACACCACCAGCAGGCAGGGCGGGTGAGGTGTTTTGCCCATGACACAATGACCGAGATGGACAGAGCGGGGATTCGAACCGAATTCCTACCACCTGAGCCATGGTCGTTCTTAACAAGCTTAAGAACACAAATGAGATCCATAGGTGAGTAAAACCTTGGTTTAGGATTGGATTTGAAAATAAAACCGGAGAGAGATCTGCAATACAGCAACAAAAGACCAGAGATAAAATCACAAAAGAAAAAAAAAATCCTTGGGGTTTGGGTAAAAGTTTGACTTCTAGTTTTATAAAAATAAATAAATAAATCAGATTTCCTTTTGTCCAAGAGTCATTTTCTGTTTTTGTTTCTTTTTTTTCACACCACGTTGCCAGATTGTAACTTAATCTACAAACTGACAAATGTAGTGTTCAAGATGAGATGCAAATGTTGCTGAAATGCAAGATCTGTCTTTTGAGATTGAATCGTACTATTATATTACAGCCTGGTGTCCTGAGACTTATTAAAAGAGCATCAACAATCTTTTATGATAGTCTCAGTGTGGAGATCAGTTGGCTGGGCTTTGTTAAAGTATATGGTGCCTAGTACAGTTGCCTTTGAGTTTGTTGAAGGAGTGTGACAAAATATGATGTGTAAGGCAAGTATTCGAGAGCATTAAAACATAAAAGATGTAGGGCTGCCGGACGGATGGTTCAGAGGAAATTAGGTTGAAATACTTTGTCATTCAGTAAAGACCAATATCTTAAAAAAATAATGAGGCGAGATTTTTTTTTTTAAAGAAAAAGCCCTTACCACATCATTCGATTTCAGCTTGTTTGGTTGGAAAATACGACCATCGTTAAGTAAACATTCAGGTGGAAAACAAATCCTTCAGCTCAAACCAGCTCAATGCCAAACTCAAGGCTTCAAAGTGGCAGTTTAGAACACTGTTAGGTGACATTGTGTTAAAAAAAATATATATAATTTCTTGGTGAATTAACCCTGACTCCAGCTCTGAAAGTAATGCACAGAATTAGTCCTCTCACTTTATTTATTGTTGAAGACCTCGTGTTTATTTCCTCAAAATGCTAAACTAGTCCTTTAACCCTTCTCTTACTCCCATCTCTCTGCTTCCCTGTGACAGAGGAAACCTGATTGGTCAGGCCGACAGGAATAAACTCTGTGAATCTGCGCTGGGAGAAGGGGGTCACTGTGTTTTATGAGCCATTAAAGTTTTATTCATCCCTGCGCAGATGCAGCCTTCAGCCACAGGGTCACCATGCTTTAAATAACTCCCATCATCCAAGCCCCCCCAACCTCCACCTCCCCAATATCGGCCTTTTCACCCACCGCCTCCCCCTCAAACCCTTCCACCCACAGACTTAATGGACTGTTTATTGTTTGATGTTCGAGTCGGACTTCATCATTTTTTCCCTCGCTGGCTCCCTCTCTGTGTTTTGCAGCCGACTCTTGTGCTTAGCGGTGCGGAGGTCTGAGTGATGTTGTCCGTCTGCACATTTGACCAGCATGCCTTGCTTCATTTTGCATGTGATTCCATGCAGATTTGGGAGCTACAAACGTGCACAGTTTCTATAAATCCTGTCAGTGCATTGTGTTTATGTCTTCGGTAACTCTTCCAGGTCTTGTCTCTCCTCTGTGTCCGCATTTGCATGCAGTGAACACTTTTAAAGGATCTGAGTGGTGCCTTGGTCCTCATCCAAAAGCTAGTAACAACACATTCCTGAGCCACAGTGTCTATCTGTTGGACACTCCATTTCTGCCTCTAAAAGTTTATGTGGACTCACTTCCATCACCTTTCCATATATGTGTATATTTTACACATGTAATTTTCAAACAAATACGAAGCGCAATTAAATGTTGAACCAGCTGCATGGTGCGGTCAGATAGTGGCAGAATGACATATGTTACCTATGGCCATAATAAACAGAGCAGAGGGTGTAGCAGCGGGCAGAAAGAAGAAACAAATGAAAACCTGTTGGGTTGGACTCATATGAGAAAAAAACAAATAGACTCCTGTTCTTAGAGACCGAATTGTGGACGGCGTGATTATTCACCTATGTCAGCATGCATTAAATTGATGTATTTTTTGCTTTATTAACAGCGATGTATTATCGCTTATCTGAGGTAAACATTATGAGCTACTCTGGAAAGAACTATGCTGAAAAGAAACTATAAAAAGTACATGTTCACTGACTCAAGAGTGCATTAAACTCCTAAAGAAATGATTAATGCGACAAAATTAACGTTAAATGCACAGTTAGTTTAACCGTGAAAACATGTTTTTTACATAATGAGCATCAAAACAAAAAAAGTGCAAGAAAATGATTTGGATTACATTCATCTCACTGCTGTGGAACATCATCCAGTGATGTACCTGATAAATAAGCAAAAAAATAGTAAAAAGAGAGGAATAAAATCTATACAAATACTAGCATGAAACTTTATTGTGAAATTGCTTTATTAAGAAGTTATTTTCTTCATTTATTTATTTTTTTCAGAAGCTGGTTAAAAGTGTACATGAGGTCAGATGTTTGGCCCATAATAAATTAATTATTTAAATTTTTGGGGGGCAAAATATTTAATATTTTTCAAAGCTATTAGGTATTCTAAAGAAATAAAATGAAATCTGTACTATAAACACACTGTAAAAAAATATTATATTTAAACCAAATAGATATGTTTCTTTGTGAGTGTTATTAGGTTTTTTGTATTCTAATGTTTTGTTTACAAGTAATTTTACTTTTTCTTTTTAAAGTTATGAAATGCTACAAAAATCAGAATTCGTATAAAAAACTTTAATAGAAGACCAGAACTGTTTTTCACTAAGATTCAACCATTTTTAAGAGAACATTCTCCTGAAAGGTAAAAACATCACTGAAATAGTGGTGACTTCATTGAATAAAAACCAAAATAAATGGCTCAGTGCAAACCTTGCTGTACATGCAATAGTCTGGAAAATAGAAGTAGTTTTGCTCTGAATGCTGCGCTTCTATTTACGTCACAATCACTGAAGCAGTTGTCACTGTCATAACTTTGCACGGCTGTAAAAATCTAGCCTCCATGGTCTTGTAAACCACTGTGCATCGTTCTGGCATCGGATCTGGCATTCTCTGTCTAATAATCAGGGTGGCCTGTGTGGATTGTAACCTGCAGCAACACATTCGTGGAGCCCTTTTTTTTTTTTTTTTTTATCAATGGATTTGTCTTCATTATGCCTTAAAGATCCAACAGTTTATCAGCCTGGAGCTTGTGAAGCGATCTCTGGCTGAGGGGATGCAGCCAGAGGAGGTATTTGTGAAATAGGGAGGGTTGGGGGAAGGTGGAGGAAGGGGGGGGGGGGGGGGCTTTGGAGGGTTAGTGTAGGCAGGAGAGTTTGCAGAGTTCTCTTACAAGTTGTGTTACAGCTGACCCTATCCTCAACTTTGACCCCTGACCCTAGCAGAGATCTGTCATGAGAGGGAGCTGCTTAACTCAAAATGGAGCCTGGTTCGAGAGTCACAAAGAGAGAGCGAACCACAGAGTGAGGCTGAGAGAGCTTTACCGCTCACAGAGGACTCATTTATCCTCTCTCTCACTTGGCTTGGATTTTTTTTTCCACTCTTTTTTTTTTTTTTTTGCTTTCTCTTTTGTTTTCACTCCAGGGACACTGTTGCCCTGCACTCACCCTGTTCTGGTTTGATTTTGGACACCACGGACAGGCGCGGATTCAGGGCGGCAACAACCAGCAGGATTTTAGGGGGGCTTCTGTGAGGCGAGGCTTTAATGAGATCGAGGCTTCATCGGCCGGGGGGGGGGTAAAATATATGCTAATGATATGCACACACCAAAAAGGGACCCCGGGTGTAGGCGAGGCAGGCGCTGGCCGAGCTCCCGCTGAGCTCTGAGGAGGATGAGCAGCTCAGGTCAGAAGAATGGCAACAAAAAACGCCTCCTCCTCCTTTTCTTCTGCTTTCTTCTCCTTCACCCTGCATCCACGAGGGGCACGGACAAAGGCAAACTGGTTAACATGTTCTCTGAGAGAAAAATATGCCATGTTAATGCTGCTTTTGTTTAATATCCTTTACTTCCTTTTTGGAAATGTATTGTTGTATAAATTAGCTGAATAGAAAAAAAAGTTAATATTTTCTGTACTTTTAAATGTGAAAAAAAAATCATCAAAGCTTGAAATAAAAAAATAAATACATTAAGATCTAAGCTTTAAACTGACCAGCACCTTGCAATTTTGTTTAGCATTACATTATTTGACATGAAATTGTTTTGACGATTTATTTTGGAAGTTTACATTTAACACAACAGTAATTTTATGGTGTTAATTATGGAGGTGCAACTGATCAGTACGTGCATGACATAACCTTCTTTAAGTCTGAAAAAAAGCTGTTAATCAATAGGTTGATTTTGATATATATATATATATATATATATATATATATATATATATATATATATATATATATATATATATATATATCGTTTTTTTTTAAATTGGAATGAAGTTAAAAAGCTATATATTTTTCTTTGTGTTGAATGTATTTTTAAAGCATTTGAGATTGTTTGAAATCATCTGTATTACATTATAAATATTTTAAAAAAGTGAGAACTGACAATTACAATTTTTTCATCCATGTTAACGAAAAATGGTTAAAAAAAGTCTAGATTAATGCGTCTATGTTAGGTTTAATTATTAACAACGAAAAATAGTTTGTGTGCTCAAAAAACTGCAGTTAAATTGGAAATTGGCAAAAAAGTAAATGTCACTTTAAAATATTTTTTAAACAGTAATTAATAAGCTAAAGTAACAATAATTCATCCTGTCTAGTTTTTACTTTTGAAACCAACAGCGCAGTTTTTCCTTTTCTCCTTCTCTCTTGAGCGCCGCAATCTGCGAGAATTATGCGACAAAAACTCGTCAGTCTGATCTGTCGGCCACTGCTTAGATAAAATAAATTAAGACAACAGCGAAAAAAAAAAAATCAACAGAGCTGGCGGGAAAGGATGCGTCGAGGCGAGGATGAAGACGGCGATGTGTAAATGCGTCACAATGCCGCTGCAGAATAATCTCATAATATCCTTTTATTAGTATTATTATTTTTCCCTTCACCTTTGCTTCAGCTTTCTTGTCGGACTAAATAAATAAGAAAAAAAAGAAGATAGAAAAAGTAAAGGGGGGTGGAATCCTTTAGGTGTCGGGAAGAAAATGAGAGTGGCACCTGATGATGTCGACTCTGACACGTGTTAATTGCTGCTCAGCTCCCCTCATCAGGGAGCCTCAAATTATTTTAGCGCTCCGGGCCACGGCGCCTTGTTTGCTTTGCTGAGGAGCAGCAGCGAGCTGGCCCCGACTATGGATGATTAGGCACTAACCGCACAGGCGAAATGAAACAGAAATAAACGCGTTTAATTATTAACAAAACACGGCGCAGACCTCGTTTATTTAGGTAAGGGCACACAATAGTAAAAGGAGGAAAACATGAAGAATGGCCTGAATTTTACTTTCAATGTGAATTGTGTAGATATCGAATTCAGTTGTAAAAGGGTCTGTAGTCTTTGTATGTATATATTTAAATATATATACAAAACACTATAACATTTGGAGAGTATTAACATAATTTTACAGTTCACGGTTTCATTCCTACAGCTTGATTGGTAGGAAATGGTTACAACTTCTAATTAAAAATTTTAACTTGAATTTAACTGAAGCTGTTTTTATGAACTGTTGAAATTTCTAAGGTGTGGATTCATCAATAACGTTCTGTTATGAATACATTTATTAGTTTTATTTTTTTATCTATTAGAGTTCTTGAGCAAGAATTTGCATTCAGCTTCAGCTACTTTAGCAAAGGCGCTACCAAAACTAAAAATGTAACTTGCTAGCAAGCTGAGCTTCTTAACGCTGAGGCAGTTTTTGCAGATGAAAAGTAGACTACATATTAGCTGGGGTATTTAAGGAAAACATCAACTTGGTCACTTTCTTAGAAAACATTTACAAATATTTTATTATTTCACTAATAGTTTGTGCCTCAGCTAGTTTTGTAATGGTGCTAAGGCTAAAGCCAGCATGCTAGTAAGCTGAGGGTTTTTGACCTTGAAGCTGTTGTTGCCAAGGAATGACACATCTTGGCTGCGGTTGTTTGAAAAAAAAGATGATTAAAAAATG
This sequence comes from Valencia hispanica, assembly GCA_963556495.2. Lineage (NCBI taxonomy): Eukaryota > Metazoa > Chordata > Actinopteri > Cyprinodontiformes > Valenciidae > Valencia > Valencia hispanica. Next base: position 40,642,617 of record OY747711.1, read on the forward strand.
TATTACTTCATTAAAATTTAATGGCTTAAGAATTTCAGCGAATGTGCTAATGCTGTAGCCTTAAGTTTCCTGTCATTTCCCTTTATTTTACGATTTCAGCCCAAACTAATTGTTGTAAATTGATCAGAAATATTTGTTAAGGCTAACAGCAATTTTATTAGTTCAATTTCAACAGTGTTCCTTCATTTTAGTTACATAAGTGCACTGCCCCAGTTCCTATATCGATAATAAGCTCAAAATCAATAATATTCTCATACAAAATTATCTAATAATGAGATCAATTTGGCAAAAAAAAAAATACCTCACTGACTGAATTTTAATATCAAGCTCATCTATTTTGCAGCCAGTCATACCAATTCACACTCTGAAGTCTTTCATTTAATAAGATTATATTCCAAAATGACTTCTGCCTGCTCCTTCATCCCCAAAACAAACAAAGAATCGTACATAAGTGCCTGAGAGCAGCAATTTTCATCCTCTCTGCTAGATTACTCGTTAACCTGTTGGCATGTATTATATGGCTGCCACCGTGAATTGTAAAGCCTTTGTTATTGCCCCGGTTTGAGGTTGGTCACTTGTTTATGACACCAGTAATGGTGGTAATTGTTATTGTTGAGATTACCTGTCAAGAGGAGCAGGACAGGGGGGTTTGGGGGAAAGTGTCGCTCTCTTGACGAGGGGTGACAGGAGGGGACGGGAAGGAGGACACTGAGGGGGTAGCGAGAGATTGCGGTGGGAGGGGAAGGCTGTGACGCCCTGATGACTTCTTTGCTGATAATCAGCCACTGCGGCCTCTGGGATAATTCAGCTGTCAATGCCACCTAGCAGGGCCCAGCATCAGGCGCCCGGCCCCAGCTGGCGTCTCTCATTTGAACGGAAGGAGGGGGCGAAAGGATGCAGGAGCCGAAGATGGAGTGAGGGCGGCATCCTCATCTCATGTCAGTGTCGGCTCCTAAAAGATTTAAATTGAAGCCATCATGAAGAATCTGGGAGAATGTGTGTCAAATTCCACAAAATCCTCAGGGTCAGCCACTATTTGATCTTGCTTAACTGACTGGACTAAATTAACATTCACTTTGATTAACAATTTAAAACCCTCTGAAGTGAACATTTAATGGCTTTCCTGAAAACTGGAGATATCCTTCCCCGGCCGATATTTCATTAACCGCTCTAAAACTCTCAGAGGTTTTCAGATCCTACACATTTTAAGTTTGTTTTTTTATTAATTGGAGGTTTAGCCATCCTGATCACACTGACTCAGGCTAAATAACAAAAGGTGAAATTCCACTTTGTGTTCATGTGAAGAGTCTAATGCCTCGTGCATTCATTTCACATTTAATCAACACTTTTAGTTCTGTTTTAGAAATTCCGTTGTCTTTCTGAACACGTTTCCACCACAGAAAAGGCAGCTGAAATGACAAGTATATGACGTGATTTTGGCGCAGTTATTGCAGTTAACCTTTCATGGGTCTCTTTATCAGTAACACTGGCGCAGTGGGGTTTATTGAGGGGACTGTGGAGGTTTCCATAGTTGTGATTTTTCCAGTTTAGGAGCAGAAAGCTGCTGGGAACCTCCCAAAGCCATGGACAGTAAACGTCCCTCTGGTATACGCGAACCTGGTCTCTATATGTATTCCACAATGGGAGCGAGCAAGGTTGTAACACCACATTGCTGCTCTCCCAGTGGGATAATGTCACTGAGGAATTAGATCAGGAACTGTGCAGTGTGTTTTTTTCGATCCCTAAGTTCAGCTTTTTCTATAGTGCTCACTATTTTGGAGTTTAACTTATAAGCGTTTGTCACCGTTTAGGTATTATACTTCAGGTTTTTGTTAACTTTCAATCACGCAGTGAAGCATTTGTGGTGGTGCTGTAAATCATTGTAGTTTTTACTCTAAAAACGTAAGCATTGCCTGGTATAAGGTGATCACTGTATGATAAACTTGAGTAAAAATGCAATATAGAGATCTGAAGTAATATTATACCTACACGCTTTTATTTGAAAGAGAAAACAAGAATTACTCCTACTGCTGCATTTATTATTAGTTGTCTTTTATACAATTTTATACTGTTATTTTGAGTTTTTACACATTTGTTTTTATTTTTATGGCCACATACTTAAAATGATTTCATTTAAAACTGAAAAAAAGAATTACTCCTACTGCTGCATTTATTATCACAGTTATAATGTCTTCTATACAATTTCTTGCTGTTGTTTTGAGTTTGATATTTTTGATAACCAAAATCAAAGAATAAACACCTGTTAAATGTAATAGTAGTTTTGTATTTTGGCACGAATGTAGTTTTAAAACAGTCTAATTTTACCTTCTTTCTGCCTCCACCTAATTTCAGTTATATTAAAAAGTAGCATTAGTTGTGTTTTTGCTGTCAAGGATATGGTAACTAAAGTAAAGATTGTTTATGTAAATATAAATTAATGTAGCACATTAGTCAAATATAATGTTGTGTGTGATGCAAATGAGCAACAACAGGCATAAATGAGTATAACAGAACATATCCAGATTTTCTAGTTTTTTTGGATGTAGACTCTTTACAATCAAAGCTTTGAAACTGAATGACAACATTCCACAACTTTTTCTGCAATCCAATCTGGTCCGTCATCACAAGATTTCAAATACAGCCTAATACTGTAAAATCTCAACTGTACAATAACCTGAAAAATGGGTTAGTATGCCATTTCAGCTGCCCTGCGAGGAACTGGCAACCTGTCCAGGGTGTATGCCGCCTCTCGCCCGATTATTGCTGGAGATTGGCACCCCACCATAACCCTGCATAGGATAGACGGCATAGATAATGAACGGATGTATGGATGCCATTACAGCAAAGGCCTGACAAAAGCTGTTCTAGATCAGTAGCTCAAGAACCTTTCAGCGTTTTAAAGTCATATTTGAAGATACCCATGACAAGGCAGTGGTTGGAATGAGATTTGGTTGGATAAAATAACCTTGAGTAAAGTACCACAGTTAGAGGTTTTTATTTGAGCCAGCGGGACAGCAGTGTGTAGGAACATGTGGTAGAGGGTTATTGTTACTCCATGCTCCATCCAGCTGGACAAATCTCCAGCCACTCATCCACCTTTCTCTGGCATCTTGTGGTTTTTAGAGCCTTAACTTTGTAAACCCTTGATATACTTTGATACTAGTAACTGTACCATGGCTTGCGAATGTTGATTTCTGTGAGTTTTAAAGGATTTAGTCACTTAACATATAGTTTTAATAAAGTTTCCCTTTACTATCCATATTTATTTGATGTATTTATTGATTTATTTATTGAGATAATAATTTCCAGTGTGTGGTTATTTTTACGAGTTCAGGGTGTACCTCATTTACTCATAAACACAGAAAGCTTGTTATCATTGTATGCCAGTTCCTGTATAATGTATAAATAATAATATCTGAGGAAAACTTGTTCTTCTTCAACTTCACATCTATAAAGTGAGGAGAGTTTTCAATGTTACAAAGGATTTTTCATCTATGTCAAAATGAAAACAATAAATAAGAAAAGCTTTAGCACAAAGGTTAGCACTAATGCGAAACAAGATTTTCCTTGGTGGATAAAAATCATCCTCACAGAGTCTTCTTGCTTTATTTAAAATTGTCAAGTCCCTTTTTTTCTGTTGCTTTCACTCGAATTAAATCGTCTCTGCTTTTAACCACTGATCCTTATCTCTCTTATTGTCACAAGCCATGAATCAAAAAGCAATTGCCTCATATCTTACTCTGCATCTCTGCAGCTTTATTGCGGCGGTTTAATCCTTCGGCTGGTTGACAAAATGGAACATCATCGTGATCACCGCCGTCATAACAACTTTACTGAGAAAATTATATTAACACAATCTTCCCCTCGATATTAAAATAAAGCATGATCTCATTTTTTTTCTCTCCAAATTATAGCATTAGGTGCTCGCACATTTGTCAGCAGACAGTATAGGAGTGAGGTTATAAACAATGTCATTAATTATCTGGCCCAGATGCAGCGATTGTTGATTACAGGGCGCTGAATATAACAACCACAAACACACACACACACACACATGCGCACGCACACACACACAGATGGGTGGACATTAGGAAAAGAGGAGCGGCCATCTGAATAGGCTGGAGGGACATTAACGGCAACAATGATTGATATTTGCCGCACAGGCTTTTTAATGGTATTGTTATTCCTCAGAGTTATACCCCGTCCTCCCCACATCTCGTCTCGCAGATAAATGGAGGTGTAATAATGAATAGAAATTATCCTGATTATTTTTGCTGGAGGTGTGTGGGAGAGCGAGTGGGGTGTGAATCATCATCCAACATGAAGCGTCAGACAACTATCTCCTGTGGATTTTTTATATATTTATTTATTTTGTTTGTTTGTTCGGGTTAGATACTTTACAGAGGACAGATATGTCAGGCTGGCCTTTTTTATTGTTGAATTGTTAAATCTCTTGAAATTTCATTTCAGATTTAATTCCAATAAATGTATTGTCATTTCATTATTTGCTTGATATTATACAATAGAGCGAGATATTTCTGAACAGTCTGTAGCCGTGTGAAAAATCCTTCGTAGAAAACACAAGTAGATGAAATCATAATAATAAGCAGTCCATCGTTTTAACAGCAGTGCAGGATTTTCAAACCTCAAGAGAAAAATTTGCGTTTCAATCTGGTTGTTCTGCTTTTATTATTGCTGAATCATCACTTCGGTAACTTTTTCAGCTCCCCTCACTGTCCTCTGCAGGGCCATCTTGTTTGCCATACTCCAAATGAGCAATATTTATCCTAACACATATCCTAATTTATTGAACTTATTAGAAGTATTTCAGTTTAAAAGCTGCATTTTTATTTATTTTATTTTAATCAGAGCCTTCAAGATGTTGAGCATTTCATGTTGTCAAAGAAATCTCACACTATTTCCTGCCTATGGGGGCATTTAAGGACGCTGGCTGATTTCTTTGAATGATTTTAACATCTTTTAGGCATTTTGTTAGATCCTAAAACTAAAAGCACCCCTTTAAATAGCAGTTTTCACTAGACCTCCTTGCTCTAGGAAAAAATAACCCTCTTAATTGCACAAAATATGGGAAATAAATTACAGTACTTTTGTTGTCTTTCAGACCCCGCTGAGTGCTGCACATGCGAACAGCTGAAGTGGACATCGCCAAAAACACAGCGTTTGATGTGAGAGGCCAGCTTGTCCGAGGCAGTTGCGTTTATTGCACACTCCTCTGGCACCTGCTGCTGTGCAGCCGGGCCTGTCAGGACACACATGCGAGTACACTCACGGTTTCCCCAGCCCTCCTCTCTATTTAAGCCTCTATCCACCCAAAATGATGGTCATTATCACTTCTCGATTACATTCACAGGCCTCAGCTGCTGTTGCTGCTGACGTTCTACCAATATATTGTGTAACTCTAGAATATTCGTCCAACCACTAAAAGTATTACATCTACAGACAACCTGCCCCTAGATATTTGTAAATTGTGGGTGCTGGATTGTGTCTTCTGTTGTTTGATTGGAGATTCATTTAAACGTGTTTAGGCTCTTGTGTTATTGTCTCATCATTTATGGTTACCAGGTTTTCCTCATTCATATGTCCATATACCTTGTATATTTTTCCTTTGTCTCCTGTACTGGCCCCTCTGAAACATGACATTAATTGGTTTTGCTTTACAGTCACAGTGAGATTAATAATTAACTCTGTCTATTTAATACATTTTGTATTCTAATTTTATTCCCAATCAGAAAAAAAACACAATAATCAACAAAAACTACTATTGAAATGTACTTCCCACGTTCCCCCTTCCCTATGATTAGGATTAGCTAGCTACTTTAGCTAACTCTACCTCATGAAAACATTGTATGCAAGATGTGAGTTTATCGAACTCTTTGTGGCCATCTGAGCGTATTTAAATGTTCCTCCAGAACTATGTTACCAAGCTACATGTGTTTGAGGTCAGGAACTGGAGATTAAAGCAGCTTTGTGAAACAGTTAACCCGGTGTCAAAGCAGCAGTAGCAATCCTGCAGAGAAATATGAGTTAATATAATTAATGGTGAGCCATTATAGGACACAGTCACACTAATGCTGACTGTGTAGTATTGATCTAATCAGGATTTAGAAATAATAACTGAATCTTTTTTTTTCATAACAAAAATGACTGTTAAACTCTTACTGTATGTAAAATTTATATAAACAATAATTTAAGAAAAAAATATTATTTTTACATGAATGACAGGTATATTTTTAACATTAACATTACATTTGCAGAAGCACTGAATGTGCCTTTGAACTGAATTAGTCATTTTAAGTTGGACAAAAAAGTTGGCTAGATGTATTTTATAAAAAGATCTGGGTGGAAAAAATTCAACATATTTTAAAGTGCCTTATATTTTTCTTTAAATGCAATAAATATTACGTGTTTCAAAACTCACTTATTAATGATGAGATAATTTTGATTGCAATGTGCAAAACAGTTGTAATTATGTTGTTTTCTCATTATACAACTGTGCTGTTAAACCTTTGGTCACTAAACTTTGATTAACTGATTTTCTAAACATAAGGGGATTTCCTTATACATTATTACATGAATAAATTAGAATTTTAGTGAAAAATTCAATTATTTCCGTAACTCAATTTAGTAAGTGAAACACATTAAATAGATTAATTACACACAGACTAATGTTTTCAAGTCTTCATTGATATTATTTATGATGATTTTTGACATTTAATATTAGAACATTTCATCAGACGAATATTAACACTTTTAATACAGAAATGTGGGCCTTATGAAAAGTATGTTTAATACCTACCTAAAGTTTGATATTTTTAAAAGTTAATTTCAACAAGCCTCTTCTGACCACGAATTGCAGTTTATTGATATGACTGTATATTGTAGCTTGCATAAAGTTTTGCTTCTTCCAAAAAAAAACATGCTTTGATATTTTGCTTCTACAACCTTAAACCAGAGTTAAAACTGCAACTTGATCTCGTCAAACACATTAAATGCACATATTGTTTTATTGAATTCCTTTAAAGCTTTTTTCTATTCACCTCCACTAAGTCACCACTAAGAACTTCTTGTTCTCTCTATATCTTTTTATAACCGCATTCTCTGTCCTGCACCTTCTCTCTCTCCTCTTCAACCATGCCGACACACTGTGCGCCATCCTCTCCCGCGGTGAAATGTTGTGATGCCGTCCTCCGACATCTTCCCCTCTCCGCTCCACCACCCTTATTCCACTCTTTCAGTAATCAGGGCCAGATGGAGGCAGGGAGTGATGCGGGGAGGGAGGATTGGGTTTGGTCCTAGCAGTGTCTTAGAACGTGGTGAGCTGTTAGCCCTGCAGGGAGAGGAAAATTCTCCAGCAATAAAATACAGATTTATCACCACTCAACCATGGAGAGAGAGAGAGATGTAGAAAGAGAGAAAGAGGTAGAAAAATGAACAAAGAAATTGGGTAGGAAAGGGTGATGTGGGAGAGAGGAAAATATAGAGGTTTCGATGGAGAGACCTGCACAAGGATAAAGTGAGAGGAAACACAATTGATAGAAGACTCCTCATCATCAAAGAGAGAGACTGAAGAATCTGAAAGAAGAAACTCAATGAAGGATGCTTGCAGCTGGAAAAGCCTTGATCTAGAAGACAAGACTGGGGATAAAAATCGAAGAAGACAGTTGCATGAAGACACCCACAGCTCATCTGCTCGTTTTAAAGCAGCCTGACAAATTCCTCTCCTGCCATCTGTACGATCCGGGGAGATGAGCGTCTGTCCAGAAACCCATGCCCAGTCGCTTTCAAGGGATGTGATGTCAAGCAAAGAGAGTCCACCTTCCCACTGGGCCAAATGAACCTGCTAAAATAACCGCTCTCCACAATCGACTGTGTAATTGAAACCAGAATGTGCGGGATTTGATAAATTGCTTGACCCTGCTGGAATGTTAAGGTCATAAATTTGTAGTGTGTTTTGGTGGTGCTGAGATGTGCAGGCTTATACGTTACGAATGCAAGCGTGTGTCTGAAATTCACAGGAAAAGGCTGTGTGTGTTTTATTCATTCAAAAAGGAACAGCCCTCCAAAGGGCTATGCCTGCACACTTCATGTTGAGTATTAAACCATGCAAAGTCCTTAACAACACATGAGTTCTCAAGCTGTACTAACACAATGCACCACATTTTCCTTCACATTAACAATAGACCCACTAATTGGTTCTCTATTCAGCATATATGAGGATTTATCTTAAAGATGTGAATGTGTTGGGAAAAAATGACAGATAATGGCTACTTTGCAAAAGAGATCTTAATTTGAAAAAAAAAGAAGTCTAGATCATCTAGTTGAAAACTCTTAAAATGGTATGTGATTGTTGATTTAATATACTGGCCTTTTTTTTTTTACTAAAAAGGTAGTTCTGCAATTTTGTCAAACATTTCTCTTGATATCTTTGGATTGTTCCAATGCATTTTTCGTGGTTTCTTTGGACAGCACGTGTTGCAACTTTAAAATGAACCTCAGGTCATACATTTCCATCACAAGACTGTCCACTAAATGGAGGATTGGCAGCCCTCTTGAATGTTTTTTTTTACTTCCAAATAATCTTATATTCAAATAATCTGTTTGGATGAAACAATTCTACTTACATAAAAACAAGAAAAAACAGAATTTTTATTTCTGTAAAAAAACTCGTAAAGCCAATGTGATGTCATGGTTTGTAAGTTTCTGATGTCAACATGTCAACAAATTTGCCAGGAACTTAAAGCTTGGGCACACGTTAGTCATCCAAATAGAAAATGGCTCTAAGCATACTGCCACATTAGTTACCAAGTGGCTTAAGGACTACACAGTCAATAGTCGCTTTCGCACTGTAGGAACCTATTGGAGTTCCTATAACCTTTTCGGGAACCAGGCAGTTTATTGGCGCGTTCGGACATATAGGAACTAGGGACTATGGCCCTCAGTTCCTATAACCATTTTAGCTCCTACTCCGAGGCAGGGTCTTTTATGAGTCCCATAGGAACTCGAATACATAGGTGTTTGGAAGAACTGACAAGCTATGCCGCTTGCCTGATATGCGCTTTGTGTTGTTTCTGTTCACTTGGGTTGTGTTTGTTAGGCTGCTGGGTGTGGTGCTAAAGTAACACATCCCTGTCGCAGACGATTGTGTCACAAATGGTCCCTATCAAGGTCCCCACTCATGTGCAAATGCAAAATGGAAAAGTCCCTATGGGGAAAGGTGGTTCCTATAACTAACCTCAAGGCAGGTAGTTCTCAGAACTGCGTTCCTAGGACTGGTATGTCCAAATGCGGCTAATGTTTTTGAGTGACCATCATCGGCGGAGCAGGGAGGTGGCTTATTGGGCTTAAGCCCAGGTTGTTTTTTCAGAAGCCCCGGGTCTTCTGGAGTGCGTTTAAAAAAAAAAAAATTCATAGTAAGATGTCTGACTGACAACTGTATAAAACAAAAACTACACACAATATTAGAAGCACAAAGCAAAAAAAAGATTTTTTTCACAGACTGAAAGAAAACTGAAGTTTTTACATGAAATGCAAACAATGCATTGAAAAAACGCAATCCTTCCCTTGTAACAAATGCCGAAGAAGAACAAGCAAACAGCACACAGAAAGGCCCCAGCTGACATTTGACCCCTTGCTGTGACGCAAAAGTGTTAACCAATGTGCCCTTGTGCCCCCTTACTTATGATATAGTTACTTTAAATATTTATATATGGTAAGAACACAAGTTGAACTTAAAGGTGAAAAGACTGCCATAACTTCTGCTTTGCAAGTCTGACATCAACGTGTGCTTAAAATGGAGCAAATGTAGCCATAAAAACCTCAGATTTTTCTCTTTTTTTTTGTACTCATACTCGCTTGATGTCTATTTAAATTTGCCTCCATAGGACTGTGTCTGAACTCGGAGAGCCTGAGTGCAAAGAGGGGTCAACAGTACGTAAACAGAGACCGCTACACGATTTACGATGTTTTCTGGCTGCTAAAATGAGGGGTCTGCACTTTCTCACAATCGTAGCAGCTTTTTGCAGCTTTTCAATCAACCTGACTTGGTTGACATTATTTTTGTATTTGGGTTTTCCACCTTTAGTTTTTCTCTCTTGTCATCGGTTATGCATTTCTGATGTGTGTCAGTAGGTTTCCTCGTGTCTCAGTCATTCTTAATTTAATTGGTCTTACTGTGACAGTGAAAAGCTTCAATATTCTCTGGGTCGTCTTTTATTTATAATCAGGAGAACTCATAGTTTCACTTGCTTAAACTCCTTAAACTCAACATTGTGTCTCACTGAAATGGGGAAGCCTAATCACACGTGGACATCTGGTTCAACATTAGACAGCATTCATCCGAACAGAATTTCAACCTCCACCCCCTGCGCCTGTTGACAGTCGTTACCTGTGCCCCAGAGGGCCCTCGCTGCCCTGCGATAAAACGACCTCTACACATAGCCAGACACATAAATATTTCTCTTTCTATTTTCCAAAATAGCTTTTAATTTTTCAAGTTTTATGGCCCTCATATTAAGTGCATATGTTTTACAAGACACTGTGTCCTCTCCCTCACCCCTTTAGGTTCACTTTGGGAGTTTTCTTCTCTAGTCATCTGAAGAAAAAAGGGAAGAAAAGTCATAAAGAGATGGGAAGAGGTCAGTCAGAGGAGTTTTCTGAAAAGTTCTCCATAGATCCACATGGTCATAGATCCACTGCACTGAAATCGTACCAGGAACGTTGATCACAAAAAGCAGTTGAGGATTCTTACTTTAAGTCCTTGTGTTTAAAGCTTTCATAAAAAGTATGTTTTCCTTTACATTTTGTATAGGTTTGGCAGCTAAAAAGGATACAGATTTTTATGTGCATCTGTTTTTTTTTTGTTTTAAGCATACTTTTCCCATGCCATGAATACCATGAGTTGAAGTCCAGGGAAATTCAATCCTCTTTACTAAAACTGTGAAAACCAGCAAAGTGCACACTATCTTTTACCAGATTTATAAGGATCTAAGTTATGGTTTTCTTCTGTGAAGCTCATCTAATATGAAATTTTACATACACTTACAATTCTGACTTGTAATTTGATCTGTAATCATTCATATACAGTAGAGTACTCCAGTAGTCATTCCATTAAAAATTCACTTTGACACACTTATACCTGCTGTAATAACATACCTAGAGGGCAATACAGAGGAGCAGCAACAATTAAGCACAACTTTACTTAAGTTTATTTCCAGTGAAATGAATAAATAGAAATGTGGTCTGTTGTTTGGTCTAAACTCAAAAAGCTATGACTGAAAAAAAACTGCAGAGTATTTAACAGAAAGGGCCAACTGTGTACCCTTCAAGCAAAAGGCAGTGGACAATGTTCCGAAAGAAATAATTGTGTTGATTATGGTCAAAAAAGCAGATGAACTCTCGCAAAACCATTTAGCGCTAGGCTGAATAGGGGCCCACCAATTCACTATAATAAAATGAAATGATAAAAATGTTCAGTGTCATGAAGTCCTGCATGGGCATTTCCAGAATATGCTAGTGTACAAATGAAACATAGACAAAATGCCACATGGGATATCCACTCTTATCATCTAGATGTTCATATTGAATTTAGTTTCAATTAATTTCAGTTTATATAACTGCCAGTTCACAACAAATACCCCATGGCCTTTTACAGAAAATAAAACAAACACCCAATATGCTGTGGGGCAAAAACGTATTTGGCAGCAACCGATTGTGCAAGTTTTCCCACTTGAAAAGATTAGAGAGGTCTGAAATTTTCATCATAGGTACACTTCAACTGTGAGAGACAGAATGTGAAAAAAATTATTTGAAATCACCTTGTTTGATTTTTTATGAATGTATTTGCATAATAGTCCTAAAAATATGTATTTGGCCAATAACAAAACTTCACGTCAATCCTTTGTAATGTAACCTTGGTTGGCAATGACAGAGATCAAACATTTCTTGTAGGTCTTCACCAGGTTTGCACACACTCTAGCTGCTATTTTAGCCCATTCTTCCATGCAGATCTTCTCTAGATCTGTAATGTTTTGGGGCTGTCATTGGGCAACATGGACTTTCAACTCCCTCCGCAGATTCTCTATTGGATTGAGATCTGGAGACTGGCTAGGCCACTCCAGAACCTTGAAATGCTTTTTACATAGCTACTCCTTGGTTAGTGAAGTGTTTGGGATAATTGTCTTGCTGGAAGATCACACCACGTTTCATCTTCAATGCTCTCACTGATAGGAGGTTTTTTCCCGAAATCTCACGATACATGGCCTCATTCAATTCAATTCAATTCAATTCAGTTTATTTATTTAGTGCCAATTCACAACAGATGTCATCTCAAGGCACTTAACAAGAAGTCATTTCAATACATTTATACAAACATTCCAATCAGTTAAAAAGTTTCCTATTTAAGGAATCCCAGCAGATTGCGTCAGTCATTGGCGTGAGGTTGGGCCCTGTTGATGCAGACTTTCCAACCACAGCAATCCTTCAGCAATCCCTCATACTGAGCAAGCATGTAGCGACGGTGGAGAGGAAAAACTCCCCTTTAACAGGAAGAAACCTCCAACAGAACCAGGCTCAGTAGGAGCGGCCATCTGCCACGACCGTCTGGGGGTTTGAGAAGACAGAGCAGAAACACAGAAGGAACAGAAGATCTGATATAAGAGTACTTTCTATGTTACAGAAAGTAAAAAGTTAATAACAGGACTCAGTGGATGTTCAGTTACTGGGGGGATCATCCCAGTCGATGCCCCCCGTCCAACAGGGCATTGCAGCCAAGCAGGATACCAGACCAGGTATATCTTCTATGGAGAGAAAAACACTGAGAGAAAACAAAGTTAACAGTCGAAATAACAGAATGTACTGTAATACAACTGGAGAGTAGTAGGAGAAAAGGAAGTAGCAGAGTGAAGAAAATTGGTAAGTCTGTCCTCCAGCAGTCTAAGCCTATAGCAGCATAACTACAGAGCTAGCTCAGGATGACCTTAGCCACTCTAACTATAAGCTTTATCAAAAAGGAAAGTTTTAAGCCTGGCCTTAAAAGTAAACAGAGTGTCTGCCTCACAGACTAAAACTGGGAGCTGGTTCCACAGGAGAGGAGCCTGATAACTAAAAGATCTGCCTCCCATTCTACTTTTAGAAATCCTAGGAACTACAAGTAAACCTGCAGTCTGAGAGCGAAGGGCTCTGTTAGGAACATAAGGAACAATTAGATCTCTGATGTATGATGGAGCTTGATTATTGAGGGCTTTGTATTTAAGAAGAAGGATCTTAAATTCTATTCTGGATTTAACAGGGAGCCAATGAAGGGAAGCTAAAACAGGAGAAATGTGATCTCTCTTTTTAATATTCATCAAAACTCTTGCTGCCGCATTTTGGATCAACTGAAGGCTTTTAATGGCATTTTGTGGACTACCTGATAGTAAAGAATTACAGTAGTCCAGCCTTGAGGTAACAAATGCATGGACTAGTTTCTCAGCATCACTCCTGGACAGGATGTTTCTAATTTTAGCAATATTCCGGAGGTGAAAGAAAGAAATCCTAGAAACCTGTTTAATATGGGATTTAAATGTCAAGTCTCTGTCAAAAATAACGCCAAGGTTCTTTACGTTATTACTGGGGGCCAATTTAATGCCATCCAGATGAAGTGATTGACTAATCAGTTTCTGTTTAAGAACTTCTGGTCCAAAGACAGCAACTTCTGTTTTGTCAGAATTTAAAAGCAAAAAGTTTAGGGTCATCCATGTTTTTATGTCTTCCAGACATGCCTGTAATCTACCTAACTGACTGGGTTCATCAGGATTTATGGATAAATATAGTTGTGTATCATCTGCATAGCTGTGGAAATTTATCCCATGCTGTCTAATGATTCTACCAATTGGGAGCATATATATGGTGAACAGAATTGGTCCAAGCACAGAACCCTGTGGAACTCCACAAGTAACTCTTGAGAGTCAAGAAGATTTATCATTTAGATTAACAAACTGGAATCTATCAGACAAATATGATTTAAACCATCCTAGTGCTGTCCCTTTGATCCCTGCAACATGTTCAAGCTTTTCTAAGAGAAGATTATGATTGACTGTGTAAATAGCAGCACTGAGATCTAACAAAACCAGAACAGACACCAGTCCATTATCTGAGGCCATGAGAATATCATTAGTAACCTTCACCAGTGCTGTTTCAGTGCTATGATGAGCTCTAAAACCTGACTGAAACTCTTCAAACAGCTCGTTATTGTTTAAATGCTCACAGACTTGATTAGCAACAATTTTCTCAAGGACTTTGGATAAGAAAGGAAGGTTAGATATAGGTCTGTAATTCACTAAGTCATCTTGATCAAGGGAAGGTTTCTTGAGTAAAGGTTTAATTACAGCTATTTTAAATTCCTGTGGTACGTATCCGTTTACTAAGGATAGATTCATCATATCCAAAATGGGGCCAGGAACCAAATGGAACACTTCTTTAAATAATTTGGTTGGAATTGGGTCCAACATACAAGTTGAAGGATTAGATGAGGCTAATATTTTTGATAATTCCGAAAGCTCGACTGAATCAAAAACAGCCTAAGCACAACTGAGGATATACAGTACTTTCTGATTCTGCCTCATTTACTGAGGAAGAAGTAATCATGTTTGGGAGGCTGCCAATGATTTTATTTTTAATAGAATTAATTTTATTTACGAAGAATCCCATAAAATCATCACTGCTAAGAGCTGGGGGAATAGTTGGCTCAACAGAGCTATGACTCTGTGTAAGTTTGGCAACTGTACTAAAAAGAAACCTAGGATTGTTTTTATTCGCCTCTATTAATGATGAAAAATATGCTGTTCTAGCTTGTCGAAGGGTCTTTTTATACAGCAGTAGACTGTTATTCCAGGTTAAATAGGAATCCTCTAGGTGTGTAGAGCGCCATTTTCTCTCCAACTTCCTAGTATTCTGCTTTAAAGTACGCAACTCTGCGTTGAACCAAGGAGTCAGCCTCCTATGGCTAGCCACTTTCTTTTTTAAGGGGGCTACACTATCTAATGCCAAACGCAATGAGGACGTAACGCTGTGAACCAGATCATCAATTTCTGAAGGGTTAGAGATAGAATTGCTGCCATCCACTGTGTTACTCTGAGACACTGAGGAAAGTAAGAATGGAACAGATTCTTTAAAAATTGTTACAGCATTGTCTGATAAAGCTCTACTATAATGAAATTTTCTTTCAGATTTAAAATGGTCAGTTAAAGTAAATTCAAAAGTTATTAAGAAGTGGTCAGACAGGACCGGGTTATGTGGGTGGACTGTTATTTCCTCACACTCAATACTGTATCTCAGTACAAGGTCCAAAGTGTGTTTGCCCGAGTGGGTCGATCCCTGTACTTTTTGAGTAAAGCCAATTGAGTCTAAAATAGCACTAAAGGCTGCATTTAGGCTATCACTTTCAGTATCCACATGAATATTAAAGTCCCCCACTATAATAACCCTATCAGTATTTAATACTAAATCAGATAAAAAATGTGAGATCTGATCCAAGAATTGAGAGTAAGGGCCTGGTGGACGATACAAAACCACAAACAAAAATGGTCTTAATGTTTTGCAACTTGGATGAGGAAAATTAAGGGTTAGATGTTCAAAAGAACTGTAGCTATCAATTGGTCTGGGACTAATTAGTAAATCAGAACGAAAAATGGTTGCAACTCCTCCTCCTCGCCCAGTATTTCTAGGAATGTGAAAATTTAAATGACTGGAAGGAGTTGACTCATTTATACTGACATAATCCTCCTGCTGCAACCAGGTTTCTGTGAGACAAAGGAAATCAATGTGATTATCACAAATCAAGTCATTTACTAACAAAGTCTTTGAGGAGAGAGATCTTATGTTTAATAAACCACATTTAATAGATTTATTTTTCTGTTCAGTCAAAGTTGTATTTATTTTTATGAGATTTCCATAATTTGCTTTTGTTGGCTTAACTTTTAATCCATTTAATTTTGGCCGTGGGCAAGACACTGTTTCTATAGGGTAATGGGGGGGGGTAACAGTACAGAAGCAGCAGAGAGGTGGGTTAAACTACGACTCTGCTTCCTGGTCTGGACCCTGGGTTGTCAGTGTTTTGGAGGACTAATAAATTCGTCCATATTCCTAGAAAGAAGAGCTGCTCCATCCAAAGTGGGATGGATGCCGTCTCTCCGGATCAGACCAGGTTTTCCCCAAAATGTTCTCCAGTTATCAATGTAGCCCACATCGTTTGTAGGACACCACCCAGACAACCATTGATGGAATGACAGCATGCGGCTAAACATGTCGTCACTGGTCCGATCAGGCCGATCGTTTCATCCTTTCCTTAGTACGGATCAGTCCTCCTGTCCCCTTTGCACAAAAGCAGCCCCAAAGCATGATGTTTCCACCCCCAAGCTGGTGTTCTTGAGATGCAACTCAGCATTCTTCCCCCTCCAAACACGGCGAATGGCATTTATAACAAAGAGTTCTATCTTGGTCTCATTTGACCACATGACATTCTCCTAATCCTCCTCTGGATCATACTGATGGTCTCTGGTAAACTTTAAACGGGCCTGGACATGTGCTGGTCCAAGCAGGGAGACTGCAGGATTTTAATCCATTATGACAGTCTGTTACTAATAGTAACCTTAGTTACTGTAGTCCCAGCTCTCTTCAGGCCATTGACCAGCCCCCCCTGTAGTTATTGGCTGTTTTCTCACTGTTCTCAAAATCATGTGTACCCCATGAGGTGAGCTCTTGCATGGAGCCCCAGGTTGAGGGAGACTGTCAGTGATCTTGTATTTATTCTATTTTCTTATAATTGCTCCAACAGTTGATCTCTTCTCACCACGCTGCTTGCCTGTTGTAGATCGGCTCATCCCAGTCTTGTACAGGTGGACAATCTTGTCCCTGTTGTCCTTGGAGAGCTCTCTGGTCTTGGCCATGGTGGAGGTTGGAGTCTGACTGTTTAAAGGTGTAGACAGGTGTCTTTTTTTACAGATAACAAGTTCAAACAGGTGCTATTATTACAGGTAACCAATGGAGGATAAAGGAGCTTCTCAAAGAAGAAGTAACAGTTCTGTGAGGGCCAGAATTCTTGCTTGGTTGTAGGTGCTAAATATTTATTTTCTGCACCATTATACAAACAAATTCTTAAAAAAAAAAAAAATCATACAATGTTATTTTCTAGATTTTTCTTTTACGTTCTTTTTCTCACAGCTGAAGTGTACCTATGATAAAAAATTACAGACCTCTCATCTTTTTAAGTGGGAGAACTTGCACAATCAATGCCTGATAAATACTTTTTTGCCCCACTGTTTGTACAGAAATATATATCAATTATTTTAAGTTAATTACATACATTCTGATTAGATCCTAGCTATTAAAAAATCCTGTAAAGTTCAGTTTATCATTCACATAGGTAAAAAAAAAATTGTCTAAGAGTCCAGCAATTGCTCCTTGTGGACTAGCAAGTAGGGACAGTCAATTGCGTTGGGTCATTAATTTTGTAACAATCCCTTACACAGAGTATGCATCGAGCAAGTATAAATATTGTTAGACATCCTTTAAAAAGTATGAACTGAAAGAGTTTTATTTTAAAGGCTGTTTTTTTTTTTTTTTTGCATATCCATTTTGATTGTGTTCTGGTTTATCCAGGAATTGTACAAATAAAAAAACAAAAGCCCAAGGCATCAGAGGAGACAGCTGAATGTTGCAGAAGAATGATAAAGTTATCTATTCAACACCTAGCTTAGATGTCAATGTATAACAAAATGGAAACCCAAGAAAAAAATAGTTAAAGTGTTCAAGCTACATTGTGAGTTAGTATGTTTTATATGAAGATTTTTCCAGTCATCAAAGTGGCAAATGTTAACAATTCTGGCAGGATTCAGGTGAACCTATTTTTAGCTCCTGTTCTGACTAGCATTCGTACATGTGGCGCACATAAGTGTACTTCAGACCCTCCTTTTTTCCAAACAATTGTGTGACGTCGGTATATCTTTACATTAGCGAGCAATGCAGTGGCAGTGAATTGAAGCAGCTAAAAGCCTAGATTATCTATAGTGAATCACAGTATTGTAGCTTTATTTCAAGAATGCCATCACAACACTCAAACTTAACATTTCCATCTACAGTTTCTCAAAAGTTTCAGTTGTTCAGCCCCTCTCACCACTTTCTGTTGATGCTATATTACTAATTTGTCTCAGTTAGTCAGAAGAAACAAACAGACTACTGTAGCTAATTACTGTGGGTAGGGTTACAATACAATACAATACAAAACTTTACCTGAGAAACTTTCTGACAATGAGGACTTTACATGAGTTAGCGTTTGACCCCTGCCTGCATGCACATCTTGCAAAATGTGTTTATAGGTGGTGCATGTTACTTTCTTATCTAAAAATTATTGTTTCCTTAAAGTCTAAATATTTTTCATACTTTACAATATTTACGATGAAACAGTAATGGCTGCTACTGATTCTTGACTATGTCTGTCAAGTGTTATAATCTACAAATAGTGCGCAAACCTCCCCAGATAGCTCTCTGTGTAGGGAGAGAGAGCAATGCAGAAAGGCCGGTCATTTAATTTTCCAAATGTTCAAAGCAAAGCACTACTTTTATGAATCAGAGAAGGAACCTATCTGTAGGTTTTCCTAACTGGGATCAGATTAAATGTTACCCCACACCAGGCACCTTTTTTTAATCCAGGGGACTTGACTGAAAAATCTGTCATCATACGGTTTGTGAAATATTGTAATAGTGTAATGGTCTGGGGCTACTTCGTTTTTTCAGGATCTGATCAAAAAGGTAGTGAATTTACCAGGGACTGTTTCGCCAGCAGGACTGCATAGATATGGGAAATCTATATGAAGGACGTCAGGAGTGATGATGCCACAACAGGAGATTCCTCCACAACATGAGTGAACAGCCTAACATGCTCTAAATCAGCTTTACTGAATGAACATTGGGAGAAAGATTTGTAAGACAATAGCGAACATCCAGAGACATAACTGGGGTTTCCAAGCAAGTGGCAGAATCACTCATGGTACAATCAGGGAGAAGGCAGAAGACAGTGGTCAGGTGGCAGAAACAGGTCAGGTTCACAGGATCAAGGCATGGACATGGACCACTCAGGCTGTGACAGGGATGACGGCAGATGATCCCACACTGAATGAGCGAAGAGCAGGTGTTAAGAAAGGTACCAGCACAGGTGAAGACAATGAGCTTATCAGCTGGAGTGAGAGAGGGGCAGTATCTGGCAGTATATTAACTGTATCTGACTGAAAGAAATACAGACAGTGAAGTAAGAAAGAAATCCCCTCATGAATTTACATATGTGGTTTCCTATGTTGTTTTTGTAAATGTTTATATATGTGCTGCTTTAGCCTTCTTATCGTGTCTTCATCAAGGTCTAACTGATCTTGTGTCTACAATTTATTTTTAGCTGTTGTCTTTTTCCCCCCCAAGCAAAATTATATCAGAGTCCTTTGACTTAAAAAGGCTGCCATGTGAACAAAATGCAAAATTTCTTAACCCACTTGAAATAAAAAAAAATGCTTATTTATAAAACTTGTTTAATATAATTCAAGCCTTCACTGGCAGCATTAAAAAATATGAACACCAGAGTGGTCTGTCTTTGAGGAATACTCCACAGATTTCTCCGCCGAAAGACAGAATAACCATGATTAAATATATACAGATCACATCTAGAAGATAATGTGCATAATAAACGTAAATCACAACAAAAAAAAATGTTTCATCTGATGCAAACCTTGTTAAGAAGGAGGAATTTGCCTCAGACTTGGAGTTTAAAAACAAAAAAAATATAATTACAGATTAATTTACGCCATCATAAACATTCACAAAATATGAAACTGAGTTGGCAAAAAAAATGCACCAATGATATGGCAGAGGAAATAAATCAAGACAGATTACTTCTTGATCCCTTTGTTTCCCGCAGTAAACGGCATCATTGATTTCCTAATTGCAAAGGCAGATATTACTAGTTTGAGCTCTGTGTGAGATGAGACTTAGAACTATAAATCCCTCCACATCTACACCCGGCAGGCTTGCATCACTCTGTCTGTGTCCGCCCTGCTCAGACTCAGCTCCAGTGGTGACATGAGTTACAATGCTCTGTCTCAAAGTGTCCCATCAGGATTTATCACTGTGGCGTTTGGCTCTGAACAAGGGGAGATCTGGATGGAGGGAGAGACTTCAGGAGGAAAATTGATCCATCATGTTATCATGGCATAAGACAGAGGTTTTCAGGATTTGATGAGTTTCTGAAATAAAAAGATTGGAAAACTATGTGGGTTTTTTTTTTTTTTTTTAATCCCACATGAGTTTTCTGTGTTTACGAGATACAGACTGATGAACTTTTATTTTGTTTTCTGAGGCAGGGTTTTTTAAATGTTGGTCATAAATTTCAGAAGTTTAGGGAGGAATCCTAAAGTTTTTGTTTGATCGCTTTTTGCAGATGGTGGGACAAGAGAATGGTGAAAGAAATGGGAGGGAGGTTTTAAGAAGCCTTCATCTGATGTATTATCTGTTCTTTTTCCTCTTTTCTACCACAAGCAAAGACCGCAATAACAGTAATTCAGCCAAAACGTCCACACAGTTTCCACATCTGCTGTTCCAACCAGATGCTCCTAATGTCTTCGTATTTTTCCAGGTGGCATTTTAGATAACGGGGGAAAAAATATTTGGAATTACGTAAATAAATTATATGAAAATCTTCCTGGATCTTTGAAAACATAATAAATGTAAGCACTGCATCACTGCAGTAGATTGCACATTAACCTGCAGTTAGATTTTACAAACATTTCTCTCAGTATTTGGTAGAATTGCTTTTAAACTGTATGACCTACAGTCAAGGGTTTTTCTTCTACAAGCTTTTGACAACAGTTTGATGAAATTCTGGTCCATTCTTGGCATCACTGAGTCCGGTTTGTCGGCCATCTTCCTTGAACACACCTTTTTACATCTGTCAGCACATTTTCTATTGGACTGAGATCAGAGATTTGTGATTGTCGCTCTAAACACTGACTTTGCTTTCTTTAAGTCCTTTTGTAACTAATTTTGTGGTATTGTTTAGAGTCATTGTCAATTTGGAAGACTCATTTCGATCCAAGCATTAAATTAGTTTCATGTTTACTTGTAGTCTAAAAAATCTCAAAAATTAGGCAGTTAAAAAGGTAATTATTGACAACAAAATGATTATAAGTTCTGTAATTGGTGGTTCACTCAGGATACCGGGTCAGATAATCTCTAAGAGATGAGAGGAGATATGGCTATCTTGCATATTTTTGTGAGGACTGTGATGGGTAAATTAAATACCTGCTATTACGGTTTTGTGGTTTATTGAAGGCCTCAGCGAAGGTTCTGACAGTTCTGAGGTAACTGGCCGGTTTATGAGATGGCGGTAGGTAGTGTAGGTCATTGGTTCACAAGCTGTCTAGAGTGTTGCAGGGCAGACAGGTTGGTGGTGAAGAGCTGGGCCTGAACGAAGAGCTTCTGAGAGAGGTAATAGGTGATAATCCAGGTAGATTTTTATAGTTGTGGCTAGGGCTGGGCGATAAACCAAACATTTACCGACACTGAAATTTATGACTGTAACCAATGTAATTTTGACCATGTCTGTATATTCGGTGTTTTAAAAAAATGTAATGATCTGTTTAAGTTTAGCGATGCTCATGTCCCTTTTAGATGCTGACTGCACTACCTTACAGACTGGGTGGGGTAGAGTCACGTGACAATATCCAGTCTATAACAAGAATGGAACAGTGTTGCCAACGTAACAACTTTGTCCCTAAATTTCGCAAGTGTTTAGACCCCTCTTGCAACCATTTTTCAAAGAAGCGACTAGCAAATCTAGTGACTTTTCATGGTGTTATTGGAGACCTTGGAGTCTCTGACTCGAAGCACGTATCCTTGTTACTCTTCTCACTGAGCAGCAGTACTGCAGTGGGCCCAGAGCGCTCACAGCAAGCAGCTCCGCCCGCCAACCCAGGTCTAGCTGGAGAGAGCAGATATTTACCCAGCAGAGTCCAGAATGCTAATAAATCACACACGCTCAAAGCCGCCGGTGGCTGATCCTACCCACGCTTAGATGAAAATGCAAAAAGTTGTTTGTCAAAAATAAACCACTGCACACTATATAAATCAATCAAACCAATTTTCATAACCTCAGTCACTTACTCACCTCGTCAACTGTGTGTGTGCGCCTCTCTGTGACAGACGTTAGATAGCCGTCCTGTCTCTGTCTAAATTGGACTCTCAGGAATACAGAAAAGAGTGGGAATCGAACCCTGAATTAAAAGGCTGGTTTAAGCCATTTATTGGAGATGTTACATGGGCCTAATGCCTGTATTGTAAAGCTGATTTTGTATGCCAAAATTAGTGTTATAAAAAAACATTCAAAAGGCAAAACCTTATAACAGTTCCACCCCAAACATACAACCAATAATGGTTTTTAAAAATGATTCTGCAAAAACTGCAATTTAAAAAATGTTTCCCCTATCCTACACCATCCATTACAATTTCATGCACAGTATGCAAATGAGGCAAGGACGGGATATTGAATATTAAAGGTGGGGGTGTGGGGAGGGCTTGATATAGACCTGGTAGAGGAGGAAGAGAAGCCACAGCCCCATCTAGAAAAAGAAATGTTGGTGGGGTAGTTATCCTCCATTTATCATGATCGAGATGAACTGCTCAACATATCATGATATTGATTTGAGTCCATATCGCCCAGCCCTAGCTGTGGCTTTGAACAGACTAGAGGATCTTAAGTAGTGCTGTGTTGAAAAAAATCAATTTTCTGATTCTAAATCGATTCTTATAAAATACTCCCAAAAATTCATTTAACCATTTAACGTTGTTAACCCTTTTTACAACCAAAGTAGGAAAAAAAGTCCAGACGAGCATTTTGAGACTCAGCTGTTGAAGGGTTAATACAGTTTCCCCTGGTGAACTTTAACTCCACCCACTACCATGTCATTTAATTGAGGACTGTGCACTAGGTGTGAAGAAATGTTAACAACATGGCTTCGAACACTAGCGGTACTGTACTAGCACCCCACACTAGGTCTAGTCTGGCACCATTTCGGTTTCAGAACGGACAAACAGAAAGATGAGCTTGACAGAAGCAAAGCGATTTGCAGGATCTGCCAAATTGAGGTAAAGTATTGTGGAAATACGACCAACCTTAGGAGGCACATGCTGCAACATAACCAAGAACTCATGTCCAAGCTCTCGACAGGGCGGCAACAGGTGAAACTCAAGCAAAAGCTACAACTGCCAGCTAATGCTGCACAGTCTCTCAAAATAACTGAGATTGCCTGGTTCACTTGGAAGGATATCTGCCCCCCTCCCGTTGTTTCTTAACAACAACATTCCTGAATTGATATGACTGAATATTTTCTTGTTTTCAACAACAAAATACCTTCATTAGCCGCCTGAAATTAGCGGAACCGTACTATGTTATGGTGTCTCGCAAACATCTTTCTGAAGAAGTCATCCTAAGCATGTACATATCATAAATGTTCAAAATTAGAATTGAAACTATTCTTGAAATTTGGATCGATACCCAGCGCTAGTCTTCAGTATGGTGTCCTTCTTGGAAAACGCTAAGAAAACCCAAGGTAAGACAAAGAAGCATGGGACACAAATAACTTTTTTTTCTTGGAGGCTTGGCACTACCACACAGTTTCAACACTTCTTTCTTGCTGAGTGGACTTTAATCGCACATGGCCAAATCACTCGTTTCAATGGGGATAACAACACTTTTCCACCAGCTTTAATCAGTGGATTCACAAGGTGTTTGGATTTTGTTCTGAGGTTGATTTGGACATTCTGCACCAAACACTGATATTTAGATGAATTTGTGGAGGTCAACAATTGTCTTGCTGATAGCTTCCTTAATTCCTTTTGATTTTTTTGTAATGCCACAGAGAGAAGCAGCATGTCTTAGGCATTGTCTATAAAATAAATGAACAAGTCTACTCTTTGATGGTGCGAATTGAGAAGGCTGGTTCTGTTCTGGGGACAACTGTGGAACATCTGGAGATGATGATGCAAAGAAGGATTCTTCTTAAAATCAAAAAAACTATGGACAACCCTGAGCATCCTCTTCATGAGACAGTCATACAACAACAGAGTGTCTTCAGTCGGAGGCTTCTTCAGTTTCGCTCCAATATAGACCGCTACAGGAAATCCTTCCTGCCCACAGCCATCATGATTTATAACAACTCCTTAAAGAATTAATTATATGAGCTACAACAACACTTAATTTCCCTCTGGGTTCGATAAAGTATTTTTGAATTGAATTTTAATTGAATTGAACTGACGGTGCATAATTTCACCAGCCATTTTCCAATCATCATTCATACGCAAGGGTGTAAATCACTGGTGTGGATTGAGGTGTGCATCACTGCAATCCACTCAAATTGTGCAAATTAACCTACCAGAAGCTTACAAGGCCATGACATCACCATCTGGGCATTCACAATATTGTTTAAAGTCAAACTGATCTTAGTGTTTTTAAACTTCTCACTTCTGAGAAAGTCATACAAATTATTTATTGTTACTCATAATTCTGACATTAGCAAGTACAAAGGATGTGGGTGAGCCTAAATGACCTGAAGAGGAAAGATTGAGTCTGATTTAATAAAATATTGCTTGTCTGTATTGACTTGATGACCAGTTCTTTGACCAAAATGTGACTGTGTTTAACATAGCTTGCACCAGCTTGTGTGACAACTTTTCCAGTAAACACTAGTTATCACTGTGCTTGAATATTTTTGCAAAACAACAGATTGTTTACAAGAATATAGATTAAAAATTTAGCAAATAAGAGCGGGTATGAAAACACTTACGGAATTTGTTGGAAGCAGCGATGGTTAGAACGTCTAACAGCTGCTGGGTGGAAGGATCTACGAAAATGCTCCTTTGTGCACCTGAATGCAGCAGCATGTCACTGAAGGATCCCTCCAGTTCAGTAACAGCTTTCTGCATGGGGTGAGACACATTGACGAACAGTGATGTTATTCCAGCCAGAGTTCTCTTATCTTCCACCACCTGTGCTGGAACGAGGTGGTATCCTCGGACAGAATTGGCCTTCCGAATGATCTTATCCAACCGCCTCTTATTTGCTTTAGATAAACCGCTGCTCTAACCTACTACAACATATTAGGGCTGATGCCATCACAGAGTCAAGAAAGGTTACAATGGAAACAAAAACCAGGAGGCACTGGAGGAATTGCCGTAAAAAGACTCCATGCCCTGTTTTTCATTGTAGCTCCCTTTTGGAGTGTTTTGTTTCAATTAACAGGCAATGTTGGGGCTGTAGCTGTACCTTCAACATTCAAATACAACTGAAGATAGAAAAAAACTATAAAACAGAATAAGATCCAGTACAACCCAATTATGGGATCAGGCAACACTTTCTGTGTTCTTCTCTGTCCCTTTCTTCAGATATTTAACATGACAGTTTTGCAGCAACATTGTAAATCCTTCTTAAAAATATACAAATTTTAGTTCATGGTTTATTCCTATTGTCATTCCTGACAATTCTGGATGTGTTGTACCTAGCTAAACTGGATGAGAAGTGACAGTACCAGTCAACATTTGCATATAAAAGGTAAATGTTGAGCATTGTCCTCTTTTTCACCATCATTTTTGTGACCTTTAAATATGTAACTAAGGGATAATTTACTTAAAGTTTTATGCTTTCTAGCATTTTTCCTTGTACCAGAATACATAACAAGAATTATTCTTACTTGTTTTGGAAAATGTGCCCAGTTTCTTCCAAACTGCAGATCATCTCTTCTTGACCTGTTTATTGTCTATGTAGCAAGAAGCAGCTACAAAAGAATCAAATCAAATCAAAAGAACTTTCTACATATGGCATGAGCTTGCCAACTGATGTGGGGTTTTTTTGTTCTGTGACTCGCTTTATTTGTCAATTAAATGAATGTTTAAATGTTGGGGGCTGCAAAACCTTCTTTCACCCCTCTTCACTGTGAATCTCCTCAAAATAGATGAGCATAAATGTGTCCAGTTATCAGACTGCTGAAGAGGAACTTTTACTGCAAAAGACATGTGTTGGGATGCAACGCAAACCAGATTTATGGGTCTCTGGCGATCAATGGGTAAAAAGCAGGATACACTAGGCAAGGCAAGACAATTGTATTTGTATAGCACACTTTCAAAAAAGAAAGTTTCACCAGGATAGGTCGCCCACCCATCCCAGGGACAGACAACCAACATGCACACCTTAGGGCAATTTAGAGAGACAAATGCCCCCAACATGTAAAATTTTGGATTGTGGAGGTAAGCCAGAAAATCCAGACATACAAAGGGAGAAGGTACAAACTCCATGTTGGCTGAGAGTGAGCACAGACCCTTCTTGCTGCAAGGCAACTGTGCTATCACACAAACTGAAAAGAATACATGTGACGTAGGACGCATTGAATAGCGCTCTGGTAGATATCTTATGCTTTTGTTTTATAACCAAACCCTCCAATAAACTTCTCCACAACTTTCTCCCTGACCCGTCTGCTGTGTTTCTTGGTCTTTATGATGCTTTTTGTTTACTAATGTTCTCTAACAAACTTCTAAAGCCCAGCTGCTGGATTTATGCACACTACAAACTCAGATTCTTCATTTGAAAAAAAAGGATAATTTTCTTCCACTTGAAGAGTACCCACCATGTTTTGGCCTTTTAACATAAAATTGAAGGGGTGCAAATACTTTTGCAAGTTACAGTAACCACAACTTCTCTTGTCACATCATTTCACATCTTTTTGTCCCATCTGGAAGGGAACAGAGCGCCTTGTCAGGCGTTTCCAGATGTTTTTAGGCGAGTAAAAAAAACAGAAAGACGTGCACTCTGGCAGTGAAAAAGAGAGGCGTGAAGGGGCTTAGAAAGTTGGCCAGGGGCCCTTCCCCTACAGGGACAAATTGATGTCAAGTCTTTGAATCCAGAAGGGCTTAAGTGTGTGTTTGCTCTTCACATGCAGAGCTTGGGACAAAGCAGTATGAGGATCTCCTTCTGATGAGCTGGCTAATCTTTTCGCCTAATCTCTGTAGATTCACATGATGCGCTCACAGAGAGCAAATTAGCTAAATCAGATGAGAACACAAAATGTGATAAACAAACGTAACACTAGTTTGTCAGACTAGAAAAACCCCATGAGCTCCTGTTTTCCCTCTCCTACAGAGAGAGCTCCTGTTTTCCCTCTCTCACAGAGACTCAAACAGCTTTCAGCAATGATTTATAGTGAATGTATATGGTAAATATACTTTGTTCATCTAAATGATCAATCTTCTTCACTCTCAAGGGTTACTCGTGGAGTTCCACAGGGTTCTGTGCTTGGACCAATTCTGTTCACCATATATATGCTCCCAATTGGTTGAATCAGTAGACAGCATGGGATAAATTTTCACAGCTATCCATAAATCCTGATGAACCCCGTCAGTTAGGTAGATCACAGGCATGTCTGGGAGACATAAAAACATGGATGAATCTAAACTTTTTGTTTTTAAATTCTGACAAGACAGAAGTTGCTGTCTTTGGACCAGAAGTTCTAAAACAGAAACTGATTAGTCAATCACTTAATCTGGATGGCATTAAATTGGCCCCCAGTAATAACGTAAAGAACCTCAGCGTTATTTTTGACCGAGACTTGACATTTAAATCCCATATTAAACAGGTTTCTAGGATTCCCTTCTTTCACCTCTGGAATATTGCTAAAATTAGTAACATCCTGTCCAGGAGTGATGCTGAGAAACTAGTCCATGCATTTGTTACCTCAAGGCTGGACTACTGTAATTCTTTATTATCAGGTAGTCCACAAAATGCCATTTAAAGCCTTCAGTTGATCCAAAATGCGGCAGCAAGAGTTCTGAGAGATCACATTTCTCCTGCTTTAGCTTCCCTTCATTGGCTCCCTGTTGAATCCAGAATAGAATTTAAGATCCTTCTTCTCACATACAAAGCCCTTAATAATCAAGCTCCATCATACATCAGAGATCTAATTGTTCCATATGTTCCCAACAGAGCACTTCACTCTCAGACTGCGGGTTTACTTGTAGTTCCTAGGATTTCTAAAAGTAGAATGGGAGGCAGATCTTTTAGTTATCAGGCTCCTCTCCTGTAGAACCAGCTCCCAGTTTTAGTCCGTGAGGCAGACACTCTGTTTACTTTTAAGGCCAGGCTTAAAACTTTCCTTTTTGATAAAGCTTATAGTTAGAGTGGCTAAGGTCATCCTGAGCTATCTCTGTAGTTATGCTGCTATAGGCTTAGACTGCTGGAGGACAGACTTACCAATTTTCTTCACTCTGCTACTTCCTTTTCTCCTACGACTCTCCAGTTGTATTACAGTACATTCTGTTATTTCGACTGTTAACTTTGTTTTCTCTCAGTGTTTTTCTCTCCATAGAAGATATACCTGGTCTGGTATCCTGCTTGGCTGCAATGCCCTGTTGGACGGGGGGCATCGACTGGGATGATCCTCCCAGTGGCTGAACACCCACTGTGTCCTGTTATCAACTTTTTACTTTCTGTAACATAGAAAGTTCTCTTATATTAGATCTTCTGTTCCTTCTGTGTCTCTGCTCTGTCTTCTCAAACCCCCAGACGGTCGTGGCAGATGGCCGCTCCTACTGAGCCTGGTTCTGTTGGAGGTTTCTTCCTGTTAAAGGGGAGTTTTTCCTCTCCACCGTCGCTACATGCTTGCTCAGTATGAGGGATTGCTGAAGGATTGCTGTGGTTGGAAAGTCTGCATCAACGGGACCTAACCTCACGCCAATGACTGACGCAATCTGCTGGGATTCCTTAAATAGGAAACTTTTTAACTCATTGGAATGTTTGTATAAATGTATTGAAATGACTTCTTGTTAAGTGCCTTGAGATGACATCTGTTGTGAATTGGCGCTATATAAATAAACTGAATTGAATTGAATTATATGGACTGGACTTATATAGCACTTTTCTAGCCAAACTGACCACTCAAAGCCCTTTACACTGTAGCCACCCATTCACACTCACTTATGCGCATGCATTCATACACCGATGCAAAGCTCAAACAGATAAAAGATTGATACACCTGAGCTCCTTCTACAACCTTAAGTCAATATATCTAAGGTCTTTTTAGGGACAAATAGAAATAAAACAGGCAATCTGAATCCCATAGGGCTAGTGATGAGTTTGAGGCTGCCCAATGGAAGAAACCCTTCTGTTTTATTGACAGAGAAACATTTTAGCGGTAAAACACAAAGACGCTGCTAATTTCCTCCTGTATTCTTTTTATACTCTGCCGCTTTAAAATGTTTTAAATGTAAGTAAAAAGCTATGGTGAGCGCAAGCCTCTGATTGGTCAGCACGCCACATCCTTTAAATTCGTCAACATCACTGCTGTCTACATAGAAACTGAGTACTGAAGATATCTAGCAGCAGACATGGAGCAGATTGAAGAATGTCTTGCATAAGACAATTTATATGTGGTCAGCGTCTGTTTCAATAGTGAGTGAGGAGGTTTTTATCATATTTGTAGACAAAAAAGCTTTTTTTGAGTACTTAAATTGGTGGAATGTGTTCAATTCAAGAGCTTTAAAAATAAATAAGTAAATAAGTAAATACACTGTTGTTGACCAGAGATATGACTGCAACTGTGACAAGACCTCCCCAGAAAGGCACTATGCCTCTTGTTGTCCTGGCTGTCCTCAAACATGCGGCAATAAATACATTTTCCCTCAGTTCTTTAATTTTAGCCATTTTTATTTCTTTCAGGTGTGCTTCACATGATCAGACGTGTAATCTTTTCACATCTCCGTCAGAGAGGTCAATCTTTTTGTACTGATGGTGAACAGACCATAGATCCCTCCACCTCTGTGTTTTAATGAGCCTCTCTGTCCATAATGCCATATAACATACACACTTTGTGTTTGATTGGTAGACATAAACATTTACTGTGGCTGCAGTGCTGTCTAAAGCCAGGTCACAATTCGCGACTGCTGTTATGCCATAAGTGATGAACCATGGTCTTTGGCAAGAGAAAAATACTGAGAGAAAGGTGTGGAATATTTGTCATCGTTAGACTGACAGTTTAATTGGTTGATAAAGTAGGAAGAAACAAGGTTCTCTGGTCGTATAAAGGTTTGTGTCGTGGTTGCTCTATAAACCCACATTAAATATAGTCAACAATATTATTTATAATTGCTCTGTTTTTTGACATCCATGCTTGTTTACTTTGTGATAAGAACTCACAAAGATAAATAAGGGACACCAGAATTCAGTTGAAAAGTAGTGCTACAGCTGGGCTAAAACTACTTGTGTTCAGTGATAGAGTTGACACATGGGTGTGCCTGAAAAGAAACCCACACAAAATGTGAAAAGAGGTCCCATTTTACTTGTTAAAAGTGGCAAATTGACACCAACACAACCTACTGACTTGTATTTACAGATACAATGCTGGTCTGAAGTTTACATACACTCATCATCTGCATTAATTTCATATTAATTTTGGACTTTAAGTCAAGCATTTGAACCGTTTTGTTTCCACTGTGGGATGATGATGCAACTTACAATCAAGTAATTACAACAAGTCTGTTTGTTTGTTAATCGCCCACCTTGTGCAGAAAGAGGAAACCAATGGATGGCGTGCTAAACAATAGTAGCATTTTTAAGCTTGATAACCTGCTTAAACGTTCCTGTTCATCAGAAACATCAGAAACTAAACAGGTGATGGAGAAACAGGTTTACCTTTTAGGTGACATGAATGAGTTGAAGGGAAGTTATGAACTGTTTCTTAGATACAAATAACACCAGGATCCTTTTCTACGTAGCTGACAGCTGGCAACTGTGCAGGGCATTAACAGGGAAAGGGGGGGGGACAAATTCATACTTTTCTTTCTTATTCTCATTTAATATTTCTGGCTTTTCATAAATAATTATCTGAATCTTACAACCAAAGTAGTCATCTGATGTTAAATGTATGGAAATCCATTATCGTATATAGTAAATATTAAGTCTAATATATACTCTAGTAAGCTATAGTACTTTTTTTCTTTGGGATGGTACCATCTGTGCATATATATATATAATAATAATTTGAAATAATAGGTGTGTTTTCACTGTCGGAACTTCAGGGTAATTTTACCGGAACTTCCCAGTATGCTTGTGTCTCCACTTCACAAGGCCAGGCTGACAGGGCTGTTGGTTGTACTTCAGGGGGAAATGAGCAGATGTCATTTAACAACCGACTTAAGTAGAGTAAAATAAGAAGAGTTGTTGGCGAAGCAGTTATAGCAAACAGAAACGCGGCAACCATCCTTGCTTCTTCCATGTTGATCTCTTGTTATTCTCTGCTGCTGTGGTCGTGATATGTGGATGTCATTGTCATGTTTGGTTAGATAAAGGACCCAAAGCAGCAAGTAAAATGTAAAAGATTTAACTGCAACCAAAAAACAATAACTTACAAAACTCAGGAGAACCAACAAATGCAGCGATGGGGGGGAAAAAACAGGAACTGGACAGGAAGGCAGGAACTAGACAGGGAAAAAATGATGACAAACCAGCAAGTTGTGACAGAATGAGAGCTTAATATATACTGAGGAGGGAATGAGGAAATGAAAGAGAAGACCAATGACCAATTAGTGAAATCAGATGCAGGTGAGGGCAATGAGTGAAACTGGGTTAGAAGCAGAGTGGCAGGGAAACATCTAAATATATGACTAAGGAGGACTCTATGGGAAACTTAAGGAGACACTGGAGAACAGAAGGAAGAATTAAATGAGGAGATTAACTAAGGAAACACAAATGAGAAGGTGGACATAGACAAAGGTGAAAACATCTGAGCAAGGAGGAAATAAGAAAACAAGGAAGTGCATGAATACCAAAGAGTACATGAAAATAATAATAAAACCGAATAAGGAAAAGGACTAAGTTTAAACACAAACAGGAGGAACAAAACAAGAGAGACCTTGGGGAAAAGAGGGGAAGGAAACAAAGCTAATTCATTAAAGTTCCAATTTTGTATGGAGGCACAATGGCTGAGAGGGCCGGGCCAACAGATTTACCCCAATAAATGAAAGTCTGGTAAAATTATGCTGAGTTTCCGATAGTGGAAACGCACCTATTAATGAGGTCCTCCTTTAGTGTGAAAACACTGGTCAAAGTGCTTTGCTTTTAGTTTTGCCTACCCTCAACATTCTTGAAATATTCTTCTGTGCCTCTCTTCTCCTGTGTGCACACATATTCATATCCCTTATATTTAACCATCTTTTTTCACTTTTTGAGTATACTATGCTGGGACCAGATTCGGATTTAATGGACTGAACTGTTACAACAAGTAATTTGGACTGAACTGTTACGCCTTCCCGCTGAAGGACAGCGACACTCTTGGACGTAACGGACTGAACTGTTACACCTTCCCGCTGAAGGACAGCGGCATTCCTGGACGTAATGAATAATGAACCTGGTTCTAGCTCCAAAGACTGAACAGTGCGAATTCTTTGGAACTAAAAGGGGGATGTTGAGGCTATGGCCTTTACTGAACGAACTGGATCTCCCATCATCCTTTCACTGAACGAACTGCATCTCCCAGCATCCTTCCACTGAACGAACTGCATCTCCCAGCACCCATTGCGCTTCCCTCAACCCATTCTCATTGGTCTGTGGCCAGTGATGACATCACAGAGTTGATAAAAGCAGCGCAAATATTGAAATAAGCGTCTCTATTGGTCTCTCTTGGTCCCAGAGCGGTGCCTGTGAGGAGACGCTTTAATCCACTGCTAGCATTTTCCCCTTTTTTCCGTTCAAACCTGCTGGACCAGGAAGAACTTCCCTTTTAAACTTCGAAGTGAATCGGCCGATCAAACGGACTTTCCTGTACGTGCAACCAGGGAGTCCGCTGGCCATCTGAGCTCTATTGAAAACAGGCCTGAGTCCCTCAGCGCCTAAAAGTTGGACGTCCGCTTTTCCGACCTCGGTTTTGCGAAAACCGCTCCGTTAAACTGGACACTTTCTACGTTCTTCGTCGTGGACTGTGGAGAGCTGCCCCCACCAAGTAGGATTAAACTGATTTATATCTTTGGTCTGGGTAGAGGAGAATTATGTCTTGACGGTTAACATCCATTTTCTGTTAGTTAAAATAAGTTTGTCAACTGGTTAACCACTGTTATTCTTGGTCGTCTTTCGCCGTACACCGACCCTGAATGTGCATGCTTTTTGTGTTTTATTATTTGACTTTGGTTGCAACCAGAAGCAGTATATTATATTGTATTATTTCCTTGTTTGTTTATTGTCTGCTGCGGTCGGCGCGTGTCTGTTTAGACAGGTCGCGTGGCCTCAGTTGATCCCCTTTCTCCGTCGCCCTCGTTTCCTTTGTCCAAGCCACCATTGCTAATGAAACTAGCCTTTGTTGAATCGCTACGCGGTCTTCCTTTGTCTTCCTTTGTGAACCGATCGCGCCAATTGATAAGACATGAGTTATTTATCGCATTGAGTGTGCTAAACTGAATCCCCCTCATCCGCTCGCTGTCTCTCCCCCCCCCCCACACACACACACACACCGAGCGCTACACACACAGACACAGCCGCACACACACGCCCCCTTCCCTCGATGTTAACTTTGTTCTATATTTTTGCATGCGTTAGAATAGATGGAAATTATGAATGAAATGTAATCTGTAAGGTTGACCTATTTCATTAATAAATTCCCTTAAGTAACGAGAAGTTTTCTGTGCTATTTCAGTGTGTGCTGTAAAGTTTGTTTTAACCCCGCGGACGAACTCTACGCCTTTTCAGAGAGACTGACAGTCTGGTTTAATTAAAATTATCTCATTTATGAGAGTGGTGCCCCGAAATCTTTAATAAACAGGTTAAACTCGAACGTCATCAATAAATATATTAATATTAAATTATTGATTATAATTATTGATGCTCAGAAAATCAGACAACAAATATTTATTATTAGTAGTTACAACAACTATTAGGATTTGATGTAACAGACCAACACAAAATATTGCATAACTGTCAAGTAGAAAGATAAGAATACAACAATTTCGCTATTGTTTTATAAGTAAAAATGTGACCAGCTTTCGTGTACCTGCTGAAGAACAGCATCCCCACACCATGATGCAGCCACCACCATGTTTCAGCGTGGCAATACATCAATGGTGATGTGCAGTGTTAGTTTTCCTCAACACAGTAGTTTACATGTAGGCCAAAATGTTTTGGTCCGATCTGAACAGGGAACCTTCTTCCACCTTCTCTGCTGTGTCAATTTCATTGTTTGC
This sequence comes from Valencia hispanica, assembly GCA_963556495.2. Lineage (NCBI taxonomy): Eukaryota > Metazoa > Chordata > Actinopteri > Cyprinodontiformes > Valenciidae > Valencia > Valencia hispanica. The sequence continues at coordinate 40,676,916 of OY747711.1, forward strand.
AGCAAACTAGCTGCACTTTTTAACAGATTCTCAACACCTGAGTTTTGGATCTCAGTAACACCTCCAGAGATAGCATGGGACTTTTCTCTGATTAAACTCCTCCACAACCTTCTGCCTGATCTGTCTTCTGTGTTCCTCTGTCCTCATGATGGTGTTTGTTCGCTAGTGCTCTCCAAAAAAAACATCTTGGGCCTTCACAGAGCAGCTGGATTTATACAGAAGTTTAATTACTCACATACGGACTCTGTTTACTTATTAGATGACTTTTGAAGTGTATGAATACTTTTGCAGTTTATACAGTAAAATATGTGAATACATGACTAACACATCAGGGTCATGAACATGGATTGAGAAGGTTACAAAAATGTTATTGTCATTATTGGTTTTTAGATTATACAGGAGACAAACCAAACCCCACGTTGCCATCCAGACACACTTCCACATCCCTGATGTAACCATTGCATGAGATCCACGGTGCGTTGGCTTCATAATCTACGTATTCACTAGTCAAATGTGAATGCGTGCTTAAGGTAAGCCTAAAAACTAGTTTTCATGAACAAGTGGTTTTAAATGCCTTGAGGTAAGCCGTTAGTTTGCAAATCTTAAGCATGTATGCTGTAAACTAAAAAAAGAGGGAAAGGAGGAACACTTTTCTTGTTTACCACAAATGCATGGATTTAATTTTATTTACTGTTTTCTAAACTTTCATTGTAATTCAGACTTTTGCTGTACTGAAATAAATAAGTAAATGTTAATAAGATCGTTTGTGACATTTGTTATGGAAAATCTCCGTAGTGCTCATTCAGACATGACATTGACACATTCAGTTGCCATCAGATTAATGGAAATCAGTGCACGCCTGAGAGGGAGCTGCCTGGGGATCTTCATCCTTGTCAGCTTGCCAGCTGTTGTCCTAACCCTCCTCATTCATCAAGCACACTGGTCCGTCTGACTTCCATTACGCTGTTGAAGACTTCTTAGGAAACTTCAAAATCTCTCGGTCCTACGTGGGTTTTATCCTTTGGAATATTATGTGGAAAATCCAGCATCATTTGGCTGTGTGTTTGATGGCATTCAAAGTAAAGTAAACAGACAGCAGTGGAGTAAAATGTCTGTTTTGGAATCGAATAAGAGTGTATATGGAGTGGTGTAATATGGCAAACAGATGTCTTTTTCCAAAAGCATTATGGTGCAGTTACCCTGCATGTCTATTGGTTATGAAAGAATCAGGAGCCTAGGTTGATGAAAAGATTTGGTCACATGTACCATCCTGGATTACTTGATTTGTTCAGTGTTCAGTGATACATTTGCAAAGTGTTATTGAATTATTGAAACAAGTAGCGTTTAACTATGGTGCCTATCTCCAGAAGTCATTAGGGGGGAGAGGACACCCTGGACAGGTTGCCAGTCCATCACAGGGCAACATTGAGGACAAACAACTACATCCTCCTACCTAACCAATTAGGTGAAGGTGAAGCCAATTAACCTAATGGTCATGTTTTTGCATTGTGGGAGGATGCGGGAGTACCTGCAGAGAACCCCCGCCTGCACAGGAAGAACATGCAAACTCCATGCAGAAAGACCGCAGGCTGGGATTCGAACCCAGGACCCTATTGCTGCAAGGCAACAGGGGAACCAACTGCGCCTATTTATTCAAATTTTCATATTGGTTCTGTCTGCTGGCTGGTAGACTGATTCAGGCACAGAAATGAACACACAAGATACATTTTGAAACAGGGTTTTTATTCCCTCTTTTTGGATTACAAAAACAAGCAGGAAAACAAGCCTGAAAACAGGAGCAGGTGCATGGATATGCGATTCGGGTTCTGGTACTGGAAAAAAAGATAAGAGGGGTTAGTGGGGACCTGAGGTGAAGAAAGATGGTATAAAATTGACCTGAAGCAAACGACTGGAGCTTACTGACTCAGGCGAGCAGAATTGCCCTGGGAGTGGTTGTGGTTTCTCTGGTGACTGAGGTTGGCAGCGTTGGGTGGGTTTCCAGGAAGAGGGCTCTTGACAAGGGGGCTTTGAGGGCGGACAGGCAGGTGAGTGAAGATTTGTTTCAGCGGCGGACTGTTCATGAGCGGAGGATGGATGTTGGAGTCTGAATCTAGAAACAGCCGCCATGGAGGCCATGTAGGCGAGGGGACATCCAGGAGTCCAAAAACGAGGAGACAACGGGAAAACTCTGTAGGAAAAGAGGCCAGAGTCCAGGGATTTGCTATGATCTGCACAAAGTATAAGTCTGATTACCACTCAGAAATAGTTGACCATCTGGCATCTGCTTGAGGAACCCGCTCCTCCTTTAAAGGTGAGCTGTGATTGCCCCAATGAAGATCATCTGGGACAAGGAGCGCCTGCCTGTCACACCCTGTAGGACGGAAAGGTAAGACACACCCATTCTCTGCTGCACACAGCCCCAGGAACCCAACAGGTAATGCATGTCATTTTTGGGATTACTAGTTACATTTTAATATCTGGAAAAATAGGATTTGGGCCTTTTAAAGGTAGGTCAAAAATCTTGCTAAAAAAAGGGTACGGTTTGTTATACAGTGCCCATGTGTGATCCCTGGGTGTTAGATAACTGCGAAGATTAAGACAGATTTTAAAACCAGTTTCCTTTCAGCCTCACAAGTAAATGTGCGCCTTTAGGCTATGGAGGATACCTTCCCTGCACACGAGTGCTTTTTATTTACATTTAAACAGTTTTTGGCTCATTAGCGTTCCATGCGAAGGTGATGACCCTGCTTATCTGTTGTCGGCGAGTGCCAGCATACCGCTGCTTCATCCATCACGGGGCCCAACAAAAGATGTGTCTTCAGTGGCTTCTGCACGACTAACAGCTTTTCATGAGAAACCTGCCATCCTGCTGTGTGTCTGTTTCGAAGGAGGGAGGGTGCGTGCATGTGTTCATTTGATGAATCCTGAGTTTTTGTGTGTTGAAGGGGGGGGGGGTTTGCAGCTATCAACCTTCAAAACTTCCGTCAGATTGATGAGTTTGATATCTCCTAATCACAGGCTGATAAATCCCCCCTAAACCACTGGCATGTCCTTCTAGATTCAAGTTTCACCATTCCTTTGAGAGCTTTTTTTTTAAAGTAAAAGCTTACCCATAAGCTACATAAAACATTAAACCATCTAATGACAAATGGCCTGATTTTATATGTGTCTCTTTTCTTGCAGTAGATCATTTAAAGACCTCCTGATAGTTAAATGGAATGGTGTGTGATCAATGACATCTTCAGGGATGTCAAGATAGCGAGCCTGGTCAGTGTCTCACGGGGCTGCATCTCCCATTTGCATAACAAGCTATCTGCATGACACCAATGCCTCAACAGATGTCAGGCTGGTGAGCAAAGTTTTAGCTTTCCATCATGTCACAGCTTTTGTTCCAGCTGTTCTTTCATTGCTCAAACAAGCATTGTCTTCTGAGGTGGGGCTCATGTAGAGCTTGTCGCGGTTGTCAGTGTCTGAGAAGGGTGCACGATGATTGTAACACAGGACACACACACACAAAAATATATTTGGTTTAAAAGACTACATTGCTTTGAACAAGTCATTGAGGTATTATTGTTTCGCAAGACGCTTATTTAGCGTCTCATAAAAGTAGTGTATTTTAGTAGGATTATATGTGATATCACCACAAAATGGAGGATGTTTTCTCAAGTGGAAGGAAAACGATCCATGAGTTTCATAGTTTCCTTTAAACGATTAGAATCGCAGTCAACTTCTAAGGACAAATGGCTACACTGGATTTTATTTAGGGGTATCTGAGAAAAGAGGGCTGAACATAAATACATATTACACTTCACTTTTAGAGTATGTTTGGTAACAGGAAGGACAATGATACAAGAATTTCAGCATTTATTAGAAATTAAAATCTAAATATTGGATAACTTTTGACGAAGGATATACCAATAAGGAAATGTGGGCCGATATTAATATCCAATATCAATATTGCTGTTGTGGCCGATAACCAATATTCATTGATATTATATATATATAATTATAATATATTATATATTATATATATTTATTATATATATCCTGGATTCCTACTTTTAAGGCCAAATTGTTTGGGGCCCATAAGCAAAGGGAGCTGCATACTACACTTCTGAAGCATAATTTTTAAACTGAATGAAAATGACCCTTGAATTTTCAAAGTTTTTACCATGATATGTCAGATTTGTTTGACTTCCGGTAGCACTGGATTTTATTTAGGAGTGTCAGATGAAAGAGGGGGAATGTAAATGCACACCATACTTTCAGGGTATTGTTTTGTGAAAGTGGAAGAAAAAACATATATCTGTTTACTTTTTTTAACAAATCTTAATCTGAATCTTTAGTGACTCTGATGCCAAATGTTTATAGGGACTACCCTGATAATATTTATCTGGAAATATGTCAGATGTCTATTACACTGTTATATTACATTTATTGTTAGAAGTAATTTTTAATATAACCTGAAACATATTGCATATCTTTCCCGGTTTAGTTTAAGAAAAAGGGAAGCAGTTTTAACTACATCAAAAATAAATTCATGCAGAGGACAGGGATTTTCTTTAATAAATACATCTAACTGCCGTATGCACTGAGTTGGGGTTGGATATTTTTCTTTTTTAATTGGCTCCAGGCCCATTTCTAGATATATCATACCATTATAAATAAATCAAGTTCTTTTGGTCACATTATCATCAGACTCAAGAATCCTCCAAGAATTTGGAAACTAGTGAGAGATGTAGAGAACTCAAAGTTAACAAGTGAAATTTTTTTTTTTTTAATGGCAACCCAGAAGTTTGCCGTCATGTTTGGTTGGAGGGGTAAGTGGCCATTGATGCTCCCTGCTGTTTTACGTCAAAAGGGAAACATCTCTGTCACGTCATATATTACTCCAAAACACAGCTTATTGCATGGAAACGGTTCTCCTTGTCCTCAGTTCGCCTGCATGTCTGGACAGACCGCATTGCTTCTTATAAACCGTCCATGCTCCATGAATTGGAATGTGTAGAGCATAGCACTCCACTGAGTTAAGACGTGCATGTTCAAAACTCTGGCCTCTTCTTTTTGATAGCTCAGATTTGTCAGATTTACTTTTGGGAATTGTTTGCCAAGGCTCTGGAGTTTAGATAGAAGACAAGGCAAGGCAATTTTATTTGTATATCACACATTCAACAACAAGGCAATTCAAGGTGCTTTGGGTGATTAGGGGAAATAATAAAAACAAAAGTAAAAGCATAAAACACAACATTAAAGACACATAACATATGGCACATTTAAAACATTTGACATCCCAGGTATTATTAATTATTTACCCAGAGACAATTACCCAAAGACAGCTCTAAACAGATGGGTTTTTAGCTTTTATTTAAATGAACTCTGTGTTTGAGCAGCTTTGCCTGTGGTCTTGAAGTTTATTCTAGATAAAAGGAGCATATAAACTGAAAGCTGCTTCTCCATGTTTGGTTCTAATTCTAGGGATGATTAGTAGACTAGAGTTGGAAGATCTGAGTGGTCTGGGAGGATGGTATAGTGACAAAGGGTCTTTAACAATCCTCAGCAATCTTCGGTGCTAAGCTGTTCAATAATTTATAAACTAGTAAAAGTATTTTGAAGTCTTATCTCTGAGCTATAGGGAGCCAGTGTAAGAACTTTAGAACTGTGGTGATGTGCTCTACTTACCTGGTTCTAGTGAGGATGCGAGCAGCAGCATTCTGGATCAACTGCAGCTGTCTAATTGACTTTTCAGGCAGACCTGTAAGGACGCTGTTGCAGTAATCATTTTGACTAAAGATAAACACATGAAGATGTTTTCAATGTCCAGTTGTGACATTAGTCCTTTAATCCTAGAAATATTCTTCAGGTGATAGAAGGCTGACCTTGATATTGCTTTTATGTGACCCTGGAGGTTCAGGTCTGAGTCCATCACTACACCTAGATTCCGGATCTGATCAGCAGTTTCTAGCTGTATTAACGGAAGCTGTTTGCTGACACTTGGTCGTTCTTCTTTAGGTCCAATGATAATTATTTTAGTTTTGTTTCTATTCAGCTGGACAAAATTATGACACATCCATCCATTGGTTTGCTCAATGCATTCACTTAGGGATTGGATGGATTCAAAGGGACCTGGTGACTTTGTAATGTAAAGCTGAGTGTCATCTGCATAGTTATTGTAACTAATCTTATTGGTTGTTATAATACGGGTTAGTGGGAGCATGTAGATATTAAATAAGAGAGGGCCCAGGATGGAGAAATCACATATGGGGTATATGTGATTTCTATCTGTTCTGATGAAAAATTGCCTATTGACGCAAAGAAGTTCCTGTCTTTAAGGTAAAACTCAAACCAGCCAAATACTGTACCAGAGAGTCCGACCCAGCTCTCCAGTCGTTCCAATAGTATATCATGATCAACAGTGTCAAATGCTGCGCTGAGGTCCAAAAGTATCAGCACTGTGGTTCTGCCACAGCCTGTATTTATGCGGATGTTGTTGAACACTTTGACGAGGGCAGTCTCAGTGCTGTGGTGAACACAGAAACCAGACAGAAAAATATCAAAACAGTTGGTCGGTGCTAGGAAGAGGCTATTTAACTATTGAAACACAATTTTTTCAATAATCTTGCTGATAAATGGAAGATTAGAGGTTGGCAAGAAAAACAATGAGTTTAATAGCCTGCAGTATCTGTAATAAAACTATTCAGCGATTATATAACCATACAGATGTGGCGGTCAGTCACTGTCTATGCCATGTTCATTTATTTACATTGGATTAAAGTGGATGCTTGTGTGACTAAACTGAAAGTAAGAAAGCTAGTTTGAATTAGGTTTGTTTTTTTATATAAATAAATTCTGCATAGAAGGAGGAAATTGAGACGAAGATAGAGACTCTGGATAGCCAACTAACATAGATTCTTGCTAGTTAATTTCTTGTTATTAAATCATAAACTCTGGTCTTAATTTAGGCAAGTGATGCCTGCAGGGCTTTAGTTGTGGTTCTGTGTTCTTTTGTGACCTCCTGGATGAGACATTGATGTGCTATTGAGTCATGTTGGTAGGTCATCCTACCAAGCCCGTGGTTTGCTGGAGTCCAAAAGCTTTAGAAAATTGTTTTTGCAGCCCTTTCCAGACAGGTAGAAGTCAATGATCTTCTTTCTCACCTGTTCTTACATTTCTTTAAATACGAGGATGATGTGATCCTTTAACCTACTCCATGTTGTCGATCAGGTTCTACTCAAAGTAATTACTAGATTCTACAGCTCTGGCTGTAATGATGTCTGAGAGTGCCTGGTGAAATTGTATTTAGTTGTCCAAAGTGGTTATATACAGTTAAATTATGATTGAACATTGGGGGGCAAGTACTTTCTCACACAGACAAAGGTTGGTTTTGATATCTTCTTTCCCTTAGTAAATGAAAGGATCCTTTAACAACATAATTCTAAATATTACACAGTTGCCTTCATCTGACATTGCCCTCGTTATGTGTTCAACTACATCCGCATAAATACAGACTGTGGTAGAACCACAGAGCTGATACTTTGGACCTCAGTGGAGCATTTGACACTGTTTATCATGATATATTATTGAAATGATTGAAGTGCTGCGTCAGACTCTCTGATACAGCTCTTGGCTGGTTCAGATCTCACCTTAAGAACAGGAACTTTTTTGAGTCAATAGGCAATTTTCCATCAGAACAGACAGAAATCACATGTGGGGTGCCCCAGGGCTCCATCCTCCCACCCCCATTTAATATCTAATTGATCCCCCTAGCCCAGATTATAACAACCAATAAGATTAGTTACCATAACTATGCAGATGACACTCAGCTTTAGATTACAATGTCACCAGGTATCCTTGAATCCATCCAAACTCTAAGTGAATGTATTGAGCAAATCAACGGATGGATGTGCCATAATTTTTTTCAGCTGAACAGAAACAAAACTAAAGTAATCATTTTTGGACCTAAAGAAGAACGATCAAGTGTCAGCACACAGCTTCAGTTATTACAGCTAGAAACTACTGATCAGGCCCAAAATCGAGGTGTACTAATGGACTCAGACCAGAACCTCCAGGGTCACATAAAGGCAGCAACAAGATCTGCCTTCTATCACCTGAAGAATAAATCTAGGCTTAAAGGACTAATGTTGCAACGGGACCTTGAAAATTTCATCCATGCATTTATGTTTAGTCAGATTGATTACTGCAACAGCGTCCTCACAGGTCTCTCTAAAAAGTCAATCAGACAGCTGCAGCTGATCCAGAACGCTGCTGCTCTCATCCTCACTAGAACCAGGAAAGTAGAGCACATCACCACAGTTCTAAAGTCCTTACACTGGCTCCCTGTAGCTCAGAGAATAGACTTCAAAATACTTTTGCTAGTCTATAAATCATTGAAATGGCTTAGCACCAAAGTTTGTGGAAGACTTGTTGCCACTATACCAACCCCCCAGACCACTCAGGTCTTCCAACTATAGCCTTCTAATCGACCAAAGCACCTTGAATTGCCTTGTTGTTGAAAGTGTGCTAAACAAATAAACTTGACTTGCCTTGTCTGTCCGCCTTCCAACCGCCTCCTCTGGTGTTCAGTCTCCCTGGAACGCCAAACCATAAACACTCTTAGTTACCTTCAGACTCCTTCCCCTCTCTGCTTCAACTACTCATCTTCTACAATAAGATTAATTTATTATATCCTCAAATCGTCATTTACTTCTACTGACTACTGACTGCCGAGCTTCTCTTCCTCCAGTGCACCTGTTTCCGTTTTTCCCCTTGGAGATTCCCTGGTCCCTGACGTCATATATACAACCTGTTCAATAAACAATTTAAAACTGCTCAGATCTGTGTGTTGTGTTCTGCATGTGGGTCAGAAAACTTAAGGAAACATGACAATTTGTGGCTCTCTGAATCATTTTCTGTGGCTCCTGACTTCTACTGAACAATAGTTCGAAAATTACTGACCGGCACAGGATGTTGATAGGTTCCATCAAACAAATTTTGAAGAAAGAGTGACCCATATCCTGTTCTTGTTGCTGAGAATAGCACATAGTCTGTTAACAAGGCATCTATCTGAAACCCTTATAGTTTTGATCTAACATGAATTGCATATCCACTTGCTACATGAAAATGGAATTCACTGTTGACAGGTAGCTGCCTAATATGTAGGCCACAAATGTGTAAGCACTGTACACAGGAAAACCACGCACATCCTGTAGTTAAACAAAAAATTGTTAAATTACACAAAAACATAAAAAACAAGATTTGTAAAAAGATAAAAACAGGATTTAAATGGAGTCAAGATGGTCATAGTTGCACAGATCGATGTAAACCACCACAGTAAGAGTCCAGGGTTCCAAGAACGTACACAGTTTGGGGGAGGGATCATGTAACAGTAAAACAAAAAAGAAATGAAATTAGTTACTGCGTTTATATTTAGAAATGAACTACATGTGGCCCATGAGTACTTTCCACTTTAGAGTTTTGGACAAGGTGGTACCATGTTTAGACTCCCCTGGCTTACACTAATTCATACAAACATGGAAAACCCAGAAAAATCCAACCAAGAACATTAACCTTTACTTTTGATTATTCAGATTCAGACTAAATAAATAGAACTAGAAAAGTGTTCAGAGAGTGCAGACTTCTGCCAAGACAGCCCTCTCCCCTCTCAATGTTGTGGTTTAATTCTAACTTTTTTAGATTCCTTGACCTTGAAAATATATATTTAGCAGCTGGATTAACACTGTTATCATTGTTAGTTCCAAAAAAAGTGATTCACGAAAATCACTTTTTCAGGCCATTTTCTGATCTCTCCCAAATTCTAATTACTTGCTCCTGGTCCCATTGCAGACATTTTCTTAAAATCCACCTACAACTTTTTAAGTTATGTTGCTCACAGACAAAATGACAAAAAGAAAAACCTGGAGAAAACATAACCTCCTTGGCGGAGGTAATTAGAAGGCGCCTTATCACAGTATTAGCCTAAATAAGGGCCCATTTATTACAGATTTTATTTTTTACACCTTTCAACCGGATGTTTTTGCTCTTTTATATCAACTGTATGTGATATATGTCAAAATAGACGAGGAAAATGCATTTAAATGACCTAACATAGTCTCACCACAAAAACTCTAGAGACTATTGAGAGGAACTGCAGGCTAAAAAATAAATAAATAAAAAATAAAACTATGCTTTTTTGCTGTTTTTGGTTGCAGATGGCAATAGAAAAATAAAGGAATTGAAATTCTAATTGTCCAGTGCACCAGGCATACTTACTAGCAAAATGGTCTGAACACATGCTTTCAATAATCTTTTAGTAATTTTGGCTGATTGGCCGTATAGTCACAACCATATAGGACAAGTTTAATGGCAAAGCTTCAGCAAAACAAAACAAAAACAAAATATTATATAAATCTGTACAATTGAATATGTAGATAGACCCTTTTTTGTTAGAGACTCTATTTACAGCCAGATCAGCAAGTAAAACTATAAAACAAGAAAAAAATGCAGAGATGTTTTGTTGTTGTTGAAAAAAAGCAGTGTTAGAGAAAAAAAAACTCTCAGAGTAAATCTGTCAATTGGAGTGTGACTCTGAACCTCATAAAACTCCCCCAGTAAACAAACTTTTCCTTAATTAGAGAAACGTGTAAAAAGAGTTTAATCACATTGGGATCCAAAATAACCTCTTCTCTGCGAGTTTTCACCAAATGTATCAGTTAGACTCAATAATTTGCTAACCTTGACAAATTAAATCCGAACTGGTGTTGCACTTCAATGACGAGGTCAGAACTGCTTTCAGTCTGAAACGTAGCTCTGCCTTCCTCACTAACACAAGCTCACACTTTGGGATCTGCAACTGCAGCAGGCGAGCAGAGAAGGAAGCAAAAAAGAAAAAAAAAAGAAAAAAAAAAAGATGCAAAACAACAGCGGCAACAGCGATGAAGACGCACGTTTTCACGGTTTGGAGGGCTGACAGGGTGAGAGCGAGCGGAGCTGACATTTTTTTCTTTCCCCATCACTGATGTGAGCCTGATGAATATGTGAGACGGGTGACAGATTCACGGCAACCAATTACCAGAGACAGAGACAGACGGACAGATAGAGGAAGAGAGAGGAGGGAGACTTCTGCACACTAGTTTCCAGTTAGATCAACTTTCCAAAACCAAGGCTGGCTCTGCTGAAAATAAATATAATCCAATAAATATAGGACATATATATGAATTAAAAGCATGGATAACTTAATACACATAGCCTGCTGCTCAGAAACAGCAAGAAACAATACGCTCTAGGGAGTGCGCAAGGGACCAGTCAAAGCAACGCATTTTCAGATTCTGCACAGATTGGATCGAAGAATGCAGAGCCTGAGCTCAACAGTGAACTAATGTAAAGGATGGCCCAGAGCCAGCAGCCCACACTTTATGGAAGGTTTTCAGCCTGGAATTCCGGCCCACTGTCCTGTCTGGACCTGCTGTTTTTCTGTTTACTTTCAGAGGCCAGACTGCCACGGCCGCCCAGGGCCGCGTCTGCGCACAGAGGACAACAGAGCTTAAACCCAGCCGCTGTGACGCACTCAGATAATAATAATAATAATAATAATAATAATAATAATAATAATAATAATAATAATAATAATAATAATAATAATAATGATGATGATGATAATTAATAATAATAATAATAATAATAATAATAATAATAATAATAATAATAATAAAGAAATTGATGCTGATCATAGTGTTATTATCAGTAATACATTTTCCGTATGCCTACGTTGTCATCTTGTTAAATATTTCTAATAAAACAAACTATATAAATGAGCTACAACTACTGACTAAGCTTCTTTCTTTCTTTCTTTCTTTCTTTCTTTCTTTCTTTCTTTCTTTCGGCTCTGTTGCCATTCATTTCATTTTTTCTTGTCAACTTTATCCCCTTTTCTGAGATTCAGACCTATCAGCCTTGTAAAAACTGTCTGCTAGCTCTAAATTGATGAAATGAAAAGACTCTATCGTTGCCTATAAAAGCATTTAGATTCACTTTAACCCAGAGAATATGTGTTATTCTTTGTAAGATTTGTACCAGTGGGAGGATTTAGGGCATCTATATTTGGAACTATCGCCTCACCAGGTGATCTGTGTGCAGCTGAATAACCCCCCCTCATCCCCCCAACACACACACACACACACACACACCCTCAGCCCCTCTCTGTGATCTTTTGGCTCCTCTATCCTGCCTAGTGCTGCCAAGGTCACCTTGGAGAGAGGTGAGGGAGAGGGGGGAAATCAGGACGGCGCTGACAGAAACATCTCTGGTTCTGAACCACTCGTGGTTTTGCTTTTCTCCGCTGGGAAAGTGTGCTGCCAGCCGCGTTCCTCTCAGCCGCAGCAGGAACACCGACCAAGCTGCAGGGGGAGAACACCTCAGCCAGGAACATGTTCCCCCCAAGCACCGGAAGCCTCTGGTTATATTTGTGAAGCGGAGAAACACACCGCACGGCCACAGGACGCACCGAGCTTTAAACTCTGAAACTGGATGCCTTCTGCAAATCTCTGCAGCGGCAGAAGTGTTTACCTGCGACGTTCATCTTTCAGAGTCAGACCGTGTGCGCTTGGCACACACGAGTAGGCATGTCTCCATTCACACCAGCGCGCAGTAAGGACCCCCCTTGTGCGTCATGACGCGGATCAACCCAATAACAAACACAAGACTTACTCATTTGTTATATATATATATATATATATAATATATATATATATATATATATATATATATATATATATATATATATATATATATATATATATATATGTATATATATATATATATATATATATATATATATATATGCTATTTGTCATGTAAGGGATGATTGATAGAGAGACCACCTATAGATGTTGCTCAGAAAAATTAGATTGGGATTTACAAGAAAATATTTACTAATATACTGTTTACAAAAATATATATTTAACTCCAAAAACATGTTGTCAGCCTATGGAAATTGTAAGAACTCTTCAATGTTTTATAAAAATAAAGAAAAATCACGTAAAATATTGAAAAGCGGAAATCCAGAGTGAGGGTAATATAAAGCTAACTACTACACAGCCTTTGCTCTCATGGTGAAAAACTGACTCAAACGTACGTTTTTTTAAGGTTTCTGACCTAAAAATAGCTGATTTTGTGTCAGCTTGTGAAACAAAAAGAAGATAAAAATGTACTTTGACTAATTGAAACTACATAATACATACTCACGTCTGCAAAACAGGCAATGCTAAATGGATATCAGACTGTAAGGTCAGATATGGGACATCAACAGAATTTCATAGTGCCCTACAGGGTTGCACATTCAAGCAATCTGGCACGTCTTCCTGCATATCGAGCTAAGGCCGCACACTTTTTAAAACATCTGCTTTGCTTCTTTTGTTAGACCAAAATGAGAAACAAACGTGAGACAATAAAGTAAAAAAAACAACTAATTCTATACTTAAATAAAACCCGGTCAATCAGAATATCTTCACACAAACATTTTCACAAGCTCCAAATCATAATCATTAACAACAAATCTGTCAGTTTATTTTGCCTTTTAACAAGAGACATGATGATGAGAAGCATTAAAGCTGGAGTAGAACCATCCTGTTTCCTTAGCAGTCATTTGATTAGTGTGTCTTGAGAGACCCAGACCACTGGACCCTTAAACTCCTCTCAGAACTTCTCTATCCCAAATGAACTCGTTCTGCCAATGTAGCAAAGAAAAACCAGTCTGACTGGCCCTCAGTATTTCTAAACCAGCTAAGGGTCAGCTAAAGGTCCGTTCAAATGCTCAGACCTGATGAGCTTTGCTAAAATGATCACAGACAATGAAACAAATTAAACCAAAGAGACTCCCATAAAGTCATGGGCATCAACAGTCATCTTTTTTTTCAGATTTAAAGCAGTAATTCTTCCTTTTTCCTATATTTGTTCCCCATCTCTAATGTTTTGTGGCGATGTGCAGGGGTTAAACAAATGAAACCAACTGTCTGCCTCCTTTTTTCCATCCTCTTTTCCTCTCATCACAGCAGAAAAGAAAAGAAAAAAAAAAACTCAGAGGAGACCAGTACAGGCTGGAGAAGCTGCAGATAATGAGAGCCTGCTTGCATTAAATGGACAAACAGCAATCCGGCATCTCCTGACCCCTCCGTGCTCCTCTCGGCTCCATTGATCATCCCCCCCCTTATGAGATAATGCAATTACAAACATCAATAAGGAGCTGCGAGGGGAATCATTATGTGGTGACAGTGATAAATGATGCTGCAGAAAATAGCGGGCTCCTCTCAAACAATCCACGCGCCCAAGGGGCTTTTGAGGGCCGGGGCCCCGTCGCCAAGGAGACAGATGACATCCAAAATGGCCCTCTCTCAACAGTCTTTCTCGATTCTTTTGCTCCCCGGCTCTCTTTTTCTCCACCAACAGATTGTTTTTTTTTTTTTTTGTTGCCTTCTCTCCCTCCTTTTGTTTCAGAACCAGCTGCCAGGCGACGTTCCAAGGTGGAGGTTAGAAAGTCTGTCCTGAGAGGTGTTCTGAGGCTAAGATTTCTTCTATTGAGTCTGATAAAACAAACTGTGAGAATATTACCAAGAAAATTGCTGCAACATTTTGGATCTTTTTATTTAAGTAAATTTTGATCAAGCCCCCATGAGTAGAGGTTATGTAAAGTTAAAAGTAAAACGACCCTAACGCAACTAGATAAATTCAAAATACCTTTTAATTTAATTTTACTCAAATAGACTAGCCTGGTTTTAGCTTTTCTGATTTAAATGGACTTAAATCTTTGACACAACAGATAATATTAATCCATTTATAGTTTTGAACCTCAGTTAACTTTTCCATATTGCCACCTTGTTTGTCCCCAATGTTCAATTCAATTCAATTTAGTTCAATTCAATGTTAAAAAGAGAGAGAAATAAAGTCTATAATGTTAATCAAGTATATAATGTTAGTAAGACAGTAATAAATGTTTAAAATCCATAGTAAGGAGGAGGCATGTAAACCTTTCACCTGACAACTACAGTGACAACATGCTGGTAATTACAGTAGCAGCAGCTGCCTTGGGCTTAAGAGGTCTAGCTTTCTAGAACATTTGACTCAAGAGTTAGCTCTATAGCTAAAGAAGTTAAAGAATAAAACGTTACTGAAATAGTTATAAACTTGAAACATATATTTTAAAAAAGTGGCATTTTAGCATTTTTAACATGTGCCGTTTATTTATGTATTTATTAATTTTTTTAAACATGCGCCATTTATTAGCAATGACCACCTCAGGGTTAAGAAGCTCCGTTTGCTAGCATAATTCACTTTAGCATTAGCACTACAGCTAAACTAGTTCAACTTCATACAAACTTAAATTCTTCTCCAACAAAGACAATTTCAGCAAGTCTTATGGCAGTTTTTCTCTTTGACTATGCTGATGCTGTCACTTATAATCCAGCCCTTTTAAACATGTCAAGCCTTACTGTTCTCTGTTGGACATGCTAACTGTTGCTCAAACCAAAACCTTCAGATAAATTCAAAGCAATGTGTTTAAAATTGAATTTGTGAATGAAGTAAATGAGACAATACTGAACAAACCAGAACGCTTGGGTATATTTTAAATATATTTAATGGCTAATATGTATGTCCCCTCTGAAATTATTTTTATAGCCTAGGGCATTTGTGCTGTCGCTAAACTAGTTGTAGTTTTATGATGCTTAATTTTCACTGATTGTATGTTTATTTACAATACAACCTATACACACCTAACATAACACCCGTGGATTACAGCAATGCCTTCCTCTAAATTGTAATAAAAATGTAGTTATTATTTCTGTTTTGAAATCATTTATATTAATTTCAATGTCTAATATTTAATACCCTGCAAATGTAGTTTTTTACAGTGTGGGTCACCCGTTTTTTGAATGTTTTTTTGTCGTGTCCTTTCTGCTTTGAAGTGAGATGCATGAGTTTTCAAAACCCAGCAGTTTTTAAAACCAAATTTGGGGGTTTTAAAAGAAAGACAACGCAATCAGACATTCTGATGAGCTTAAATAAAACCAGCACACACCGCTTTAAAATAGAAATATAAAGAAGGACACCTGAAAAATCACTGGAGATTTTATAGATTCAGCTAAACACAAAACCAGCATCAAATGAAAACATCCACAAATAACAATTTTGGTCATTTCTGTATCTTCCACCCGGTGTTTTCTGTTTTGTTTATTGGATTGGAGGCGCCTCCACTGAACATCCACCGAGATTTACCGTCTCACATGAAGGCGCACAGCTCCTTGTCCGGGTTTCCCTCACTGAGCCACAAACGCGCAAACATATGTGCCTTGTGGGACGAAGACAGGCCTGTGTGGACACCTCCACTGCTCTGGAACACGTTTCTGCCTCATTCATTATACCTGATGGTTCACTCCGCGGTCAGTGTGTGTTTAAAAAGGACAGCCCAAGCCTGCAATCACTGCGACAAACTACAATGTTATATATATTTTTGGCTTGATAAAAAGCCTGGGGGAGGGAAAAAACGGATTCAATATGTTGAAGATAGTTGAAATATAGGTCAACTGCGTGAAACCAATATGTCCCCAAGCGCACACAGTCGCGAAAATTGCGAACGTTTTCACATTTATTGAAACTTAAGTTCCCCACGCTTTTAGCCCACATGCAAATACAGTTTAGATTTTGATTGAATACTATTTCAGGCAAACTTTGATTCTTTACGGCCATTGCCAAAAATAATAGGTTTTAACGATAGAACTTTCTTGATTTTACATTTTAAGACATTGATAATTATAGCACGAATCAAATTAAATGATTCAGCTTCTCCACCGCAAACAAATTATATATAGGCCTATATATTTGATATATATATATATATATATATAGTGCAAATTATTTACTCAGGATCTATGTTGCACTTACAAGGCAGCAGACAATGCGTGTTTTTATTTTTATTTAATATTAGTTTCCATACTGTGACGGATCGCAGCTTTTCAGCTCTTAACAAAACTACTGATCGCAATATTTCTGTGCGCTCTGCGCCCGTGCGTAAAAGGAGACGTGGTGGCTTTTGCGCCGTCTCCAAGCTTTCCTCCACAATATCCTCGGACAGTTACCAGGCCTCCCTAAAGAGGGCAGTCATGCATGGGCTTTCTGCTCAACGTCTCCACCGCTCCCAGCGGCCACAGGCTCAGGAATTTACATTTCACAGCCTCGGATCTGCCAGCCATACTGGAGAGACGCGAAGCAATTAAAACGTCGCCGTTTTTGTTTTGTTGCTTTTTTTTTTTTGCTTTTTTTTTCACTGAAAAGTGTCTTTTTTTTTCCTTTTGCTTCTTCTTTAGTGTAAATAGCATTCAGCCCTATAAAAGCGGTGCAAACACATCTCGGTGGACACCGAGAGGACAGCTTTACACGCGCATGCTGTTGAGATGAAACAAGTTTTCTGTTGTTTGCCAAAAAAAAAAAAAAACAACAGAACAGAACAACAAAATAGTGACTTTTAGGGCTGCTCTCTCAAATGTTTTAACCGGACTAGGGTCGCTTCCCGCAGTAGTCTGCACTCAGCCTCACGCTCCTCCCTCCTCAGAAGCGCGGTGTATTCCCGGGGACGAGCCCGGCTGCCGGAGCGCTGCTCGGGCTGCTTCAGCTGCGAGCAACAAGGCATGAGGGAGAACTAATTCCCCCCCTTTAACGCGTTTGCGGCAGTTTTACCTAAATGAATCCCCGTGTTAAAGAAGGAAAAGTTGGCTTTCCCACACACGCAACCTTTCTGCGTGTGTGCGTGTTTGCGTGTGCGCGGACATTACAGCAGAACGCATGCATAAACTGCACATTTTCCGGCAGCAGTGGGAGATATAGGCCGACTCACAGTACATGTCCCCCGTTCTGCTTTATTCAGTGTAAACATGTTTATGGCTGATTTTGCCTCAGAGAAGTGTAAGCCCCTAATAATATGTTACAGTTTGTGCCTTGCAATAATGTTAAGATAATTTAACATTTACAGTTCGTCCCGTGCCAACCACAAAGCTCATGTTTTTCTTTTTTCTTTTTTTGTTGGGGTTTTATGTGAGCAGTTCATATATTGTAAAGTGGAAGGACAATAATATGTGTTTTTCAAAATGTTTCGAATCTGAAAAGTGTGGCTTGCATTTGTGTTCAGACCTATTTACTTTCATACCTCTAAATAAAATCCAGTGCTAGTCAGCTCATTACTAAATAAGCCAATCTGGGTTTATTTGAACTGTTAATGGGAACATTAACCCCAGAAGAAATCAAGATGCTCATGGTAACTTTGGAGGAGCTGCAGAGATTGAGGGCTTAGGCAGGAGAATCTGGAGGATAGAGTTCTACTAGTTGTGCACTTAAAAAATCTGGCCGTTACGGAACAATGGCAAGAAGAAAGCTACTGTGAAAAGAAAGCCCTCATAAGTCCTGTGTGCAGTTTGTCTCAAGCCATGTAGGGGACACAAAAAACACGTGCAAACACATGTGTAACAGAAAGCATCACCCTAAGCAAACCATCCCATGGTGAAACATGGTGGTGGCAGCATCATGCTCTGGGGATGGTTTTACTGAACGGGGACAGGGAAGCCGGTCAGAGTTGATGGAAGGATGAATGGGACTAAATTTGAGGCGAGCCTGGAACAAAACCAGTTTGACGCAGCAAAATACTTGTGACTGGGGCGGAGGTTCACCTTCCAACAGAACAATGGCCGTAATCAGCCAGAGTTACAATGGAATGCATTCAAACAAGTCATTGAGCATGTTTTAGAATGTCAAAGTCTAGACCTAAATCTCTTTCACTATTTGCTTGATGTTTATAGATGCTCTTTTTCACATCGGACAGAGGTTGAGCTACTTTGAAATGAAGAATGGACAAAAATGTCATCCTCTACATGTGCAACGCTGGTGGAGGCATAAGACTTCCAGCTGTAATTGCAGCAAACATCTGGTTCTACAAGGTATTGAATTAGGGGGACTGAATAGATATGCACACCACAGGTGAAAACCATGTATCGTTTTCCTTAAATTTCACATCTACACAAAGCTTGGTGTTGATCTATGACACAAAATCCCCATAAAACACATTGAAGTGTTCAGTTGTAACGTGTCAAAACCTGGAAAAGCTCAAGGGGTATGAATACTTTTGCAGGGCACTGTATCTGTGTAATAATATAATTTGAGACTAGTTAAGTTGTGTTATTTGAAGAAAAGTATTTATTTACAACAAAGATGTACATATATACCCTTCAAAGTAAAAGCATATGAATTATGACTTTGTCTTCAAAGGAATTTGAAAAGTTGTGCGTCATACGTACATGTCTGTGGCAATGGATAGTGGAAGCATTGATAGCACACACACACACACCCACACACACACGCACTCATGTTCCCAGTCACATCAACACTGTCCCACACATGCAGCACACCTAAAAACTGCTGGGCTATTACTTTAACCCTATGCTGTTGGGAGAGAAGTTGGTGTAGCTGGAACTAAAGATTTGGTCAAAAATCGTGACCCAGTTTGATGAGTTATTCGCTAAGGAGCCTCGTCATTCTTCAACGACCGCCATTCAACCGCCTAATCAGACCTCAACAAACCTCTTCAGACAGGATGAAAAAAGAAATGATTGGGTGGTTAAAATGATGCTGCATTATAACAGTAATTCAGAAGATTGTATTCAGAACTTTAGTTCAAACTAGAAAACCGGTTTGTTGACTTACAACATCCGCTTTGTATCTGCTAACTAGCTAGTGCTAGTGCAAGATTTAAATGTCCACCAAACAACTGGTCGTAAAGTATACGAAGCACACGTTTTCTAATCCAAATTCCATTTTTTGTCATTAAAATTCTTATTAGCCATCATGACTTGCTGGGTCCTTGTATTCCCAATATTCAGTAGGTGCTGTTTTTGATGCTGCAGGTAAACTGGCTCTTATGTATGAAGCTTCTTACTTTCAGTATAAACCTCCCAGAGGAAAAGAAACAAGTAGCCAAAAAAATGCTGGAATGCAGACTATAGCCAAAGTGAGAACTTATTTGAAATATATTTTAGAATGCATAGTTTTTTATCCACTGAGATTTTTTCATGGAAACCTACTCGACCCAGGACTGAGTTAGCAAATTACCCAGGAATGGGATGTTTTTAACCCAGCAGTTTTTAGAGAGTGTTACTTTTACATTCTCTCCTGTCTGTTGATCAGCATTAAGTCAACCTATTCAATAATAATAAAAAGATGTGAGTAAACTGTGGCAAAAAGGATGTTTTTCCCCTTAGTGTTCGCATTGAATGATGAGGGGGAGAGGATCCATTGGGCATGCGAAAGCAAGCGCGCCACCATGTGACATTAAACACATCGATAGGACACTGGACCAGACTTTCAGATGCCCTCGATCGCAGACACGGATGGAGAAGAAAAATGGAAAGAACAAGTCTTCTGGGTTATGATTGCATCTTCTCCATCAACTGTGAGAATGTTCTTAAAGAGTGTGCCTCCGTGACTACACCAAGAGGATCTTCCCATCCCATGAGGATGAAATCAAAGCAGTAGAAAATAGGACAGCAGGGGGAAAAAAACGTGTCCGTCTGGTTCTAGAAACTTAGTTCATTGTGTTTTGAGTCTGTCCGATGAGCTTCGTGAGTATTTTCTGCACCAATAAAAAGTTCAAACAAGTAGCGAATCGTCAGATATTGTTTGAAAAGTATCAAAAGTCCCACAGGTTGGAGGTAAAAAGAAAGTGCAGCCAAACTGACAGGAACACAAATATCTGCACCATGCATGTCTGTGAGGAGGTTGTGAGTAATGATCACCAAAAGTGAACGAAACAAAACACCTGAACCTTGTTTCTTTCGAAAAAATGCAATGTGGTACAGTGGAGCTGGGGTTCAGGAGGGCAGATGTGTAGGGGATGGTGCGTGCACACGCAGACACGTAAACACATACACACACACATTCACGCACGCACACACACACACACACACACACACACACACACACATACAGAATTTGGAAAGAAACCGGAAAAAAAGAGAAAGTTCGCATCCTTTTTTAAAAAATCTATTAGAAACAACATAATATGCAGAACAATACAATAGCATTTACAATACTTAGTTTCCCAGTTCTTGTGAGAGTCCAGCGTAATTTTACAACAGTATACAGTATATTTTCTTTCTCCACTCACTTCCCAAACTAGGGCTTGATATAGTTTTATACTTTTAATTGCATTACTCTTGTCATCTCTCCATCCAGGTATCAATCCGCCGTATTTTTTTTAAAGGGCACCACCTCTGTTTTGCTACAGCGTCCTGTCCGTTACAGACATTGGCTTCTCTTTGGTCCACGTCCACTGTTCCAAAGAGTAGTGCGTTCCCCGTAAGAAGTCTTTTTACGTTTGCCCTCAAGAGTCGAGAATAGATCAACCAGGTACCACATTCACCGGCAGTACAGGCAAATTGCCCAAAGAGTCAATCACAATCACTTTGATGGAGGAATCCGCGTGGGGCGACTGGGCAGCAGCAAAGGGACTGAAGTCTTGTGCCAACCAGAGAAGAAGAAGCGATATTCTTTCAGGAGTCAGGTTTCCCCAGTACTTGGGTGAATTTTGATCAACGTAGCCCAGTTCAATTCTGGTGAAAAGATTAGAGGTAGCCATGGAAGATGTCCACATGGCAGGCATCAGCCAGATAAAACAGTTGCTGTATCTGGAATCTTGTTTTCGTTGGTTACTGGCATCAGGAAGTTGAGGTGTCCCACTCTTAAGCTCCACTGGCCTCTAGGAGACACACGATTCCCCTCCAGCTCTGAGAAGAGAGAACATTCAACTGATCAATATTCAACAATCTGTTTTAACCTGGCCTCATTAGATAGTACTGTAAATTTGATTCTATAAAAATGCATTCCCACAGAATGATACTACCACCACTGTGTGTCATTTTGGGGATAAGGTGTTCCGGTTTATGTTCAATGGCATTTTGCATGTAGACCAACAAGTGAAATTGTTTTCATCTGACCAGAGCATCTTCTTCCACGTTTACTGCGTCTAATTCATAGCTTGAAAGAAACTGGAAACGGGGCTATTTATGGGTCTCTTTTAACAATGGCTTTCCAAATCACAGGTGTCTTAAAAACTCATCCAAAACATTTTCCCAGACAGGTGTGTTTCTTGGTTTTCAGTGATGCTGTTTTATTCTCTAATGTTCTCAGTGAAACATCTTGGCCGCAGAGCAACTAAGATTGAATTACACACACATAGACAATTCACTATTTAGATGCCTTCTAAAGGATACATTGATTGCAGTGGGATTTTTTTAGGGGGTATCAGAGTAAAGGGACGGGTACAAATATACGCAATGCTAAATCAGAATGAAATACACGAGCTTCTGTTGACAAAATGTGAAAAAGCCGAAGGAATATAAATTCCTTTGCAGTCATTCAGAGTCTGAGTTGAAATTAGTTCAGCAGTGGAACGTATTTGTAATTAACAAAAAAACGATGCTATTATATTAGTTAAATAACATTAATCATTCATTAGGAATAGTTAATTACATTAAACTATTTGCTGTTTGATCCTGTTGGAGCAGTTCTGTATGTGTCAGCGAACAGAACCATGTTAATCTGGGTCAGAACGAAGACTTAAAGCAGGAATCCACGTACTGTGCAGATGCATGAGAGAGACACAGAGGGCTTCAGAGGCTTTAATGAGTTAATCCTACACCCAACAGTAATGCTACTTTAACAGGAGGAAGGGACTTAGAGACCAAACACACACGATCAGCTTGTAGCGATACCAAGGCTGAGTGCATAACATTTCCTGGATAATCTGTTGAACTGGACTATGAGGAAACTTAAAATTAGCCCTGGGTTTTCTCTCTACAATGTTCACAGTCAGCAATTATTTTAAAGACAGACTCTAGCTAGCAAGTACCCGAAACCGATCCAAAACGACTTTCAACTGGTGCAACTGGCTGCGGGCCACCAAACCTCCTCAAATGAATGTAAAAACCAGAGAAATCTCCCCGCACCGTATCTTCTGCCTGCATTCCTTTTCTACAGCAGCAACAATAGCACCTCTCAGCAGGTGGGGAGTGACCAGCGACATTACGCGGTCAGCGTTGTTGTCAAAGCCAAAGAGCAAGCGACCCGCAGACGGCTGCCACCTGAGAGCGCCGGCCACGCGATCGCTACACACACACACACACTCACACACACGTCTACACGAGAGGACCATTACCCACAACACAAAAGCGAGAAAGGAAAAGGATAAGAAGCATGAGAACAATAATAGCTTCCCGCTTCCCCTCATCCATCGGTTTTCAACAACGCAGAAAGAGTGCAGTAAATCAAGTGACTTCTAAAGGCAATTGCGTGCACCAGATTTCATTAGGAGGTATCAAAGTAAAGGGGGATGAAAAAAAAATACTTGAAACGTTGGGTCATAAATCCTTTTTCTTCCAAACTTTGTTTTGGTCAACAGTATGATGTTGCCACCACCATGTTTCGCCTTGGGTATTTTACTCTCAGCATGATGTGCAGGGGGTCTTTTTTTAATCCTCCACATCACGTGTGGTGCATTTAGATCAAGAAGTTCAAACTGCAAACAGGAACATGCAGCAGCAACATGCCAAATTTCCCGTAGCCTTAACGGCCGAACTCTAACAGAACTTGGCTGAAATATCCTAAGTATCGTTTGTGGTCTAAATAAAACAGTGTGTTAATGAGAGGTACATCAACAGTCTGTTCATCGGTTGCTAATAGTTGGTGACTTTCCAGCATTTTTTACCCCATGTTGACAAGACTGCGCTGATTACTGCGGCAAACTCATGTCAAGAGGCCAATAATGCTATGAGTGCTTGGAAGAGCTCAACATTGCTTATGTGGTTTTTCACCTAATAAGCAAATCAATACATTGAGCTGTGAGTCTCCTTTCCTCGACTCCGAGGGGGATTCCACAGGGGACAAATCAACAGGGACACACATTCACATGGACAATACAAGGGGCCACACAATCCCCATGGGGACCTCTTTTTCTTTTCTTTTTTAATATATTTTCTAGCTTTACTTAATGGTAAAGGTTCCTCCGCAGAAAAAAAAAAAAGAAGTGGGAAGGCGATAGTGGGAGGGTTTGTGGAAGTTGGGGTTGAAGGAAGGAATCTTGACCCCCTCGGCAGAAGGTTAACAAATTTGCGCTTAATGATTTCAGCAATGAATTTTGGGACAAAGGGTCTCCAGCCGAGACTGGCGCAGAAAGAATCCGTTCATTCAAGCGTTCTCGATTTGGGGAAAAGCTCCTAATGGGCAGAACCAAGAAACAAATTCTATACTCTCTGCGTCATAATTAATTCTTCCACCCTGTGATGATTCTCATGAAACCCAGAATTACAGTTTGTAGGGGCCGCACATTGCTAATTTTGTGGAAGAGGGAAAGCGGAGAGCTAGAGAGAGAGAAGGAGGGAAGGAAGAAGGGGAAATGGGGTAAGGGTCATCCGAGAGTCATTCCCGTCGCAATCAAAGGCCCGGCTCGCTTCTGCTTCACTTGCTGGGCTTCATCTCTGCTGACAGGTGTATTGTTTCGCAAGGGGATATAAGCTCCGTAATCATCATTGGGTGGAAAGCATAACGCTATCCACTAAGCACGCCTAATTGGCTTTAGTTTTAACTAATGTTGCAGTGTGACTGCCAGGCACACCTTCTGTAGCGATGCTCGGCACAATAACCGCTCAGTTTAGCCCCTGCAGTAACAAAATCTCAGCGCTGCTAATGAAAATTGCTTATAAAATATAATGAACCTGTGCTCTCTTAATCAAATAAGATAACTGTCCTCACTCCTCCCTCTCGTAATAACCTATTAATTTAATTGGTCGTGAAAGAATATAACACATCGCTTACTTTTAAATGACCTAGAAAGGAAAGGAAGACAATTCGTCGGGAGACGAGCCGAGCTGATGAAGCCGTAAAGGAAAGACTAGTTTGTGAAGAAGAGACATTTTTCTGTCATCATCCGTCTCTCAGCTCCTTGCCTCGTCCCTCCTCCCTCTCTACCCCTCCCTCTCTACCCCTCCCTCTTATCATTGACTCTTCTTCTCCCTCTCTCGCTTACTATCTCTTCATCCGCCCCCTCCCTTCTTCTGTCCTTTATTTCCCCCCCCCCCCCCCCCCTCCCCCCTCCCCCCTCAATCTTCCCGTCTTTTTCGTGCTTCGCCCCATCTCACCGAGGATTCCTCTGGTGGCCCAATTACGGGATTCAGCAGGCAAATTGAGGCTGTTTAAAGCGAGGTCTGTTGGGAAGGCTAGCAGCTGCTGGAAAGAGGCTGCCCAGACGCCGCCGAAACCAGCCCTCGTGTTTACACACTTTGCACAGCGACGCAGACGAAAACACGCACCTTGAGCTCTTCTTCCGCTTCCACTTCCTGGATCCCGAAACCAGAAAGAAGTCACTCCGTGTTAGAGCGCCGGCCTTTTGTCGTCACCGCCGACATTCGAGGCGAAAACAAGGGTGAATATTTTCGCTACAGTGCACGTGCATCGTGCAGAGGGTTAATGGTCCCTATTTTTGTAAACTGAATAAGTCAAATCCATTGGTCACACTCCTGGTGACGGCATATTTAATTTGGATCTAGTCAATTAGGCCCAGCTAAGCTCCATACCCTGCTGGCTACCTCCTCCATTTTGCAGTAGTTTGTGTCCCCTCTCTGTGCCAGCAGTAATCCTATTACCATACACACACACACACATATGCACATGCACGTATACCATTATACCGGCCAGCGTGGAGATACACAGGCTAACACCCACACACCGCCATGTATTTCACTTATAAATGTTGTGTGGTGTACATTCAGCCAAGGTGGCGCACACGCAACGAAAACAATGATGTTCGGCTGAGATTGGACCCAGCGCCGCTTTAAAACACAATGTGCGCTGCTGACACCATCCAGCCTGTATACATCCAGAATTATGTGGGAGTCTGTTTTGCCCTGGGGCAAGAGTGAGGGAAGGAATAAGAGAGAGGAGGGGGAGAAGTGAGAAGGAAGAAAAAAAAAAAAAAAGAGAGAGACAAGAAAAAAGGTGTGTGAAAGAGATGGAGAGAGGAAAATTGACAGTGAGAAAAACCACAATGTCGGAGCGAGACAGAGCAAGCATGAGGAAGACAGTGAGGGAAGGTGGTGGTGGTGGGTTTGAGAGGGGCTCCCCATAGCTGGTTAGCATGTGTGTATTAATGTGGCTCATGCATCAACAGCAACCCGGCAGATTTATGACACTTAAGGGGCGCGCACTTCTCTCGCTCTCCTTGCACCAGCAACGACTGCTTACATTTTTGGCAATCAGTCTGTTGCCATAGTAACATTCTACCTGCCCCCTCCCTTCCCACAAGGTCTCCCACCCATCTCCTGTCCTAACCCATCCCCGCCTTCTTTCCTTCTTGTTGCCCCTTCCCTCTTCCTTCTCCCTCTTTGGCACACGTTAATAATAAAAAAAAGAATCACGCATTAATCAGTGTACAAACGGATTGTTCTCGCTCATGACTTAGTTTCTGTCCCAGATTTTTTTTTTATTGATAATTCCTGTTATAATATATCTGTATGTTATTTTAAACCTTTGTTGTTCATCTGTTTTTTTTTCCTTACTTTGCTTCTCCTGTTTGATTTTGTAGCTTTTGGACGTGTGAGAGCAACACACAGCGACACAACATACTCAAAGAGTTACACGGATGTGATCAAAGGCTCTTATCACCACACCGAGGGTGGGAAAACTGAGGTAAAAGCAACAGTGGAAATCCGCCTATTGAGGAACAAGAGAATGTTTGTATCTAGAACCCTTTTAGACATGCAGAAAAATCAACTTCAATTACTTTAAGTTTAAGGTTTGAAGGTTTGAAGAAGCTGTTTAAAAAGAAGGTATATTTTGGGAAACATATCGTCTGCTTAGTCAGTCTCCCCCCCCAAAAAAGCTAGACAGCTAGACTTTCAAATAAATGTTGGGAACCTTTTGGAAATCTCAAAGCTGAGGTACAGATCAATTTGTGGGACACACACAGTGGCGCTAGCTGCGCTAACTAATAATATATGATGCTAAGACTAAATCTGAACCCCAAAGTCATTTTGTCTTTGTCTTAAATTACTCGTAAACACCTGTTTCATAAAGGTTTTTTACAATCCTTGCTCACACAAATGCCCACACACAGTGTGACATCACCTCTGCTCCAGATGAAACTAACATGTATATGATTTTTGCCACCCCAGTAAAGATGTGTCAAACTACTTAAAGTAGACCCTAATGATAAAAAAGGATCTTTTATCAGCATCATAAGTTCACGTGACTACAGTTGCGAAAATTTTTTAACAATTAGTAATTGTAATTGATCAGTTTTGGAACACGGTCTGTGAGCAATCTTTGTTGCTTTTCAAGATGAGAATGAGAAGAAAACATGCCATTCAGGTTACACAGGCGTGTGTTCTGATCGTCAACGGTTATGAAATAGCTACAAGAGAAAAGCTAAACAGACTCAGTTCTAAAGTACAAGCAATAAACAGGATGGGAAGTTAGGTAAAACTTCTCCAAAGTCTCTTCTCTGAAGAGTGGCAAAACAAGGATTACGTCAGTCTAAAAACAGTTTGCTTAAGAGTCTACTTACATCCCTCCTTGTGTTGTGATTGGTCAGTGTTGGGTAGGGCTACATGTAGTGCCACTGACCTTCCATGCCCATGTTCATGCCCATTCCACCCATCGGCCCTGGAAGGCACAAAGAAGAAACATAAAAATAATTAAAAGGTTTATAGTTTCCAACTAGTTGTGTGGACGTTTGTTATCGATTACATCAACCAGGAAATCATTTACAGCAGACTGTGCTTAGCTACACTGTGGTTTCACTATGGAGCTAATTTGACAGGCAGCATAGCAACAAAGCCCTGTGGATTTGGCTGTGGAGAGGTGTGTGGAAGTGGTTTGAGGTGGGGTGCAGGGTGGTTAAGTCGCCCGGCAGTTTATCTAAACCTGCTGACTTTGAGTGGAGGCTGAGATTGGGTTGGAGACTTGAGAGAGAATCCCAGAAAACAGGGGATAGAGGAGGAGAAGAAGAGCTTAAGGACAAACTCTGGGATTAAAGCTGATGGCGTGAGAGAGGGACTGAGTTTTAAGGAGAGCGGGAGTGAGTAGGAGGATGGTGGTGTAATGTGATTGAGCACACCTGTTCTGGTGAATCCAAGAAAGAGAGGAGGAAACGGTGTGTGTACGCACGTGCCTTTCTAAGTGAGTTTTGCTGTTTGCACCCAAGGCAACATGTAGCAATTGTACAAGTTCAGAAAAAGAACTTTTCTGTCAGCCTGATAATAAAATCTAACATCAATGTGGCAGATATTGGGTGAAGGACACATCCGCATCTGAAGAAACGCAGAGGAGGACAAAAAGGTCGAAGAGGACGAGTAGATTCTGAGGAGAATTTGGACGGAAAACAAATGGAAAGGGGCCAAAAAACAAAACTGAAAAAAACAGGAACAGACAGAAGACAGATAGGAAGAACAACAGAGTAAAGAAAAGGACAGACAGGCAGAGAAAGCCATACCAGGTGGTCTGATTCCCATGTGCTGCTGGCCGTCCATGACGAAGCCACCCATTGGCTGGCCATCTGGATTGTAGGGAGCTCCTTGACTTACTGTGGATGCAAGAGAAGAAGAGGAGGGAGGGAAAGAGGGATCGGTGGGAGGGAGCAGAGTGGTCAATTAGTCCTTTTAATTAAAGCTCAGTGGACGGTGCGGGATCATCTGTTGGCCGGTGCACACTCAGGAAGACTCTGCTGCCTTTCAAAGTCACTCTGCACCATGTCGGTACGGCTAGCTCTCCACTGTAAGCCCCTGGTGGACCTTAACGCAGCTAAATGCTTTAATAGGGATCAGACTAAGAGTTTAATCTATGCTATGGTACATTTAAGACATGGACTGACTTTGGCTTCAGGGATTGACTTGTTGAAATTTTATTTTGATGCTTACGCAGAGCTAAATCTAAAAGTCAAGACTACAAGATTCTTTCAGAAGTTGAGAATTTGTTACTCCAAACTTTTGTCTACTTACTTTTATTTTTTTTATTTGAATGAGCAACACAAAGTGCCGCATAAATGAGAAGAGAAGAGGATACACAGTTTTCCAGATTCTTTCAAATAAAAACCTTTTCGTGTATTTAGATCTGTCAGTCTTCCAAACAACTTTGACTGACTCCCCTGTCTGTGCTACAGAGACGAATCCCCACCACACAGTGCTTCCAGCACCATGTATTGCTGTAGGGATGTTTCATTCAGTGTGATGTACAGCACCATTTTTCAACCACAAATACGTTTTTGCAACGTGCACCAAAAAGTTCAGGACCCCTTTCCTCCATGTTTGTTGTGCTCCCCATAGCCTATGGCAAAACATGAACTGGATTTCTTATGGCTTTCTTTTACCACTTTTCTTCTCCCCTCTCTTCCATAAAGACCAGATTTGTGGAGTGCAAAACTTATAATCGATTCTTCAACAGCCTGTTCTACCTGAGCCGATGGCCTCTTCAGCTCCTCCAGAGTTATCACGGCTGCTTCTGTAATTAGTCCTCTCTTTTTTGGGCTTGTCAGCTGAGGTGGATGGCGATGTCTTGGCAGGTTAGCGGTGGTGCTATTCTCTTTCTATTTTTATATGACCAAATAAACAGATCTTTCGATTGATCATCATCCTGCCTATAAACATGTGGACTCTATTTTGGAATCAAGAGACTTTTGAAGACAAATGACTGCACTCAATTTTATTTTGGGGTAAAAGAGTAAAGGGGGCTGAACACACATGCGCGCCACAAAACCAAAATATTATGTTCCCTGTTTTTCCCGTTTCACAAAATATGTGTTACTTTGTGTTGGTCTGCTCTCTAAAATCTCAAGCATCAAATTCAAGCTTATAACATCAGAAAATATAGAAAAGGGGCAAGTGGGGTGAATTCTTTTGTAGAGTTTGGTAAATGTCTAGATGGCAGGATTCTTTTGTTGGGTCTATGGAAATGATGCACACGAAATCTAAATTTAAATGTAATGCTCTTTGTGTTTCAGTGAGTTCTGTTTGCACAAGCAGCCAACAGGTAGATTTGAAATTACATACTTTGGAACATTTCAAATCTCATTTTGCAAATCCAAAACAGTTCGGTTATTTCATTTTGACTGACAAGCTTGACATGTCCAGCCACTCCAATAGATATTTAATAAAAGACATGCTGGCACATAACGCAGCAGTGCTTTTAACGTAACTGTTGCTGCCCCCAATATATAATTATACATACCATCAAAGGGGCAAAATGAGATCCAGGTTGAGGCCCGATCCGGTTTTCAACAAAAGCTCATTCTCACTGATTGGTCCCAGAATCTGCTCCTATCTTAATACTTTATCTTATAAATACGGACTAAAACTGAGTGGGAAGAATATGTGAAACCTGATCCAATTCCTTATTTTCTGCTCCCCTCCATTGTTCTGCTCCCATAGAAAGCCACTTACCTTCGATTTAGGCCGTTTGGCGGCCAGTCAAGCAAAAGCAGGATCTCGGCCCCACTGAATGCCTTTGAACTTTACTATCCTCCCCCTACCCCTCCCTTAATGCCACCATGACCTCTCACCCCTATTACAGGTAATAAAGTTTACAGCAGTCCAAAACCAAGCCATGCACCAGGGGGACCGCTCACTCCTTCCCCCTTGCTCCCCAAAACAGCCGCAAATAGGGTTGAGGGAGGGTGTTTAAAGGAATGGGGGGAAGGGATAGGGGTAAAAACAGGTCCAGAGCCAAAGAAGCCAATCAGCGGTCAACCCAAAAAAAGAAACGGGCGTAGGTCTCTCTAGGTTATAGTTTAAGCAAGGGAGAAGGGATTGTTTTTTTGTTTGGATTTTTTTTACTATGTACCTGTTTGGTGAAAAGGGGACAGGAAGGGGTTAAGAACAAGCTATTCCGAGAACACAGCTAGCTTTGTGAGCAGGATAACAAGAAAAAAAAGCTCTCATCATTTACAAGTGCTAGTCATTTTGCCCCTTTGCCATTTCATACTTTTGCAACTTTAGTTGTCTGCCATGGGCATTTTGTAAGGACTGAGCGTCAATTTGTACCATCAGGTGGATTTACTTACCATGCATCAATTTGAAAGCCACCATAGGAATATTTTGTGCTAACCACTTATCAATTTGTACGCGTTTCGCCAACCATGGGTCAATTTAAGTCAATTGACTTGCCCAAATTGTAGGTAAAAGCCAGAATCCGCGGAAACAAAATTTCATATAAAATCTAAGGAAAATAGTGCACAGTTAAATGAAATTATACTTGACATTTTAGCATTTTTATGATTATACAGATCTGCGATCTATTAAAATGCATACCTTAATATTATATAACTAAACCTGGGCATGAATTACATGAGTTTCTTTATGGGTACAAAATGAAGAAGTGGGAAAGGCCGAAATGGCAACATGCGGGTACAAAATGGGGTTACGAATTGGCAAAGAGGTGAATGCTTTACTTTTTCACTCCAAATGGCATGTCAAGGTTGATTAATGGTTGCTGTTAATTTTGAAATATTTTGCCTCTTAACTTTATTGTTCAGTACTGAGGTAGGGAAAATTCCCTGAAGGATTTGGACATTCCAAGAAAGGAGCATCAGTCCTGTATTTACCCACTGAGAGGCCTCCGGGTGCATGGACTTGGGGTGGCTTAAGTCTGCACGACTTGAAAACAGTAACTATAGGAGACTTGCCTGCACGGTTTGACTGGTCGATCATGGGCTGCACTATTCTCCTCCGCGCATTAATGAACCTGCAGAGAGCGGGAGTGAAGTAGGGGAGGATTGTAAGGGGGAGGAGGAGAGAAAAGGAAGGAGAGGAGACAAAAACACAGAAACACAGTCAGAGCTTTACTCAAAACAAGATTAAGGAAAAAATGCTGACTAATACCCTGAAGATCTTGGCAGTCAGCACAAAAACCACCATATTTCCAAAGTCGCCTCTTTCTCTTAGCGAACCATAACAGTGATAGGGAGTAATTATTCTCCCATAAGCAACGCTGAGCCCCAATAAAGTCGCGGCAGCGCTACAGCGAAAGTCACATCTTAACTGCCTCAGTTATTAAAATTGTTGTCTTTGTAAAGTCAGGACTCAAGAACTTGTGCAAACTTGCCTAAAAAGAGAGTCAGCCTGAACACTGGGGTCTTTGTGGAGGCGAGGCTAAAGCAGGATCTTCTCCCTGTCTGTCTGGAAACATCGCGGCCCACCTCTCTTTATTGGAGGTGTTCCGCCTCCCGACGAGCTGAGATTGCTGACGGTTTAACGTGCTCGGCTTCAAACGCGGCGGGGTGTTGCTGACAGAGAAGCATGGCACGTTGCCTCTGGTGAGAGGCATTGTTTTTATGCTACGATAGGTGACCATGTGATACTTTATTTAGTCTGTGTGTTTTTGTGCACTAACCTCTGCATGACTTTCTATAAAAGTGCACAGTCAAATCATTTACTGAGCACACACACAGAGAGTTAATCCCTCTCCTACATGTATTCACACCTATTAATTGTGCATGTTCGCATAGGAACCAATCTGGCCTCGGTCAGCCTAACCCCTTTTGAAATGACCCCTTGGCCTGTAATGACCCCAAGGAGAGAGGACTCTCGGGGGCTTCTGACTTGATTTATGTGTTCCTGCTGTTGCCCGACCGGACACTTCTGTTTCATCTCTGAAAGGGGGGAGCATTAACCGAACTTAAGGGGGAACAATAGTAGTGGGAGACTTTTTGAAAAGCTGCAAAATGGAACGTTTATGAGCTCAGGGGTATGGCGAGAAGGGGAGGAAAGAGACAAAAGGACACAAACACGCTGCATCTGTTTCGACCCTGAAGAGCGAGGGAAACTCCCTTGCTTTAAATTTCTTTAATATTCCCTCATCAGAAGTGCTTTTGTGGCCCTCCTCGCTTTTATGGTTTGAGGACAGACCTGCAGGGAATTAGGGAGACAGGGGATGGCAAAGCTGCCCAGTAAAAGAAAGATTAACAGCCTCATTGTTTGCTGGTATTTTCTTTATATCTGTTATGACTGCTTCAGAATTACTTCTTGTGAGAAGAAGCAAAAACATGGGTTAGAATCTCATCATTGCAAGTTCAGCTTGTAGCAATTTTTCTTCCATATTTGTGACATGAAAGTATGTTGATTTGAAATTTCAAAGGAGGGGAGAAAGAAATCTAAAAAGCAAGGGAGGAATGCAAGAATGCACTGACATGGCAGAGCACCATCAAATGAGGGAACGTCTGGAGTTTTATCACCAATGCTCTCCCTCCCTCTCTCCCTTCCTCCCCCTGTTACCCTGTTTTTGCTGGGGCAGATATGGAAGGCGGAGGAGGAGGAGTGAGGGCAAAGAGGGTTGAGGAGGCCTGAGCATTCCTTTAACTCTCCTCTTCTCTGCTCCTCAAACCCATTCGCAGAAGGGACGAGGTCATCTTGAGGCCAGCTCTGGCTAAGGATTGACCTCTCCTTCTTGACGTTCCCTGATGCCTCCTTGCATCGGTTCTTCCTCTGTCTTGTCCTTCTTTCCCTTCCCCTTTATGTGTGTCTGTCCCATCGCATGGAGGAGGAATGGATTTTGTAGAAAGTAAGGCAAGCGATTTGAAACTTTCTGTCAGTTCTAAGAATTAAACATTTTATTGCGTTAGGCTTACAACTCCTAAACAATTTTGACTCTGCCTATCTGTATCTGTTTCCTTCTCCAGCTGGGTCTTACTTATCGTTCTCTTTAGGATGTAAAAAGGCAGCCTAACTCCCTCAACAACGAATCTACAGGCTGACCCACCACACTCCCTCCTCCTCCTCCTCTCCAAAACTCATGCCGGTTTCCTGTCCCTGTCGTCCCCATATCTGCGGCCAGATGCACCATGGGGCCTGGAACAAAGGATAAAATGCCTCTCATAATAGCAGCCAAGGGAATGGAGAGATGGAGAGCAAGAGAATAGCATGGAAGGAGGAGTGAGAGAGTCTGGAGGGGGGAAAAAAGCAAAAGGCTCTGCTCTGCAAACCAGACACTCTTGCTGTGACCGTTAATAAGCTGACATAGAGAAAGACTGTAAGAGAGGAAGGTGGAGGGAAAAGGAAGAAGAAGGAGAGCTAAAGAGTGATGGGGAGTGAAGAAGATGAAGGGAGAGAGAAAAGAAAAACCAGAGTGAGGCTTCACCTTTGCGCGACCCCCGGGTGCTATAGGGCCGGTGTTTATG
Organism: Valencia hispanica; assembly: GCA_963556495.2. Lineage (NCBI taxonomy): Eukaryota > Metazoa > Chordata > Actinopteri > Cyprinodontiformes > Valenciidae > Valencia > Valencia hispanica. The sequence continues at coordinate 40,711,156 of OY747711.1, forward strand.
GCCTGCTCACTCCCCTGCCTCCCATCACAACACAATGAGCTTCACTATCCAGGCCGGCTAACGGGCAACAATGACTGGGCTATTTTGGCGTGACACGCCGCTGGTGGTACGCATAAAGTCGGGTAAAAAAAATGCATTTAAAAACACGGAAAAGGGGAAGATGACTTGTAAAGCTCAGGAAATCCGTCATAGCCTGAACGCTGTCAGAGGTAAGGAGCTGGTTTCCAACCAGAGGCACATATGTGTGACATACGAATGAACCCATGATACAGTGAAACATAAAACATGCCAACCATATGCTGTTGCCAGAAATGGAGCCAATGAAGTCATGTAAAGAGACTGGGGCGGATTTATTCTTTTTGTCTTCAATATCCAGGGGTTTGCAAAAGTATTCATGACCCTTGAACCTTTTCACATTATCTCATAAGAACCCCCCCCACCCCCCCAGCCTTTTCATTTCTTTTATGCAACAGCAAAACAAGGTAGTGTAAACGTATGATGTGCAAGATATTTTAGAAAGAACATTTTAAAAAGCATGGCTTTTCTTTGTATCTGTTGAGATATCCATTGCCTGACAATTCCTTGCAAAAGTAGTTTTTTTCAAGGGTCTTTGGTTAGGGGCGTATGCTGTTTCAAAGCGTAACCTCTGCCCCATTTTAAAGTATTTTGCAGCCTCTAGCAAATTTTCTTCCAGGATTACCCCGTATTTAACTCCACCTATACCACCCCCCCAACATTGACCGTCTTCCCTGTCTCTGCCAAAGGACAAATTCTACACAACCGTGTTTAGGGCATTGTGCAGTGTTGGCTTTGCACATAGACCAGACAGCTTAATCTTTGTCTTTTTTTCCCCCAACCTTCTTGTTCCCTTCATGGAGTGTGATAAATCAGGAGGACTTTTAATGCAATTTCATGATGAGTATCAGAGCAAAGGGGTGGAATACAAAAGCACACTGCACTTTTCAGATGTTTAATTTTGAAACATTTTGAAAACCATGCATTATTTTTCTTCCTCTTCACAACTATGCACTACTCAGTGATAAAATACATCGAAGGGTGTGGTTGTAGTGTGATTAACTGTGCAAAAGTTCAAGGGTTATGAGGACTCTTGCAAGGCACTGTATACTTCTCCAAACGTAGAGATTAATTCTCCAACCTTTCTACCTCCTTCACTGGGAAGAGTGGAACTGATTGCGACGGCGTCTGCCAAGCCCTTGCTAATGTCCCATTCTCATTACACACACAAACACACGCACACACACACCCACACACAAATGCACAGACATACTGAGTCGAGTCAGCTGCACACAGGTGTACATGAAGCGCACGTGAAATGCCCAATTAAAAGCAAGAAATTGTCTTTTTCATCAGCTGCCTTTGTTGCGTGACCAATTAGGGGATAATTTAATAACGAGCATTGGAAAGATGCAGATTGGATATACAAAAGGTTACTCTGCGAGCTCATTGATTTAAATTCAAGCGCAGTTCTCTGTATCTACAGCACGCGTTGTCACACAGGCACATCTCCTGAGCCCCACAGCCGGCATTATGTTAGTAAGATGAGACAGACTGGAACACACAAACTGAGCACACGTCTTCAGCACTCACTACCAGTTGGTAACCTGAGACCATTTTTTTTTGCACTCTCATAGCCTACACGAACTCCAACTTTCGTGCACAGCTGGATATTTCGGGATCACATCCATTCCATCTGAAACAGTAGGCACATTTCAGCCGCACTCCAACAGAGGTTTTAAACATGCATATTCATATCCGAGAGACACTTAAAATAACTCCGCAACCACACACTCCTCCTGGCTGCCAATCAATGTGATTTAAAACACAACAAAGAAAAGCAAGCTCTGACGGGTCGCCGTGCACTTATCATCAGGTTGTCACCGCGGTTCCTATCATCAGTTGTCTGCTGCAAAACCACAATTAACACCCCGGCCCTTATATCCTTTCTCCCCACCGGTGGCACAGTCACACTAATAGATGGTTGCCCCGTCTTTGGATATAATGTGATTTTTTTTTTGAAAAGCTGCATACATTTGTGAATATGTTTGGAGTCATACTGCTTATGGGCGTGTGATGGAAGTACAGTTATGAGTTTCTCCCCCTAGTTATTCTCAGCTGATAAGTTAACTTATTCCTCCCTTCACAGGAACCCTCCCTCGTATCCTTCAGCTCTTTCTTTTCCTATCAGTGTCGTTCGCAGGTCAGACGCTTGAATTAGATGATTGAGATCAGTTTATATAAACTCACACCAACTGCCTGCAGAATGCTGCAAGTTCTTGTCCGAATGAACATGGCCAGCCTATAGAATAAACAAAAATCCAAACGAGGCTCTGGAATTTACTTGTTTGACTTAGGTGAACGTTAGTTTATGTTGTCTATATGAACCTTCTTCTACACTTCTTCACACTTCTACACTTTTTCACATTATTGTATTTTTAAATGATAGACTAGCACATATCATATCATATCATATAGCATATCATTGTAAAGTTTGGCTTGCCTATATATTTAGCCTCCTTCGCTGTGTTACCCCTAAATAAATTTCAGTGAAACAAATTCCCTTCAGAAGTCTCACAATTAGCAAATCTCTATGTGATTTTATCTCAGTATAGGCGAATGTTCAAAACCCTCTATGTGGGGGGAAAACTAACACTGTACTCCACCCTGAACACACCATCCCCACTGTAAAACATGGTGATGGCAGCCTTATGCCACGATGGGAGATGAAGGGAAGATATCTGGAGCAAGATATGGCCTGTGAATAGCCTAGTCAAGGTCCAGACTTAAATTAAAATTTGTGGCAGGACTGGAAAGCCTGGCTGTTTAGAGTTGCACACCATCCTATCTGACTGAGCTTGAGCTATTTTAAAAAGAAATGTCAGAATTTTCAGATGTGCAAAGCTGGTGGAGACATACTCCAAGCTTTAATTGCAGCCAAAAGTAGTTCTACGAAGCTTTGATTGAGGGAGGCCTCTTTGTATGCATCCACTGCTTATTTTTTATGCATTACCTTGTTGCCTTAGTGTAAATGTAATTTGAGTCATTCTCACTGTTGCTTTCTAATGTTAGAAAACCTCTTAAAATGATGCCTACCTGCATTTCTTTATCTCAAGTTAATCCCCCTTGGAAATGTGTGAAAACAAAATGTATTATTGGAGAATGAATATGTTTTTTTTTTTTTTCAAGTATATATCAATCAAACGGTGCCCACCTTAGCTGCATCCTGAGGGCATTTGTGGGAATCCTGAGCGCAAGATAAGAACCACTGGTTTTCAGGAATTTTAAGCTTTGAGCTTAAATGCGGATTTTGTGAAAAAAAAAAAGAACCTGCAACTATTCATTAGCAAACCATATTTAGTTCTGAGTCAAAAGATTACGCACCATCCCTAATTTGTCTGCACAGCTTTCCGCAAGTACAAACACCTACATGCCTTGTTACAAACGTACAACGCAGCTACATGCTCTTGCTTGTCAGGAAGTTCTCCTCATTCTCACTTTTTTCTGTCAAATCTTTTAGGAGCAATTGCAGTGCCTTGCTAAAGTAGTTGGAGCCCTTTTCGTATGTTGTCAATCAAAACTAATGTAATTAACTGTTATTTTATACAAGAAGTCAACTCAAAGTAGTCGATAATCATACAGCAGAAGGTTGGTAAAACTGAATGGTTTTCAGGACCCCTTTAACATGATGTCCCTAAAGAAAATCCAGTGCCTTCTGGTTTGGCCAATAGACTCTACCAGTGTGGACTGTGTGTAGTCTCTGTAACGACCTGTACAGAGCTATAGATCAAACATCTGAAAAACACGCAACGCATTACTCAGTCTGCTGTCCTGCCTCCTCCTATAGAAAGCGCCTGTTTGCATCAGTTCTCTGGGAAAAAAGAGCTGCAGCCAAACACTCATTACCTCTGCATTAGGCTGAGAAGGATGCAAAAACACATGCCTGGAGATATAAAACCATATGGACGGAGAAACACTTGAGAGGTTCGTTTGGAGTGAGGTCATTTAGGAGTGAGAAGACAAAGACTGTAAGACTGCACCTAATATGTTATGAGACAAGAGGCCTGTGTTTTGAGTCAGCACAACTTACAAGCCTTTATTGGCAGGCAAATACGTCCTGAACCATCTCCAAATGCATTCGTAGCTATGCAGCGACACACCCACTGACACTGACACACAGAAATACATTGAGTACATGGTAGGGCTTCGGTTCCAGCTTCTAATAACATGAGGTGGATTAATAGGATTACATATGGAGGGAAAACTCAGGAAAAACTGTATGAAACTTAAAAGGACTTTTAGACTGCAAACAGACACGGGGTCACTTAATCTCCATTACTTCTCCCACATAAAATGCAAGTAGGTATGCCTGTGCAGGGTACAGACAGCCTCCCTGTTGCTCCACTACCTAAAGAGCCCAGTGTCCATTAAAGGGGCCATGAATCCACCACTAAAACTGGTTTTACAGAGTGGAGCAACAGGCCGGCAAAGCCGCTCACACACTACATGCACATTCAAACTGGAGAGGAGCTCAGTCTGTTTATGTGCGTGTCCATGGCAACCAGGTGCCTCACAGAGTCAAGTTGAGGAAATATTTGCCACTTGAAAACCACAGATGAACTCAGTGACTCTGACAGAGCTGGTTTTGCAGCCCTTACAGACTTCTGAATGGGCCAGCTAAAAGAAGAAATGTAAAAAAAAACAGAGGGCAAGAGAGACAGGACACTAAGACTGGTGCAAAGGCAACAATGGCAAAAGCAAAGGATATAAAGACAGATTAAGACATTTGAAAGGCAATGCAAGGCAAGTTTATTAGTATTGCAGACGTTCAACAACAAGGCGATTGAAGGTGCACTGGGTGATTAGGGGATAAAATAAAAGGAGCAATAAACCAGCAGCAAAAGTATAAAACACAACATTAGAGGCACATAATATATATGACAAATTAAAACATATGACATTCCAGCTACTATTCATCGCTTACTCAAAGTCAGCTCTAAACTGGTCTGGTCTGAAAGTTTCTTCCAGATAATGGGAGCATAGAAACTGAAAGCTGGTTCTCCGTGCTTGGTTCTAATTCTAGGGATGATTAGTAGACTAGAGTTGAAAGACCTGAGTTGTCTGGGGGGTTGGTATAGTCACAACAGTTCTTCAACAAGCCAAAGTCTATTATTTTGAAGTCTATTCTCTGAGCCACAGGGAGCCAGTGTAAGACTTTAGAACTGGGGTGATGTGCTCTACTTTCCTGGTTCTAGTGAGGATGTGAGCAGCAGCGTTCTGGATCAGCTGCAGCTGTTTGACTGACTTTTTAGGCAGACCTGGGAGGACACTAATGCAGTAGTCAATCAGACTAAACAATAAAATAAAAAAATGCATGGATGAGTTTTTTTGAGGTCTCGTTGCGACATTAGACCTTAAAAGGAGATATAGTGGATCTTTCCTCCCCTAGCCTTTAGGAGGGCATAGTAGCATCGAATTTAGTAGGGAGAGTAAATTAGCGTAGAATAAGGAGGGAGAAGTAAGGTAGGTGTAGGGAGGAGAAAGGTGCAAGGTAGAGTAGGGTAGGATGGGGAGGGTAAATTAGAAAATAATAGGGTAGGGAGAGGAATAGAAGGCAGGATGGGGTAGGGAGGGCAAAATGGGTCTGGATAGGGAGGCTGAACCAGGGTAGGGTAGGGGAGAAAGGAATGCACAGCAGGGTTTTGTCGGTAGGCTAAAGAAAGGTACGGTGGAATCACGGTTTGTGTTAACTGAATAGTTTTCGTATTATACCTTTTTCTTTTAAACGACGATGGAAAAATCTCAAGGCCATCGTTCATTTGGACAGATTGCAATTCAAATCCTTGACCACTTGGTGTAGATGAGCAAACTTTTTCAACTTTACGCATAGAGCACAGGTAACTGAATCAATCAAAAAAAGATTCCTATGAGAGCATCTGAGGATCATCTCAGATGTGGATACTGTACCCAATGCATCTCATTGCCAGGGAGCTGACAGCGCCATGTACAGTTACGAAGGCTTAGGAGAGCATCTGTGACTGCACTGGACACAGACCGGGGGTGACAGATCGCTGCAGTTTAAACGCTGATGGAAAAAAAAGAGTACATTCTGAAGGATTTCCTCCCACTGAAATGATCAGAAAATGGCTTGTTCAAAGAGTGTTTTGAACTTCTGATCACTTCAATTGAAGAAATATTCCCTGATTTCAAAACTTTGACTGAAGTGGCGCTCGTAACTCATGCCTCCAGAGTGGCAACAGAGTGTGTATTCAGTCTCCATAACGACCATTAATACATGTAGCTTATTAATCTGCTTGATAGGTGATGGCACAATGTGGATTCGCTTTCAGTTTGTTGGAATGGATATTAACTCAAATTAATGCAAATTTAAATTGACTGAATGTGTTATCATAATTTGAAAAATGTACTGGTAAAAATACATTATGACCGGATTTTTTTGACGTCGTCAGTCAAAATGACCAACAACAAAAAATTCTAGCGCAACCTCTGGGTGGAATAGTGTAGGAGCATTTCAAATAGAGGACTTAAGAGAATTCAAGTATACAAAGATCTCAACTGGAAGTCTTCTCTTATTTTTTAAAACACCCTAACCACCCTAAAACACCCTAACCTCTTAATGTCAGGTTTCCTTTTTGTTCTTCATCGCTTTAAATTAAGAGCTAGGAACAAACTCGAAAAGTAAGACTGGGCTTAACACTAGTATATGGGATTCTGGCTTCATCTTTGTCCCTGCTTCACCTTATGCGCATCATGCCCCTCTTGGACTCAGTCAGCTAGTTGTCCATCAATACTAGAGAGAGAAAGCGATGGCTTGAAGCCTGGTGCTGGTCAGATACAAGCACTGCTGTCCACTCCCCAAACACAATGGACCCAGCCTGTGTCCTTTAGCCTTCGGGCTTGGGTCGAATTGTTTGTGTGGATCTCACCGTGAATGCACATCACACTCTGAGGATGGATGTGGCACTCTATTCCATTTGAGCTACTTTAGGGGTGAGGATTACATATGCATCACCTTATATGACGAGTGCGTGAGGTTGTTAACCGTGAATATAAATATATTTAGTTACAAGATGAACCTTTTACATGCCTCTTCCATTTCCAAATAGAAAGAAAAAAATATCTGTGTAGAGCAGTTACACACAGAGCCTGTAATGCTGACGGGGCTTGCAGTGGGCACTGTTGCAAACAGACTGGTTGACCTAAATCCCACTCCATACTGCCCGTGTCATATCCTGCCACTGCGCTTGTCACTTCCCCCAGCCGCTCACAGCAGCTTTCACCATGGGGGATCCCTATGGCTGTTCAGAAACAAGTGAAGGCAGTTTTTGGGCAGCAAATATCCACTGTCAGCAAACAGAAAGCAAAATGTACTGTTATTTTTCCACAAGCTCCCTGCCTTGGCATAAGCTGTACGAACTCAGCAATATTTTATTAAAAAATCTACATAACCGAAAGAGAAATATTATGACTTTTACAGTAGCAGCAAACAAGATTTTGAAAAGTCAGTTTAAACAGAGGCTGGGAGTGGCCTCATCTCACCCATAATTTATTAGCATAAAATGAATGGCATCCCTTCATTTCTTCCAGAATAAAATTTTTGGCATATTTGTCATATTTGCTATATATATATATATATATATATATATATATATATATATATATATATATATATATATATATATATTTATTTATTTTTGCCAGAAAACGCATGGCTTTGTGTCCCACTGATTTCTCGTCACAGCAACGGTTTGATCAACGCAGGAAAACATCACCGTAACGCTGACTGATGGCTGCTGAGCATGACAGCGACAATGTGGGCTTCCACATAGACCATGGCATTCACATTCTGTTGCTTTTCATGTTTTGGAGCGCCCCCCCTTCCCCCTCCTCACTACAAAAGGAGGTTGAAAAGCAAAGGAGAGGAGTGGGAAGAAAAGAAGAGGGAATAAAAAAAAGACAGAGCGAGGGGAGAATGAAGAGAAATGCAGGTTTGGCCTCAGGCAGCATGCTATGATGTAAGAGAAACACGGGGAGAGAGGGGCAGAAAGACGGTGGAAAGAGGAGGAGGAGAAATGGCATTCAGTGCAGTGGGCGCATCTTTTGCATGTGTGCATGTGTTTGTGTGTGTGTGTAAGGTCGTGCACTGACACACAGCCACACGGATTTCTGTTGACATAATACAGTAAAGAACGGGTTGTGTCGGCACAGGCTGAAGATTCCCGTAAAGGACTATTGTTAGCAACAGGCTGCCACCTAAGAGCTTTGAATGTTATTTCTGAAATTGTTCGTGCATCTTAAGCCTGCACTGGAAACTGAGAGTGAGGTCATATCTGAAGTGTGTGTGTGTGTGCGAGGTGTCTGCTGTAATGTCAGAGAGTTTCAGAGTGAAGCAACCTGACGGAGCTGCAGTGTACAAGACAGGCTTCAGGGCATGGGTTGAAACTTGGCCTGTCAACATGCTGAGCCTCACAACTCATCTCATTGTACCTGTTTTCCTCTCTTTCTCTTATATTTGACCGTTTCATTATTTACCGCTTGGGCCTAACTTATTTAGTTTTATTCATGGCAATAACTGTGTCAGCTGCGTCGCGAATGCTGAATGTTGCATTTTGAAAATGATTAAAACGAACACGTTTACAACATTTACTTCAAACCACAGATGAAAAGTTGCTGTAACTCTTTGTATATATATGTATATAATATTTTTGATAAGAAATGAATCAATACTGGAAGTTCAACAAAAATAAGTACTAGAATCTCAAATCTAAATCCATACTGGAAGGTTTTTATTGATGTGCCATGTTAATTTGAAAAAGTCAACCAAAATGTACCACATTCTTGTTTCCTCCTCCTTTATCTGTGTCTGTTATGTTCCTTCGCCTCCTCCACTTCTGTTTTATGTCAACCTATGCTTTCAGAAACCCGATAAGCAGCAGATACATATGCGCCATACCACGCCCTCTTAAGCAGCATCAGCGTTCATCCACCCAGGTCCTTTTGAATACTCCCTGCATTTCTCTCCTCCAAACGCTCTCTCTGTCCAGGCTTTTAAGACGTTCATAAAAGGAGGTCTTATTGACAAAACAATTGCTCGGCGGGGCTTAAACACTGCCTTTAAAGGGGTATTATTAAATTGCAGGCAGGAAGGAGAGGGGCAGCCAACAAGGGAAACCTGATGACCTCGCCATCGATTTTTACATCACTGGAGCGTTAGGAGAACTTAGCGCAGAGATACTGACTGCCCCCACAGAGAGACGTTTTATATGATGCACATTGAGCTTTTAGCTGCTGCCTGTATTTAGTGCTGTATAATTGTGTTGTTCTAAAACATTTTGATACAGTGGGTGCAGATAGGTGTGCATGCAGATATAGTCTGTATAAGTCAGATTTACTTTTATCTTATAAAGAAATGAGTACATTCTCAAGATAGGTTATCTTCATACGCTTGTGCTGCTTGGGGTTCATTGTGATTAAGACTTCTGTTCCTGTTAAGGTGTAATTAATAGTTATGTTAACTTTTACTGTTGGACACAATAAATTACTTTCCCCCTCTTTGCATCCTGATATAATACAGTGGCTTGCAAAAGTATTCGGCCCCCTTGAACTTTTCCACATTTTGCTGCAATTCCAGCTGCCAGTCTTTTAGGGTATGTCTCTACCAGCTTTACACATCTAGAGACTGAAATTCTTGCCCATTCTTCTTTTCAAACAGCTCCAGATGTTTGAATTTGGATTCACGATTATAAATAAATTGGCGTGTCTATGGTGTGCATCAGAAAACAAAGTATACTTCTGATTTTTTACAACTCCTGAGGGGGTTCCACAAGGTTTATATCTTGGCCCATTGTTCTCTCTCGCGCTCTCTCACTCTTTCACTATATAATTTACTGCTCCATACTACTCCCGCAAATATATTTAAGCATCACCACCATCCCCGACAAAGAAAGGTCTACAAATCTAGTCAATGTCTACTTCTAAATATCAAGGACTTTTATTTGATGACAACGTGTACTTTAAAGAGCACATCCATCATTAAATAGGAAATATATTGTTATTGAGACAAACGTATTTCTTTTTAGAAATACAGTATATTAACATTTGTGCTCATTGTCTTCAAATATTGGAAATTACGGGAATTGAAGTTTATTACTAAAGCCTAGCTTATACTTCTCTGTCAGCGGGGGTGGGGAGACCGGCAGCGGCACCATCTGTCAATCCAAGTGCCCTTTGTCAGGCCCACAGAGGGTGACAGAAACATGCCCAAGTTTTTTAAATGTCCCTTGAAAACTACAAAGAGTGCAAGCCTGTGATTGGTCAGGATGATACTTCCTTAAAGTTTGTCAGCAGTACTGCCATTTCCCCCCAAAATTGAGATATCTAGCAGCAGACATGGAGCTGATCAAAGAAAGTTAATTTACAAGCTAATTTATAAGTATCAAGCGTCTGTTACAATAGCGAGTGAGCAGTTTTTTGTCCTAATTGTGCATGAAAAGTATGGAAAGAGGCTGAAGTTGTTCAAGTGAAGAGTTTTGGTTTAAAAATGAAAAAGTAAAAAATTGAATACAATGTTGTCGACCAGAGATGTAACTGTAATGGTGGCAGGGCCCCCCAGAAAAGTGCTACAATCCCCGTTGTGCCGGCGGGCAAATGCTTTGCAAAACTCTCCAGGCATGAGAAGTCTCAAAGGAGAATGTCTCAAACTTGCTGATGGAGAAGTATAAACTAGGCCCAATGGAAGTTTTCTCACTCATCATTGTCACTATGGTAAAGGAACCTGGACCTCCCTGCATGCTTGCTGGCTCCAAGGCATGTTTAAGTGTAATAATTTGCTCTGTTGTGTGATCTCAAAACCCCCTTGAATAAAAAAAATGAATCAATCAATTTTTGTACAAGTAGGTCCAAGTGCTTGGGCACTGCACCTGTCCACCAAGTGTACCGGTAACTTTGCTCATCTGTGTGTGTGTCTACTGTAAAGTCTGCATCCAGGCCTGTGTTTCAATTCTCTTTCTACTCTGCATGAATCTCTCACCATTCAAATTGAGATTCCCTGGTGTGGCGTACTTTTGCCAATAATTCATGAGTGATCTACGCCCCTTGCCGGCCTTTAGCATTTTTATTTAATCTTGCCGAGCCCCACCACGTGCTCGCTCATCAATAATGCACGGAGACATGTGTGTTAACACATCCGCGGTGCGTGAGAGAAAAGAGCAAGGGGAGTGAGTTACACGGCTATGCGGGGGATACTGTGTGATGAAGCACATGACGATAAAGAGATTGTGTGTTCGTAGCGTTGTGTTGCAGTACCATGTGACGGGACGTGCGTTTTGTCTGTGAGCGTGGCACATGCTTTACATCTTAAAACCCTCCTCTGTTGGGACGACATAAACACGGAAGACCTGCGGTTCATCTGTGGCCGTTTGACATGAATTTAACCCAAATGACTTCTGCACAACTCTGAGCCACACTCCCGCTAAGTGTTCCGTGCTCTCTGAAGTCGGCTCTGGTCGCTCACAGACAGTTACAGTTGCAGAGTGGATTTGGTGGAATCGAACGCATAGGGAGAAGACTGTGCGCCTGTACGCGTGTGTGAGTGTGTGTGTTAAGTGCGTGTGTGAATTTGATCAAGTCTACGTGTGAACGAGTGTGTTTTTCCAATAGCCGCTGACAAACAGAATCACATCTAGGGAAATTGACTTCACTAAATCAGTGGGTCAGGAGGTAACATCACTAGGGGTTGCTATGGAGACACCCAATGACGGGGCTTCCCATCCAGCACAACAACATGCCTGTGAAATGGCAGTTCCCCTAACATAACCTCCCTCTGTCTATCTCTCTGTCGTTGTCTGTCTCTTTTTTTATTTCTTCCCCACCACTCTTCTTCTTCTTCTAATCAGTCGCTTCTTGCTTTTATCTCTTTCTCCTTGTTTTCTTTGTATTTCTTTAATTCTCAATCATCCTTTCATGCTACGACTTGTGGCTCGTTTGCTCAGACAACCGAACCATGCATGGAAATCTGCCTGTGGACAAATACCCACACACACACACACAAACACACACACTTGTATACAACGAGATGTGAGGGGGCAGCGGGATCCCAGCATGCAGGGTTTAACAGCTAATACCCCTTAGATTAACCACCCCCGGTTGCTCTCTCTCTGACACACTAACTCAGACACACACGACATCTTCCCCAAACCAAGATTAGCCACCTACGATTTCCACAGTGTGCGTCGTGGCCTTGCTCTCTCTCTCTCTGTCTCACACGCACACACACACACCCCCACACACAAACCTTCAGGTTTTGTTGCCATACCCCAACAAATAAGCAAAGCAAACAGAATGAGAACACACACTCAGGCTTAAGTGACCAAGCTACAGTTCATGTGACTGTCGAAGTCTGTCTGTCTCTTACGCACACACACACACACGAACACACAATATCACAGCTGTAAGAAGTGACCCCCCCTACTTGGATTACGAAGGGGGTAGTCACGTGATTTGATAACCTCTACAGGATTCCCTCTGGTCAGGAGGCAGTGCGTGAGCGTCTGTATTTGTGTATCTTTGCTGGGTATAATTCTCCACAGACGGAAACATCATACCCTAGTCTAACGGCTGTGTTTCTCCGAGGTCCCAGATTGGACAATGGCTGGGAATAACGTTAACATCATTAGACGCCTGGTAATGGGGAGTTATCAGACTTCATCTTTTCCCCTCCTTCTTGTCCTTATCTTACCCTTTTACTCTTGATCTATTTTTCACTCTTGCTAGGCTGTTCATCTCTTTCTTCTGCTGCCTCTCATTGCCTCTTCTCCACTCTTTTATGCCCGTACCTTGCAAGGCACTTTCAAGGATTATTTTAAGGGCTGCACAGATCAAACACATTCTGCCAGGGCCGTGCCTCAGTTACCCAGGCTTCAGCCCCTTTAATTAGACACGGCTAATAACGCTAAGCATGTGCTGATAACCATCTCTCTGATAAGACTGGCCACACGAGGACATAGGGCCCCTTTCTACCTTTAACAGTGTTACCTAAGGTTAAAACAGATAGTTAGCAACCTTATTTTATGAGCCTGGCCAGTCACACTTGTTTGCAATTAGCTGCCTAGTTGGCACTCGCAGAGCAGTAATTTGCAAAGGCAGGTTAGCAGCCAGGCTGTAGACTTCCAAGTGGGGCCCCTTGTTAACAAGGATAACTTTAAACGCTAAAGGTGTTTAGTTACTAGCGGTATGAGATCTCGCGATATTAAGGAGCCAAATTTAATTTTAAGATATGGTCTACAGGGCAGTGCTGTAGGTTTGGCACCCTGTGTCAATGTTTGAAACTCTTGTTGTGAAGTAAGACAGAAAGCAGTTCTTCAGATTCAGTGTTGCGTTCACCGAATCCACCAACAATGACTGCTCGTTGGGTTGGTTAACAACACTGTTAGCACTGAATAAGCCCTCAGCACTTTCAAAACATTTAAGTTTGAATATTTAGTGTAGCCAGTCGATCGAGAAGAACGATGACAGTATAACCAACAAGATACAAACAGTTCCTACACACTAAGTTCATATAGGCATGCATCAAGTCAGTATCCAGTATATGATTTGTGAATTTGTATCAGGGCCAAAGTAAAGGGCTATTTTACTCTCTGGTTTAAAATGTAAACTACCTAAGCTGCTCTTACACTGTTCCCTCTCTTGCCATGTATGCTGGTTTAACGAAATACATATCAAACAGATCTAGAAATAAGGAAATGAAGCAGATTTTGACAAACATCAAGTCCTGTCACACCTTTTTAAAGTATTTGTGTTGCATTTGATGCAACACAAATACTGTGTATATTGGTATCAAGGATGTGAAATGTACAGTGTTCAACAGTGTTAAGTGCGACTCACACGGCATGATCTCAATACCTCCCACAGGAGGACTTGAATGCGTCACACTGTGCAAGCGTGATATTATAGGAAGTGTCGTCACACTGCATGATGGGGGATGCTAGAATGGAATGCAATTGCTCCATTACTACCCCCAAGTGGTTAGATAAGCCATAAATTAGGCCATGCCACTAGTTTCACTTTCAGTTTCAAGCATCTTGCATCCCAAGGTGAGCAAGTCTTAATCAATGCAGAGTTAGTGTTTGGGTAGTGTTGCATGACATAAAGTTATATTATAATTGGGTCAGGATTTAAATACTTTAGCAGTGGCACACATGTGTGTGATCTGTTATTAATTATTAGTTATCAGATCGTTTTTAGAATTTGGTTAACATTATTCTAAACTGCTTACAGACTTTTACGAAATGCAATTTGTAAAACCTCCGCTGGTGAAAAAAAAATACATAAAAATTCTAGGTTTCCCCAAAGTTAAAATATCTTGTCTCCTCTTGTCACCCCAATATCATGTCTCGTCTTGCCCCTTGAGATTAATGTACCGCTAAATAAAGTACTAAAATCTCTAATAAGGACCGCAGATCAAAACAATTAGTATTATTTGCTATGATACCTAGATTTGAACTCAGTCTCATTCAGACTAAACAATGCAATCAACTAAGGCAAAATAAGCCCAAAGATTAAAACGAACGTTAATTACAGTGTTGCTAAAAAAGAATCTGTAAACCCCAAATGAATAGGCAAAACACCTATAATTATCTTGTAAGCTACCACTTTTCAAGTGATCATCCTCATCTAACTTGAATATGCTGACTGATGTTATTGGATTTTTGTAAGATAGTTAATTTACATGGATGCTCATGTTAGGGCTGAGTTAAGCAGCTGGTTTGGAAAAATCACTCCAGGCCATATCTCCTCACATGGATTGATCTAGGCAAGGAGAATTCAGTAAGAGAGGGATGAAAATATGGGAGGAGGGGAGGCATTAATTCCAATCATTAAGAACAAGGATAGCCCGGGGTGGTCCCACCCTGCAGAATGAACTGCATGTAAACTCTGAAACGACTTACCAGTTGTTCACTTGTAGGATAGTGAGGCCTGTGTCCTGCGCCAGCTGTTTCTTCTGTTCTTCTGAGGGGTAGGGATGCTGCAGGAAGAGAAACACAACATGCATGAGGAAAAAAAAAGACTCACCATAAATTGCTTAATGAAGCTTCTTGTTTTCTGAGGAAAAGGGATTGATGTGCTTTTTAGCAAAAGAAGCAGCGTTGCAGGGTCACGTGCAGGATCGGTCACATGAGCAAAAATGCACAGTAGTGAGAGGGAGAAACGAGACGTGTGTTCAATATCATTGGTGCATAGGTGTCAGGATGGCTCTATATGTATATCTAGATTTATACTGTAATTTTCTATGACTATGAGCACATTAACAAGCTCCCCCCCCCCCACAATTCATTAATGGAATATGAAATCTTGTAATTAATGGCAGCCAAAAAGGCAAGCCAATTAGAAAGTTAAGTGAAGTGGAGAACCAGCTCTGGTAATTAGGCAGCCTCTTAGACAAATATATTCGAGTCGACACCACCCCCCCCTTTCACCCCACTGCATATGTAATCAGTGAGATGATAATATGTAACATTAACCCAATGGAATACAGACAAGTGAAGACAGTTAACACTCATATAACCCTTTGTCCTCATTCCTCCTAGTTATATTTCACAACAGTGATTTAATAGTTAAGTTGATGCTTTTCTTCTTTTTTTTGCTAAGATTGTTATATCCAGTACATTCTTGCATTCTTTTGTCCTCCATCTTAAAACAGGGAGAGGGGATTCACTAGAAATACACAATAACCTACTCAGAGAGTCAAATAATCTAGTTTTGGAGGCTTTAAATGGTGAGTTACGATTTTTTGAAAAAAAGGTTATAAAAAATGTTTTATTGGCAATAGTTCCCTTAGCTGCAGAGAAAAGATATCATAACGATGCATGGGATATCGGTAGGATAGAACGCCATGTTAGCAGATATTACCAGTCTAGGTTACGTTGGTTGAACCAATCGGCTATATCGATCCACCAGATCAGCAGTGACTTGCTAGTCAGCTCAAGAACAGAGTAAACTTTGGATTGTTTCAGTTGTGCAGCAACATCGAATATGGTGGGTTCTTGTGTTTTCCAGGATCTTATGGTTGTTTGAACATTATCCCGATAGACTCACAAGGTAAGGTGGATTGATACAGCATGCATCTTATCAGCCAGTTAGCCAATCTAGCTACAGTTAACTATTGCAATTAATAACTTAAAAGGACTTAAATAAAGTCCAAGCTAACCTTTTAATACCTTCAAAAAATGATTTCAGGAATGAAGATCTGTGATGTTACCAAATAATGTGGAACAAAATCATAACATTATGAAAAGATCTCGATATGTATCTCGTCTATGAAAGCACTATAGGGTTCATTTACCCCCAGTGTAAGCATCAAACCATGTTAAAATCTCTTCAAGTCACACATTCCCACAGAAAGAGACTCATCATATTTATGAATGCTTCATCCCTTTGATTTTACATGCTGACACTCTTTTTAGGAGTCTTTCATAAGTGCTTTGGCAGGAACTA
This sequence comes from Valencia hispanica, assembly GCA_963556495.2. Classification (NCBI taxonomy): domain Eukaryota; kingdom Metazoa; phylum Chordata; class Actinopteri; order Cyprinodontiformes; family Valenciidae; genus Valencia; species Valencia hispanica. The sequence continues at coordinate 40,727,683 of OY747711.1, forward strand.
CTTAGGTTATTTGCAGCTGAGAACAGTTAAAGCTGAGCCACCTGTTTAAATATATAGTGGGCGGATGTGCACTGAAGTAGTATGTGGATTTATATTAGAGTGTGTGGCATCATGGTTGCTTAGACTCTTTTTCATGCAGTACAATGTCCGGTTCATGAGTGAGACAAGTCGGGGTCTGTGCCGGAGACCGTACGCAGGCCATAAAAAGAGAAGAGGAGGGATGAGGAAGAAAAGCAAGGGGTGAATGAAGTAAACTAATTTCACTAAATGGAGATCTGAACACACTCAAAATTATTTTCGGAGATTTACATAAGATATGCTAATTAAAGAAAATCAAATGAATGACATTTTGCTGGCCAAAGGGTTTAATTTACTCACTTATTTTTTAATGAAACCAATAAATGTCATTGAAAATCCCCGAAAAGACAAAAAAAGCGTAACTTCTGGTAAAAATGTCCTGACATTTATTACTTGCGTCCCAAATTAGGGTGACCGATATTGACACCACAAATGTGGTCAGTGTTTGCAGGATGCCTAACAAGGCGACACACTCATGATAGTCAATCAGACAAGAAAAATCAGTCTGGCGCCAGCTTTTTCATTTTTTTATTACAGTTTTTTCAGCGCATAATGAACAGGATTGTGTTTAATGCTGAGCAAGGAGGGGAGAGCGTGAGAGGAGACTCATTTTTCTCTTTCCCCCAGCATTCTCTTATCCATGTGATTGGTTGCGGGGAATGGAAACACAAGGAGGCTAATTTCATGCGCTAAGTTATAATTCCATTGTCGCCTCTGGCCAAATTTATGTCCACTTCATCAACCATTTTCGTGCTCCTCTGGATGTGTGTGTTTGCAGAGATTACCCACTATGGTGTCGTTTTGCATAAGTGTGCGTACAAGAACATGTTTGAAACTGATCAGATGATGTCAGATTTGCAAGAACTGCAAAATAAATTGGTGTACTGCTTGACTGCTTGACCACCATGTGTATATAAAATGTAACACCATTACTGTTTAGTCTCATTTGACGTAGTGATAGCGAAAGGAGAGGTATATTTCAAAGCCAGTTGTATATCTATTTGTCAGTGTATCTGTCAGTAGGATATCATAAAAACTAATCAAATTAATTTAACTAAATCTCTGAGGAAAATGAGGAGTTTTGGCAAACAAAGGATCCATTAAATCTACCAATACAAGACAGGGTATTGTGGAGGGGCCACAGCCTCCAAGAGCCCTCCCGGTTTACAGACTAAAATCACATCAATTCACCGCTGACATATTAATGTCGACTAATCATGTGAAAAATCAGATGTCTTCAAAACGATCCCTTCTCCAACAACAGAATCTGACCAAACAAGATCAATGAGTCTATTCTACGTGTCATGAAACTGAAGGCAGGAGTGTCTTCCTCGTGATACCGAGGGGGCTTCAGCCATGCCAAGGGCCACAGCTCAGCACAAATACATCCTTTTTTAATGCTGTTCTCTCTATAGCTTCTAGGCATGCACACAAAAACTGATACACAACTCATGGTCACACTCATATAATCAGAATTTTAGGCAGTGGGAAAATGGGGTTGGTTGGATGAGAGGGATTTCAGGCGATGCCGAGAACAAAAAAAGAAAACCGGATGTGGCGAGGAAATTCTTTTCAAATAGGTAATAGGGGTGTACCAATTCGTCAGCTCACGAGACGACACATGACATTCCATGACATTTTTTCTTTCATTCCCAAACTAAGAACTGTATTTTAAAGACTCTGTAATTGTTGTAAAAAAAATACACTAAACGTTTCACAAGTTAATACATCGTAGTTTGTTTTATTAACAGATGGTCATACTATCAAAAAAACCCATAAAAAACACACTACTGTTTAGGATTATAAGAACAAAGCTCTCACAAATCTGGAACCGTGTTTTCTATCTTGGTGCGTTGAAGAATTATTTAGCTCAGGTATGGACCTCCAGTTCAGCAATGATAGAAAGTTCCAAAGCAGATACTAACTTCACTGTTGTTAGGGCTAACGGCTAGGCAGTTGTGGTGTTCTAATAGTCTTTACAAATCATTTGAGTCTTTTAGCTTAGAACCTAGAGGTGAAGTCACACACATACTTTTTTTCTTTTTGAGAAACTGTGTATTTTCACAATTGAAGGATTTTACAATACAACATATAATCATTCAATCCTTTATATTTTGCCTTAAAACATCAGACTGTCATCTTTAAAATTGTTTTGACAGATAACATAATAGGTTTTCAGAGCGTTTTTAAATATTTTTTTCTCTTGGGTTTCGGCTGGTTTTGTATGCTTGCTGCCTGTCCAGAACCAGGCCAGTTTCAAAGTACTCCTTTTTTTTTTTTTAAAGTTACTTAACTAAGACATATACATTTTTCAGACCTGAAACCAGACCTGTGTTAAAAAAGAACATACATGTACATGAATTAATACATAAATGATTTAATTGAAAACTGCCTCATTCCATCCTGATGATCAGGCATCCAAATATTTAGGCACAGCTTCACCTAACTCCGAAGTCAAGACTCCAGAAACTGTTGAAATACTTTATCACCAGACTAGCACGTTTCGGCGTAGGGTCATTACAAAACACCAAACAGTCGGTGTTTAAATAAAGTTGGAATATAAATCAATTTGTCATCACATGGCACAATATGCTGCCATGGTCAGGCATAAGGACAGATGAGAAAATGAGGGGAAATGACAGCCATTAACCATAGAGAGAGTTTAAAAGACCTTCGGAAAAGCCTTGGGAACTATTTATTGTGATCACTTGAAAAGGTTAAAAGAGTCTGGGTCACTGGAAACAAACGAGAAACAAAGAATACGTTTTTATTCATAGCTGTGTTTCAATCATTGGTTTTACTTTACTCTGATCCTGCTACTAATTTTCTGTGACAGCTTTCATAAAAAAAAAAAAAAAAAAAACACAAGAAAACACAAAAAGAGCAGAGGTATGAAGACAACTTAGCCAGGAAGGTCCTATGCCAAAATTGTTTTTGTCCTCCCCAATTCTGAGCCTCCAAATTAGCTCCCATCTGTCAAAACGCTGTGATTTAGTTTCTCGCCCTGCAACAAGTCACCGAGTTTTACTATTGTCTTTGAGTGATTCTGGCTGTGGTTCGGCGAATTGGACGAGGGAGGGAGTTAAGGACGGCCTTCAGTGCAAAAAGCAATAACATGTTCTTTAAAAGAGCAGATGGAAAGTTTCTGCGCATCCTTCCCTCCCTTCCCTCTTCACCGAGCCTATCTTAATGATACGTCTTCTCCAAATATACAACTCCTTTCATGAGAATTTCCACTCCGCTCGCTGCTCTCTACAGGGCTCAGAGCATGTGGGTGCCAGGGGGAGTGGAACTGTTTCTTCTTCTTCCTTCTCGTCTCTGTGTCTTATCAAATTGAGTATATGTGAGTAGGTGTGAGTGTGCATGCCTCATATGCTCTGTGTGCCCATCATAACCAAACAATAGTTGCTCTGCAATGCTTTGCAAGTCAGCCTGCACACACTCAGGGCTTACGTGATCGCTCGGCTTGCCGGGCACATGTGTGAGATCAACTTTTGTGCGGTCATACCGACGGATGTGTGTGTGGGTGAGCAAGAGAGGTTCAGTAACATCCCCCTCCCTGTCTGACCATCTTCCTCCCAGGACCTCTTCAGACAAGAACAAGAGAGGGATGGAGAGAAGAGGGAAAGGAAGCAAGAGGCAACGCAGAGACAGGAGGGAGGAGATGTGGAAACGGATATCTGGAGCCCCAGGGTTTGACAAAGAGATAAGAGCATAAATATTCTGTGGGATCCCTTTTTAAGTCTTCCTATCCCGTGTGTGACCTACAACCAAACCGTTATTGGTCATGAAAGCAGAAACATGAGTGTGCAAATAGTTAACAAGTAAATGTAGAACTGAGAGATTTTTTTTTTCCATAAACAAACTTTAACCTACCGTAATTAAAATAACTGAAAAGGTACCATTAGCTTAGGTTGGTCCTGAGAAGAAAGCTTGAATTTAAGCGGCCGCAAAGTTGCAAATGATGAGAGGAAAGTGCACAAAATCCTGCTTTTAAAAATGTTAATATACAAGGATGTCCTAAGCAGACGCCAGATGTGTGCCCCAATCAAAGTTTTGTTAAATGATCAGTCTGTGTCCCTGTATCTGTGATGAAATTCAACTTCCGATTCAATTAGTTGCACTCCCAGCTTCCCCTTAAAAAAAAATAAAGGCCTATTTTTGTGTCTTTTATTTACACTCTACTTTTTTTAACCCTTGACCATGCCACTTGATTTTCAGAGACTGTTTCATCTTTCTGTCTGTCTGGATCTGTCATGTGACCTGCTCTGCATGCAGTTCTAAGCTCAGATGTCTCTGATATCCACTGCATCCCGAGAGAGTAGCGAAGACGGCAGCCGAAACACAGGTCATTAAATCTTATGACATTCAAAGCAAAGAGCTAATAGATATTTTTGCCGGATTTGTTTGCACTTGATCAAGTGGAAGCTCATTTTAAAATGAGCTATTAGCTGAATTATCAATGAGTTGTATCAAAACAGAGAATTAACTTAGTGCTGTTAGCTTAACACTTCAGGAAAGTATTCCAGATAAAGACAGCAAACCCTGAGTTTGCTGGAGACTGTAACTGTATCTGTCTAGTCAAATACACCTTTAAAAGTAAAATAATAAAGCATTTTTGTTGAAACTTCATCAGGGCACTGTTCTAGCAGTCTTAAACAAGTTAACCCTGTGTCGAAGAAGCGTATTTAGGACAGAAACTCCAGTTAGGACGAAATATCTGCTGCTTTCAGAATGAACAGATTGGAGCGTTCTGAAGGCTGCTTGTCAGTGTAATGTAGGTGCTAAACAATCAAATTGCCAAGTTAGACCATGTAATACTAATCAGATGTTATGGCTTTGATTTTATTGAAGCATTCGACTTGCACTTTTCATCTGCGTATCTAATGCCTAAATGACTTGGATTGGTATAGGTGGGCAAAAAAATCCTGATCAGAACCTTCACAGTTTTACCATTGACTTAATTAAAGTTTCACAAACTTATGGCCAAACGTTTCATCTGTTGTATATGAAAAAATCTGTCATTTATTTTGATAGATAATGAAAATCTCAATTATTAAATATGATTACTCATTCACTTTGAAAGCACTTTGCATTTATTACCTTAAAGAACAAAATAACAGTACAGTATGTTTGCAAAGTGGAATGGCTAACTAATCAAAATAACACAATAACTTCCTAGTTCAACCCAAGCCTCTTTTGTATTCAGAAGCACAACAAAAAAGAAACATGCCAAAAAAACCATACACTTCTAGGTTCCTTCTCTTTTCTTAAATGTTCCTTTTATCTTTAAAGCAAAAACAATTCCACATTTTATAGTTTGGTTTCCGAATAACTGGTAGATCATTTCAGATATATAATTAAAAACATGCACACTACATTTTCCAAACACTATCTCAGTCTGTGTATAATTACACCCTTGTGCATTCCCTTCTTAGCCATTAGGTGTTATCATTGCATTTTCTTCTATTTAAAGCTGAGCTTCCCAAGCCTGTGTGCATCATGTTAAAAGGCTTGACACGCCACATTAGCTTTATAAAATAGCAACCATTGAAATATGTGCGGAGGGTGGGGGAATACCAAAGAGGAAAATCATATGTTGTCGCAATGTACCGTCCCTCGAAGAGAGGCCGTGACACTGCACAATCTGCGGATCACAGACATGGGTCAATGATATTTTAAGTCTGCTTACTTCTCCAGCAGATGGTTGGTCTTGGCCACAAGGCACAACGATGCAAAAAGAAAAAAAAAATGGAATGATTCACAGTAAACAACTTTTAATTAGAGCACATCTCTGCTTCCGAAAAAAGATTTTTAATTGCTGTAACTGTCCCGCCGCTGCAAACCTGGTGCTAACATGGCCGAATCCTCGGAGTCCGCTGGTTAAATCTCAATGGAAACTGAGCTGTCCATCAGGAATGCCTGACAGCTAATCCCGAGGCCTTTTGGCTGCATCATACCAAACTGTCTTATACTGTGGAGCCTGCTCCTGCCAGACATGTATGAGATTACTTTAAATATTTGGGGAAGCAAGCGCTAACAAATGTCCTGAATCCCCGAGTGTGAGCGGACTTTAAAACCAAGCGTTCCGAACTGTAAGCTCGTGCCGACTAAGCTACAGCAAGCCTCCAATTCCCCAATTTTCCTGCTCATTCAGTTAAAGTTTCATACTTGTTTTTGTTCACGCTACTCTGTGAGAGCAGCGACATTTCAAATTCCGTTCTGTGTAGGTGGCAGCGACTGACATCGCTTTGACTTCATTAGGGAGCAGGGACCCAGCAACAAGGCAGGCTCTGGGAGAAAGGGGGGATTAAAGACAAAAAGAATAGGGAGTTAGAGTGAACAAAACAACAACAGAGAGAGAAAGAAAAAGAAACAAAGCACCCCTAACCTAATTTCCTCTGATTCAAGCTGCTCCGATCCAAAATCAAACAGGAAAACAGGTCTTCTGAGAAAGTTAAAATGAGCTAACTACGACATTTTGGCTTAAAACCTAAATCAAAAACATTTCAGCAAATTAAAGAAAAACCCATGCTAACAAAAAAGAAATGGAAAATCTATGGTAAACCAGCTCAAAACCTGTATGAATAATTCCCCACCCTTTTTAAAAGGGGAACATCTTGAAATATGCACCAAAATTTGCAAAGTAACCCCCTTTAAACATGTTTTTGCCATCAAATCTCTTCTTCGAAGGCAGGGGAGATAAAACAGATGTTCTTGCACTTTTAATTGATTAATGAGCTTTTGTTGCTTCTCTCTGTTTTGGGAACAGTGCTCTTGTCTATTTAGTAAAGAGATACATCTAGTTACTTATACAGACAAAGGGGGAGATGTATGTCATTTGATACAAAGTGGATTAAACAAGTTACCTGCTTCTTCTTGAAGATAATAGATAATTAGTCTCCTTCAACACAGTCTGAGGGTACGCTGAATGATGTTGGGCAGCAGCCATCACTGAAGCTGTTGCGCTGCCATTACAGGGCGTGATGATCCAAGAGCTACACAGTTAGGTGAGTTTCTAACCTACATATGTACGCTTTTAGCATGCATGAACATGTTTCAGAGGAAGGTTTCAGAGTCGAAGGCATGTAAAGAATGAGCATGGTTGACAACAGCGTATTGTATTGTTTGCTGCATGGGAGCAGAGTGCAGTTGCATTGAGTGAGAGTGAAGGCGTGCTTCATTAGTTCTCCCTACTCCAGCTCCAGGGAGGCTAAATTTATTAAGGGGGCCGGATGTTGCACAACACCTGCCGCTGCGCTTCCCTCTGTGCAATAAAGGAAAGGGAGTGCAGCGTGCTAGCTAGTGCTAGTGGTAACTGCTGCTCATTGGACTGAGGCTGATGAGCTGGGGCTAATTCAGAGGGTGATTATGTAGTTTGCTGGACCACTAAACCTCTTTAAGCTCGTAATTACTGCCTATTTGAGCAAGGGGGAGGCACTCCAAAGCAATCGGTACTTGCACCAAGCGGTGCAGAGAACAGCAGCCACAGCTGGAGGTGGGCTGCCTCAGGGCTGCCTGGGAATGAGGGGGTGTCTAAATGGGAGTAAGAGGAATCTGCAAAGCCTCATCGCAGTCAGGTACCACAGAAAGCTGAGAGAAAACAGTGGGATGCCCCTAAGACCACCAGCAAGCTCCAAGCAACAATGCTCGGAGCTAGCATTTTAGCTATGATTTCTAAGACTAAAAACAAATGTTCTCTTGTTATCCACAGGTACAATACAACTGGCTGGTAAGATAGTGCTGTGTAGGAACTGCGTGCTCCTACTGGGGAGTTCAATGCAACAAAGCCAAAACAAAGGCACTTAACAATCTTCATAATCACTTCAACCCTTCTTATTGAGCAAAACGTTAAAGTAATCTAAGGATATGTCATCATGATGAAAGAATAAAAATTTTTTTTTTAGAAATGTTGACATACAAGTGGGAACCTAAATCTCAGATTGCTGCTCAGCCATAAGGGAATTCATTTCACTTCCCCTGACTTTCAAGGAAATCTGAATTTACGTAACGCCACTGAAATCTGATCCCTCAGAGGAAGCTATTTAGCGACCGGAGAACATTCTAATAACCTTGGTGATATTATTTTCATCATAATAATTACCCTTTTGCCACTAACGTTTTAATTATAAACTCACCGTTGGGGGGGGTTAAAGGAACCAGAGGTGGGGAATGATGGAACTAGGTAAAGGTATTTCAGAATTGCTCTATTATGCTCTTTGAAGCAGTGAGTACAGAAAGACAGAAGGGGAGATGCAGGGCTCTTACTGAAAGATGCAGCTTTCACATTCCAGCTCCCTTCCCCAGTCTTTGCCTGAGATGTCTGTCTATCAGAGAACATGTATCCCCCCCCCCGCCCTACCTCCTTTCTGCATCCTTCTTCTGCGCTGCCTCCATCACTTTGCTCTAAATTTAGCATTTTGTTAACTATTCCTCCTCTGTTCTGTCCCACCTCCATTTAACTCACCTCTTTGACAATTAGCTCTGATGTGGTCTGCAGCCATTTTCTCTCTCAAACCAGACGATTTTCTTTATTCCTTTATTCTGCTCTACGCTTGCCTTTCCTCATCTTGTGCAACAGTGGGCCTTCTCCATCAGTGCACCCCTTTTACAAATCAATGACTTAATCTGTCGTAACAAACAAGTGAGCAGCACCCTCGGCCTCATTCTGCTCCCGAGAAGTGAACAGAGTAACAAGAGAAGAAAGCTAACAGCTGTTAAATGCGAAATGCTGTAAACTGAAATAAATAAATGTTAAAATGGAAATATATTAGGGCAAATTCTGGGTTCTCAAATGCTTGAAGAGGTTGTTAAGGTAATCAAAGATGAGAAACAAGACAAATAGATGGCCATTGGTGATTGGTTTTAGACATATCTCCTCTCAGTTCGTCCAACTCCCCTACCATGAGTTATTGTCTGCCTGCATTCATCTCCTGGTTCACTAGCTACGATTTCCCTCACTCCAGTGGACACACAACCGTACACAAAAATCACACAGAAATGCACAAACATTGACATACAGACGTGTGTGTTTGTGTTTGTGTCTGTGTGCGTGACTGTTCCCCACTGCAAGAACTCTTTGGGTCATCTGGTAAGGAGAGACCAAACCACCAACCTTTGGCTATGTCTTTCATGCAATGTTGACCTATGACACATTATGTACTTATTTGGGGTTTATGTAAAAATGATCAATCATAATATTATAGGACAACAGTTAAAATGAGGGTATCCCAGGAGTTCGTCTATAACTATCTGCTATCTTTACAATGTCTTTGAAAAAAGACATGCACCATTATCATGTTGAAAAATATAAGACAAGACAGATGTATATTATAGAAAAATAAAAATGGTGGAAAGTCATGGAAGAAAGGAGTAATGGGTGAGTGAAGTCAGAGAAGCAGAAGACTTGCATAAAAGATAGGAAGCCTGTATGGTCTTTCAGAAAGGAGTGTTTTGTCTGAGGCGCAGAGAGAGCGCAGGCGAAAGAGAGAGGGTTCACGCATGGGCGAGAATACAAGTGGGAGGAACTGAATTGATAAATTAGTTCAGCCAACGTGCAAACTGATTACCACAACAGCAGAGCCGGAGCATCTATCAAGCGCCAGTGTGGAACGAGGCACAAAAGGCACGCACACATTCACTCTGCCTTAACAAAAAAGACATGAGGCTGACAGTTACAAATAATATAATAGCACCACTGCATATGCAATCACACACACCCAACAAATGTATCTGGGGAAAGCTTTTGTAGTTTGCTGTAAGTAAAATGTACTGAGCCGCTGACTCCAGACAGAAAATATCCACCAATCCTCTGGACTGCCAAACACACTCCAATGGATAATGGCTAACAGCTACTGCTAATGTGATTTCACACCAAGCACAATTATTGTACAGTATGAATGGTTGAAAAAACTCGTGGAACACATTCAGGAGGTATGTTCTGCCGGTGGGAGGTAAACATAGGCTTACAGTTTTTTGGGGGGATGCTGGCCATTTTGTAACTTTGTAGTTTGGTTGTTTTGTACAAGATGTAGAATTCATACCTGCCAAAGAGACCGTTTATACCCACATTGACAGTCAAATATTTAAAAGTATATTTTAATAATCTACTCATGGTCTGCTGTAAGGAAATGGGGTGCCATGACTCGAGTATATATCAATCAACAGGAGCTTGTTTACAGTTATTTTGGTTTGATTGTGGGTGACAATCAATATTCTGCAGCCCAACTTGGAACCACAACTACAATTATTAAAAACAGGTGAGTTTTTTGTTCTCTTTAAACACACACAGAGATATGAAAACAATAGCTATTTATATGGGTCTAAAATAGTTTGTCCAATAAGATTGAAGAAAGAAGGGGCAAAATGACCATGTAAGGTACCAAATACAAAGTGGGGGAGGGTGACTATGAATCTGACACGCTAATGTCTTCATACTCTCTTTGCAAGCATGTACTGCTGGGGTTAATCAATAGCTAAGTGGCAACATAGCATCAACCGATCCCACTTTTTCAGTCCCGATACCGATGCCTGGGCTTTGTGTATCTGTCGATACCCGATACCGATCCGATACTATTGTTGAATTAATAATAAACTGTGTACCCTCCATCTTATACCTTACTTGAAGAGACTAAAGGTACCAGACTTTACTAACTAAACATAACTAAGACTTCTTTTTCAATTTTTGACCCCGCTCCTTTTGTTTTGCTGAGGTGCAGGAATTTAGCGTGCTCCTTAGCATAGTGTTTCTGGATGTGCTTGATTAAAGTGGTAGTGTTGTACTTTGCAGTAATACCACCCCCCCTCGAAACATTTACTTTGCAGACATTGCAAACAGCCGACGAACTAGTTGGAGTGGCAAGCGTGAAATATCTCCACACAGCCGACCCTCTGGCTCGCTCCATGTTGCTTCTAGCATGCGACACACATGAAGCTGACGCATGAAATACGCTCTGCTGCGACGGAAACCCCCCCCTCCTAAAAAAAGAACCTGGATCGGCCAGTGGATCTGTTCATTTTTCCTATCCCCGATCCAGCTATTTTGTCAGTATCGCAGCCGATATCCGATCCTAATATCGGATCGGTGCACCCCTACTTTCTAGTGGTGGCACACGTAGCACTGTATAACATATATTTGTAAACATGTTCCTTTTGTATTTCAAACCATAAAATGAGCTGAAATGCATTGTTATCGACATTGATTCCTAACAGTTGCTAGCACCAAGGCAACTTGCAACTCGCTTCCATCCTTCGAGCTCCAGTTTCGAAGACCAATTGAATGCAACCTTAAGACAATATTAACCTTATTCTACCAGGTGTCAAACTTCCAGACACTCTCCAATACATTCCACAGCAATGGAGGGGAACTCCGCACTCTAACAAACAAAGCCATTGTTGTAACACCTTTTTAAAATGTTGCGTATGTGTACGGTGCATATAAATTTGCCTGCAAGAGCTCGCTTCAGTCAACTCCCTCTCTGCGTTTGCAGATCACCGTAAACTGATTAGTGGGTTCCAAACCAAGAATATCTGAGTAACTGAGCCTGTAGCCACACACACAGACACACACACTGCTCACATACAGCTGATAATGAAAAATAGAACTAGTGTGAAGCACAGCTTCAGCATGAGGCCATCAATCTTTTTGACATACAACAATGAAACCACACACTGAACTGTTTCATAGTTTCCCCAACTGAGGTTATATGGGAGCTGAGGGGGAAGGGTAAGCAGAAGGAAAGAGATGGCAAAAAGGGACACAACTGTGATGAATTACTTTCCGAAAAAATAAATTTTGCCCTAATCACGATGCTTGTAAACCAAAGAACAATGGAATACTGTAGAAATATTTTTGCAAGCTATTCATGAATGTATAACCTAACGGCAAGCTGCGTTCGATTATTCAAATACAAACTGGCCATCGGGTCTGTTTAGCTTTGAGAGCCATTAGATCTCTTGATCTCTTCCAGTGCTTCTGACCGACCTTGAGGGTCTGTAAAGTTCTCACGTTCTCAAGAAAACACACAAACCTACTTCTTGACTAACGCCAGAGCAGCTCACACACACACACTCACAAATGTACAAGCTCCTGATCCAGATCTATGGCAGACGTCTAGGAAAGAGTTTAAAGGTGACATGAATTAAAAGTTAACTGCCCTTGAGGGCTTTTAAATAGTGGGGTAAAACGATACAAGCAGCACAGAGGAGGAACTAGAAGAAAAAAATGAAGTCAAGCATTAAGGGGAATGTAAAGGCACTTTATAAAAGACTAGAACTTGCACTTTTATATTGCTCAAACTAGTCACTCAAAATGTTATGATAATGGGAATAACACTAAAATAATCAAGGTTTTAAAAAAACAAAACATTGCTGCTCATCTTACTGTCTGGGAGGATTGTTTTATGCGTATGTTGCTGACTTTTTGGGGGGAAGTTTCTGTTTAAAAGTCTCCATTAAATTCAACTGTTGACGACAATATCAGAAATAAATCCATGTACAATGAGACGAGATGGTAATTAAAAACACTCTCAAATTGAAATGTTTTACAATGCTATAAATTAAAGACATACCAGTTAGTAAACCCAAGATTGGGATCGACTAGACTTTCCCCAAATAATGAAGCATCTGGTATATTTCCCTTCTCATTAAAGATATAAAATTTAAGAACTCCCACCTTTTTTGATCTATAATCCTATTAAACAGCAGAATGTAATTTGATGCACTTTACTGAGTTTAATAACAATTTGATTAAAGTTAGATAATCTTGTAATATATTTTTTGCTGGTTTCCAAATACCTCTAAGAAACAACTTGCAGCTCATTTCAGAATCAGTCAAAATCAGAATCGACAAGTCAGACCTAAAACAAAAAAAGAAGCAAGAGCTCTACATAAAATTGCCTAAAAACTGATTCTTGTTAGGTCGAAAAAAGACGGGAATCAAACCTCCTGACAGACCTTAAAGCATGTAAATCCCATGAATTTACAGAATGGAAACTCCAGCACTAATTTTAAATGAATGGAGAAAATATCTTATGCATTTATCCAACTGCTGTCTGAAGTGACACCAATATCTCAAGAAACCAACATTTATCTACTGAGCTGCAAACATGTGCCATGTGTGAGTCGCTCTATCACCTACTGTATTGCTCTACCCATCTGCTCATCTACTCACACATCCATCATTCCATCCATCAATCACAACACAGATGGCCTTTCAGGAGTCTGTCAGGACTGATGCCCTCCCTCAGCCCCAGCCATACCATTACGCCTATCCCACAACATACCCTCCCCCTTAAAACCCCCAGTACCCCACAGAAGGCACTCACACCTCCTGCTCCCCACACCTTGACCAAATGGACCAATTCTACTGCCATGAGCCTGGTGACAAAGAAAAGTCTTAAGATTTGGATAAAAACTACAATCGAAGGATGAATGTTTTGTACGAAAGGGTTACAAAATGCGACAGCATTACAGTGTGTTTTTCTGTGAGGGTCAGTCCACGAAAAGAAGCCCCCAAAGAAACCTTTCTGTTCTTAGGTCCCTGGGGCCTGTCACGAGGGATAATTGATGATGTTTTCATTACAAGGTGTGGGGTAATGTGGGGGCTGGGGCACAATATGTATATGCTTGTGTGTGTGTGTGTGTGTGTGTGTGTGTGTGTGTGTGTTTCAGTGGGGGTGGGCAGGTTGACTCAGCTGCCGCCTCTTTGACACCGACCACTACTGCGATTGGTACGGACAAGTCATTGCTTCCAAATGCCCTCGTACAAACACACCCGCGCATACTCGAGCAATCACACACACATTTGCACAAACACCAAACAGTTGGCCCTCAATGGCAGATGCACAAAAAAACACACAGCCTGGAGCCAGTTCCCTTTCCAGAGATAAAGTATCTAAAAGCAAATAAAAGTGCTTGTTTCTCTGTTCTGCCAAAGTGTCACGCCGGGCCTTTGGCAGATCCGTCCATCTGTCTGTCGTCTCTCCGGACCTCTCTGAAGCCCTCATGCAGTGGCGCCAAATCTTCTGAATGCCACTTAGATTAAATTAGGACTTAATCCGAGACACCAGCCTACAAATTACTTTACAGTATTAAGACGGACGTTGTGCCTTTATTGTCATTTATGAATAGATGAATGAAAATACATAGTCAGCCGATGTTCTCCTTTCAAGTTTGCCTAATGATGCCTCTTCAAAGACATTAACATGGGATCCCTGTAGCTCTGACTTTTAGTTGCAATTATTTTTTATGAGAAACCCTATTTCTGTGGTGGATAGATAAGATAAACAACAATCACAAGACAAGCATGTCAGAAATATGACTGTTCAGTCCGATTTATTCCAGTCATATAGTCAGATTTAGACTCCAATTACATGCAATCCTTTGAAGATTAATTGCTGTAAAATATAGTCAAATTCAGTTGATCATGCATTGGTAAAAAGTTCTCTATCTAATGAAGGCAGAGTCTCTCCTCCTGACCAAGCATGTCGTGACAGTGGAGAGGAACAACTCTAGCAGAACCTGGTTCAATGTGAGAATTGAATCTCCTGTTGGGAAGTATTTCACTAAATTTCCCCAAAGATTCAAAGGATTTATAGCAAAACTGTCACTATTTTGGCTTTCCTAAAAAACACAGAAAAAAATCTATCAAAATCAAATGTATTTACATAGAAGACTAAAAAATATCCAAAATTGTTCTAAAGGCAAACTCCATCTTCTTTTTCAGTTTTTGCAATTATTTAATATTAATTCAGATGTTTTATAATCAAGTTAACCAGCTCTAACAGTGAAACGATCCTGCTATAAATAGCTTTTTTCTCATCTTAGGACCTAAGAGTTGAACTTCAAGTCTATGAAAAGTGACAATATGTTGTCCGTCCGTCCGTCCGTCCGTCCGTCCATCCATCCATCCATCCATCCATCCATCCATCCATCCATCTCCCTTTACCACTCAGAGCCCACAACAGTTAATATTCTGGCCTCGTCTGCCAGTGCAGAAATGAATTATATCACTTTTCACACCTGTTTCTGCTCAACCAACCCCCCATACCCCCCCACCCCCCCACCTCCCAGGCACAGACCGCTGTGTTCAAGAAAAAAAATCCAAATAGGGGGGGGGACACTGCTCCCCCAACTCGGCTACATCTGCGTACACTAGCGTTTAAATTATCCTCTAATTGTATTAACGGCGGATTATGCCTTCCAGTTGGGTTTTTTTTACACTCTCTCCCTCTCTGCATTTTACACATTTTTAAGGAGGGAGTTGGGAGGGGGTGAGGCAGAGGCAACTCATTGAGGGTTTGCGGGTTGGCTTCTTTTATGAGCTGCGATCATGGCTGCCCCTCGTTACACCGCATATGTGTACAAATAAGAGGGGAGGAGAGCCAGGATGTGGGTGTGTTAGCGATAATGTGTATAAAAGTGTGCGAATACACCAATGCTGACACTTCAAATGTCAAACTTACTGTTATACACACACACACACACACACGCAGCCGCACACACACACACCTCCATGAACCCAAGCGAGGCAGCAATCTAAATGGGAATAGGGTCTGTGTGTGCAGCACACAGGCGGGGGTGAATTCCATCTAATTACTCTATCACATAATTTCACAAATTGCCTTTTCATAGGGGAGTGGAGAGCAGAGCACAGGGCGCGTTGGGGATTTGAGGCTTGAGCTTTCATTTACTACTCATTTCTTGTTAAATTAAACAAGAAAATACCATTTGTGTGGAGGGAAGGGTGCAGGCTGGGTGGAGCGGGTAGAAAGAGACTGCACAGTGGGAAAGGATTGTGGAGTAGGGGATAAGACTTATTTATCTCAAGATTTTCTTAGGGTTGTAAATAAAAATATGTGAGTTAAACAAGTGAATAATTACCAGCAAAATCGGACAAAAAAAATAAAAACACCTTTATTTATTTTCTCTGAACCACAAAAAAGTCAATTTCTCTGATCAGATGTGTGTTTACAGTCACCGAAACCAGAACCTGTGTATTAATGATGTCAAAAGAAAACAAGCATCACAGTGAGATAAGTGGACAAGTGTAAAAAGGCCTCCCCTCTTTCCTTTTTATTTTGGTCCCCTAGCCAGTTTACAGCTGCATGTCAAGCTGGCAGTAAGCTGCGTACTTTGGCCATCGGTGACAGGCGGTTAACGCTAATGTTTTGTAGTCGCTCCAAGCCAGCACAGCCAAATTCTTGCACTGAACTCGTCCCACAAGCATTGTCAACAACATATGAGCTCATTGGGTGTGTTGGAGAGAACTGCGAACTGCAAACGTTGTCATCATCACAAATTCAATACTGCTGCACTGAATCTCAAATACAAGCCTGTTTTCTCCCTGTCAGACCAGGAGGTTTGAATGCTCTGAAGATAAAAACAACAATCTCGGGAATTAATAGATTTTTTTTTTCTATTGCTGCTGGAAAATCTTTACCTTTCCCTGGCACAGTAGGAAATAGCACATGAGCACCTACAATAGATAAAGTGAGCGACTTCAACACAACAGTAAAAGAACAGCTGTATAAATGCCACCTACCTCTTACCCTGCTGGTGCACTCATAGCCCCATTTTGCCACCCACCTTCCCCTTCCGCTTCGGTACAATGGGAACTCCCCTGAGGGTCCAATTGTGAGGGCGACTAAGACATAATACACTGAAGTTTGGGATCCAAACTTCTACTGTAGTTCTAGCTGTTTTTTCCCATAATCTATCGTTGCACTGGTGTCAAACTGAGAAACCTGACTCACTGCTTTTGCAACAACAATTGTTCTATGGAGATATTGTACTTATACACAGCATTTATGGATAAACAGCCATCATTAAAAAAAGTAAAACTGGTCATTTCAATTAATGGCTGAACTGAAGAATGATGAGTGTGAACAGACGAGACCAGTCTGGCATCTATAATACTGAGCAACCGTGGTAAAAGTATGCAAAAAGCCTTGACATAAAACTTTAATAATAATCTCACATTGAAGCCTTTAGAAAATCTAGGCCATAATTTGGCAATTTTTACTTATTGGGGTAAAAAAGAAGAAAACATTACAAAAAATAGTTTTTAACTAAATTGCATAATTATTGGTCTCTCTACTGCCAATGCTTTGTAAAATCCCTTTTTCTAATAGGACAGGACTTAGTCCTCTTTCATACCGTCATTTCTCTTTCTATGATCTCTCTAGATCAGGATTGTCAAATTTACTTTGATTTTGGGCCGCATCAAGAACATTAATTTCCTTAAAAGGGCTGGTTGTGGCAGAATCTATTAATAATTGTAACCATTAACAAATAGATGGAATTTAAATAAATAGCAGTCACTGCATTCGATAAGTACTTATTAAAATTATATAATACCATGGTATTATTTAATTTTAAGAGCATCCTCTAACACTGATGCAATTTGGCACTCTACAAATAAAAACTGTTTGGATTAGATTAATCAAATAATATTTAAGAACACAACTTTTCTTAAGAGTTCTTTTTATGTAGCCTTCTGGAGTCGAGAGGGGTATGTGCCCCTCCATACCTTTATAGAGGCATATAGGGCCATAAAAGATGTGGCAGGCTGGAGTTGGGTTTGACACATGTCCTCTAGATCATCCAGAAACCACTCTAATGCTCTTATATGTATAGCTGACTTTAACGAGGTCCCCAGGATCAATGGAAGAGACACAGGCCCACAGCATCACACATCCTCCACCTTACTTAACAGTTGGAAAGAGGTGCCATTCTACATCTTCATCCTATGTTTCAGATCAGATCCATGACCTCATTCATCTTTGCCTCATTGGACTAAAGCATACAGTTCCAGTTAAATTCCCAGTAGAGTTCCTCAAACTCCACCTATTTACCTTTGTGACAGTAGGACAGAAAAAGCTTTTTTTCCTGGTATCACCACCAAAAAACTGGTTGACATGTAGTTATAATGGTTGTTATGAAGACTTTGTGACCCCCATGATGACACTATTCACTTCACCTCTCTTCCACTGAGCGTAGGAGATGGGCCATCATCCTCACTCTGCTTGCTGCTAAGATAAATACGGGTCTTCGTCCAGCCTGAAGCCCAGAGGCTAAAATACCAATACAGAAGGAAAACAAAAAGTCCTGGCTATTTAGACGTAGAATATATTTAGAAGTCACGATAAAACTCTGATCGAATTTAAAAAGGTAAAATATGAATTCAGTAACATTTATTTTAAAGCAATTGTTAGTGGAGCTCATAATTACACCACCAGTGACTTTGTTATAAACAGCTAGGATTTTTGTCCTACTAAATAAATACCCCTAATCCCACAAAATATGTTTTTTGTTTTGTTTTAGGATTTAGCTCTTCTAATTTTTACAAAATAATTTCTTCCAGTTTTGTTCTGCATAGCAGTTCGCCCATCATATCCATTGTTTGGCAACGTGTGCGTGGCTTGGTTCCTCTCTTACTTTTGAGTTTCATGGATCCTTTCTTATCCCGCTCTTCACCTCCTCAAGCTCACATCCTACCAACTGTTTAAAATCTAACAGTGTCGAAACCCCTCATAACCCTGATTCCGGGTGTAATATGACACAGGAGGTGTGTTATCCTGTGTGTGCGCTTTACATGGTGTGTGTATGCTGAGCTGGGTTTCCACAGAGAGCAGAGAGGATGTGTGTGTGCTACAAACATCTTCACTCTTTGACCCTGAATGGTTTGGGGTGTGTCATTAGAGGTCACGGGGAAAATGACTGGAAAGGGAGAGTAGAAAGCTGTAAAGTAAAATAAGTTTTCCCCAAAAATATATGTTGGACTACACGCCATATACCAGTGTACACTGTGAGAAAACTCCTGCTTTTTGCCATTAACTCTAAGGAGCCGAGGCATACACTGCACAATGCATCACACAACCACCAAAGACTGGCTACAAATAAAGAAAGAAAAACTTGAGCAGATATATCCACAATCCTCGGCATTCTCCCTTTTGGCTTGTGCAATGCAAAACCAAGAGCCACTCAGCCAAGCTGTATCATGTTCTCCACAAACTCCTGAGATCGGCAGAATGCAAGTGACGCAGAGTTCGTAAAGTACTTTTAAAACATCTTTCCTTGGAACGACTCTTACAGGAAATGTTAATAAAGCCTGTAAATGGGCAGAACGTCAAAATGTTTCCATCTTTTCTATTTACTTTACTCTAAACTCTGAACTCCAGTGCAATTTGGCTTCATGTAAATTGAAAGTTTTGTTTAACACTCGATTATATTTCACTACGATCCTCTTTGAAGAAGATTCAACAGCAGATTTATTGCAACTAACCCTTTTTAAAAGCGTGAATTTGATCTTAAATGCTTGTTTTTCTAGTTTCTTGATAAGATACAGTACAGATAGATGCAAAAACAATCTGAGAAAGCCTGGGAAGTCTAAAAGCAGGATAAGGTTAACTCTCTTATGGATTCGGATGATCAGTGTTGCTTTCATGAGTTCTCATTTAAAAACAGCAGAAGAAGAGCCCACAGGAAGTACATAACTCATATACAACACTATCTGCACTGTGTATAAGAGATAGTCTACAATTGTTTTATATGTTTATTTAACATCTTGCAATAAATAGTTATTTTACAAACTTCACCATGTTCAAACAAATGTGCTTGCAGACTGTGTTGAGGTGTGCTTCCTGTTTGGCTAGTGTGACTCACAACATGAGCGACAGTCCTACAAAAACAGATTTGGGCACGACAGACTAAAGCAACAGAACACAGCTATGTAAAAATACACTCTGTTTTGCTATGACATTATTAGCAATTCTACAAATCATTCAGGCTGTGAACGAGTGAAAGAGAGCACACTCTTCAGTGGATAACAGGAAGGCTGTTTTATACTTTTGTACTTTCATGATTTTGACCTCTGTCCTTCATGGAACATGGTGGATATGGAAATGTTGGCAGCCTTTTGGAAATCTCAGAGCTTGGGTAAGGATCTACTTTCTTCAAGGATTACACCCAGAGGGCTGCTGTTTCAGTAATGCAAGCTGTGCTAATCGCTAATATCGGATCATCAAGACAGCTTAGAATGTGAACTCCATAAGCAATTTGTTTCTTTTGAAATACTAGAAGGTTCTTGTATGTTCTTATATGTAGGTCAGGTCAAATTTTACAAAAAGCTGAGATGGTAAATATGGTAACTTCTGCTAGGCATGTCTCTAAACAAAAGAATGGTATTTGACAGTATCATTGAAAAGGCTATTGTTTTTGTAATCATCAGGACTGATGAAAAAGTATTATATACACACATTTATTTTGAAAACACATGGGCAGTTAGTGAGCATATCACTTTCTCAGATGCACTTTAATGAATAAAAAAGCATATCCTCACTTGAAGTAACCAACACAGAGCTTCATTATGGCACATGAGGCTTATGAAAAGAAGCTACTGGAGCAAGCGTCACATCTAAATAGCAATTAAGAACTTGTTTTAAACGTATAAATCTCACTGTAAATTAAAGTCAAATTTTATTGCCCACAAAATAAAATTAGCTTCCACCAAGCTGTGTCACTCCCAAATGATGACTGGATTTCCTGCTAATTGAGGGAAAGCAAAGTCAAGCCACTGGCCTTTGCAGCATTTCTTGCATTTGTCAACTAATGTAACGAGGTTCTTCAGACTATCTGCACAAAATGCCGGGGGGGGCTTCTCTTTAGTTCCAGCCCCATTCAGCTTCAGCAGATGATCAGAGATTTCTCGAAGATTACAAGAGTCTCTGTCTTTGAAGTGCTCGCCATACAAACTGGGCTATGCTGTGGAGAAATGCGTCAAAATGCACTTAAGTGTTGGATGGTGCGTGTGTGTGTATTTCTCTAAGTGTGTTTCAGGTGTGCAAAAGTCTTTGTACCAAATACTAGAAGCACAGAGCTAGCAAGACATGGGAAAGATAGCTCTTGGCGGTGAATTAAGGATCACACGTGATATGAAACATATATTGTTTGGCTGAACTCACTGTTAGGTGTTGGAAGAGCCACGCTCTCATGATGTTGGTGGCCACCTTAGGAAAAATCCCCCTTTTCTTGTTGTGTTTCTTCTCTTTATCCGGGTCATCGTCATCCCCTGTGCTCGGTGAAGCCACGCTGTTGTCCAGGCCGTCACCTGTCACATGACGAGAAACAGGAAGAGACAGCTCTGATCAGACACAGGAGTTGTTCACTTCCTTCCTAGGCGTTCAAAGCAAATAAATGTGATTTCGAAAAGGAATTCTGGAGGGCTTTGCCGGTACAGACGGATGGGTACGGAGCCTCGACAATGGCAAGCAGAGAATAACGGAGAATCAGCACCTCATAAATGCATTCATTTTTAATACATTTATAAATAACCCAGCCTTTCATTTTTCTCCCTGCTGTCCCTGAAAACACAGTAAGCACTTGCATCCTTCTTCGAGAAAGAGAGTGGAAAAGGGGGAGCACAAAGGACTTGTAAGGGTGCATTTCCCCACTCTCCCATCCAAGCCAGCGCAGAATTGAAAATGACAGAGAGATTTAGTCTTTATTATCCTGAGGGGAAAATAGTTATTGAAGCGTCGCCCCGGCGCATTCTGCCATTTTACCTAAGGTGGAAAGAGTAACACGGCACTACAAAAGGCAGGGTTGGGAGGACGGGGAGGGGGGGGGGGATAGAAAATAAAAGAAAATAGATAGAAAAAAAGACAGTCGGAGGCACAAACAGTGCTAACAAAGCTAGCTACTTTTCATAACAATAGCATCATGGCTGCTTACAGCAACCTGTAGGGCTTCGATAAGACTCTATTAAGGCCAGTTAACCTCACCTAAGGGGGTACAGTGAGACAGCTCAGAGTATTTGAGCACTGAAAGAGAACGTGAAAGGAAAGTGCTCCACGGGCCTTTTCTCTGCTTTCAGGCTCCACTACATTAACTCGTGAACACAAACACACACACACACGGGCGCACACGCACGCACACACATATTGAAAGTCACCCAATTACTGTAAGGATTCTATACAGCTTCGGTTGAGAGAAAGTGGCTCTTCCCATCTGTGGCGATGAAAAGCCTAATTGTTATTATCATTATTCAAAAACGCGAGCCACCCTGAATGAAGATGATAATCATTAAAGAAACATGAGGCGAAGTAAACAAGTGGCACCCTCACGCCTGGATATTCTAGCACCAAACAACCCGACTTTTGTCCCGCAACGCCTCCCTCGCCTGCAAGTGCGGGGATACGAGAAGGGGGAAAAAAATATAAAAACCGCCGCAGCAGTGCACAGAATTGGATTCTGTTATTTATTGATTACACGCTAAGCACTTCTAAAGCATCTTGGTTTATTCACTGTGGCAAGAGTTGAGAGCTGCACTGACGCAGGGCTGCTCCACTAACTTTCAGAGGGCAACACCCACCACCTTGGCTAAACCCTAAGACCAGGTGCATTGATAATTAATGGCGATGTTGGGGCTAATCCGGTTGGAGATGACTTTTTTCCAGCCTGCCACATCAATAGAATAATCAAGGGCCTAAAACCCAGGCCTTTGCTCCCCATTACCTCAGGCAAAAGAATTCCTGAAAGCATGCCTGGAGGGCACCTGAATTATACACACCATTAGGAGAGAGAGCCTCTCAACAAACTAGACGAAACAACCCACTTGGTCAGCTTTCCCTCTCTCTCGGACTGTGCTGGCAGAAGGAGATACATATGCACACATATTGAAGGTTTTCTAATGAACCTCATGTGGAAGTGGAAGTGGAGGTGACAGCATGAAGGGGGGCGGAGGAAGGATAAAACAAGAGCTCGCTTGGCATTGATTTCGGAGCACTGATGCAAACACCACCTACTGCTCATTGATAATGCACATAAGAAGATCAAGCATGTGGTTGGCTCGGGCTAATGTAACATAACCAATGGATAAAGCAGCCCAGCACGTTAGGAAATTAATGATCTGGTCATTGCCAGTTTACAGAAATTCACCACATAATGATTTGTATAAATATATAATCGCTTTAGGACTTGTTTGGATTAATATTTAATCTATTCCTTGATTGTGAGAGTTTTTTCACGTCTGATCTTGCATTAGAACATGTGCTAGTAGGGTTTTCCAAATCTGAAAACCTGTCTGGGTTACAGGAATCCAGGAACATAAAAATTTTATAAAGGTACTGTTTGAAAACCGGTTAAAAAATTCTGTCAACCCACTCCTACAATTTTAAAGTCCTTTCCAAATGCTAGAGAAAGTGCCAGAATAACCAGAGTTTTCTCTGGCATTATCAACCATAGAAAAAATGTTGCCCTTTTCCTCCAACACCTATTGCTGCTTACTGCTGGTCAGCTGGTACACCACATAAATTCAGCTGTCTATAAAATATTACAAAACCATTCCTCTTTGCATGTGTGTGCAAAAGAGTGGGAATGTTATGAGTTGCTGTAGGTGTTATGAGGTCAAGGTAGGCATGGGGTGGTTACCAGTCTCAAGGTACACCAAGGTTTGATAAAAGGTGTAGTATAAAGTCACTGGACACCTCCAGTGTTTCACATGTCTCTCATTTAGAAAAATACCAATTCCACTGTTTTTGAAATATTCCCAGTGGTTTCATCAGTCGATGTCTGTGAAACTGCAGACTGACTACCAGAGGAAGACAGCCTGACTAAATAACCAGTTAATATCAGTTTGTTATACTTGTGTTACTCTATGAATAACAGAACAGCAAAGACGTATAACGTTCTGCACAATAGATGTGTTTACTCTAAAACTAGAAAAAGATTTACTGGGTATATGTTCAATACTTGTGCTTATGACTAGGTATCAAATCAAAATAAAAGGGGAAAAAAAAGAGAGAAAAAAGATTCCGCAAGTCACATTACTGCAACCTCAGTATCAACATATTTGATATTTTTAGCACCAGAAGGAGTCGTTGCTGGTTTTCTGCCTGAGGTCATTTTTTTGTGCAATGTTTAATTGTTCTATTGAAGTCTAGGCTAAGGTTTGTATATATTTAGTCTAAAAGTATTTTTCATGTGGTTATAGGTGCTTATTAGAAGTCTGGAAATAGACCTCTTCTAGATTTGCTCGACAAGCAAAGATAAGACCGGTTACATTGGATCATAGTGTCTTCACAAGAGGAGCTATGCACTCACACAATATCCATCCATCCATCCATCCATCCATCCACTGTCTATACAGCTTATTCTGTGGGGTCAGTGGGTGGGGCTAACTCCGGCAGTCATTAGGTGAGAGGCAAGGGTACACCTTGACAGTCCATTGCAAGGCAACACAGAGACATAAAGGACAAACAACCATGCATGCACACTCACACCTATTGACAATTTAAAGTGACCAGTTTACCTAACAGTCATGTTTTTGGAAGGGGGGAACATGCAAACTCAGTGTGTGAAAATCCCAGAACCTTTTTGCTGCAAGGCAGCAGAGCTACCAACTGTTCCAATGTGCAGCTTCTTCAAACAATATCATTGCAAAAAAAAAAAAAAAAGTATAATTTTTTTTCACGTACAAACACAACACAAATTAAACTCCATTCCTCATCTGCCTCAAAGGTATTTGGCCGTTGCTGTGTGTTTTCTAGGTCACAAGTAAGTCGGTCACATAGTTTCGGCCTTCTGTATAAAAGTGTAGTTCTTCTGGTGGGAAATTATGGTTCATACTGAATAACTTCATTTCCTGTGATATGAGTGTAAAGTCTGTATGTGTGTTGTTTACATCCACCAGTAGAGTACAGATATGTAAATATGGTTATTTGCTCTCAAATAAACAAAAATACAGTTTTTACAGGTATTACTAGTAGCATTATATCACAGCTGAAAATAAATGATGAATTCTGATTTTTATTCTAAGTCCTAGCTTTGAACTCTTTTACACCAGACAGTTTTTCTTGGTCTAGACCTAGACAAAATATATAGGTCTAAATCAGGTCTATAAATAAGCTTAAGATTGACTCATGTCTAAATCAGGTCTCTGTGTAGCCTTAATGTTGAAATATAATCTATTGCACTGTGAGTTGTTAACTATAAAAGCAAAATCATCAAGTTTTACTTTACCATTTTGTGTTAAAGCCAAATATATCATGAAACGGTGGTTTTTTACTTACCATACCATGAAAACCTCGTAATCGACCCATGCCTTCAAAACAGTGGGTTGTTTCATTTGAGAATCAATTACAATTGTTTAGCAACTGATCCATTAATTGATTAACAAGACTTTTCAGACCTGCGTTCACCAAGCAAGCACACGTTGAGCACATTATACAGCTTCTCAGCCTCTCTCTGTCCTGGAAACACACTCACATTGCAAGCTTCAGTTACATCATTAGCCTAGGACAAGCACCGTCTGAGCCCAGTGAGTGAGTTCAGTTTTTTCTTCCTACTGTTTCAGGGCAAAAGAAATACACCCACCCTCTGCCTCCCTACCCAGCTGCCTGCTGGAAAAAGATGGGAGAGCCGAGTCAGGGCCCTGTAATCTAAGACTAGATTTTCATTGGAAGCAAATGCTTTCAATCCGTTGTAAAGACCGGCTCATGTTCAGCAAAGCCTACAATAACAAACCTAGGGGCTCGTCCCATGCGAGTTGGGAAAACAGAAGCAAACGGCCAGAGAACCATCTCAAAGCGGGAGTGAATGAGTGTGCAAGCTCAGGGAAGAAGTTGAGGTATGAGAAGAAGGAGAGAAAAAGAAGGGGAATGTTTAGACAATAGGAAGAATAGAAGCATACACGCTGAAAGCAATTTTTTTATTATAAACATTCTCCTATTTATCCAATTTTATCACCTACAACCCAAAACAGACTGGGAATCACTAACACATTTCCATCCTTCTTTACACTTCTAAGTCTGACCTATGGACTCTTACTTTACCTAGAAGGGGAGAAAGCATCCATAGGTCAGACTTAGAAGTGTACATTTACTTTACCAAGAAGGAAAGACGGAGGCAGAAGGCCGTCAGTTTTATTGGCATTTCCATTTTCAGTGCAATTTGATACCAATCACCTCCACAAGGTCTGGGGCTAATTTATGCTTTTCTTTACATCAGAGCATGAGGGAAGTCATGGAGAAGAGGAAAGGCTGAGGCAGGAAAGTTGCGCAAGCTATGTTTCAGCAGCCATGGTGGGAAAATGTCAACAGTGTTACAGCAGCCTGTCAAGGAGGCTACACAACAGAGCAGAAAACAAAAAAGAGATAATGGGTGCAAGAAAGTGCAGTGTAACAGGGCAAGAAAAGATGGAGATGGACGGGGAGAAACAGGAGCGAACGTGCAAACTCAAGCCACTCATGGAGTCAATGAAGGGGGAGAAAATAATGAGTAGGAAACGGTGCAGGGGAGTTAATCAAACGAAAGAAAATCCAACTCAGAGCAGTCCGTTGTTGTTGCTTGGAGATTATATATCTAGATCTGACATCTAACACACAGGCTAAAAAAAAAGATAGCCATTCAGAAAGTCTCTCCCAAACGGAATAAAACTGATCATAACTAACACACACACAAACAAGGTGAGAGTTATGATTTTGGACATAAAATCAACAAGGGTATTTGTTAAGGTGCTCCATTCGGTTTTAGCAGATTATTGCTTTGAATCCCTTTGAAACAAGCTTTAATGCAACATGCGCCTGCAAAGCAGACTTAATTATTTTAATGCTCGTCAAATGATGTCTGTAGCTCATCTTGAACACATCATACAGAATAAGGAGGAAGATAATGTGGTGAAGAAATGCCAGAATCTGTGGAGAGAATATAAGAGAACTTCTGTTTTTTACTGAATACTTAGAAATAAACAAAGACTTATTAGTGTCATGATGAATGAGAATAAGCTCCTACTAGAAGCCTCTTAGTGTCTGCTGGTTTTGACACTCCAAGCTTAAAGATGCCTTTTGGGCATGTTCAGAAGACCGGATCCTTTTTCTAATCTGAACACGTCGGTGACATTATTATTAGGGATGTATGAAGCACGAAAAACCTACAATGTTTCTCGTTAAAGGGAAGTTGGACTTCGTAAATGAATGCTGCCCAGTTGGTGTCAGCATTAATTCATCTGGTGAATTAGGTCTGTGGGAAATTGCTTAATAATCTTTGAGATTATTATTTTTTTGAAACAGGAAAGGGAGTAACTATGTTTTGCTCGACAACACTTGGTTACAAAACCATTGAAGATGTCGCCACCACATTTCAATGTTAATTGTGGCAGCATTTGGTTAGCCTATTTTGTTTAAAAAAAAAGAGACAGTGAGAGACCAATTTGAAAGATTTGTAAGGGTTGTGTGACTGGTGAACGGTTAGCTGCTAACAACGCTCTGATGTTCCTCATTAGAAATAAAGTAAAAGGCCTTTTTAAGGTTTTCTAATGAGTAAAATGTTAAAACATGTTTTCTGTTATTGCAAATAATAAAAATTTGAGTTTTTACATTTATTTCTAAATGTTCCGTAAATGTTGTCTGGTTCTTTTGAACCCAATAACATATTTTATCCCATCTTCGAAAGCTGGATGAATCGTCGCACAATTAACCAGGGTTATGCCTGAATGAATATAAATGTTTTTGAAGTTGATTACATTTCTCAAAACAAAATATCAGAGATATAACAGCAAAATAGATGTTCGGTAAGGCCACTGTGTTATGCTCTCTTTTAAGCAAACAGTCAATTGGTCAGAAAGCTAGCAAGGCAGCCGATGAGCAACTCATTCAATAAAGCACTCAGTTACTCTCCATGCACAGTCTGCCAGCCTTATTAAGGGCTTCAGCAGGCTGTAACCCTGGGCAGCATGCACACAGCGTGGGGAAGCTAACCTAGCAAGCTGCAGTCTCCCCACAAGAAAAAGCCACAGGCACAGCTCTGGGCCTGCCCCACATGATCGGCCATGACAACGTCTTCGCAACTAGTTAGAGGAGGGACCGAGAGAGGGATGGGAGTGGAGGGGGTGAATCAATGCAGAGACGAGGGTGCATGTTTGTCTGTGAAGAATGTATGCATGCATAGATGTGCATTCGTCTGTATGTGCGTGTATCCTTCTGCCTTACTCTATGAATGTGTGTTTCCAACCACAGAGTGCATGTGTGTGTGTATGTGGCAATTAGGAGCAGGCCACTGACTGGAAGGAGCCAGGGGCAGTTGAAATGCCCCGGGGCCAACCAAGGGAAGGAATATTTTATCAGTCCCCTCACAGGGTGTATACAAAAATGCACACCCAGACACAACCTCACTCATGTTTACAGTGAACGAAGAGACAGTGACGTAAAAAATTGCGTTGCCTCCTTCATTCATTGCAAGGCTTGTTAGCATTAGCTAAACGGAAGCATACTACTGTGTTCGGCCAGCTTCAACTGGCTGTTTTCTGTGTTCTCCCCCCCCCATCCCACCTCCTTCTTTCTACTTCATTACTGTCATGTCTCCTCCTCCACTCAATCTGCTAGCTGGACGTTTCGGGTTTAAATAAATTGTTAAAACTATTTGGAGCAAAGAACTGTCTTACTTGAATGTATAAACTCTCTTGTTGTCCTAATTCACTTCAAATCCAGATTAGTTGGTCCCGGATAGTCTCAGAGGGACTAGAACCAAAGCTATTCTCTAACAACTCCATTCTTAATGGAGTTTATTCAAACGCTGTTGAACCTTTAAACTGTGTTCACTTTTCACTTTGAGTAGTTACTTACACTAAACCCAATGATAACCTACATGCGGTATGGAGGTGAGGGGCAGTGTGTAACATGGAAATGGAAATTCATTTCTCTTTAGGGTTATTAAAATTTTTTGAATTAATTTGGATTGAAACTGTTTCCGGCCAGGGGACCTACCTAACAGATAAGTAAGGCATTACAGTCGGGCCGTGTCTATTTTTTATTGTTGTTAAGCCATCCTAAAAAATACTGTGGAATATTGTATTACAACTTTGTTCGATAGGTTTGTGATGTAGCATATGTGAGCATCATTATAGGCATTTCATGGCTTTGTAAAAGATTTTCTGCTTTGGCGGCAGTCAAGTTTTTATTGTTCAGAGAATGCCTCACATCAACGTTTTTTTGTTTTGTTTTTTGATGTGGGGTGGTTTAGCTGGCACACTTTGCTTCAGTCTCTAACAACATTACTTTGTACTTGATATGGATTGCACAACTTGTGAGTTTTGTTAATAAAGATGGTTTATGTCCCACATTGGTATTGGTATTGGTAAATCAATCAAGATAACTGAAGCTTTGTTATGGTGAAGTTACCATTTGCACCTTTGAACTACACTGACTGAAGTACTTCTACTTAACTCAAGGTGTCAGTGTTGAGAAAGTACAAAACAGTAACGGCAACAGAAGAAGAGTTAACGGGAAGTGCATTGTTTACACAAAGAAACAATTGTAACCCTTTCTATCATTTTGGCCTTTAAAGTAATGGTGTCGCTATCCCTTGATGCCCCTATAAACCATTATTTCTTAGCGCCCATCCTATAAGGCAGTGTGAAGATCAATAAAACAGCATTCACATAATCCACTTTTTAGGTCGCATTACTTTTCTGACTGGAAACACTTCAAACACTGTTTAGTACATGTTTCACACAGGAAGATTACCAGTGGCACAGTCTCCATTCTCTTTGGAAATAATCATAGACTCTGTGACGCCTAAATGACGATAGTTTAAAGCTTCCTAAAGTTGAGTTAGCATACACCACTGTGATGTTTTTCATGCTGGAGTTGTTTTCAAATGAAAGAACTGCACTTTAGTCTTGGTCCCTGCTGGGCTCGCTGTTAGCTTCAGCCGCAGGAACCAACTAATTAACTCTCTAAAATAATTGTTTCTTCAAATGTACAAAATTTGCAAACCATCCGTGGTGTAAGAGTAAAAAATGTCTTACCATTCTCTATGCATGGTTGGTCTTTACACACTGTAAATGAATCAGCAACTAATGATATATTTTTTTCATTTGATAAAATAACACAACAGCTGGCATTTTCCAGTGTCCAATGTCTTTATGTTTTCATCCAGTGAGTGAAAACTGAGCTTGTTTGCCTCTGTTTTATCGTCTCCCTGTCGTGTCGTTATCACCCCTGTGCATCTCTCTTTCTCAAGGCGCACTCTGACATTATCATGCTGTATCTAGGCTAATCTGTTATGATCTGATTATGAACCATCTCTCAGAATAAGAGCATCGCTGGTACTACCTGCCACCTGCACTCTGACACACGTGCCATGAGGAGGTGTCAGCCATTTTTCTGCTGCCTGGCAAATTAACAGCCACGGACTTGCAAGTCACTCATCTGCGAACTGCGATCTTGTCGCTTCCAGCGCAATGAAAGAGATGTATGACATTTAGCTTTCTAATACTGTTTCTTCTTAGAAACCCCGCTGTGATGAGGAATATAGTTTATTAATATTAGCTTTGTACCAGATGTCATGAGCGGGGTACAGTTTGCGGAGTCATTCACAGATGGCTAAATCTTTTTCGTGAGATGTTTTTGCGAGGTTTTATTGGCTGTGGATGGACTGAGAGGAGAAGAAGTGGAGACAAGTCTTTTGAATTTATAGGGGCCAAAAGACATTTATTCCAAAGGTTTTTCAATGAAAGGGAAGAGAGTGAGTCCAAGTGACCTGGAGCTGATCTTTCATTGGCCACTCGTTGAGATTCACACCCCAGAAAGCTCACATGACCCTGGATTGGATGCTTAGGAAAGACCCAGGCCTCAGGGGTCTGCTATCCTTTTCCACATGGGATACACACGTCTCATATTGGCAGGCGAGAAATTCATACATCCACACATGAACATTCAAAGCATGATGGACGGAGTACTCGCATGCGTGCGCATTCACGCTTGATGATGTACATTCACTAAAGTGCCTGCCCTCTCACTCTATTTTTCTCTTTCTGGCACTCACACACAAACACACATACATTACATTCCCAGAAATCCTCAGAGGGGTAAAGAAGGGCCCGCAAGAGGGAGGGAATGCAGAAAAAAAGTGGCGCTTATTGTATTCAGACCATTCATAAGCTCGAGACTGGCTGAGGGGGAGTTCAACGGGGGGAGGGGGTTGCAGGCCTTTTTTTGTGGGGGGGGGGGGTCCCTCTCCATGACTCTGGGGGTTCCTCCCACCAGCAAACATTCTGAACACACAGGCATTCCTTGCAATGTAATGTTCAACTAGGAAGGCTCATTTGGTGCACTAGAACATTTTCTTCCTAACATGATCCCACTTCCCAATCTCATCCACTAGGCAACTTTCCAACAATGACTACAAAAGTATTCAAAACCAACCCACACAGATGTTCACTTCCATACAAAACACTCTCTGCAACCAGTGCCGCTTTGCCTTCCCTTTTCTCCCCAGCTTGGAGGAGAGATGGAAAGCAATCCCCACAACTACTCCGCGGATAATGACATGCGCTGTCAGAAAAACAATATGGCTAGTCTAGACTTCCCTTCCTGCCTTTGCCAGAAGGTCTTAGCTCTTTTTAGATATTCGCCTCAAACTTCAGCCACTTTGTTTAGATCGTTTGACTCTGAAGAAAAACTCCACTCTGATCTTTGCAAAAAATTCCACTATGAAAAATGAATACGACAAAAAGAAAGAAAGCTCTTCTTATTGCAGCAAGGATAAAAAAGAGCTAGCCAGGTAAAGAATGACAAGGAAAGGATTCAGTAATTGCTTCCTGTAATCAAAGACAATTCCATTAAAGTAATTACAATAAATAAGGAGCACTTTGCAAGAACAAAGCAAGCCTTCCCTGAATGATGACAGTTTTGTGGATGGGCGCTGACAGATTCAATAATGTAAGCAACTGGTGAGTCATCTTCAGGTGTTATTCGTCATTAAGGCACACTAGAGCAGTGTTGTGAGAATTTGAGCCAAGTTTGAAGCAATTATTTCTGCTGTGGTGATCTGATTGAAGAAGTGGATCAGGAAGTCATATAAGAAGAATGTGTTTAAGTAACAACAAAAAGTATAATAAAAAATATACAAGCAAACGTTTTATGAAAAAAAGTTAATTAAAAGTGTCAAAATGTTACATTCGTAGGAGCAGATTGGGTATGTTGTCATTTGTGAACACTTCTAAGCACACTCCGTGCTCTCCACATTTGATGTCACCCCTCACAAAAAACTGTAAAAAGTTGTTTTTTTCTTCAGTATGCATAGAAAACCAACATCATTTTCAAAATGGTAAAGACTAGAGAACATTCCATTCAAGAAAAGCAGGTGTTTATAGTGTTCATAAGTTAGGATGTAGACACAAGCAGAAGACTTGTCTAAACCTGCCCATATCTATAGAAAAGATTTTTTTTAAATAACAGTAAGATTATTTTTTGTTACATTTATGGTGCAGGAATATTAATTAATTCCATTGGCTACACTCTTGAGGCAATCATTTCATACTTTTTTACACATTTTAGCACCATTTAACAAAACTAAAAAAAATGGATATCCATGAATTCGCACACAATTATGATGACACTAAGTTTTCCTATTATCAAAAACATGACACAGGGGCCCATTTATCTTAGCCACTCTTTAAAATAGACACGAGAATATGCCATTCAAGTAAGGCAGCTGTTTTTGATCTGACAACAGGAGCATAAATATTTTCCTACACTTGCCAATATCTGCAGCCCGAGCAATAATTCAAAAGTTTAAAATAAGTACAACTGTGACAAAGAAAGCTGGACGGGGTCTCAACTGTATGTGGGTAAGTATGGTAAGATGCATCTGAGATAAATTAATGGGGTTTTTCACACAGCCTTAGGTGCTTATTAATATAGATCAAGCTGTATATATTTATGATCTCCTCTGTGCTAATCAGAATTTCAGCAAAAGTGAAGTTCAGTTATTTGAGCATAATCTAGTACAGTCAAATATAACATACACAATTTAGTTAATTTATGGTATAATTTAGGACAAACTTTTCAAATTTTTGTATAAAAGTACATATATAGCATGGTTTTTTATTGTATATACAGTGGCTTGCAAATGTTTTCGGCCCCCTTGAACTTTTCCACATTTTGTCACATTACAGCCACAAACGTGAATCAATTTTATTGGAATTCCACGTGAAAGACCAATACAAAGTGGTGTACACGTGAGAAGTGGAACGAAAATCATACATGATTCCAAACATTTTTTACAAATAAATAACTGAAAAGTGGGGTGTGCGTAATTATTCAGCCCCCTTTGGTCTGAGTGCAGTCAGTTGCCCATAGACATTGTCTGATGAGTGCTAATGACTAAATAGAGTGCACCTGTGTGTAATCTAATGTCAGTACAAATACAGCTGCCCTGTGACGGCCTCAGAGGTTGTCTAAGAGAATGTTGGGAGCAACAACACCATGAAGTCCAAAGAAGACACCAGACAGGTCAGGGATAAAGTTATTGAGAAATTTAAAGCAGGCTTAGGCTACAAAAAGATTTCCCAAGCCTTGAACATCCCACGGAGCACTGTTCAAGCGATCATTCAGAAATGGAAGGAGTATGGCACAACTGGAAACCTACCAAGACAAGGCCGTCCACCTAAACTCACAGGCCGAACAAGGAGAGCGCTGATCAGAAATGCAGCCAAGAGGCCCATGGTGACTCTGGATGAGCTGCAGAGATCTACAGCTCAGGTGGGGGAATCTGTCCATAGGACAACTATTAGTGGTGCACTGCACTAAGTTGGCCTTTATGGAAGAGTGGTAAGAAGAAAGCCATAAGAAGTCCCGTTTGCAGTTTGCCACAAGCCATGTGGGGGACACAGCAAACATGTGGAAGAAGGTGCTCTGGTCAGATGAGACTAAAATGGAACTTTTTGGACAAAATGCAAAACACTATGTGTGGCGGAAAACTAACACTGCACATCACTCTGAACACACCATCCCCACTGTCAAATATGGCGGTGGCAGCATCATGCTCTGGGGGTGCTTCTCTTCAGCAGGGACAGGGAAGCTGGTCAGAGTTGATGGGAAGATAGATGGAGCCAAATACAGGGCAATCTTGGAAGAAAACCTCTTGGAGTCTGCAAAAGACTTGAGACTGGGGCGAAGGTTCACCTTCCAGCAGGACAACGACCCTAAACATAAAGCCAGGGCAACAATGGAATGGTTTAAAACAAAACATATCCATGTGTTAGAATGGCCCAGTCAAAGTCCAGATCTAAATCCAATCGAGAATCTGTGGCAAGATCTGAAAACTGCTGTTAACAAACACTGTCCATCTAATCTGACTGAGCTGGAGCTGTTTTGCAAAGAAGAATGGGCAAGAATTTCAGTCTCTAGATGTGCAAAGCTGGTAGAGACATACCCTAAAAGACTGGCAGCTGGAATTGCAGCAAAAGGTGGTTCTACAAAGTATTGACTCAGGGGGCTGAATAATTACGCACACCCCACTTTTCAGTTATTTATTTGTAAAAAATGTTCGGAATCATGTATGATTTCCGTTCCACTTCTCACGTGTACACCACTTTGTATTGGTCTTTCACGTGGAATTCCAATAAAATTGATTCATGTTTGTGGCTGTAATGTGACAAAATGTGGAAAAATTCAAGGGGGCTGAATAATTTTGCAAGCCACTGTATTATGGTTGTTCTATTTGCCTGTCACTTTGCTGCGGATGCATTGTAAATATCTTCACTGGGGCACAGTAAGGAATTATTCTATTCTATTCTGTGCTGGGAGTGTAATGCAAGCCTAAGGACTGACCCATTGGACTCTTTATAAACCACATCTTATGGAATCTTCATTATGCAATCTCTATTTAGGGCAATTTTCCCCGCGCAATAAGTTCTTGTGCTGCAGTATGTTGGCGCTGGGACCCATCCACTGACTATGGAAGCAGGGGGGAGGGATCAGGCCTGTTGACATAGCCATAGGTGATGGCAAAAATGTCAGTGTAAATGTGACTGCTCCCTCTGTGCCATTTTCCCGAAAAGGGTCATCACCACAGGCTGCCTGACACGCTGGAAAATGCCTCGAGCGCAGGGCACCAACACGACATTAAACTGCAGCATGCCTCAGCGTTCACAAACACAAACACACATCCACATTGACCGCCTTGTGTTCCCGCTTCTGGATCAGCTGAAAAATAAAGAATGAGGTAGAAAGAGACACACACTACAGACCTAAAATGAAAGTGCAGGGCAATGAATTCAGCCTTTCATGTGGAGCACTTTTTCTGTGTAACTATTGATTTTTTCCCCTCCTGTCTTTGTGTTGCTGTTTTCTTTTCTATTTTTTCCTAAACCGAAGACAGAAGGACAGACTTGGTTCAAATAGCAGCACTTGTGAGAGCAGTCTTCACCTCTGAAACAAAGACTAAAACACAAAATCTGTGAAGAACGTGTCTCTTTTGCAGCCTTCTCACTCTTAACTCTTGCTCTCAATTGTTTTGCTGCCTTTCGGGGCTTTTGACACCTACAGCACACCAAGCTGTGGTCCAGCTTAACACACAGCAAACAGATAGTGAGGGGAAAATGGACTATGGAAGAAGGATGGGAAGGGGGGAGGGGATGGCAGTGGAGGACAAGGACTATAACAAAAGGTAAAAGCACTTAACAGCACAATGGCACCACAGTTCTTTCCAAAAGTCAGCTGAAGTGCTGAAGGGCATTCCGGAGTCCTTGAAAGTAGATGTGAGACAAAGAGAAGGAAACTTCAGCTAATCTAAAGGAAAAATATCCTATTTGACTTTACTTTGGACCAAAATTCAATAGATAAAAGCAGGGGTTAAAACACATAAAAGAAACATCAAAATGGGTCCCTGTGAAAGTGCAGAAAGTTAATATCCATTAATATAGGATTATGTTTTCAAAAAACACACTACAACAGCAGTGCACAGCATCTATCTTCAGCAGGTCAGAGGTAACAACAACTTCACATAACTTTGCTTCAGATAAATTGAAGGAAAAGCCCTTAAAACTAAAAGTAAATACATAGTTCTGCTGAAAGCTCCCAACTAAGTTCAGGCAGTTTGACGTCAACACAAGCTGAATAAAATACAACATTTTAAATATTTTTTTGTCCAAAAAGCAAAGTTTTCTTAAATAATTTTTAAACCACTAATTTATTTAACTGCACCAAGCTTGATAACACTACCATTATAAGGCACTGAAAAGTCTGTGTAAATGTTTAATGTCATCCCCAGCAACTAGTCAGTGCTCTTAGTAATCACACTTTTATGTTTCCACTGCATCACCATCAACCATCTAATTTTGGTTGTGCAAAAAGCAAAAATATTAAAGTGGTTTAAGTGAATGCTGATTTCATGGATTTTACACTGCCGTACTTTTATATTGGGCAGTTACTCTGATATTCTGTTCTCAGTATTTCACAAAGGAAGATCACCCGTGGCAAACCACCTCCTACCGTCCTTTTCAGTGTAAATAACCATAGGCCTCTCTGTAAATAACCAAAGATTCACAAAACAGTGTTTGCATAAACCGCAATGATGTGTTTTTTGAGATTGGAGTAGTTTCAAGACCGGCAGAAGTCTGGTTAGGCGTCATTCAGACTAGCTGTTTCAGCCTCAAGGAGCAACTAATCTGGATTCATAATAAATGAAGATAGCAAGAGGGGTATCTGGAGCCAGTAAGATGTCATCTTTTTAAAGAATCTCACTTAAAGAGTTCAAAACTATTTCTTTACTTTTGTTTGCAGCTTTCTACATTGTAAGTTCATGAACAATTTCAGTACACATGCCTTTTCCCACTGCTAGTTTATCAGTGCCGGCCATACAGAGACATGCACTCAGATAATACAGGCACGCTAACACTGCTGTGGCATGCGCTAATAATAGTGCATTAACTTCCAGATGGCTGTTATGGAATAACAGAAGATTTTCGTATTTAGTCTGATATGGCCTATGCCCACAAGTTTAATGTTTGTTAAAGCGTGGTAAGAAAAACAAGATAAGTCACTATCTCTGCGCCGCAACCCACTCGAGTAGTTGAGTTTACATTTTAGGGGTTTAAGATATTCATGTCATAAGGTGTGTTATTAAACACCTTCACGTGTTTGTCCAAAATATTCAAACTCCTTCCTTATTAAATAATAAACTCTCCGCCAACCCACAACCCAGAAAGGAACACTGTACTGCTGCTTCCCCCTGCTTGTCATGGCCTTGATAGGTACAGGATGCGGTGTTGCATGGATGGGGAGGATTAGGAGTCCTATCAGCCGACCCATACGCAGCCCTGATAAGGCTTCTAGGACAGAAGCAGAGGAAGAGGAAGTGAGTGGGTTTACAGCGACCCATTTCCTGTGGAGGATAGGCCCATGTGGACAGAAGTGATATGCCCCCCATGGATGTTGGTGCTCCTGCCACACATTCCCACCGAGTCCCTTCCTGAAAGAGGCAGCCCTCTCTAAAGGGTGACTTCCTGGAAGAGTATGACCTCCCAATGCAACAAAGACACAAGGCTGTGCACAATATATATATATATATATATATACACTTTTCATGTGTGTTTAACTGCACCATTCAGGCCTTCAGTCCAAAGGTTATCACTGGTGAGGATCTCTGCCACCAGTACCTGCTCATCTCTTTAGGTTTCATTGGCCCGGACCGAGAAGGGACGATCAGGTAACATCCAAATGCATGTGCATTCACAAGTGTTTGCACCGCAAGTGGCAAGCTTTGTGTCGCTCTGCAAACACACAAAGCAAACGCCCAAGCTGCCCTCCAGCCCAGCCTGCTGCTGTGTTTATCTACAGGTATTTGTTATCTAGCCCTCTCTTTCCTCCTTCTCCCTCCCTAAACTCTTAAAAAAGCTCAGCAAGGTCTTTATCTCTCGCCTGAATCCCTCCTGCAGGTATCCATGTCAAAGGGACCAATTGGAGGGGGCCTCTGGGGACAGCATGTTTGGTCTGGGTCAGGCCTGGGTCAAGCTTTAAACCAGAAGACTTGCATTAAGCAAGACTTTGCCTTCAACTTACTGCATTCCACATTACCTTAGCTCACAGCAGGATATTTCACTCATGGCTGTTTTGCATCTTTACCTTTCTTACATACATAATGGCACACATTCAAACGGCCATGAGCAGCCAACACTGTTAACAAATGTGTGTGGCTGCAGAGAGCAAAACCAAACACTGAATGTACACCTTGCACAAAGTCAGTTTGAGTACAGCAAGGTTTTAAAAAGTGGTTTCAGAACTGAAAAAATGTCAGTGAGCAGAGTTTTCTCGATGAGACGCTCTGATTGGTTGACACTCAGGGGACAACGGCGAAAGTTCAGCAAGCTGAACTTCTGCGTTGCTGGCTTTTGCTGCTTTGAAGCTTGGAAAGCAGCAAAAGCTTCAGAAATTGCAGCGGCCAAAGCACAGCAGAGACTCTGATGGCCTCAACCATAGACTTAACATGTAAACTTGCCGTTCTAGGCGTTGACGTTTTGGGTGGTGTGAACGCGGCATAAGACTTATGCATGGACTCTTATGCCAGCAATTTCATACTTGTCTGCAAACCACTCTGGTACATGGTAAAGGTTGTGGCCTGATGATACCAACAGAGGCATATGTAAACAACTTTATGAAAAGATGCAACCCTAATATCCCCAACCCAGGAAACTGTTACACAAATCCAGCTGTTGGAAATATTTCTGGTTGAAATTAGCCCCATCCACCACTGCTATTAAGGTAGTATCTTTCTATACAGTCGGCAAGCTATGTGCCGCAAGTCTGTTAAGCAATTGACTGCAGTCTGGCTACGAGAATAGATAGCTTGACTAATGTACCAACTAATATGAGCTTGTTACAATTGTTGGTCTATAACGAGTCAAACAGTAAAAAAGGATACTATTCTGCACAATAAGCACATGGAAACTACCGCTAAATTTGGTTTATATGTATAGTAAAACACAATAATATGTTATAGATAAGATCACAACAACCTAAGTGATCAACAAGCTATGTTTTTTAAGAAGCAGTCCGATGTATTGTTGTTTTACTGTTTGAATTAAAGAAATTTGATCTTATGTATCTTTTGTTATGTTATATTGTGAAACTGTGGTATTTTCATCATTTCAAAGATATAATTCCATAAAAAAGTCACACTGACCCATATGTAGTTAAGAGCAAGGGAGCGCTATGCAAAGGTTATAAAACAGTAACATAAGTAGCATCGACCCATATAAATGAGGAATAAAATCCACCAGGATGAAGGTTGTGACCAAATATGGCACTTCTGCTGGTGTTTTCCCGGCATGAAATTGGCTTTGTGTTGGTAGCGTTTGGAGAGCCGGCTGGTAAATTCTCCCCGTCTTTTGTTCGGAAAAGCAGAGCGGTTGGAGAAGGGGGGGGGGGGGTTCCATGCATAATGCTTTTAGCCAGGGAGGTCTGGAACTGTGTCCATAAATTGAATTATTTCAATTTGAGGGAGAGAGTGAGAGAATAATGGAGAGTAGCTGTGAGTCTGTGTGTGTTGCATTTACATGTGAACATATGCATGTGTGCCGGTCGAGAGAGAGAGAGATTCTCATTTTTTATTCTTCTGAAGGGTTCATATTTACAAGTGAGAATATAAACCAACTTGCGTAAGATTACAGAGGAGGCCAAATGTTACCTTGCAGCTGGAAGCTTCAGTAATGGATAAAGATAGGACTGCTTAATGTTCCATCTGAACAATTCAGTCTCAGTATCTATATGTTGTCATCAAGAGATTCAGGGAATAATAAAAAAAAAACTCTTTACCTTATATGCTTCCTCTAATATTCTGACGTCAAAAACACTAAAATAATCCTTGTGCCCATAGATTTCTTTGTATATGTTTGTGTGTATACGGGTGGTGGTAGAGCTGAAAATATTCCTGACACAATA
Source organism: Valencia hispanica (assembly GCA_963556495.2). Classification (NCBI taxonomy): domain Eukaryota; kingdom Metazoa; phylum Chordata; class Actinopteri; order Cyprinodontiformes; family Valenciidae; genus Valencia; species Valencia hispanica. Next base: position 40,767,483 of record OY747711.1, read on the forward strand.
TAATCGGCAGGAGACCATATGGCAAACTGGCAGCAAGCTATTTATCCTTATCCTCTTTGGAGGCTAAAATTAGCACTTCGCTGTTTGTAGCTTTAAGCTGGACTCCAACCTCTGCCACTGAGCTAATAATAAAGAACCCCCCCACCCCCACCAAGCCCCTTTAACTTTTTGTGTTTCTCTTTTTCCAGCTTTCTGTACCCTGCTTTAACTTTTCTTCCCTCTCTTACAAATATAATTTTCCAGGAACCTGCCTGTTTAGAACAGTCAAATCATTTAGGAGTCATACAGTAAATATGAATGTCTTATTATAAGTATTTCCTTAAGCTACATTCCCTAACAGCAGTGTGTATCAGGAAAGTCAGGATTTCCTGAACATGGACCCCCTTTGCTAGCTTGAAAGAGTGGGATGATGAGACTAATCTCTTTATCAAAAGGCTAAATAAACATAGCCTGTCTATGGATATGCGTGTCTGTGTCTGTGTGTGGCCAATGCTATATGTTGCTGTGTGTGCCATTTGGCCAAACTAGGCATGGGTGAGTTCCTCCAATACATTCTTCCTGTTTAAAATCATTTTAATAAGAACAGTGACCAGTCCCCCCACCTGTTGCCTAAGTTCCATTTCTTTTGTGCTTTCTTGATGTTGTTCCATTGGCCCATGTATTTCTCTGTTTCCATCTTGACCTTGTATTTTTTTTTCCCATGCTCTGTTTCTAGTATATTCCAGATATTATCCCTCATTGTCTCTGTCTTTACTCTCCCACAGCTGCTCTACATTCAATTTATTTATCCGACCTGTTCCTTGTGTCTTGTATCCTCGCTGTGCATATATGCTCATCATCAATGTCTCACCCATTTCTCTTTATTCCCTTTGTGCCTCCATTAATTTTTCTCTTTAATACACTCCCATTCTACTGTGATTCTGCCTACCTCCTGCTTGTGTATGGGTACATTTCAAAAATAAGCAATGGCAAGAACAGCGAAAGGGTATCGTAAACTATGTAACCAAGACTACTTGGAAACTGCTACTAAATTAGTAACAATTATACATTTTGGCTTTAATGTATGCATCAAGATGTTGTAAAGTGAATCGTATTAAACTAATTATGTTCAGTTTCATATAAAAACATATTTTTGCTTTAAACGCGTTAATAATGGGATGCCTTTTTTTTGTTCAAGGTTACGTGTGAGAATCTCAGATTCTCATCCAAATTGATGAGTCATCACTGTACAAAGTGCCAATAATTAAATATTTGTCAATTTCATCTCATGTTTTTACATACAAGACAGCTTGAAAACAAAAGGTAAGATTTTCAGGAAAACACTCATCCTGTCTTTGATTCCTGACATCAGTCAGCAGAGGGGATTGCTTCTAATTCTCCAGTCTGATATCAGTGAAAACTTAACATAAATCTGATCAGAGGCCTCTTGTGCCCTGAGCTCAGCTCCTTTTCAAGTGAGGAGGGGGCAGAGGAGGATGCAGACAGTCAGTGACAGGAGTGCAAAGACAGGAGGAGAGAGAGTTTAAGGTCATTTTCTGAGCCATTCATAATGTCTTGTGACACATCAGCAAAGAGCTGCTGTGATTTTACTGTCAGATTCCGGTAGAACCCATACTGCTACTATTAGGGAACCGGGCATTCTCTTTCTTCAAGAGTTTATCTTTGTATTTTTCAGGCTGCGCGTTCACTACCATATGCAAGAGTCTACATGAGACTCCAGTTAATTTGGAGCTAAAAACAGACGATAAAAAGGAGCCTAAGCTGGTGACTATTCCAAATTTGTCACTTTTTTTGTTGGACAAACCCACAACTCATTACACAAACACGCACAAACTTGACTGCATGAGTGAAAGGATAGGTACTTCTTTTTTTGCTTCCCTTTTCATTTGCATGACAAGTGCAACACCATATTTCAACTTGTTTACATTTGAAAATCAAAGCTGCAGAATTTACTTCTTAAAGGAGAGATATCTAGTAATTTGACAAAAGCATCATCTTCCTTTGGGACACAACTGCACTACAATTGAGCAAATTATAGTGGTGCGCACAGAATTGAACCTGAACCGAGCTTTCAGGTCACACTGTTTTGGGGTGAGAGAAAAACTTGGTGACGCTCCACATAAAAATATATTTGTGTTCCAAGACAGATCTTGAGTGTGAAAGGACTTTCTTGTGATCTAATATTAAGTGAAATTCAAAGAATTTTTTTTTTTTTTTTTTTTTATACTAATGCATTTATGTTTTCTTTAGCTAATCTCTCCACCCTGACACACAAGAGACATCTAGAAGGCTACAGAGGATGTGTGTAAACAGTATCTTTTAGCAACCACCAGTAATTAGATATAGGCATTTGGCATTCGCACCAGTCACAAATTAAAGAAGAGTGCTTCCTGTAAACAGACAGTGAGAATGTGTCTACATCATTAGTGTGCCACAATTATAACATAGGAGCTAAAGATACATTTCCCTCCCACTAGCACAACCTCAGTAAAGCAAATGAAGTGAAACTGTTTTTTCTTCTTTTCTTTTTAAGCACCAAACTATATAAATGTATGCATCGAATAAAGAAAATAGTTAAACTTTTTAAAAAAGCAAAATGCTTTTTATTTGAGAGAGTTTCTTGAGGCAAGCACATAGACTAAGTGAAGGCACATGAAGGGGTGGGGGGTGGGGGGTCCCGAACGAAGATATTTGGTGCAGATGCTTGTCATAAATGAATATGTATTTCATGTAAATTCCGCACACAAGGCATATTGTAATGGTCGGAGCTAGACTTTGCATTTCTTTGGTCATGCAAACATGCCCACATGTAGCCAGCAGACAGACGGGTACATAAACTGAATGGATGCATGGGAAATTTAAAGTAACAGGGAGGAGATGGAACAATAATTCAGATTTCAAAATGTGCAAGTAATTCCTCTCAATGTAAAAAGAAAGCAAAAACAGAGAGGAAAATGAAAGAGACAGTAGAAGGGGAGGGGGTATATGACCCAATCTGCACACATCACATACAGTCTTGGTCCTCGTTCTGTTCTACAAGCATCAGTTCTGGCACTTTGGCTGCCTTTTACTGGTAAAGATACTGATATGAACTCTTTACATTGTAAATATAAAGTAATTTAACCCTTGTGAGCTGCACTATGATTTAGTAATATATGCAAACAGTAAAAAAGATAAGTGGACTGACTAGATGTGCTGCATTCAATTTACCTCCGAAGATTGAACTGAGATGTAGGGTTGATGTTACAGTGAACTTAAAAAAGATCCAGTTGCATGGTAGAAAACAAGTGGCAACCTAACACGTCAACTGTTGTACTCAGTGAGCAAACTAACTTCTATCACTGAGTTTTCCAAGTGGTACCCATGTTGAATTTTGAGGTGAGATTTGGTGTCAAACCCCCAATTTTGTCACTTAAAAATCCAATTTTAGGGCTCCTTCCTGGTTTTTCCCACTCAGAACACATTAAAGCTTCTGAATACAAATAGAGTGCAGAATTACACCACACTCTTCATTATTGACTGCATTTGCAACATTTTAAATGCATTTTGAATTTTGAGGCAATTGCAACTTTAAGGGTCCTCCTTGGTTACTTCTCCAAATTTGATTACGGCTTTTGAGTATTAATGGAACCTTGTTCCAATGGAAAAGAACACTTGATCTTTTTCTTTCAATGACAGAACACAACAAACTAACAGTACGATCCTATCTTGCTGTACTGCTGTTTTTAAATGCCTATCATTATGATTACCTAATATACCCTGAAGATGTACTTGTTCTAAATGCTTAATAACCCCTGACAAACAGAATGCTTGCAGAAACACATAGCACATATTTCCCAAAGTCTCCCAGTCAATATATACTCATGTATCTTATCTGATGGGTTTATGATTATTAGCTTCTCACACATACAATATTGACATAGGCCAATAAAACCAAGTTAGTGGATGTGATTGAAATGGCAATGGATAATTTAATGTTAAATGATGTATTAGAGAGGAGAGGCAAAGGGAGGAAATCATGCTGTTTGCTTTTATTTTAGACCCTTTTATTTGTCACTCCCCCCAGCAGCTGTGTGACAACAGCCTTAATCCTAAAAGCAAACGGACTCCGCTCTGTGGGAACCTGCAACAATTTCCTCTTTTTTTGAGAGAGGCAAACTCAGGCCACTTGAGTTTGCTTACTGGCCATAAAATCTTATCAAGGGACATCGTTTTCAGTAAGACATGTCATTACTTGACAGCGGACGCGTCAGCCACTGCGATAGTGAGAGTGAGAAGTTGTAAAGCCCTCGATGAATTTGACTAAGAAAGGTCAAGCCTGGGCACTGAGAAGCCTTTACTTTTCCCAGGTAACTACAGGTAATAATGTTTGAGAAGCCGTAAATCTAGGGAAGGTGGAATAAACACTGCTACCAGCAACACACAGTTCAGGGATGCTTTATAAGGATGTTTTGGAACCAATTACCCTTTATAGTTGTCATATATTGATTTTTATAAACTGCGTGTGAACAAAAAGATTGGTACCCACATTTTATCTTGCAGATATCCAACTAAAGCACACAGAGTGACCTTAATGTCTCTCCAAAAGTGATGTCACGTTTTCTTAGCAGTGCATTCAGCTCGGTAAACCTTCAAACACTCAGCAGCACTTAACACAGTGATTAGCAGTAACTTCTCCACCACTCTCCTCTTCCTACCTATTTGCACACACATAAAGACACCGCTCCGACCTCAAAAGGCTTCCACGGCATTTACGCAGAGATTTCTCCCCTTTCATCTCGTCTTACTCTTCCATTTTACACGCTTTTTTTCAGCCCTTTTTATTCTACTTTCACTCTCCTCCCCTGTACTCACACCCTGAGGAAATCAAAAGAAGAATCATGTTTGTGTCTGCCAGCTACTTCTACCTCCACCTCCACTGATACTGACTGAAGAAAAATCAAGGGAACCACATACCTTTTATCTACCCACAGAGTCTCACATTTTAACAGATTACTGGTAAAGCTGGACACCAGTAAGACAATTACCGGACCAAGGGATCTTGCTCGATCACGTCTAGACTTTGTCTAGACAACATGCACCTCAAGCCAAGCAACGGACATTTGACCATACTTGGTTTTTTTCTCTAATTAATGCATTATATTATTTTTCTTATGGAAGAGTGGAACAGTTTGGTAAAAGTGGTTGCTATAGGGCTTTACACTTTTACAGCACTTGGTTATTGCTGGATATTACAGCGTAGCTGAGATACTGGAAGAGTAGATGAAGTCATAGAGGGTAACATACATCACAAACAATCACAGCGCCCTCTCTTCCAGTCTACTGGACAATCGGACCAATTAATCGGTGACTTTGAGGGGGCCACGTGAAGCTGAACGATTGGATGAGCAGAAGCCAACTGCTGATTGCTTGGCTCCCCTGTCCATATCTGCAAAAACCCACCCCAACTCCAGAAACTACCCAATAAGAGGAGTGTAAACAGCAGTTAGTCTGTTCCCTGACCTTGTTGGAGGACACCGAAGTTGGAGGGTGGATGCATGGATGGATGAATGGATGAGAACATCAGTAATATTCCTGCCAGATCGATGCAGACTCACAAGCACCGAAGGTTATATACTAGGATTAATTTTGAGAATTGCCCAAACGTATCATATCATTAATCCCCCTCAATACCTTTTGTAGTAAATAATCTAATTTCACACAAATATCTCTAAATATCCAATCAAACCGTAGAATCTCTTTAAACAGGAAAACATCTCTTACTCACAACTGATTCCGTACAACTGTCGTTCTACAAAAGTGGTCAAAGGCTGGACTTTAGGCATTGAACTTTGAAGAAAAGTTGAAGTCTTCTTTGCAGGTAAATATGAACATTCAACTGTAATGTAGATCTACCATTAAAAAACGATGCGTTTCAAGCATTTCCGCCTCATCATAAACTTCTCAAAAGTAAAAAAAGAGCTTGTTGTACAAACTGAAGTGAAAGGCAGTAAACCAGGAAGTGTTGCTTGGTACTTATGCTAAATCAAAACATAAAGCGACTGATAAGCTCAAGACATAAGTCATTGGTATATCTACACAAAATGAACAACTTAGCAAAGAAACCAACATTAAATTGAATATTTAGGCACTCTTTCAGTCATGAAAACACTGTTGGTTGCCATTTCATTTTAGTTAAATCAATGAAAAATAAAAACCGTAGCTGATTTCAAAGGACATCCAATTATTCACACTTTTTAATTCAAGATGTCTACTCCAAATATACCATATGCAAAGGCATATAAACTTTTCTGACAAATTTGATAAACACCCAACAACCGTTCAGCTAAATTTAGGTGTCACAGGCATCGCTAAAGAGACATTTATTTACCTTACAATTTTCAGCTTTGTTTAGAGAAAAAGACATTGTCTTTTTAACATGTTTTAGATGTCTTTTAACAAAATTTTGTTTGTGATGTGAGAAACCTACAGACCTTCTGATCGAAACCAGTTTAATTGGTTACAAGAAAGTCTGACACCTTGGAAGTAGTGGGTAAATAAAAAAAATTTCTCTGTATTTTTTTTACGTCTGTGTACATGCTAAAGAATTGACAATAAAGGAAGACACCATCATACCATCTTGGCATCTTTTTTGTTTTTTACTGTTTTGTACATTGTTTAGACGGAAAGCACGAGATGTTCCTTTCTAAGGTCAAAAAGCAGCCAAAGTCTGAAGAGAAAACATGGAAGGATTTTTTTAAATCCTGAAGACCTACTAATCAAGACCACTTTAAATGTTTACAAGATAGTCTAGCTCCTTAGAAAGAAAGACCAAATACATTTTGGGGGTATAGAAAGTTTTGCACAGTACTTGTTTTTCCAGCACAAAACAACTGAATATAAAGCATTTAGCTGGATATCGTAAACTCAGAAATCTCAGGCCAATACTTGGACACCACCAACGAAGGTAGATACCAACATGAAGCCTAACAGGGAGCCATTTGTCTTGGTACGGCACACTGTACTCTGTACAAACACTCTGGGTAATTGGTGATACATATCTAATATCACCAGTCGTTGCCTCACTCCCGGGACGATTCTGGCCGCCACAGAAGCAAACCCTTTCAGGAAACCCTTTCAGAAAAAGAGAGCAAACTCTACGTTCTGCGAACAACCACATGGCTGCAGCTGACCAGCTCGCTGCCTGAATGTTATTCTGTTTCCCTCACACGCTAGGCACCCGGAGAAGCCGAGGGGTGTCCTCACAAATACACACAGGCAAAGAGGAGTCACTTTATTCAGCGAGAAAAAAGAGAAGACTCACTCGTATGCATGAGGGACTCCCCGCCATCGCAGGCACATATGATCTGTTAGCTTTTCCTTTACCCTCCGAGCCTTACTTTTCACACAAGAGCACGATCCAAGGCTGCTTGTGGGTGTTAAACAAAGCATGGCTGTTAGTAGGAACTAGTTAACACACAGCTGGACTAATAGAGAGGGACTAATTAACTACAGGGTTGCTCTTGGAGTTCTCTGCTTGCTGGATGTTTACAAAGATCTCCCGAAGAAAGAGAGGAGAAATAAAAAAGAAAACACATAAGCGTCTCTCTTCTTCGTGTGCTCTTTGGGGAGAAGAAAGACACCCAGAACTGATTTTAATGACATGTGTGAAGCAAATGTGATCCTCCCTCTAGTTTTTTGTTTTGTTACTGCCAATGGAATTTAGAGCTAAAAAATACCATGGGCATTGTGGTCAAAGCATAAACACCATAACTAAATGATGAGAATTGTCACCACATGTAAAAATAAGAGCCAGGCTTCTCTCTTGTCGCCTTCCTGACCCTGACGAAGATCTGAAAGACATCTGCAAGTTTACGAGTTATCGTTAACTATCTTATCATGAAAATATATATTATTTCAACCCATAGTTCTCACGGTTGCTGCAGCTCTTTGATTAAAGAAAAATAATACGAGTACACTTCCGGGTGAAAACAGCAATTTTTATACCACTGGGCAATGACCCGTTAAGGAAGGAGAACAGAGCAGAGCATGTGTTTTCCCCAGTAATAGCCCCAGAAAAAAAAGGAAAGGATGGAAAAAAGGAGAATTCAGTCATTAAAGGGTTGTGTCTATCCAGCATCCTTCATCTGAGCTGCTTCGCTCTGCTGGAGGGGGGAGGCTGGAGGACAAGAGATGATAAGCAGAGGAGAGAGGGGGAATCAGAAGAGGAGAAGGAGGAAAAGGTCTCAGGACAGAAGTGTGAAAAGCGGTAGAAATAGGAAAAATAAAAGATGGGAAAGGTGGCCAACCTTCTCCTAAGCTGAGGATAAAAAAGAAACAGTCAGCCAAACTGGACTGTGTTTCTCCCAAAAACACCTCAGATAATTTGATTTGAAAGATGAACATCTGTCTCAGGCTGCTTTGAAAAAAAAAGAAAAAGAAAAAAAAAAGCTAAATGTTGAAGCATTCTCAAACGGAAAATGTTTAGCTCCAACTGAAATCCTTTCTAAATTTAGTGTCTAAGTGTCTGTCTGTGTCCCTTTACCTGTCCTCATTGCCCCCCAGCCTGTCCAGGAACGTTTCTGCACTGTCACCCTCTGCATTGTGGGTCTTCAAGACGGGACACTTGATTTTATGTGGCACACAAACACAAAGTAGTGTATTAATAGAGCAGGGCATTTGTGTTTAGATCACCATCAGTCTGATAACTAACTGAAATCTAGTGACACCAGTTGCCTTCAGAAGTCACCTAATTAGTAAACGGAGTCCAACTGTAATCTCAGTACAAATCAAGCTGTTCCTAGAAGGCTTCAGAAGTTTGTTACAGAGCATACAGCATCTTAAAAACCAAGGAACTTATCAGATGGGTCAGGGATAAAGCTATGGAGACGGTTAAATCAGGGCTTGGTTCTGAAATATCGTCCTAGACTTGGAAAGTTGTGCATCGCACTGGAAAATCAATCTGAAAATGGGACCAATGTAGCACTAATATGAACCCATCAACTCGTGGCGGACTGCGGAGGAGCTGCAGAGACCCACAGTTTGAATACAAATAATCTGTTGACAGAGCAACTATTGTGGCCATTGTTGAGAGAAAGCCATACAATTTCCTGTTTACTTTTTGGCACAAGCCATGTAGGGGACACAAAAAACCTTCCAGACTTCAAATCGTAAAAAATTGTAAGTCATTGTTCTTCCAATTCTACCGCTTTGTGTAAGTTGATTCCATAAAATCTAAATAAAATATGATTTTTATGGTCATAAAGGAGGAAAATGTGAAAACCTGCTTTCATTTTGGGTCGATGTGGGATTGTAGATGGTTCACCTTTGACAATAGCTTCCTTGGATTACTTTTTTCTTGAAATTTAAAAATACTGTCAACTAAACAAACAAAAACTGTGTTGCATGAACCAAATCAAATATTTGGATGCTGCTTTTATTAGAGCTCAAAAGCTGTGGTCTAGTTTAATAGTGCATATAAAGCTTGATGAGATGGGTTTCCATAGGCAAGCAACTTCATCCAAACCTTACATCACTAAACACAGTGCAAAGTATTAGTTGTAGAAGTGTGAAGGTACTGGCTTTGCAGTGCTGAGCATAGAATTTGGAAAGAGTATTATAGTCTGGGTATGTTTTTGTTTTCAGGGGTTTGGATACATAGATATTATAATAAAGTTATGGAAGCTTGGTGAGGGGCACCTACTCCCCCTGACTTTAACCCAAGAGAACACATTTGGGATAAATTAGAGTGGAGACTTTGCAACAGACTAACTCATCCAACATTAGTGTCTGACCAAATTAAGCTTCAGGAGGAATGCACAAATATTTGCATGAATACACTCCTGCTCATCATGGAAAGCCTTCCTAGAAGAGTTTGAGCTGTTACAGCTGCAAAGGGTGGGCCAACTCAATATCAATGCTCATGCATAAAGAATAGTATGGCATTAAAGTTCATGTGCGTGTAAAGGTAAGTGCCTCATTCCATTACTCTTGGCAATATAGTGTAGTTTAAGAAGTAAGTCGAATAAGTTGGAGGAAATAAAGACAAATCTCTCCCGAAAGAGACACACTAGAGGTTGAAAGGAATAAGAATGTAAAGTTATAGCATAAAACTGAAAAGAAAAGAAAAAAGTGAAGAAGCTAAAATGATAAAGTGTGAACGATAAACATGGACAAAGTTGGGAAAAAGGGAAGAGAACATGATGGGGATGAAGGAGAACAGACAGGGAACAAAGAGAGGTAAAGGGAAAGGAAAGAAGAAGGGTAGACAAAAGGTGATGTTTGAGAATGAGTGGGAGGCACAGAAGAAAAAAGGAGGAGGAGAAAAATGGAGAGAAAGCGCAGGGATGCACGAGGAGAGAGACACACAAACTGACAGTCAAATGAAAGGGAGACTGAAGTGTAGGTGGGAGACAAGGGAAAACTGGGGGGGGGGGTGAGGCATGAAGATGAAAGAGCGAGAGAGAAGGGGAAGAGAGACAACCGGGCTGAAGCTGTCGGGGAGAGAGTGAGCAAAGTGCCAAACAGATAAATAACCAGCTTACTGGGATTACCAAGTGAATGACACAGAATTTGCCCGAGCCAATATGACGTGGCAGTGATAGCTCCTAACCCATATAAACCTGAACGCGGTCCAATATGTCCCGCGGCGTTTGCTGTTGTCACTGCGCTCTGATGCTATGGCAGGCTGTTGTTTATGTGGGCTCCCATAAAACGTATTGCGGCGGTTACAGGCTTTAAAACGTTGTTGTTTGAAACTACCTGGGCCTTAAAATTCAGATTAAGAAAGAAAACGCCACACGGTTAAACATGTAGGGGCCAACAACAGTTTTAACCAGATTGTAGAGCCAACGTTAAACAACAGACTTGCATTGTTGCTTTCCTATTCCAAGTTAAAATCAGTTGACTATAGCTAAGTGATTTGACATGCTTTCAAGAAAATCCTTCCCACAGTCTGCAGTTTTAAATGTGTCGGTGTGTCCTGTTCTTCTACCACAATTTAGTCACACCTGAGCAAAAAAATTCTATAGATGAGTCTATAACATCACAGACTTAGTTCATAAAAGTAACATTTAGAGACAAATTTCCAGATTATGTCAAACTGATTCTGTTGCCTCAACAAAAATAATCAAAACTGTTCTCAGGTGACAGTTCTAAGGCTTAGGGAATAGGGATGCAATAGGATCTTGTGGCAGGAGATGTGACAATACAAAAACACAACCATCCAGTCTCTGTGGTAGCATTCATTTTGTCTGCAGAAGTAAATCTTAGCTATTATTATGTTTCTCCGACATGAAGCTGTGTGCTTTAATTTTGGGACCTGTCTTGTCTGTCCGTAAAACTGTTACTTTCAAGCAAGAAATGACTTAGTTCTTGAGTCGCTTTTGCTGTATTGACAGAATCCACTAACAAAGGTTTCTGATAGGACTGGACTACAAAACCAACACTAAAGTAGTTATGAAAAGCCATGAAGAAGTATCCACTCCTTTTGAACCATTATATTGACTACTCAGTAGAAACCAAACAGACAAATTATGGTTGATTTGTAAACCTGTGATAGGCTAGCTTTTATCCACTAAAACTATAAAAAAACCGATGTTTTAAATAACGTTTTAAATAACGTTGTCCCAGATGTAGATATATAATTACATCATTAACTGGAAACTGAAACCATAAGTTGTAAAAGTTATTTTAACAAATTAAGTCATTTTTAAATGGGTTGACAAGGAGTTACATTTATAAACCCCTAAATGCATCACAAAATTCAAAATACTTAGACTCACCAACAAACATACACACACCGAAGCTCACTACCCCACATTTTACCCTCTAATGAACTAAAACGGCAAACAAAAACCTGCAAGGGCCCAGACAGAGTTGGGAAAACAGAGATCTGAGGTGACAGAGAGATGATGAGATAGAGTCATTGTAGTGGGGGCGAGTATAAGGAGCCAGTCTATAATTGGAAAGATGTGAAAAATGAAGTGTCAGTTTGGTCAATAAGGGGCAAAGGTCGCGGAGGCAGGAGCCCATACTCGGCACAGAGCACGCTCATTAGAGCGACCAATCAGCTCTTGGCTGGCTGCTTCCAGACTATTACGCATCAAAGGTAGAGGAGTGGACACACACTTGTACAATGTCTCTTTGTCTCAGGGCCGGTTCGCTGTAATTTCAGGGCTCTTTCATCAGCCTGTTCTCCTCTTACGCATGATCTATTTTTCATTTCCAAACTAATGTCTAAGTCCTCAGTGCTGACCAGTCTTGGCAAAAAAGCAGCATTTCAGTTGGAGACATAGTGTGTGGATGTGTGTATTGACTTCACAAGAGGCTGCTCTTCAGACTGGAAGGCATGGCGACGTCCCTTGCTCCTACCCAGCCTCTGCCTCCTGGCACAGGCAAACCCTGCAAACTACTCGCCCTTCCATCAACTTCAATAATATATAAAGTTGCATTTCTGTGTGCACTTTGTTTGCAGCGTCGATCCAAACACAACCACGACGCTCTTATCTCATTCCCGCCTGCTTCTGTCTGCCGCTCTGTAAAACACACCGTGCCTTGCAATGCACCGACTCAAAAGGATGAGCACGTCAAATTTAGGGTTCTAGACACAAACCGACAAGGACCTGATTCGATCAACTTCTAACAGAATCTGCTTAAATCAGCTTAAAGATTGTTAGGTAAACATGTGTTCATGCTCTAAACAGTGTAGGTCCCTAAGAACAGGTGTAATAGGCCTTGATCCAAAATAGGAATACTTATCAGTTCAGAGATGAGATGTTCCAGTACCCAAAATAACACATAAGGACCTTTTCTGTCCTGATTCATTTGTCATACATGACATAATCAAGCTCAGCATCTAAGTATACCTCCTTGTGCTGTGGTTATACTCCTCCAACACATTAACTCTTACCTTGTTCGCTGCTGTTGTCCCCGCTATGAGACGTGTGTCCGCCGCTGGACGGTCCCGGCGTACCTCCGGAGCGTGTGGACGCCGTGTCGTCGTGGTCTCTGTTCCAGGATGTCTGTTCAGGGGAGAGACAGCAAAGAGACAACAATCTGTAAATCCTATTATTTGTTGTTTATCTTAAAAAAAAATCGAATTTAATTTTTTAATTAAATGGAAATATGCACCAACCAGGCCAAAACTGATTTCTGTTTTTCTTAGCAAATTCTGATTTTGACAGATTTTGTTACATATCAAAAAAAGAAGAATCTGTAAGATTTTCCATATTTGTAAATCAAAATATTTGTCCCCAACCTGAATTTTTACTTTATTCTGCTGGTTAATGCATTTATATATCAAAATTTGTTCTGTGATTTAGTGCATTTCATTTATATGAAAAAACGTACACATTTTCTCATTATTTGACATGCCGATCATTGATCTGAGATGATCAAGAAAAAGAAATTGGCTGATTCCAATCACTGTTCAGAGATTTCTACAACAATATCATAAAAACCGACACATATTCAAACTTTAAAATGAACTCATGATTCAGTCTAAAGCTCATCACGCAGTATGTGAGGCCCTACAACATAGTTTTTTCACAAAATGCAGATTATTAGATGTTTCTGAAAAGACCAGTCCAGATCAACAGAAAGCGAACATGTTGCTTCAGTTCCCAGATTTCTGAAGCATGCAATCCGCAGCCGCCTCCATTTGGCCTAAACCACTAGCAGATGAAAATACAAAACAGCTACAACTTAAGATAGGCTACGGAAAGCGCCAGGGAGTGATGTCATCCGAGCAAAGGGACAGAGCAGGAGGTAAATAACTCATGTATTGCCCCATCAGTATAAATCCTCCGTCTGGTCCAAAAATGAAATAAAAATGATTTAAAAAATGGACGACCACTCTTACTAATGTGGAGCTAGATTCCATTTTGGGCAGAGCAAAAAACTAAATTAAATAAGCAAATGCTTTTCCATAATCTTTACTTAAACAAAATGAAATGCAATACCAATCCAGCAGAGGCTGAATGAAAACAAATGAAAATGTTTAAGCATAGCCAACTTCATGAACAAAAAGACAACAACTTTGTGCTACAAAACTAATGCTTTAACTTTGTAGATATTGACTGGACAAGAGGCTGGAGTTTATATATAACAAGGCAATTACATCTAAGGCCAGATGAGTGTCATCTGCACGCTGGACGATGGTTAGCAAATGGCCCAAAGGAGACCGAAAACATAATGACCACACACCACAAATAGTGTAAACAGACAGGAAGGCAGACAACAAATACAATCACACAGTTACTGAGACATCCAAGCCTTCATCGCTCTCATGGGCTTGCCATGAGAGCGATGCCTCGCAAAAGTATTCATCACCCCCTTCAACCTATTCACATGTAGTCGCGTTCCTACCAAAAGAGTTAATTTTACTGGGTTTCCTTAAGGAAAATGCTACATTGTGATACTATTACTGAAACTTCTGGTAATGATCATGATTACAGCTAATTCACATCTTTCTGTCTCATTTCTTTCTTAACCATTAAACATGGGCCTCACCACTCTCTGTAAGTCAGTTTAAATTATACGTTTGCTGGCATTAAGGTCTATCCAACTGGCCAAATATACCGCCAAATATATCTGCACTCATTAAAAGCTTGACACGTAAAACATAGCAGTTCTGCGTGATTGCGGTACTGCACACTGATACAGTTTTACTATTCTTTACATTGTGCAGGTTTTAAATTTTGCTACAAATAAGAATCTGAATATTGTGTCAAAATGGCCAAGAAGAGTTATATTCAAAGAGGTAGCCAAGAGGCTCATGGTTACTCTGGAGGAGCTGCAGAAATAGGACCACCGTTAGTCGTCCACTTTACCAATCTGGCTTAAATGACAGAGTGGCAAAGGGAAGAGCTGATAAAAGAAAGCCATAAGATTAAAAGCCATGTAAGAGAAACAGCGAAACTGTGGAAGATGATGTTTTGGACAGATGAGACCAAAATTTAACTTTTTTGCCATTTGATCACTTAAAAACACCTCACTTCCCCACTGTGAAACATGGTGGTGGCAGCATCATGCTGTGGGAATGGTTTTTTCTTCAGACTGGAAAGGGAGGCTGGTTAGAGTTACAAGGATGATGGATGTGTTTTGATTATTATTATTATTATTATTATTATTATTATTATTATATATTGCTTTATATCAATAAATTAAAATAAACATTCCCTCATTTTAAACATGAATACAGGGCATTCTGACATGTTAAGGCAAGAGTGGAGGTTCACTTTTTTCAGCAGCACAACAATCATAACAATAAAGCCAGAGCTAGAATTAAATTATTAAATCCAAAAATGTGTTATAATGGCCTAGTCAAAGTGCAGGTGTGACTCCAATAGAGAATCTGTGCCAGAATTTTAAACCTGATGTCCACAATCGTTTTCCATCCATTCTCAATGAATATGAGCAATTTTGTGCACAACATTAGTGAAAAATCCCAGCTTTCAGATATGTGACGCTGATAGAGAGATACTGCGAGAGCCTGGTTAGCCAGAACTGCACGCCACGCTTCAGATTTCAACGGAAAGTGGAAACCATGTATGCTTAACTTCGCTTTCATGATAACTTGTGTTGCTCTGTCACACACACAAAAAATCACTAAAGTACATCAAGGTTTGGTGTTGTAACGTGACAAAATGTGACAAAATTCAACGGGGATGAATACTATGGCACGACACCGTACGTGAACGTACACAAAAACAGCGAGAAAGAACACAGGCCCCCGCCGACTACAAAGCTGCTACATGTGAGTGAAACCAAACCAGATGTCTCCCAGCACTCTGTGAAGCAACATTAGCACTAAAGACAGGGGGAGAAAGGAGACGTCACAGGAGAAGAGAAATGGAATCAAGTGTCTTAGATACAACTTGATATCACAAACAAACAGAACACATGCGACGCAAACACTTATCGAGCCTTCTCCGCCGCCTGCGACTCAAGCCTATCTTTGCTCTGTGAAATCGAATGAGGCACATATCAAGAGGGAGAATACTCATGCTTTTAGGTCTTTTTTGTGATGAAATGAGTGATAGAAACCCACAAGGAGGAAGAGAGGAGGGGAGAGGAGAGGAGAGGAACGCTGCGGGAAGGGAACAACTGGTTTCAATTGGGACACTATGTATATACCAATTGCGATTGGTGCTGCTGCTGTGGCGTGAAGGGTTTGGAGTGGATTTTTGCTTCATAAAACAAAAGAAGACGTTATTTCATGACACGGGATTTGTTTAAAACAGAATATAGGCTGAGTGGAATAACAGAGAGAAAATACAAGTCAGCAAATTCAACACATTTGGGGCGGATTAGAGCTCGTTTGATGTTCCCAGGCTATGAAATTATAATCCAGTGATTACATGGACGATATAATCGTTTTCCAAATTAGACTCTGAGGCTTTTCAATAAAGACTAAAGTTCCTGCATGAAGGCATGACTGGGATAGGCACAGGGTGGATCAACGCTGATTTTAACAGGGATAAGAACCTGGATGATTGTTTTTGGGGTTTTTTCAACTCCTTAGAAGTTCTTATTCGCTGACCGAGGAACGAGAGGAAAAAAAATGAAACACCCATGCATGACCGAGTGACTCCAGAGAACATCAGAAGTGAGGTAATCCAGACCACATGCTCAAAACACAAACAGTTAACGGCAGCTTTTTGCCAACTCCTTCCAAATCTGCTGCATTTAAAAGAGAGAGAGACAGAGAGAGAAGAGAGAAAAAGAGCTGAACATGTTTATTCAGAGCTCCGTAAAGAAGGATAGTACAGCAACCCCCCGGGGATGTCAAGCGGCGAGAAGTGAAAAACCCAAGAGCTTCGGTTTGCGAAAAGGATGTGATTTCCTTTTTTTTTCTTCATGTCCTTTTTGTTGTAATTCTCTAACAAATTCCATTTGAAAATATAATTAGAAAGTAGGAAAAAGGGGGGAAACGGCAAAACTACCGCATTAGCTGTAATTGAACAAAAGAGCGCTTTGCCTGCTGGGAGGTGGCCACCGCGGCCCCATGGGAAACGGGGCAGGGCTGAGACGGGGCCCTGGTGGCATCTCTGCGGGGATGAGGGTGTGTGTGTGTGTGTGTGTGTGTGTGTGTGTGTGTGTGTGTGTGTGTGTGTGTGTGTGTGTCTGTGTGTGTGTGTGTGTGTGTGTGTGTGTGTATGTGTGTGTGTGGTGGGGGTAGTTTATTTATAATCACAGGCCGCCCTTTGGATGGAACGGAGCCCAGCTCTGTTCGAACACGCAATTAATACACACACGGCTGAGATAACACAACCGGTGCACACAAGGCTGCACAGCATGTGTGTGTTTCTCAAACACACTTCCCTTGGTCACTTAGCTTGCACAAACACTCCCACACATACAAATACTTTTTTTTTTTATCATCTACTTTCCGCAAATACAAGCACACCTGTCATATTAACAAAAGCACTCACCTTGACCAGAAAAACACACACACGCCCTGTGCTAACAACACCTTAAAAAGCACACACACAAAAAAATAGAGGGACACCTTCAGTGGATGGAAATTCAGTGGATGAACAGATGAATAAACAGAAACAGAGAGAAGGAGGAGGGTCTCTCTGCAACCCAAGGCTTCACACTTGATTCATTCTGTTCGCTTAATGAGCCACCGTGGTCTCTACACTCCACACCTCCCTCTCCTTAAACATTTCTCTCCAGCTCGATGTCTTCTGCGCAGGATAAAGATTAATTCAATGCCTAATTGTTCAGTAAATTCAATTTTCCACATTCTATTCTGCCTAGATTTAGCTAAACTTCTTAAATCTTCCGCGGCAAGCCGAGGGAGCCCTGTTTTTTTTTTTTTGAGCCACACATACCTTTTCCCTTCTTTCTTTTTCTCCCCCCCACTCCTGCATCCCCCCTAATTCGCCGTGAAAAGATTTTCCTTGCTGGAAATTCTGATTCCGCTATGATCGGTGAGGCATTCCAATCCGATGCATTCTCATTGTGCCTCGTCTAAGATGCAAGTGGGGGCTTCCCTTTCTCGCCTTGCCAGGCCCCCATATCATACAAGCGCTCATGCAAGAAATGCTGCCTTGCCAATTCATTTGCAATAATAAAGCAAATGGTTAGGGCTGTTGTGCTTTGCCACCCAGCTCTTCCCTCTTTTTTTTATTTCCTCTCAAAATATCTCCGCTATGATTTGGATACACTTTACACGCGGAGACAATTTTGTTGGCACCGCTGGTTAAGATGTGTAAAAAAAAAATCTATCTTTTTTTTTCAGTACTCTAATCTCGCTCTCAACCTTTGCTGTAAGAACATTTATTCCATGGTGAAAATAATCCACGTTAAGATTTGTATTTAGCAAATTACACAAATATTGATGTTGCACTTTTCAGACTGGGATGCCATGCACTATAAACTAGCTTTCCTTGACCTGTGTCAGAAAAACAGACCCACAGCATCATAGATCCCCCCCAGTTTGTAACAGTAAGCATGGGAGGCTTGTCCTAACGTTCGTCCTCTGGTTCACTCCAAACCAACTTGGGGTTTTGTTGCTAAAAAGCCCAGTCCTCTACCACTGTCACACTGTTGCAAATCCACAGTTCCTTTCAATAACATAGAAAGACGTAACGCCATAAGCAAATAATGACCTGTCATTGTCTTACCATGCATCTGACACTATAGGATACACAATTTGATCACCAGATAGGCCAGGCTGCCACAGGGCTGTAGAGCATGCTGAAAGATTCTGTTGCATGAGGGTCACTGCCTAGTGCCTTCACGATTCACTCAAGTTAATATGCCAAAGGTTTGCTTCAAAACAAGCCATAATAAGCCACTTTCTGATTAATTTGGAAAATGGGTGCCTGAAAACTCATGGAGCTTAGAAACGTCCTTCTGATATAGTCTTGTTTTCTCAAATGGGAAATTTTTTTGACAAAAGTAAAATACTCCACCCTGACACAGCAGAACACTGTAAATTCCACACCCTTGATCCAAATACTCATGACCTATTCAGGACAGGAGTGCATGAAAATCAACTCACATACTTCAAAGATATGACAGGATTGATATTCCAAAAAGATTTCCTTTAAATGCCCATTTTTAAGACATATGCTTTTATTATTTTAGTATACTCTACGAGATAGAAAACAGTGTGTCAGCAGTTTGACCTTATGCTGACAAAATCACAAGGTTCTGGTTAAAGTTCCAGAAGACTTTCGCAAACTCCACATTTGTAATAGTAGGAGGGGAAAAAAAGCTTTTTTTCTGACATCGCTTCTGAACTCCCAGTTAGCATATAGATAACATTTCATATTTATAATTGGAGACTTGGTAATCACAAGATTCCTCCCTTTGCTGCTAATCCTAATGATTAGCTCTTTTTCCCTCTCTCTTACCATCATGTTCACTGTTTGGGTCCTCATATAGCCTAGTGGCCAGTTGCTACAAGAAATGGTCTTCTGTGACAGGTAATATTTATAAGCCAGGGAAACAGGAAGTCACAGTTTCAACTAGTTTGTGGGAAGAAAAAAAAAACGCTTAAAGGGATTCTGGGGATTATTTTTCCCACAATTGAAGAATTAATTCCTCACACAACAAATAAATATACTGAGATATTCACTTTTTTATAGTTTGAGATTATGTTCCAGGGTTCATACATGATTAATTAATTTGATCTGTTTTCAAAACTTTGATAAAAGTTGTCAATCTCTTTTCCGTTTCTGAACTTTTCAAGCCGTGCCAGGGAGTATGGGCTAATAACTGTACTTTGCATTCTTAACGCCGCAGACCAGAACGTCTATATCTACTCTCCACCATGGTGGTACATCTGAATCCAGAGATGACAGTCGGGCTTCTCAGTGCCTCAGAATTCCTCATGCATCTTTCCTCTGTGGTTGTTTTCTTTAACACAATTTTTGACCTTTTGCAACAGTGCTGCTTACTTGAGCTGAAATCCGCGAGAATGCCATGTGTATGCGGCGGCACTGGCAAGATGGCCTGCAATAACTCCGGACACATTCTCCCACTCAGGCGAGCGCTGGTGGGAAAGCTGTGAGTGAAAGGGACAGAAAGGCCAGCTATTGTAAACTCTTGTTTGCTTTGCTTTCCACTGTGAAGAGATAAAGCAGGATCTGCCTCTGATAACCGGCCAGGCAAGTGCTTGCCCAACTACCTCTGCTTTCTCAGCCCTCTCCACCCTTCTCCCTCCCCTCGCTGCAATATTAGTGCTTCCAAAATGAAAAGAGACGCTGATAATGGTATGCGTGGTGAAAAAGAAAAAAAAAGTGGGGGGAGAGCAAAAGGACCCCCTCCCACCCTCCCATTTTGTTCCGCACACCCTAACTCCTAACAATAGACAAAGAAAGGAGAAATAACCTTATAATTGCTGAAGGGGGAGAGGAAGAAAACTGGATTTTGTCTCTTGAGTGCGTAAAGTATGCTACGCTGAATAGCCGTCAGGTACACTTCAAAACTGGTAGGTTAACCTCGCAGAGACAAGCAAAGATAATTACATGTTTGAGATAATTACCGGAGCTTTCAAAGTCTGCTTAGATGGCACTCGTGGAAACTGACAAACTGATTTTTATTTCTCCACGGCCTTCTTCCACTCAAACTCTAGCTATACGCTCCCTGTTTATCCCGTAAGAGCTGAAATGCAAACAAAAACATTAACTCCAGTGCCCTCCCTAAACCACCAGACAAAGCACATCCCTGCTTTGCTTAGTTTTTTTTATTTTATGTAGCTGCGAGTGAAGCAAGAAAAAAAAAAAAAAAAAGAAAGGGTGGACGTGATTTCTTTATGACACATTTCGCAGCGGGTTCTTCAACAAGTCGAGCAGTTGGTTAACTCGCTGGGATTTTCTCCACCGATTCCTTGGAGACAAGCTGTTTGTGACGGCGGCCATTGTCGGAGGCTTGCAGGGGGTTAAGGGGGAGAGGAACTTTCCATTAGCTAAGTACACATGTGTTAAGCCAGGTTATTGTTTATTTAGCCTAAGAAACCACAGCGGGCCTCGGGGACAGACATGGCCAGTTATCAGAAGCATCAGGAGTCACAAGCCAGGAACTTTTATTTGCAGTTGGGATCCTGTGGTTCGACTAAGCACTACTTTCCAGCAATGCTGCAACATCTAAAAACAAACAATAAATCAACAGCAAAACAATAAAACAATAAAAGTATGGTGGTATTTAAGAGGATCCCTACATTCTTCAACTTTAATGGCACTCCAGCATCGAGTTGCATAATCATAATCACCCCTACTTGTTATTCCTGCACAATAATGAAGAGGCTATGAAACACACAAGTCACGTGGTCACCTCTTTGTATCACTTGTTGAATCCTCAACAGCCGCCCTGTATTCACAACTCAAACGAGAGGAGAAAGAGGGGAGTTTAGGGGTGGAGAAGAAGGAGGAGGCAGAGGGAGGCGAAAGGGGGTGACTGTGGGGGTCAAACCCGTCCTCTATTCAACTACAAAAGCCGCTATTACCAACAATCGCTACAAAGATTTAAAAGTTTGTATTAAGAGCAGCAGCGTGCCACTGTAGGACAGGCAGCAAAGTCGGCTGAAACCCGATCCATACCTTAACGAGAGGCCGTTAGATTAGCGATAGTGGTGTACTGATTAGGAAAATAGTGGCTGACCAGTGGCAGTTGTAGTTTCCATTGGCTTAGGAGTTTAGAGGCTCGGGGGTGGGGGGGGTGGGGGGAGGTGGGGTCACCAGTGTTTGACAGCCAGAGTTACCTAAACCAACACTGCTGGGTCTCATTGACCTGGAAGCCCACACTTGTATAGCAAAATAGAGCCAATTGTTAGAAAAAGATATCATGACAGCACTATCAGTAGTAAATTCTTACACAGTGCTTTTACATGCAGGAAGAGAAAGCTGAATTGTTGCCTTAGTCCGGCTGAATTCAGACTTTTGAAATGCATGTATACACCTTAGCGGTTTGAAAGCCAAATTTCTCAGCTATTAGCAGCCTGGACACTACCCCTTCAGGAAGTGACGAGACTGCTGAAGTGGAAATAACAACATCGGAACGAGCAGCAGCAACGAGTGCAACACAATCAAACAGTACAGTACTAACTAAATGTACTGTGATGCAGCGACGTTGTCGTCCATTTCTTCACTCATTGAGCATATCCTGCTTTTACTCGGTTTGCTTCACTGCTGCCAGCATTTGTTTAGTATCTGTGTGACGCTCCAGGCCAACCGGAAGAATGCTAACACAAAAGGGCGCATGTCGCCACCTAGTGTCTCGGAGTCGAACGCACTTCATTCAATTATTCGATTTTCTGAGTGACATGTAAGCTAGGATAAAGGCTCCCATTCTAGTTAAGCTGTTAGCTTGATTTTTGCCAAAAGCTCGATTAAGATGTGCATGTGAATGTACCAACACTGTGACCACAACACTTCACTCACACAAGTAGGGCTTTTATGGGAAAGGCCGAGCGGGACGTTGCGGACACCAGCCACGGATCTCAAACAAATAGATGCTGTTCCAGATTGTCAGCCGTTTTGAATTCTTTTTACGTGAGGGAGCCTCTTTAAAATAAAAATAAAAACCAAGTCCACTGAAGGAACACATATCACATCAAGTCACCGGGTATTCAGAATCGTTTAGGACTCCTGCATCCGAGTCAAGTAAGGCAGTGAATAATTCTGTTGAAGAAGTTTCAATTATTTCCAGCCCCACTTCAGCCCGCATGGCTCAATCAAGTAGAGGAGCTCTTGAGACTTGGAGTGAGTCCTCAGCACTATTATCAGTGCTCAGGCTCGACGGGCCTCGGAGTTCATTAGCAAATTGCAGTAACACCCCAACCCCCCCAATCCCACCCCATGCTCTCTGTGCAATTAAAGACAACTGTGCAAATGACATTCTGCAACATTTCCCTGACTCCTCAAACCGAGGTCGATGTGTGTGCCAGCCAAATTGGGCATATCACTGCAGTCAGCCCACAACAATAAGCTGCTGTATATTCAATAAATGACTCTGCAGGAGAGCTTCCTCACAGATGAGCTCAAAAAAAATAAAAATACCTGCGAGAAAATGTTCTAGAAACCAGCGAGGTGGGAGTTAAGAGAGTCCAACTGGTGCTAACCAGTCACTCAACTCACATAGCACCTGAGGGGGAGGGGGGGGGGGGGGCTGCATTTATCAGGCTGGTCTGAACACACACAGGGCAGTGCGCACGCATACGTACACAGTCACTCACACATGCACAGAGAAGGACACACACAAACATCGGAGGGTGAGCCCAAACTAGCTGAGCTGCATTCACAAGCCAGTGCAGAGCCTCTGACTTTTTCACCTCACAGCTATGCTCTGCTTTCTTTTTGAAAGTGTCGCTCAATCTCCCCTTTAGACAAGCAAAGGCGAAACAATGCAAAGACACCTAAAGAATAAACTGAGAATCACCTCTATGACACGGGGATAATGGAACTAAGAAAGCCAGCGTTGTTAGATTGGTGAGTTTAATAAATTCAAAGACATTTTTTTTTCCCACTGACATTTTTGTTCTCCTTCTGCTACAGTCGCCTCGCTGGAATAAATTGGTTTGTGAATAAATGAGCCCAGTTGCTCCTTCTTGTTAACATTGTTCTTTTGTGCAAATTCACTTTCCAGTCCACTTCAACTTTATGCCCGAGGGCATATATTAAAAATACATATGGAAAGAGATAATGCTTATACAATGCAAATCTACTAAGGGTGGCACTGCCTAACAACCACGGATGAGATTCAGCTAAAAAATAAAGATATATATATATATATATATATATATATATATATATATACTGTATAAAAATATATAAACTGTATAAAGATATATATAAGTGTGTCATTCAGTTCTAGAATTAAAAATGCCTGCATTCAGCGTTAACAGGCATGCACCCGCCGCCTGTTTGGATATGCTTATTTACACGCACACAAAATAAGCTCATCCTTCAACATTTACACATCTGTCAAAAAGTTTTCTTATATGTTGATATGCTTGCAGGTCATTTATATTATTCTGTCAGCGTAAACAGAATCCGATGAGGATTTGTCCTGATTTGGTTACACAGGGACCATCATTATGTTAAAATAGGCCACGTCTTCATACAGTCAATTAAAGATCTGCACGAGTGCCCCAAGCACAACATCATTTCCTTCATATACCTCAAAACCCCAGAGTTTTAACTTGCTATTTGCACATCTGCACACCATAGAGCTTCAGTCAATCCTCTGACCTATCTATTTGAAATCATCATAATATAAAGGAAGTTTTTCAACACGGAATCCCTGAGAGAATAGGTGACAAGCTGCTCAAAGAGACACTTAAATGCACAAGTGGCGCTCTGTGTTATTTAATTATGTCACTGAATTAAATGAAGTATTATCTTCCACTGTGATCTCTCTCCTTCTCTCTCTCTCTCTCTTTCTCATTTCCATAATCAGACATGAGGGCCAGGGATCGGAGTAGGAGTGCATGCGCGGTGGGGCGTGGGGAGGGGGGTGGGGGGTACTTCCCTGTCGGGCCCCCAGTCTTCTCCCAGTCCTCCCATTCAGTCCAGAACATAAAAAGCCAGTGGCTTCCCCTCTCCTCCACTCAGACCAAGCACTCAACCATATGGAAGTCCGTGGATTTAAATTATTTAGCGTAATCGCTTCATTACTTTTTATGTAGGACTATCCAGCTAATCCCTTCAATTTGGACACTTGATTCCCACCCCCCCAACCCTCTCATTGCCATCTGTAGGTTATAGCCTCTGTTATCATAAGCCTTTTAAAACTCCTGGATAGTTTAACTTTTTTTTCACCTAAAGACAAAAGATGCACCGATCAGGTTTCCCCTGGCCAGTACCCATTTCTGGCTTTCTTTGTGAGACCTGCTAATTATGATTCATATTTTTTGGTCTAAGAACTAAAATACAAAGTTAAAAGTTTCAAATCCAACTAAAATCACATCATCTTAATACGTGCATCAAAGCGGGATTATTTACTAAACCACAAAAAAAATTAAATACAAAAAATGGATCAAAGTACATGCAGTTGGATGATACACTTATAGACTAAATGTGGAAGTAGTTGTTACTCTTGATGCATGTAATGATTAGGTAAAATCACATTGTTCAGTATTTTATGACTATAGTGCCAGCAAATCGACGGAAAATTGGCCGATGTCAATGACTGGCCGACTGATCGGTGCATCTCTCCTGCAAGCTTGTCTAGCTCCAATAGACTGGCGCTATTAATAGCCCACATCCAGATTTGCATAATTCTAATCATCAGTTACTGTTATCATTATTTAACTGCAGTGTATGGACCATCGGGGTCATGCATGTAGGCATACGTTGTCCCCAGAGTCCCAACAGTCAGTGGAGCACATAATGAAGGCTGTGGTTATCTCTGATATCTGCACAAAAGAAAACACTTCCTAATCTACCTTTTGATAGTCCACTGCTTCAGTAGGGTTTTTTTTTATTTTTTATAAACCTTCCTATTGGGGCAGAATCTGTGCACAATAAAGGACAAGCAGAGGAGAGGAGAGGACGGGGGTCCCGATAAGCAATGTGCACTCATGTCTAAGGAAAAACACTGACAAGACGAGTAATGAACCGTGAACTCTTCAGTGGAGAAACCACAGTCTGCAGCCCCACAATGCTGCACTCTCCTCTCAGCTTCACCTCACACAGGAGCTTTGCTTCATTTCTGGTTTGGGAGGGGGGGGGGGCTTTCCAAAAAAGAGAGAGGAAAAATGAAGAAGGGCCCTAAATTAAAATCGACATGAAGCAGGTCAAGTTTATGGCGATTCTTTGGCGAGGTAATCTCCTCAGGTCGGTTCCGGGTTCAAGTCTTAATGGACCAATAATGGCAACATTATTCAGATTTTTCTTCTTTCATTCCGATGGATGGAATGTAAAACGGGCTTTAATCATATGCAAATAACAGAAGAGTGAGGCAGTGACCCAGAATAGCTGAATAGCCAGCAGGGAGTGAACACACACACACACACACACACACACACATGCCCAGTTACAGATGGAGAGATGCAGCTTACCTGATCCAACGCCACCGATCTTGTGATTTCCTCGTTGTCTGATTTGGACCCGCCCTCTCTGTCGTCAATGACCAAGTCGATGGGCATCTTGCCTTTCAAGCAGCTGATGTACCGGTGACAGAAATTATCACACAACTCGTGTACCTGCCGGGATCAAACAGCAGAGCCATGTTTTTGTTGTTGTTTTTGTTTTTGTAAAAATTTAAGCAGGCATACAATTGTACTAAAAAAATAATCATCGACTGAGCACTGTAATAAATATTTTGGATTTTTGATTTAGCTGCAAAATTATTCACAAACAGTTCTTCACTGATTAAACACTGTAGCTACAGTAGGTAGGTGTAGAGTAAGCATTTTAAAGGGGAAAGAGGCATTTGCAATACCTACATGCAGGCAAAATTCTAAAGCGGTGGGATCTGATTCATGTGAATATTAACTAAGCAGAAAAACCAAACTAGTGCTCGAATTTGAAATGAAATGGCTCGTTTTGACTTATGGGGATCATTTTTTAAATTTCATTTATGATTATTCTTACATGACTACGCGAGCTAAGCACGCCTGGTTTAACATTCATTTTAAATCAAACCCATAAAACAATAGTTAGTCATAAATTGTGAAGAGTTTAAATACGATTTTTTTGAAAAGGAAAAAAAAAAATCAACTTTCGGACAAAAGTTTATATCCAACTTAGAAAATATTCAACGTTTTCTTTTTCGCAGTTATTTATTTATTTGTTATTTTTTGGGATTCCATTTGGGCAAACGCGTGTTGCGCCGCTGTGTACATCCTATATAGCCTGTGTCCGTTTCCGTCAGGTCAAGGAACTGCTGCTGCTGCTGCTTCTGCTGCCGGTGGTGGTGTGTGACTTTAATTTCTCCCCACTCAAAATAGAGATATCGTCGAAAATTGACAGTGACAAGAGGGCTCAGAGGCTACAACACACTCAACACCCGTGCTAAATTCATCATCGGTGCCCCGGGTAGTGGCCATTAAGCCGAGGACGACCCGCTTGACTGACATTTAAGGTAAACTGTTTAATTTCACCTCAGAAGGGCTAGATGATCACTGTCAGTGTGAGGCATCCCAACAAGACAAGAAGGGAAAACTGTATATATATATATATATATATATTTTGTTTTGTTTTATTTTCAACCAAATCCAGCTCTACGTCCAGATTTTAAACGATGGACTCGTTTGAATTTCTCAGGGTGAAAGTTGACAGCAGATTTCAGCAGTCCATCTGATACAGAAACTAATGAGACTATATCACACTCATCGCTCGGTCTACCCACAGATGGCCGCCTGAGGCCCTCCTGCCCTCCGCAAAGAATCAATTCGGAAAAAAAAAACCCCGCAAAGTTTGCCTACATGTTTCACCTTGCGTGCAGTCGCTGCCAACGTTGGGCTTCATTAGAGATATTTGGGCACAGAGATATCCGTTCCAGTTGTAACAGCTTGCGCCGTGATTACACTGCGCAAAGCGAAAAGAAAAAAAAGAGGGGGAAAAAATGCCCCCGTGATTGATTTCGACGCTAATTATAACCGACTCGCAAAAATACATTTATGCAGATACAGCCCTTAGGTCTGAAATGGCATGCTGGACAGAAAGACAAAAAAAAAAAAAAAAAAAAAACCGATGATGGTAATATTACCTTCTCCAGCTCCAGAAGATGAAATCGTAAAACTTGAATGGCTTGAATCATCTGAAAAATTAAAATAACAATGAAAAAAGTGAGCAATTCACATCTCTCGATATTAAGCACACGCGTTTTTCTCAATGCAAGTGACTGCGGATGAGTGAAATATTCATATGAATGGATTTTATGTGGAAGTGATATTAAACTTGGACGTTATTGCAGCGTGGATGAGCAGAACTCAGGGCTGGGGCTGCAATAAGCCTCAGAGTCAGAGATCTATTGGTCCCCGCACCCACCCCTCATCTAATCTAATGATTTCTAAAAAAGAAAGTTGCTCTATAACATCACATTTAAAACATCAAGTGGGTAAAAAAAAAAAAAAAGGTGGAACAGAAAAACTTTGCTGAGTTCAAAGGTTTCCCTTTTTAACAGCGGCCCTTTATGTGCACATACAACCAGGGGCCATCATCATATCAAACAGCACAAAAAGAAAGGGGGGGGACATGATGTGCAAGCCCGTTTTAAGGTTTCAGCACCACGTGGCTCTGTGGCGAATAGGAGCAGTCCGCCAGGAGACATCCCAACAACATTTAGGAATACAATCTGGAAAGTCTAAATGTGCGACATAAGATAAATGAGATTTCTTACCAGATTATCCAACTCTGGATTTGATGAAAATAGAGGTTTTTCTGCCCGGATCTGCAAGCAAAACAAATAGTTTCAGAAATTGCATGAAGACGTAACAATTTCATGTATGATTACTTTTTGCAGTCATCCTTAAAACAAAGGTGCAATGTTTGAGCACGGCTGAAAACGTATGGCTTTAATTTTGTTTTTGTTTGTTTTTTCATGCAAAAGTCAAAGCAGATTCACTTTAGACCTGCAAGCCATGTAGGTGCACAGCCGGCCCCAACATGCAGGCAGCCGTTGTGCAGCAAAAAAAGTCAAACTTTTCCTTTTTTTTTTCTTCTTTTTTTTTTCTGACCTGCTTTGCAAACACCGCAATGTCTTCATTGAAAGATTCCGACGAACAGACGTCTCCTCCCGCCACCCCGGGCTCTCTGGGGGTGCAAGTCGCTAATTCACATTTCTCAAAAATCAGTGCAAGCAAGGGGAACAGAGGGTGCCTGGGAACACACACACACACACACACACACACACACACACACACACACACACACAATAGCAAATGTCACCAGAGAGAACAGCGCCGGGGTCAACACTACTCCGGGCTATAAGATGTAGCCAGCCGTGCGGCTACCCCCTTCCCTTCCCTTCCCTTCCCTTCCCTTCCCTTCTCTTCCCTTCCAAAGCTCCTCGCCCGTGCCGCTGCCGCTGCCGCTGCCGCTGCCGCAGCCCGGTGCGCCTTCCCCCCCCTCCTTCTTCTCTGTTTATGCGCAAGCTCGGTAGAAGAGCTGCAAACAGCGAGCGGACTCTTTTGATTAAATCTGCTCTGCCTCTAATAGCATAAAAGCTTGAGAGTCAGTCAAACAATTTCAAGCACAAGGTCTGTTTGGAGCTGAGGCGTGTGTGACTGAGTGTGCACTGTGCAATAAGTGTGTGTGTGTGTGTGTGTGTGTGTGTGTGTGTGTTCGTGTATTA
Organism: Valencia hispanica; assembly: GCA_963556495.2. Classification (NCBI taxonomy): domain Eukaryota; kingdom Metazoa; phylum Chordata; class Actinopteri; order Cyprinodontiformes; family Valenciidae; genus Valencia; species Valencia hispanica. The sequence goes on from OY747711.1 coordinate 40,796,718, forward strand.
AGTGCTTGTTTGTGCACAAATGTGTAGTTTTGCATTAGGAGAACACATTCTGCCCCCAAATACTGGAATAAAATTGGTTGAATTGTTCATCAATACATCACATTTTTACGTGAAATAAATTTACTTTTTTTTAAAATATATATATATATGAAATTGATATATGATTTAAAGAGGCTCAAACTGCTAAGTAAGAATTAACGGTAATTGTTAGAACATAAAAGATGATTTGTTCTTTCAGTTATAAACGTTGCGCGTAATCATGAAGAAAATGAATCATTAAAAAAATCTATATTACAAACGAGAACATGAAGTTTATTATATGTGGAGCTTAGCTCAATATTAAAGTAAAAACAAAAACTTTATGTGGAAATTTAAAGCAGCTGTAGGCTGTACACTTAAACACATTTTCCTTGAATTTTGTAAGTAACTTAATTATGTTGCAGAAACAAGAGTTAAGCTTGGCTCACTTGTGCAAAATGTCAAACTGTATGCAGACCAAAACAGGTTCATCTTTACTGTACTTTTGGACAGTAAAAAAAAATAAATAAATAAATAAATTATAATTCTCCCCGGACACGCTCGTGCTGGCTAGTTTTTGTTTTTTTTATCCATCCACTAAATTTTACACCCACAATCCCACTCTGGCTGGACACGAACGCCAGCCAGTCCGCCGAGTCTCACACCTTACCCGTAAATGGCGTCTTTATCTCTCTTGAGAGCGTCGTTGACGGAGGAGCCCATGCTGGGGGGCATGGAGTTGGTGTGCGCGGTGTGCGGATACTGGTGGGAGTGCAGCTGGGGCCCGTGGTTGAGGTGCACCGCCTGCATGGAGCGGGCGCCGTGCGGGTCTCCGTACATGGTGGTCGGGATGCCCACCCCCTCCATCCCGTAGTGGGGCAAGTCTTCGTACTGTACACAACAAGCACGCGGTTAAAAGGGGAGAAAGCATGGGGATGTACCGGAGTCAGACTGGAAACTTTAATGGACAACAAAAATATTCATTGTGTTGCATTTTCAATTTTAATTATTAAAAGAAAAAAATACATGTTTTTTTTTAAATCAGCAAGGGAAGGAAAAAGCTTTTGTTTAATTCTAACTTTTTTATTTTACCATTTTTCTTTTTTGGAAGAGATTTTTTTTTTCTTTCCAACTGTTGAAGAATATTGACACTAATATTAAATATATTGTAATAACAATAAATTTTAAGTGTTTAAAGTTATTCTCGCTCAAAAGAAAAAGTTTATAAGTCTGAAGCAGGACTCTGCTTCCAAAGGCAAAGCTCCAATGGCGACTTTTATATTCTCAGGTCATTCACAGACTCTTGAACCCAAAACAGGGGGGGGATACATATAAATTTTTAATAAATTAAATAAAAAAAAACATCAGTAACGTGGATCATTGAGGATTTATTGACTTAAAGTGGTATGTTGTTGGGTTTAAACTGCATCAGCCGTGTCCTGTTTTGTTTTTTTTTTCACTATTTTTTTTCTCATTTTTTCCTGTGCACGGAATCTCTTAAACTTGTTTACTGTATTGCTCTCTAATTTTAAAGGCTCACCGTTTTGCAGCACACTAAGTAGAACATGCCTAGTGCATGCACGTAAAAGCGGCTTGTGTTTTCCACAATAACTTTTCCTAAATAATTCAGTTTTGAGTTAAACAATGGTCTCACGTCCTAGTAGTTTTTTTGTTGTTGTTGTTGTTGTTTATGACGTACTCAGTTTGTTGGTGTAGCTCAGAAGAACAATATAAGCTGATTTAAAAAAGAAAGTTACAAGTTACAAGGGTAAATTTCTCTTTAGCAGACTGGAGGTGGTGGGGGGGAGGGAATCTGAATTATTGATGGTGCTCTCAAGACGTGACAAACAAGTGTCGGGGAGAGAGTAAAAAGCATTATCACTTAAAGCTGAGCGTTTCGACCCTAAAGGCAAAGAGGTGCAAACCCCAGCGTGGTGCAGCTGCAGTGCAGTGCCAAACTAAGCAGCTAAATGGGTCCGCTTCCCACAACACCACTGCTTTTACACCCTGTGAAGGTCCAGGAAAACTTATATGAATCATTCCAGTCTTACAAATAAAAAATAAAAAAGTTTTAATCTCATTTTAAGCGCAATTGGGAAGAAGAGCAATTTTTATTTCTTTTTTTTCTTCTTCTTTTGTTAGTTTGTTTTGCAAATAAATCCAAGTGCTAAATATTGACTGGACGCTCCAAATAAAAAGAATATGCATGGATTTGTTTTGCCTCTATACGCCCCCCCCCCCCCCCCCCCCCCCCCCCCATTCACTTCGCTTTCAGTTACTGGCCTGTCATAACTAATCTAAAAAACATAGCTCGATGAGAGATACGATCGCGCTTCCAATGTCCCGCAGTGGGGCCGGTTCGTGGAGCGCGGCCGTGCGTAACACCGTGCCAAAAGACGCCAAACATTTCAACCCTGTCTCCTTTCCGTCAGGAGGACACGGGGCAGAAAGTTTCGCAGCCGACCGTGTGGATCCGTGTGGATATGAGCGTCAATGAAGCCACGTTACAGGGCAAGCATCACAGTGGATTTCAGAGAAACTTTTTTTTTTTTTTTTTTTTTTGTCAGGGGAGGATTGCCCCTACGTACCCGTTGCGCCATAACCCTCCTCGCTCCCTGGTCGTCCTTTCAGTTTGGGTAAATCCCCTCTGAGGCCAGGGTGGACGCGGGATAAAAGTTGGAAAATCCAAAACAAACGAGAAGAGCTTTCAGGCAAAATCCCGAGTTCGTCTTACTCTTTCTTGTTTCTTCCCAGGAGCGGGGAACCCAGCTCCCGCTCGCTCTCAATGCAAGTTCACCCCGGGCGCGGCGGATACACGTCCTCGGCTGTCCTCTCGGCAGCGGCGCCGGGGTCCTTTTTTCCCAAAAGCAGGGTGAAAATAAAACAGCCCCCTTTAAGCCAAACCGGCCACTCTCATGGCTTTCCTGCCACTCCGACTGTCAGTCACAACGCGAGGGGGGCTTGTCAAAAGTAGCGGATGAATGATGGATCCGACGCGCGTCTCCACGGGATCGGCACCACCTCAACGCTTAACGATCACAATCACGGTTAAAAAACGAAGCAGCTCTCCTCTCGCTTTTCTTTGATCACTCTCGGCTCCCGGTTTGATTTTCTTATGCAAAAGCGTCTAGAGGAAGATCAAGAGGAGGTGGGGTGATAATTCTGGCTTGGGCTCTCTTAAAGGAGCCACGATCGATGCTGCGCGCGAGTGCGCGAACGCGTCCAATGGGGGAGTGTGTGCAGGGTGCGTGTGCATGCGTGAGCCGCCTCGGCCGTTTTGCGCACAATGGGGATGTTGTGTGCGTCTCGAGCTGAGGAGGAGCGCGGAGGATCTGGAGCAGACTGCTGAAACCCGGAAGTAGTGGTGGCCATAACAGGTCGCGTCTTACACAACGCACCGGGCTGCAGCAAGTGGCGGCTGAGGGGAGGGGTGGGAGGACCCTGCAGAGAGAGGACCGGAGCGGAGCCAGCCGCTCTGGGATGAACACTAAAAAATATTTTTAAATCCACTTATGGTATCAGATTCAAGTCTCAGCACCCCCCCCCCACACACACACACACACACTGCTTTCCCCCCTGTTTGGCTTTAAAACATACAGATCTGGGTGCTGATGGGTTCATTAGAGACTTATGGTAAACTTGTGAATAGTTTATGGACGACTAATTAATCCTGCTTTTAATTCTGTGTGGGTTATTGTCATGTATGTAATTAACAGCCCTGATGGTCAGGACTGTAAGTGAAGGAATGAAACCGTACAAGGGTTTATCTGTTTCCAAAAGTTTCTAAACAACATCGAAAACATTCTGTCACTACACTATAAAAAGGAATTTTGGAGGGTATTAAATATTAGGCAATAAAAGTAGCCTATCTCAAATTCAATCAAACTTGTTAGTAAGTTAGACATTTTTGATTAGAATTTAACTTAAAAAAAAAAAAAAAGGTTGCTTCAGTCAACATTTATTCTCATTCATCATGTGTGGTGTCCAACAGAGAGCTGTCTGTGCTGATATGTTTACACAGGCTGTATTATGAGCGAATAAATCAAATGAAGAACTCCCACAAGATTTGTGGTTGTGATGTTTTTATTTGTCGGACTAGGAACTTCCGTTTTGTTTACAGCTTTAACTAGGTTAGCAACAGCGCTAAAGCTATAATCAAACTTGCTAGCGAGCTTCTTTTTTTTTTTTAAGCCTATTTAATTTCGTCCTATCAGGCAATGTAGCATTTGTAAAGGTTGTCTGAGTGCTATGAAGCCTCACAGATTTAGTAACAGATATAAATATATGAACTATATTAGAAATAGCTTTTTCTAGTGGTCTTAAGTAGGCTATCAATCTTAGCAAGCTAAGCTACTAAAACCTGCAGAGGTTGTTCTAGCTGCGTGGGACATGGAACACTTTACTCCACTTTTTAAGAATAAACTATAAAAGTTTACTATTTTAGTGCCATTTAAGCCTCGTAGCTAGTTTAGCAACAACGCTAATGCTAAAGTTAAACGTACTAAGCGGCTAAGTGTCTTAAACCTGAGGCAGTCATGGTTTTTTTAAATGGTTCCATGCTAGCTGTAGGTGTCTGGGAACACTTTTATGTTCCACCTTTTTAGAATAAACTTTTAACGTTCACTCTTTCAGTTCCATTTTATGCCTTGACTATTTGAGCAATACATTCTATAACTTAATCACAAGCTAATTTTTTTAGTCTTTGTTTCCTTTTACCATATAGAACAAACCGGATTAACAAAAACGATTGTAAGAATGAGTTAAAAATCAGGCTAATTTAGTTGTGTAAGCAGATTCTAAACATTGGTTTTGATTGATTTTTAACACTCACTGGAGAGTTCTATAACATCTACTGAGAACTGAGTAAAAGCTCCCCACATAAAATGTATGCAGATTATTACTTCAGTATTTTTGGTCAAGATCTAACAAGTTTGTTTTATTAGTGTGGTATGATTGCAATGCTGTGATCAAAGATCCATTAGTTTGCAAGTTTTTTTTTTCCCTTATCCCTTATTAAAACTGTTTGCAGTAATATTAAACTCAAGAATGAAAATGTTCAACAAATCAAATTATTGGAGAGAGAGAGAGAGAGAGAGAACAGACTATAATTAGAGAACGCCATATTAATAACTATTTGCAATGGATGCTTGCATTTAACCCTTCACATTTTGTTGCTACGGGATAAATAAATAAAAAAGAAGTTTATGACTTGATTTCAGTTTTCATCGCAAAGTTGAACTGAATTAGTGCACCTTTTTTTCTGAGCGCACCTTTTTAAGTCTAAATAACTGCTGGTGGTGTCCGCTCTCCTGCTCCCCCGCAGCTGCGCTGAATGGGTCGTTCCACTCTGCCCGGTCTGTCCAATGGCAGAAAGGCACGGGGTTGGGAGCTCCCCCTCTATTGGTTCTCTACACTGTTATCGATCCGAAGTTGATTGATCGGATTCTTAGGCCACATTTGCAAGCGGGCGCAAAGGAACAAACAAACAAAAAAGTGGTTCACGGAGAGGAGACGTACAATTTTGCGCATCCGCCCGCTTTCGTGGTGCGTATAAGTTCATTAAAAAACATAGATTATATGAGCACAAAAAGGGTCTCTTTCAGTCTAATACACAAGCACACATATCCATAAATAATTTTCATATATATCTCTGATTTTAATGCTGGCTGTTTTTTTTTTAAACGTCTTAAAGTAAGACAAAGTTAAACTCAGATCATATCACCATACCATCATATTAATGTCTGTTTTTTAAAGTTAGATTAACTGTTCAATTGACTGTGGATCTCCAGCAAACCGTTTTCTTTGCAGGAATTGTAAAGTATTTGGTGAATATAAATGAATTTTCAATTATGGTGCGGCACTTCCATTTTACTTAGGGTTTTTGTTTTTGTTTTTGTATTGCATAGTGGATGCCGTGTGATTTTTAAATGATCAAAACCAAATCTGTATTGTCAAAACAGATGTCTTAATAGTAACTTATTTGATTTATATGGTCCTTTTAAATTTTTGTTTTACCCCAATTAAGAGCGGCGTTTAACTACCTCGGTACATCTACATAAAAAGAAAAAAACTAATTAGATATTTCATGTGATATAAACGCGATGACATACATATGATTAGCTTTTACGATGTAAGCGTAGATTTAGAATCTCCAGAAATAACCAAAAACGATAAAGATTAATATACATAAAGTTTATTTGATCTCCCTCCAGAGTTTTACGCATCTTCCTCCCACTGCTTCTGGTGAATGAGTGGGTAAAAGAGCTCTAATATCTCCTGATTGAGCTCAGAAGATGTCGCTTGTCGGTTTGAAGTTTTTTTTTTTTTCTCTCCTTTTTTTTCTCCCCCTTCGCCCAGGAGCGTCCAGCCATCGATCATCTGCCCCCGCGGTGCCATCACCGGTGTCACAATATGGATAACGCGGGTTCACACGTTCGACGCTGATTTCTGAGCTACCGAGTCCCTGAGCGGTTGGATCCGGCGAGACGATTTTACGGGCTTCAAATCACCGGTAAAGAAAAAAAAGCTGCTGCAGTCCGTCCGGCGCGGCTCCGTGGAGCGGACAGACCGGCAGAGGATCCCGCGAAGGCGCGGGACTTTTACGCACTGAGAAGACACGGATCAAGCCATAACCTGGGCTGACTTCTTGTTCTGTTTGTTATTTCAGCTGTATAGCGGTGAGTATGACGCTCCATTTTTTGTGCAATTGTAAATAATTAAGCAGACCCCATTTATGTATTACGGTCTTTGCAGTGAATTATTGGGGGGGGGGGGTAAATAAAAGGAAGCTGAAATTTCTATCCAAGATGATGCAGCTCTTGGTGAAATATTTAGAGAGCAACTAAGAAGAAGCGACCGTGTATTAACATGAAAGGAGTCCACATGAGTGCCTGCTGACTGTAAAATAACCACCTTGGCATTATAAACCAATTAAGCTCCTTCAATTAGCGTCCATAGAAAAAACAAACCGGAGCGCCGCAGTCTCTACTGGAGCCTCTTTTTTGGTGAGGGTCAGTGCGTTTTGGGATCCTGAAAGGAGAGCGCGGAGGGCAAATACCGTCACTTCGGCTTAATCCGCTTTGCGATGACGGTAATGCATTGAGTCGTTTCAATAAAATCACTACGTATTACTTTCAAATGACTGGATGCAAATTGACAGCAGCGCGTTTGACTGGAGAAACAAATGGAAGCGTTCTTAGACGGCCCTGGCGTCTTCGTGTTTCCTGCGTGGACACAACGAGGGATCAAAGCTTTAAGGTTAAACACGAAAACATATCCTGAAATATATCACCTCTATGTTCCATATTATTAGGACTATTTTTTATCCGCTACCCAGTTTTAGAGCAAATGTCAGGAAGAAAAGACAAAAATGAAAGAGTAAAAATGTTCAGTTCACAAATCTTCTACCAGTCAGAGTTTTAGGTAATGTCCCGGAGTTAGTTCAGGAACACATGGCAGCCCCAAGAAGTCAAACCGAGGTCAAACTTCTTGCAGCCCCGCAGCTCTGCGCCTCTAACATGTTGGGATCTGCAAAAGAAAAAGGCCACTGCAAGTCTCTCTGGTTTGTGTCACTCCTGCTGCTGCTGCTGCTGCACACATGCAGACTTGCAGCAAAGTTTTCACAGTTTATCTAATTAGATGGAACTACCGCCGTTATGTTCTCGCCTCTTAGAGCTTTGCCTTGGGGATCATTAGGGCGCATTTACGGGCGGTGCGTTTGGATATATATATATATATATATATATATATATATATATATATATATATATATATATATATATATATATATATATATATATATATATATATATATATATATATATATATATTTTTTTTTTTTTTTTAATATATTTTTTTATTAATAGTTATTCAGAAGAAAATGTGCTGTTCTTTGTGCAAGTTAATGGTTTATTCTTCTTATACAAGTTGGGAGTCAAAAATATTATAGAACATTGAACATCAATTTGTTTTAATCAGAACAAAACAATAAAAGATTTCAGTACTTTCTGAAATTGTAGAAAATGTACAAAATAAGCCGTTATATAAAGGTTTTTATTAGTAAAGTTATCCTAATTTTTATTTAAGCGTAGTGACATTAATCTTTTTAGTTAAAACAAACTGTTTGTGTTGCCGTCTTTATGCTTTAGAGCACTAAAATGTCCTAACGCATCAAAGATAAAGACGTTCTAACCCTGAACGCAGCAAACTCCTTTAATTATCAATGGCTACTTTTTTCTCTTAGGCTGTATTCCCTCCTGCTAAATCCTCCAAGTTTGCCCAAAAACTGTTCATCTGAGCTGCTCCTGCTTCCGTCGAACATTAATGCTTAATCATTTGCGCCTTCTACCGGCTATCTTAGAAATTGCACGCATTGTCAGATATTTAAACAAAGCAAACGCAGAGCGCTTACAGTACTAATGTGATTTTCATGTGCCAGTATTTGCACATTTATCAGGGAAGAGGGATAGCGGGGCGTGTTTATAACACATTGTTAATTGTCATCATCTTTGGAGAAGTTTGTGATTTATGCAATAAAGAATTTCTTGACTCAAGCAGCGGTTTATGTGTTTTGTATTTAATATGAGTCTTATTTTATACAGTACAGCTGTTAAAATTTCACAGATTTCAACAAATCTTTGCTCGTTTGCCTTAGAAAGTGGATAAAATACAAGTGGTTAAAGAACTCAAACCTTAGCTCACCTACAATGCACAAGCAAAGCAATTCATTTAATCGAATGTAATTTATCTATTTACATTAGAACAATGCACACTAATGATGAGGGTTTATTATAAATGTGATAGATTCAGCCAAAATGCTGATTTTCATCTGTAATCCCGTGCAGAATAAAGGTGTAACAGTGAAAAGAAACTGAAATAACATACATTGTAGTTGCAGACAAACGATAAAGGCAACAATGCTGAATTAAAAATGTGTGAGAGAAAACTGTCAGAGAAAATTATATATATATATATATATATATACAGTTTACCATGCTGTTTAGGATGATCCTTAGATACAGAACATGAAGAACTCTGATCCGATACTCGCAGCCTTTCACCGACGGCACAGTTTATCCAAATGTTTTACATTAATGTGGTTGTTCACAGTCCTTTCTGCTGGTGGCCATGGAGACAAGAACCGGACCCCCAAAAAAGGTGCACAATCTCATATGTAAAATAAGCACCTTCAAACGGAACAAATCTATTAAACTGATAAATCCCAATTTTCCAAATGTTACAGGGATGAAATGACAAACTTTTTTGTTGTCATGAGCTTTAAACGTCTTCTGGAACAGTGACTCTGTTGGCTGTATAATCTTCATGAATTAGAACATTATCAACAGGACTATTTGTTTCAGCATTTTTATTTTGAAAAAAGTTAACCTATAGATTCTACAAACACATTACACACTATGATCTATTTCAAACATTTCTGTTCATTTTGATGATTATAGCTTGTAGCTATTTAAAACCCAAAATTCAGTTTTGACAAATTGATTTGTCCTTGACAACTTCCACAAGGAAAGAAAGCCAGAAAAAATGTTAAAGAAGATGGCTGTTGAGAGTGGTGTGTCCAAGTATATTAACCAGAAGTATAGTGGAAGGAAAAAGTCTGGTCTAGAAAGGTGCACATGCAACAGTGATAACTGCAGCCTTGAAGGAGATTGTGAAGCAAAGTACCATTCAGGGCAAGATTAATAAGGCGTAGATCGGTCATCCACTGTGTTTTCTGAAGTCCACAGTCAATACAGCCATCTACCAGGAAACCTTAAGAGCACTTCATGCTTTCAAATGTACCACAACCTACGTTATTGACCTTGATATTACTGCGCTTGACTGGTCAGCAGACTCACCTGACCTAAGCTACATAGAGAGCCTACAGAGTATTGTCAAAGAGGAAGATGAGACACCAGAGCCAGCAATGCAAACCAGCTATCAAAGCAACCTGGACTTAATTAACACCTCAGCAGAGCCAGATGCTGATCGCCTCCATGCCACGTCGCACTGATGCAGTAATTCATCCAAGAGGGGCTCCAACCAGGTACTGAGTGAACATGATCCACAGTATATAGACATATTATTCAGGAGTTTGACACTCTGTGTTAAAATCCTTTTCTAATTGTTTTATGTATTCTGCTAACTCTGAGAAACATACTAAGCTTTAAGCCATAATTATCCAACGCATCAGAAATAAACATTTGAAATGAACCGCTCTGTGTGAAACGAGTCCCTTTAATATTTACATATATCGTTGAAGTCCTGAAAAGTGCTGAAAAAAATCTATGATATTCTTATCTACTGAGATGAATATGTGTTCGTGAAGAGAGGTTATGATAACAGAGGTGAGAAAAAAATAACTGATTGATGTGAATCTGTTTGTTTCACATGCAAAACAATAAACCAAAGCTTTGCTCAGTTCCATGAGTGCCTATAGGTAAAGAAAAAAAAAAAAAAAGCTGCTCTGCCTCTGAGCAGTTGTTACAGAGGTGTCGCTATCATGTGAACATGTGGATTAATGACAAATATCTGCAAAAGACTGAACCCAAGCCCCTTGGATGGGGCGGTATTACTCAGATCGCTGCATCACACCTGTCGGTATATGTGACAAGCAGCTGCTTTCCTGTATGGTGAGAACTGTGTGAAATCACATGCATTGAGAGACCTTTAAACATATACGTCGTGGCACAGCAGGTTCCTGTAATAATAGCTTGAATGCTGCCAGTCAATTTTCACATTGCGCCACCGGCCACTGGGTCAGCAGCTCCGCTTTTACTCCCAGAGACTGCTGTGACTGAATGAAGCGGATGGAGGGAGGGATAGCTCTCCCACACCTTCTTCAATCTCTTGCCTCCTTCCCTCTGTGTCTCTCTCCAACCCCATCCTGCAGCATTTGTCACCAGCACTATTATTTCAGGTGTGCTAATGGTGTCACAGACACTTTTGCAGGGAGCAGAGGAGACAGATGGAGTTATAAAAAAACAAAAAAGATCATCACATTAAAAGCCACCTCCATTCAAACCTAGGTGAGGAGAGGGGGTAAAGGGTGATGCTTCCTGGATATAGGTACGGCTCAGGTTGGAGGTGATGCAGGTTGGATGGACGGGGACTTCTTGCACCTCCCAGGGAGACTGTGAATTGATCAGGCCCTTAGAGAGAGAGAAACGTGAGGAAAAAAATGAGAGCAGCAAAGCAGAGGGATGAAGATGACTACGATGAGGAAAAGGGCGAGTCGAGAGAGCAGGGTTTTGGGAGCTAAGCTATAAAATCAGGAGGGGAGAAAAAGGTTAAGAAAAAAAAACAGCGCACTGGGAGGGAAAGGCTGCAGACGAGGTGTGAAGACTTATCTTCTCCTGGATGGGTGTGAGTTTAGGCTGGAGTGGAGAGTGGCCTGGGAGCACAGCATAGCCTAGTGGTAATAAAGCAGCAAACCCCAGAGAAACAGCCAACGTCAGCTATAAGGAAGAGATGTGAAAGGGCCCGGAAGGCAGAGTGGAGGAGTTGGACTGCTCTGGAATTGCTATAGCTGACATTCCAGATCAATACTTCAATAGCAAAGCCCTGCAAAAGTATTCATACCCAAATAATTCTTCCACATTTTGTCTTGTTATACACACATACTTCGATGATTTGTTTACTGTGATTATAAGCACTTTGAATTGCCTTGTTTTTTAAAGCGTGCCTTACAAATAAAGTTGCCTTGCCTTGCCCGAAGAGCAGGCAGAAAGAAGACCTTTACAATCTAAAGAGCAATGTTTGTCATTGCTTTACTTTGCATAAAGCCACAAAGCCTACTCGACCCTTAACAAAAACACCACTTTAAATATATATTGAGTAGAATTATTTCTTTTCCAGTATCCGCTGAATCCCCTGTTTGTAGACTTTTCTATGGAACGGGACTCCAAATTATTTGCTGAAAAATTTGCCATTTCACAGATTTGTTTGTAGAGCCTACCTAAAGTATTAAAAAGCTTGGAAAGCTGAAATACCTCCACGCAGTACTACATAACACCCTATTAGCTGACCTTTACAAATCACACGATCCAGGTGCGCCATTTCTTTTCTTTGGCGCTTATTGGCTGCACCCACAGGACCGGACATAAGGATGAGCGTAAATGTTAGCTTCCACGTTAGTGCTAAGGCTGTTTTCACTGTATGTGTTGTTTGTTTAAACTATTAACATAGGCAGCTATAAGCATCTTTAGAGAGGGTCTGGAATATTTGGCCCCAGGCCCCCACAGTTACCGGGGTCCCACTGTATTCCTGGTTTTAAAGTCACCCAGTTAAATTGAGTAAAATTGTGTGTTATTGAATTTCAGTATAAATACAGCTGCACTGTGAAAGCTTTAGAGTCAAATATAGATATAGAATATATGGATAAAACTCACTTTAATGGGATGCTTCATATTAGTTATCCACTAACTGAAATGTAAAACTTATTTCCTTGCTGCCTTTGTACAGTTAATTTAAAAAACATATTTATTGTTTAAATTACTAAATGAAATTACAATTTAGATTAGAGGCATCGTAATAGGTTTGGTGTGGAGCGCGAGCCTTAATCATGCTGTTTTTCTTTTCTTTTCTTTTTGTCACACTCTTCGAACTCTGTTCATACCCACAATAGACCTGTTTGTTGTTGTTTGCACTGTACATCACAGAGAATACTAATTTTACACATAGCAGATTGAAACACAAACATCATCGTGCATGCTTAAAGAAACACAATCTCATTTTAGAATCAAAACCAGAATCAAGATTATTCGGCAAGTATATGCACACCAACAAGGATTTTGATTTCAGTTCTGCTTTGCTCTAAATAATTACTTTTAAAATATAAATACATAAAAAGGGAAAATAATAAACTGAGTCCTTTTCTGGCAAATATGGCAAGAAAATACTCGGTACGGCATTCCACATGAACGACACATAAATGTAGTTTTCATATTATATATATATATATATATATATATATATATGGGGTCCAGACACATTTATGTTATAAAAAATACACTGAAGCTCAAACAGCTCTTTGAATGACTCTTCTCTTTTATATTAACGTCTGGAAAAAACACAACAGGGGAACAGATGGTGGTTCCTTCCTTCAGGCATACGGTTGCATTGCTGGGAATCAGCGAATGCTTCCTCTCTGATTTTAATCTTAATGCCAACAGCAACTTAGAGTCTAGCAGCAAAACAGTGACAAGCATCTAAACACAAGTCTCCAGCTGATTTACTAAAACCCAGCCGTCGTTTCTTAGCATGTAAAATTGTGAAATGCGTTGAGTTTTTCAGGTCCTGGGCACTGCTTTCAATAATCCGCAGCTCATCTAAAAGGTTAAACTGAGGACTGTCATGAAGGTCACTGGCAAAAAGGCCAAACAGAAAATGAAGGTTTAGTCATTTTTATGGACTATGGTTGGATTAAGTCAGTAAAATTGTAAAAAAGGAGCAACTTTTAGTTATATCAGGTCAGAAATGTGCTCTGGAGTTCATCACCCGGGCACTCATCCATCCCTGCAGAAGCGAATCAGATTACCAAACACACTGATTGACTGCAGCGGTTACTGCCCTCTCTTCTAAACAAAGTTATCTCTGTTGAAGTTCACAAAGAGGTCAGCGATCACATCATCTCATCTGAGCCCTCTCTGATACTGTACACCCTTTGGGAAACCTTGTAAAAGAAGCTTTCAAAGCAGAAATTTCTGTCATAACAACAAATGTCAGAGACGCTGGGAGAGGTAGGAGTCTGCTCCGGTGGTTCGGCTGCAGTAAATAGATAAATCCACCAAGGTTTTCCAAACAATAATGCACAAAGTTGTTTTATGTAAAAAAATAAAAAAAATAAAATAAAAAAAAGCTCCACACACAAGCTTTCAAAGAATCAAGATGGCGAGATTTTCATGTGAATCCCTTCGAAATTGGCTTTCGCTAATTATCACGAGTGTCATAACCATCAGAAGACAACAACAGACGACTTGGCATGCACCCATGTTCAGCACTTCTATCTTTATACCTTTTGTTATGCCTTTCTTTTCTTTTGCTGCAGTTGTTTATGACACATTACACCACACCTGCCTCCAAGGATTATTCTTCTCCCTCTTGTTCTGTGCTGCCTGAGTTTCTAAAAGCAGACGGAACCTGAGAAATGTGAAGCATTTTAATTGAAAGAGCCACACATCGGCACTGGAGGTGGAAATTAATAGTTAATATTTGAGATCATGTGGGTCTTTATATTACTTTGTTTCCTTTATGAGAGCTATGTTGTTCCCAGAAAAATGATGGGTTCATGTGACCTGCACTACAGAAACTTTTATTAACAGACACTTAAATGGTGGCCTAATTATCAAGTAATTAACTTCTGTAAAGATAACTGATCGGAGTTATGTTTTATAATAGCTTTAAGCTAATTAGTGGTTTGTTTAAATATAAAAAACAACTTAATGACTTATGATTACTTTTACTATTTATTATTAACCTGTTAAAACTTTTATCTTAAGAATTCTCACGCTGTTTTTGGTTGAACTGATCATTTATCTTCAAATTGAGACAACTCTCACAGCTTGTGATTCTTTAGAACATTACAAGGCTAAAATCTAATTGAAATAAGGAATCAATTACGAAATCAAATCACCTGAGCCTTCTCATTGCAGAAATATTTCCAAAATAAATTATTTTCAATGATTGGTTTCTGAACAAATCAAACTGACCAGAAAATACACTCCGAAAGTTTCTGTATTTCAACGGGAGGGAGAAACAGAGAACCATGTGGCTTCCCAAGTGGGTGGGCAAAAACCAAAACTCTGAGTTTCCATCCAAAGAGTTGATCCGTGTGGATCGACATGTTAGCAGTGAATATGTTGTGCCTGGACTGCCTCTTTACCACCGAAACCACTAGAATGTCCACTGCAACGAGAGTTTGTGTTCCTGTTGCCTTCCTATCGACACTTGACCTGAAGGATATTTGGGACACAAGTTAGATATCGCTACACACAACTGGTTCGAAGTTAAACTAGATAACACACTGTAACTAAAATAATTAACGGATCAGATCCATTGATTTATTGGACAACTTGAAATAGTAAGTAAGTAAAGTTTAATCATAAAGAGTGTCTCCAAGATTGATAAAAATAATTAACAATAAAATAATGATATATAACATGATAATGCAATTACGCTTGCAAATATATTTTAAAATGTTTACAGAGTCATTAAAATGAAAGTTCACAGGCAAACTATTCCACACCTTTGGAATATCTTGGAGTTTGGATATCTTGGAGGAACAAGCAACATATTCTAAGCCTGGTATTGAAGATGAGCACAAATACTTTGAAACAAATCCTACGGGTCAATGAATCACTCTGTAAAACTGGTGTAACATGAGTTGAGATGTCTTATGAATGTCTTAAAAAACTGATGATTTGTCCAGCATGTTAAAATAACGCACGACAGTAGACGTGAGAAAAGAGATGTGTGATCTTTTTTTTTTCTAGATGTACAGCGGAAAACATATTTCATAATTCAAAAATGTTTCTAAAATAAAAGAAACATGAACAAAAAAAATGTCTACTCTTGGAGTCAAAGGTTAAAAACAGAATCAAAAATTACTCCTAGCTGTTGTACCCTGGATGATGCTGCTGCACAAAGTTTGAACAACTGCTTGATTGGTTTTAAAATATAATCGAATAGGAGCTATTATCTGGCTGTATGCTTTGTTGGCATTTGATGTAAGAAAACTGACCTGAACTAGTCACTAATCCTGGCTAAGCAATGGTCTAGGGTGGAACTCCAGAGGTGGGTATTAACTAGTTACATTTACTCATTTACATTAAAAAAAAAAAGAATTACTTTTACAAGTCGTTTTACCACACCGTACTTTCTACTTTTACTTGAGGAGTATTATTCTGAAGTATTGTTACTTTAACTTGAGTAAAATTTCTGAATACTCTACCTACTGCAAGTAACTTCACGGAATGAAGAACCAACATGTTTTAACAAAAATACACCAGACACGGACACACACCTACAGCTTATCGAGGGAGACCACCTGTTGCTACACGAGTTTTGTTTTGCTATGTAATTTTCTACCTGTTGAGATTGTTGCATTTTGAGATCAAGTAAATATACAGTAAACACCATGAAAAACATTGACTCAGAAAAGTGTATCTTCTGCTTAAAGTTTTTTATTTTGTTATTATGTTATTATTATTATTTTTTTTGGGGTCTTTAAAATACCCAAATTTGTCCAGAACTTTATATTTATGCGGGTGTAATTACATAATTTAAAAAATATTAAATCAGATGTTACTCAATACTCAAGTAGCCTTTTTACCAAATACTTTAATCACCCTTTGTTGGACGATTAAATTATTTGAATTCAAAATGTAAGAAGTGAATCAAAAATGGTTGCTTTTGTGGTTAGTTTTAAAGACTTAACTATGTAAATAAAACCAAATATCACAAACTTATCCTTACACTAACTAGTGTCAGCGCAAACATGATGATTATGATTTCAATATGTCTGCATTGTTTATACGAGCAAAACTCAATGAATTTCCCATTGAGGATTATAGGATTATATATATGACAGATATGATTTTAAGAAGTAAGATCACTGAGACTCTGTAGCAGCATGTTTGTGCCACACAATTAAAGTAAGTTTTGGAACTATCTACAGGATTATTTTAACCTGTAGAGTATTGTTCCTTTTCCAGCCTGTGAAAAAGTAGATTTACTGCTGATTTAGGAGCAGTGAAGGTTATCCTGATACTCTGTGGGAGTCAACATCACAAAGCTGCACATAAACATTTTAGAGATCGACCTTTCACCCATCGAGCACCAGAAAAAAAAGCTTAGTGGGGTCATATCTGCGAAACCATAATGGATCTCATGCAATTTGTCTCAGACAGGTAAATTACATGTGTGCATTTCACATGTCACCATATTTGACATCCATACTTTAGATGGATGCTTTTCTGATGAACCCAGTTAAATGTTCCTGTGGGTATGCTAAAATCTTTATATCTATGTATAACTGCGCACACACATGCAATCACACGAGCAAACACACCGTCTGAGACCCAGTCTCCGCCTGACAACATGAGAGCAACCTGATCTGTCTTACTATAGACCCTTACCTGCATTTACTGCTCTGTGAAAACGCCTTCTTGTTGTTCTACCAATTCACCATGCCATAATTGCACCAAGGCTGCATATGGTCTTCATCTTGTGCCCCGCTTAAGATAAAAGCCAGCAGGCTGCGGATGGACGACGCAGGAGAGAAGTGTGTGCGTGTGTGCACAAGTTCATAAACGTAGTCTGTTGTTTGTGTGAGCGCACTTTGGCATATGCATGTAAGCATTTTAGTGCAAATTGGATTTGGCACAACTGAGGGGTAGCAAGGAAAACTGCATGATGTCACTGTTATTATACTGCAAAGGCAGCTGATTTGGCTATGAGGATGTCTGGCTGAAGCTGCTTTACAAATCCAGGCTCTTTGCTAGAATCAAAGGAGATTATTAACACATCATGACAAATCACACGTTCACTTTTGCTTTCCATTTTTAACACTTTTCCAAGAATATTTGGGACACTTTTACTGCAAAGTGATGTGAAAAAAAGCCACAGCGGAGTAATTAAAAGAGCAAAATTAACCACCCTCCTGTTATTTTCAAAGGATAGTAGGTCACTTTCATCCTGATCAAACTGTACCACACCAGTGATCAAACAGGATTTTAATGGACTGCTGCTTGAAACACTTTTTTTTAGCATGTGGTAAAAACACCAAACTTACAAAAGCATCATGTTTTTATTATTTTCATATTGAGTCAAAATTTCCATCTGAAGTTACACTGCCGTGCAAAAATATTCATACCATTCAGTCCATTGTGGATGAAAAGCCTAGCACAAGTTTAACATCTCCTTGAGAACTGTTCAGTTCATCATCCACAAAATGTTGAGTATGGCACAATGGCACAACAAACTTACCAAGATGTGACCGTCCACCTAAACTAACAGATCAAGCACCGAGAGCATCATTTAGCAAAGCAGCCAAGAGGTCCATGGTAACTCCAGAAGAGCTTCAGAGATCCAGCTCAAGTGGGAATATTTGATGACAAAACAACTATTAATCACGCACTTCACAGCACGTTTATGGAGGGCTGGGTAAAGAGAAAGCTACAAAATCTCCATTTAAATCATCACAAGGCATGTCAATGCCTTTGGTATATATGTTATAAGTAGAGCAAAACTAACATTGCAAATCCCCCCACACTCACTTTCCCCACTGTGAAACATGGGGGTGGATGCATCATGCTGTGGGGATGTTTTCTTAAGCAGGGACAGAAAAGCTGGTCAGAAATGATAGGGAAACAGATGGAGCTAAATACGAGGAAGAAAGCCTGTAAGAGGCTGTAAAACACTGGGCAGAGGTCCTGCTTTCATTAAATGTAAATTGCATATATAAATATAAAAATAATAATTATTTTAATTTATAAACTACTTCAAAATGTATTTTTCTAAGTGAAAAATGTGTTTTTAAATGGACAAATACCCACTGAGACCTGTTTAGATTACTCCTGTATCTTCAAACTTATAATTTGACTATGACGATTTTGGCAAGAAAGTCAAAAACACTAAGAGAAAAGCTCAGTGAATGGGTCCAGGCTAACAGAAGATTGACTTATAAACAGCTTGTCCTGCATCCTAATGGCATTGGGGGTTTATGTGTGCTCTGTTCAGTCAGATTTCTAAAAGTCAGTCTGATTGGAGCCCAGCTGGGGCTCAGTAAACCAACACTCAGCATTCGAACTCCCACCAACATACATGACTTCCCAAACAAACCTCGACATCCGCCCCGCCCGCCCGCCCGCCTTTATTTTGGGCTTCATCATCATTCCTCTCTCATTGCTTTTCCCCTCTCACAGACATCGCTAACGTGGCTTTGCACTGCAAGTTACACAAGACTCTCCAAACCCAATACACGCTCAGCTCCAAATTAAAATACCACGGGTTATTGAGCAATGTCTCTCTAATGGTTCCATCTGCCAATGGGTGTATCTTTGCACACATATCTACACGAGCAAAGTCTTCACTCCAACCAAAAGGAGACACTCTTCTTATGTAAGCTGGCAGAAAATCTCCTAATTCCCTCTTTTTTGCTGTTGTTTTGTTGCATTTTAGCTGCCACTCCTTCTAAAACAACATCTGAGGCTGTGGCAATTAGAACCTGAGCAAAGCATTGCTGCATTAGACCATTTAGCACAGATGCTAATAAGACTGGTGAAAGAGAAAAAATAGAAATCCCCAGTCTTTTGAAACAGCAGCAGTGTATGCTTTTAACATGTCACTTTAAATTTATAATTTTTCAAAAACAAGTGCAAATTTAAGTATCAAAATACTTGTAAAACAGTCAGCTTCTTCCCTTAATGTGTCCCTAATAAAAGTAGAGTGTTTGGTGCCGAACTGACTCTTTGGGTCAGAAGAAATTAATAAAAGAAAGCAATTTGGAAACAGAATGTGTTTGATCCCTCAATGCTGTCAAGAATCAAATCAAATCAAGCTTTATTTATAAAGTGCTTTTCATACACAAATTGCAGTTCAAAGTGCTTTACAGAATTAAAATGAACCCACAAAAACCAAATTCCCATCCATCCCTCACAGATTTAAAAGCATGATCATAGTTATAACCCCCTCCCTCCAACCCAACCTCGTGCAAGCACATACTTAAAAGTAACAGTAAAAAGGACAATGGACTGAGTACAGATGAGCCAGGTAAGGAAGCGCCATCAAAGGAGCCATCTGCACCGGCAGCAGCAGATCAACAGCAGACGCCAAGGCACTGACCCAGGGCGCCCATAGGAGGCGAGGCTGAGGCCTCCACCTCCACCAAGTGCTACCTGGTGAGCACCCAGGCAGCCACAGCTGACCACTGCTCCTGAGGCAGAGGGCTCCCATGGAGGAAACACTGGAATGACGATTAAAATAACAAGTTAAAGTATGGTATGATTAAGTGGTAAAACACCGGTAACATTTATTAAAACATGCAGAGCAATTAAACGGAGTATAATAAATAATAATCAGTTAAAAGCAAGGCTAAAAAGCTGAGTCTTGAGCCTGCTCTTAAAAACAAAACGTTCTCTGCAGCCCTGAGGTCCTCCGGCAGCCTGTTCCAGAGTTGAGGGCCATAATAATGGAAAGACGCCTCGCCATGAGTGTTTGACCTGACTTTATGGACGACAAGGAGACAGCTGCCAGAGGAGCGCAGAGACTGCAAAGTTTCATATGGTAAAAGCAGTTCTGAAAGATAGGAAGGCCCAAGACCATTGAGACATTTTAAAACCATTAAAATAACTTTAAAATAGTTCCTAAAACAAATGGGGAGCCAATGCAATGAGTTTAAGGCAAGTGTAATATGTTCCCGGTTCCTGGTCTTCATCAGGACACGTGCTGCTGAATTTTGTAGGAGTTGTAAACCTGATATACTCTTTTTGGGAAGACCATAAATCAGGGCATTACAATAGTCAATTCTACTGGTGATAAAGGCATGCATCAGTATCTCCTTGTTGGCCCGAGAGAGAATGGGGCGGACTCTGGCAATGTTTTTTAGATTATAAAAAACTATTTTAGTAATGTTTTTAATGTGAGGGATGAAAGTCAGCTGAGAGTCAAAAATCAGGCCCAGATTTTTCACTTGTAAAGAAGGATTAAAAGACAGTGATTGTAGTTTTGGTAAAAGTTTCTCTCGCTGAGCCTCAGGATCGATGACTAAAACTTCAGTTTTGTCCTGGTTGAGCTGGAGAAATTTTTTCTGCCATCCAGGTTTTGATGCCAAAAATGCAGTTAAAAGTGCATCAAACAACAGTTTTATTTTCACCTGAATTAACTGGGAATCATATTTTAAGATAATGAAAAAACATACAGTAATTGACACTTTATTGGCAACAACTTGCTAGTACCATGTTGAACTTTCTACTGCCTTTAGAATTGTCTTAATTCTTAAAGGCATAGAATCAGCAAGGTGTCCAAAAACTTTCCACAGAGATTTTGGTTCATTTTGAAATATTTTCGTATGCAGTTAGGGCAGATTTGTTGGGTGCACATCCTTGACCCAAATGTTTTGTTACACATTTTTCCAAAGGTGTGCATTCTGGTGACTGGAGGCCATTGGAGTACAGTGGAATTTACTGTTATGTTTAAGTAATTTGAGCTTTGGGGCATGGTGCATTATCCTGCTGGTTATCAACAATGGGTAAACTGGTGCGAGAAAAGGATGGCCTTATCTTGTCCAAAGGAATCCAAAGCGCTTTACTCTACATGCAGTCATTCACGTACACATTCACATGCTGATGGTTGTAAGATACATTGTAGCCACAGCTGTCCTGGGGCAGGCTGGCAGAAGCGAGTCTGCCATACAATCGACGCCACCGCTCCCTCTGACCCCCACCAGTAGGCAAGGTGGTTGAATTCTCCTGTCCAAGGACACAACGGGATAGAACGGGAGTTCAACTAGCACCCCAAAAGTTACAGGACAAACTCATAGCACCTGAGCCACCTGAACCCTGGACATGGTCAGCAACCTAATAAGTTGTGACCCTGGTCAGCCTGTGGTGGCAATGTAGAGCGATCAGGTGTTTTTCACAAAAGGGTACGCGACGGCGGGATAAAGGGGGTGTGGGGGTGGTGTCCGGGCTGTCAAAGTGCAGGGTTGCATGTAAACTGTGAGATGGAAGAGTCCGTGGTAATCAGAAAAAATAGCTTGGATGTAACTTGTTTTTATCCCGACTGAAGCCCCGCTCCTCAAGTCTTTTTACGAGCCGCTCCACAAGGTGGCTGTCCTTCACAGTCCATTTCAGCTGATGCAGTTTACAAATGCTAAATGAATTCCTCATGTTTACTTGCATTTTAAATATTGTTGCCTGCTTGGGCTCAGCACACATTCCACACATCATCATGACATCACCATCTGTTGCAGCAAGGCGTGATCTTCATTCATAAGTCCAGCGTTGTGGCAATATTGTTGTAATATTACTATCAAGCCTGCAATGGACTGGCAACCTGTCCAGGGTGTACCCCTCCTCTCGCCCCTTGACCGCTGGAGATAGGCACCAGCCCCCCGCAACCCTGCATTAGGATGGACGGATACAGAAAATAGATGGATGGATGGATATTCACGCATCGCCATGCCGGATTCAAAAGACACACCATGCCGGCAATATTACCCTAATATGCCGCCACGGTGTGTCACAAAGTGCCCCAAGAAAATAAGCAGGTTAATCCAGACTGTACTTTCTGAATGTTGCAGCTTAATCTGTTATGATCCCTATTTTGGCCTGCACAGTGACAAAGTTGCTAGCATTTTTTTCTTGTTCTTGGGTTCAAATCCCAACTTGGTCCTTTGTTCATGGAGTGTTCTCCCCATGAATGCATAGGTTTCTCAGGGTACTCTGGCTTCCTCCCGCAGTTCACAAAATGGCATGTTAGGTAAAGTGGTCTCTTTAAATTGTCCTTAGGTGTGATTGTGTGCATAAATGGCTTAGTGTCTCTGTGTCACCATGTGAGAGACAGGTGACCTGTCCAGGGTGTTTCCACCCTCTCCCTGAATGACTGCTGGAAATAGGCATGAACACCCCCGTGACCTTGGATGGATAAGTGGGCATAGACAATGGTATGGATGTCGATGTTTTAGGGATCATATGTAAACTGTAGCCTCAGTTTCCTGTTCTTTCCTGATTTGTACTTGGAAAAGTTGCCCAGTGTGGTCCGTGGATGTCGCTGTATCCCATTTACTCGCTTAATGCTTTGTTTGTTTAGGGATGATGTTCCAAAGACTCTGGATGTGACAAATGATTATTTGAGCTAGTGTTTCTTTTCAAATCAACTTCAATCAGTCAGTCCATTCTCCTCTGATGTCAACAAAACATTTTTTTGCTCAAACACCTGCTACTCATTGAATACATTCTCTTTTTTTGGACAATTCTCTGTAAACCCAAGAGGTGGATATGTGGAAATCTTCAAGTAGATCAGCAGTTTCTGAAATACTCAAACCAAACCATGCCAAATTCAATCTCGTCTAAATCCCCCTTTCTTCCTTATTCTGATCCTCAGTTCGAGCATCAGCAAGTCATCTTCACCATAGCTAAAGGCCTAAATGCATTAAATTGCTGCCATGGGATTGGTTAATTTACAAACTGTGTGACCAAGCAATTTAACAGGTGTGCATATTGACAAACTTTAAAATCCAAATTGAGCCCATGAAAGCAGAAACATATACATATAAGGTAAGCCCTACTGTATTCCTAGCACATCTGCAGGTGCAAAGAGGATGCAGCGACGAAAGTGAAAGAGAAGAAAGCCTTGGAAACAACCTGAAACAAAGGGTGCGTTGGAAACAATGAGTGAAAAGGTCATAAAGACAGAAGGAAAGAGAAAGAAGAAGTGAATGAGGCAGGAGAAAGGCAAGAAGGGGAGAAAGAGGGAGCAATGGAAGGTTGCTGCTAATTCTTCCATATCTAAGCCTCTTTGCAGAAACTCCCTTTGTCTTCCAAGTCCCAGTCATTAGAGCCTAATCCTATCAACCAAGGGCTAATCTGAGGGCAGAGGGTTCAGCACCCTCTTCACCACAGGCCAGCACACACGCACACACACGCACACACACACGCACGCACACACGCACACACACACACGCACGCACGCACGCACGCACGCACGCACGCACGCACGCACGCACGCACGATCACTGGCAGAAACACACATGCAGGTGTGCTCCGAAACTATAAATTTTTTTAAATACCTATATGTTCATGATCATGCTAATATATGTCTACAGGCATATAACATCACATCATCCAAAATACATGACATAATTCAATTTTTTTATAAATATGGTTTGTTGTAATTTTACAATACAATCATTTACCTCAAAAAAGTTAACTTCAAGTCCAAACTTTTAAAGCTGTGATATTATTTCAAAGGTGAAGCAGAGTTTTTTTTTTTTTATCTACTGATGTGGGGGTGGGTGTGTGTGGCTGTATAGCTGGGCAGCATCAGTTTCCCACACATTCCAGCAGCGCCTCTCCTGCTGCCATCATCATTCTCCCCTTTATTTTCAGCTCTGACTATGCCCAAGATTAGTTATTGATTAGCAAAGCTATAAATTATTCTAAAGTGAAAGCCCAACAACACAGTCATTATAGATCGACCATTGACCAGCTCCAATATATCACTCCATTTCCTCTGCACTGCATCCCTGCCACCAGCTGGAGAAATGCTCAAATAATGAGATGGAAAGGGAGGGGGGATTTATGACTTTGGCACACTCTGTTTGACCCATGGTATAAGGTGTTCGGATAATATCAGCTTCAGTTTCTGAGGTGGGATGCTATTTCGAGAGTTTCAACTGGTGAAATAGGATGAAGCATTAGAGTTTGTGTCCGTGAGGGTCATAAATGGATTACAAACCAGTAGAAGTCTCCTGAAAATGATGATCTTATTACTGGATGATGGGGTTGTTTCTATGAATTTATAATCTGACAAGTTTTGTGTTACTTGCCAAGTTATTCTGTTAATTAATTAAACAACTCCCCTTCTCATTACATATCAATGTTGAGGGGTACCTTTAAATTGAGCCATGAAGGAATGTTGATTAAAACAGGCCCGCAGCATCACAGATCCTCCACCGTGCCCAACAGTGGGCATCAAGGCGTTGTTCCACATATTACTCACTTGGTTTAATTTATTAATCTATTTCAATAGGGACAAATGTAAAGCCTTAACAACTACCTAACTCTTAAACATTCATAGCCTATGCTAATTCGCAATGCCTGCCTGCGAGACACACGCAAAAACCACATCCTAGGAGTAGATCAAAAATACCACAGGCTGAGTTGGCGGTTCCTAGTGGGCCAGCTGGGACAATATACAGACACGAACTACATAAACACACATAAGCCGAGTATAAACACTGATCGCAAAAAATTAACTACTGCACAAGGTATTATATTTTGCAACTAACTCCCTGATCATTTGTTTGATTAGGTAACATCTAATGCCTTGCTAAACTTCCACTTCCCTATCTTCATTGCAGAGACCATTTAGTGCAATGGTTAGGAGTGACAGAAGGCCAAATATTACCACAAACAATAGAACTAGACGCCATCACTAAGGAGAACTTAAGAGCCTCACAGAGATGCTAATGCAACACAAGAAATAGGGAATTATTATAAATAAGAGACCTTGATAAAAATATATTCCTGGGATAGATGGGTGGTCTGAGATCTAAGTAGATTAGGGTGTATCAATGAGCAGGATCATATGAGTGAACGGTTGAATATTACAATAAAATATTTACTCACTGTAAAATTGCAATGATAATAGCTCATGCAAAGTTTCATAGTAGTTACAGGAGAGATAATGGTGCTTTATGCAAAGAGAAAAAGACTTGGGGGACAATTAAGATGGGGGGGGTATGCTGGATTATATTTTTCTTATTGTTTGATGTGTATTCATTACATCTCAAAAAACACAGTTAATATTATGTCATGTTTATCTCAGGGGCTTTTTTTTAACAAAGGTAGTATTTCGATTAGAATAATCGGTATGCATCAGTGTGACTAGCCAACAAGCAACTGCTCATTTAGAAAGGCAGAAGTGGCTCTGATATGGAGTGAGACATAGGAAGGTCCTAATCTTTTATTTTGAAATTATATTTTTTTCCCACTTTTTTCACTTCTGCTTTTTCTTACACATTCAAATCAAAATAGTTTACTAAATCTGGAAATGAAATGGCAGATTAGGATTAGGAAAAAAGGAGCATGGGTTCGCAGAAGTTGCACCATATACATAACCTGAGCTTTTCTCACAAACAATCACGACATCACAACATCGTCATGGATTCCTTCCGATGATGAGTGCATGCAAGTTATGTAACTGTGGTTTTCACAATTGTTGGCCACAGAAATCCGGAGAGACAGAACTGATTGAGTCAGAATACAGATTGTGGTTGAGCTCTTTAGGGGAGGATAAGAAGTGGCTTTCAGAGACAAATATTTGAAACCAATATCAAACTTTGCTGTTTGCTCCTGTCAAGCAAACCCAAGGACATATTTTTCCCACAGGAGACTGAACAATAATGATGTTGTTTCCCATGGCATGCATCATTTGGATTTACTTGGACTTACTGATCAATAAATAAATCCCATAGTCAGACTATCACTGACTTGTAGAGGTAATTGACCTACCTGACTATTTTATGATTGGATTTGCCCTAACAGCTGTAATCTCTCCAAGTGGAAAATATCTAACTTGGTTTGAGCCAACTTTATATCACCTATTATTATTAAAATCATGTGATTATAACCTTACATGTTAAAGCTACAACAGCACAGTGGTCTCTAAAGCCTTGTAATTCAGAGTATTTTTCTAATAAATGTCTAATTCACTGCAAATAAGCGTTAATTGCTTCACAAGGTAGATTTATTTCATCATGCATTTACATCTACATCATTCTTTACAACACATCCATTAACAATATCAGACTCTATATTCTGAGCTGCTGCCTCTGTTCTCAGTCCCTGGGTAGGGACACTTCCTCCAGTTTCCCTATACTCATCTGCTGCACCTGTGTCAATAAAAAATAATATTCTGTAAAGGCTTAATGTATTTCATATGAAAAACACATTTGACTTAACCAATTAAGATATTTTCGATGGCAAAATATTTTATATTACTTTCATCCTATTCTCTTTCAAATGTGGGCTTTGTGTATTTATTGTCATACTTTAAAGAACAAAAATAACAGGTCACACTGTCATTTGGGCATACAAGTGGTTATTTTGGAACTATTGTCACTTGTTCACACACATATTGCTTCCCTACTGACAAATGAAATCCCCTAATCGCCAATGACTCCTGACTCAATCATATTTTAAAATGGTCATCATTCTCAGCGCAAATATCCCAATTTTACAAAGCCTCTGATTAATTCACGTCAATTTTATTATTGTAGTGCTGAATCAGCTTCCATTGCAAGGCACTTTTCATATGGAGCAGGTCTACACCATGCTTTTCATCATTTTAATACAAAAAATAATAATCTTGCCCACTGTGGACTTGTGGGCTTATATGGATTGGTGCTGGAGTTTCCGTCTAACTCTGAGGAGCTACAAAACAAAGTTTCCCAGTTATGTGGCATCGCATCATGTTATTTTTTAAATGTTATGTTATGAAATGGCATTCTGATCAGGTGCCTCAAACAACTTACAATAACTGACCCTTTCTGTTGAGGAGGAGCAGTGGGTACTGCTTCAATCTCCCCCTGGATGACTGAGGTATTTACCTTATTTCTAAGGCTGAGTAGCCACTCTAAGGAGGAAGGTCATTTCAGCTGCTTGTATCCATAATCGGTCAAAATGAAGATGTAGCAGTAAATTTAAAGGAGTCATGACCTGTAATTTTCACTTTTCCATGAGAAAAAATGTATGTCATGATTGCCTAACGATTATACACTGGCCGGGAAGCCGATGTTTAAAAGTGAAGCGTTTGTTTACCCCTGGGTTCGTCAACCAGCCCACGTACACGCGCACTCAAATACGTGGTTTTAATTTCTGGCCGACTTGACGTCAAGTTGGCGCAGGATAAACCATATATAGACATCGCAGACCTTTGCTGTAGGAAGCCCGCCCTCCTCCTTACCCCTCTCCCCCTCATATTCAGTTGAGCGCCACCATTACTGAATTCGAGTGATGGGAACTCCAGCTCTTTTTGGAGAGCCAGTTCGTTTGGCTTGGCTCACCATGAAGAGCTCGCTCTTTCGGCTCCTCAGATTTTCTGTTGCTTAAAGTGTATTTATCCCCAAAATGCAAAACGATGTGTACCAAATGTACCAAAACAAGTGGGGGGGAATGAAAAAATAAAAAAACGGCTCCCAATGACGAGCCGGCTCCCATCGTTCACTTCAAAGAGTTGGCTCTTAGAGCCGGTTCGTTCGTGACCGACACATCATCGCTACTGAATTCCGATTCACAGTACGAACTCGACCGTGAAAGATACAAAATCCTTTACGAATTTGGGACAATATCAGACGAAGTTTGCATCGAAGCTCCGTTTGGAAAAAGGGGCCATTCCAACAATCAGAGACTTGCCTGCAATTGAAACGGTAAGGCTGTGTTTTTATTGCCCTGCTGTGTGTAACAAACAGCAGCTAACTGCTAATGTGGCTATTGTATGCTAGCGGGAGTAGTAGATATGGATTAGATATGCTGAAGCATTACATGCGGTGTCAACCCCCCTCCTTCCTGCCACCAATCAACGCGCCCCTCATTTGCATTATTACAATGACCGTCCACGACAGCCAAAGTATCGCATCAGATCTCGCGAGACAATAATGCCTTCATAAATAAGATTTCAGAGGAGCTCTGTGTTTATTTTTTTCACTTTTTTCAACTTTTCTTTTTTAGAAGGGCCTGAAAGACTATAATAGAGCGTGGGTATCCAAGGTAACACTAGGTTACGACTCCTTTAAACATGCACTTTTTGGTTTATCTCTTCCTTTACCGCAACAGACTGAAGCAGCAACTTCTTCTACATCCTACCATCACTCATGAGCAAGACACTTAGAGTATTAATTCCTCTACTTGAGAAAGAGACTGACTCCCACCCCACATCGGTTCTGTTTGCCTGTTTCTGAGGTGAAAAATATTCATGAAGCAACATTTAGATGAACATCTGGACACAAGGTTGTAAATACACCGGTTAATGAAATTGATTTTTGTGCTCTGATAAAATTATTATTCACTGGGCATCCCATGAAGTGAGGGATATGAGTATAGGGTTGCAAGATGTAAAATATGATGTAAAGCACTCTCCCCCCTTATTTGCACCCCTCGAAAAAATGTGCAGGATGCAAGTCACTTGGGTCACACCTGATAGCACCCTTGTTGTTCATTGGACAAACCCTTTTCTTTCTCCCAGACACTTGGCTTACATGACTGGGTGATTAACAGGCTTCTCCAGGATGGTGGGCCCTGAGGACCAGGTTCAAGAGCCACTGCTCCAGATCATCCAGAGTACTCATTCCGCTCAAATGCTCTTTCCTCGTGACTCCAAGACTCAACTCACCTGCTGCAATTCTCTAACAGTGAGCTTTGCAGATTTCTGTACCTCTAACCAGTGTCACAGCTTTGCCACAACACATATACTGCATAGGTGCATCACTGCTGAAGCATTTACAGAAACTTTAACCAAATATTGCTACAGCAATATTAAGCCCTAGATCCATCTTCAAACACAGCAACAAAGCTGTAACCACTGTGAACTGTAACAGATAATACGGCATTGCAGATGCATATGCAATGCTTAAATGAATGCTGCGGGTTTTCAGCCACACCCTCTTGGTCCTCCTGGTTGCATACTCGGAAAATGCACTCGATCTTTGATCTTGATAGATTGACTTGCATGATTTGAAAGGACAATGTAATGCCAAATGCTTGAAACTGAAACTGACAGTATGACTGACTTTCTGATTTTACCCAATTTGGTTAATAATTATTTTACTACTTAGGGGTTGTCATAGACCATTGGAATTTTATTCCTACATGTTATGTTAATATGTAAATTAGGGCTATCAAACGATTACTAACTTTTTAATCTAAATAATCACAGGGTAGCTGTGAATTAATCACAAATAATCACGATTGCCATTCCTAAATATGACTGAAAAAGTACCAATTTCATTCTAGATAAAGGATAAAACCGGAAGCTGTTGCTCTTTTTTTAAGGAAATGCAAGACAGATGCATGGAACTTTTGTTTTGAACTCCACTGTCACATTTACAAGTGGGCCTTTTAACCCATTAATCTTTTAGCTAGTTGCTAAGGCAAACTAACTGGTTAACATTTTCTGAATGTAAAGCTAACCGTTTCTTATTAATTTTGGACAACCCTGAGCACCCTCTTCATGGGACTGTATCCTACAACAACAGAGTTTTCAGTCAGACTCTTCTCAGTCTTGCTGCAACTAAGACTGCTACAGGAGATCCTTCCTGCCCACAGCCACCAGGATCTACAAGAGCTCCTTGAAGAATTAAATGGTATGAGCTACAACAACACTTAATTTCTCTCTAGGATCAATACAGTATTTTTGAATTTGAATTTTTCTGAAAATTCTGGGTTATTTGTTTATCAACTCCGCGAAGCATGCACAAATGGTTTGACACAGAACCTTTACATTACTCCCTGGTTCCCACGGTTATTTTTTGCCGTTATCTTGCAGCTGCAGTGTTGGTTAGATATGTTAGCTTGTTTGTTAGCCAAGGCTTACCTGATGTGAAAATATTGCTGCAGATTGTTCATTCCGATCGCTTCTTCTGATGACTGGCAACCAAAGACGTCTTTCGTTTACCTTGAAAGGGGCGAGTTGATGGAATGCACGTTTGTTGTTTTTAATCAAGGTGACTAACAGCACAAGACATAATTGCATCTCTTTCTGCAGGCTACATGTGCAGCAGAGCAGGGAGTGACATAGACCGATGGTCCCTAAAGCCTAGTTTATGCTTCTTAAAGCATATGAGATTTTCACATGGAACCACGGGTGCCGATTGGGTCTGCTATGCTGTTTACGTGATGAGCGAGCATTAAAAGTAGTATGGGTTGAATTGTGCAATAAACAGAGCGGGAAAAACTGTGCATCCGTTAATTGCTTCTTTTTGTTCACGTTAATTCTACAAATTCATCGACCTGCGATGACGCGTTAATTTTGACAGCCCTACTTTAAATATTATGTCACTGTCATGATTTTTGTAAGCTCTCTGACCCACATGCACAAAACTCTCAGTACACAAAATGGGATTTAAAAGTTTACTGAAGGTGAGTGAAGGTGGATGGATCTGGAATGGGGGCTGCTGGAGATCTGCTGAGAACTGCTGGGGACTGGGAGAAATGTAATCGCCAGAGAGGAGTGAGTGGAGCCTGTGGATGGCCAGTGTGGTGGGAATCCAGGAGGAGTTGGGTGAAGATCAGTGGGCTGGGAGTGAGCTGGAAGGTGAGTTTATGTTTGGTAGAAGATAATGAAGAATAACTGAGTTTGTCTTTGGGGGTGTCGTAGGAGAGCGGACAGAAGGGCACCCTGAAGATGGAATTTGAGAGGAAGAAACTCCAGTGGGTGAGTGGAACAGAGCAGGAGGAGGATGGTTGTTTTGAAAAAGCTGGGAGCCAGTCAGAGGTAGCCGCAGGTAGAGGCCAGCGAGGAATTTTGAAGGTGAGTTCTGATCTTCAGGATAGGATCTCAGGAGTGGAAACCAGGGAAGCGAGGAACCTGCGAAGAACATTAAAAAAAAAGATGAGTTTCTAGAAAAGAATTGAGGAAACAAATCTTGGAACGGACAAAAAACTTGGAACAAAGTTTCAAGAAGCTTGGAGGGCTTGGGGTTACCAAATTGGTTAACACTCAGGCCAGGAATGACTGACAGTCAGCTTCTTTTATCCTCCTGCAGTCCTAATGATTTGCAGGCGTGTTCTCACACCTTTAGGCCTCCAACCGAGAGCTGGAGCCTGTGCCCTCTAGTGGACCACCCATAGAACAACGAAACAGAGAGAAACCACCACACAAAACAAAACCCCAGACTCCTGACAGTCACAGAAAATGTAGCATTCTCTGTCATCATCCCGTTGAAAACAATAAATTTCTACAACTTTGATCCTAAAGCAGCAACTATTTGAACATGGATAACATCAAAAGCGGCAAACATACTTCAAAGACGTGACAGCACATGATCCACTTGCTTTCCTCAACCAGCTAACCGAAGCCCTAACCGCTTAACATGTTTTTATCTATGCCAGCACAAATGGCAATTTAGTAAACAGTCTGACAGAAGATAAAGGTTTCAGAATCAGAAAGGTTTTATTGCCATTTGTGTGAACAGGTTCACAACATTAGGATATTGCTGCAGTACCAAAATAAAATGGGGTAAACAGATTAATATATACACGAGTGCAGGTTATGTCTATAACTACAGAACCAATCTTTATGCAGATAATTGTGTGAAATATTTCATGAACTTCAAAAACTTCCTTTTCAACAAAGAATGGGATTACACATAAAGCAAAGCATGCTATACAAGCCTGCTTCTTTGGTTAGTTTAGAGGATTGTGAACATGTACGATCTAACCTTTAACGAAAATTATGCTGCAACATGCATTGCTTGTTGCAGCATAATTTTCTCTTCTGCTGGAGTTTTTTTTGCTTCTTGTGTGGGGATATGATGCGACAGATGTGACATTTCTCCCGCACATCCCAATTCAAGGGCTGTGCAAGCACTTTGTGAACCATTTCTTGCCTCCTCGTTGTGACAAGGTTTGATCACAGTTTGTTTTGTTGTCACTTGGTGCAGAGCTGCGAGGAGGCAGGGACGGGGGCCTGTACAAATGGGGGATTTTATCCACGGAGGTGTCAGGGAGTTTAGCAAAGTGTAAAGTGCTTAAAGCATCAGGGCAACACAATCCCCTGCTGGTCACAGTATAAATCACCATATATTCTTATTGGTCTAAGCCCTTGTTATGAGTAAATACATCCACAGGCAATGGAGGCTGGCAAGGTTCACAGGAGATTCATCCAGCAACAACAGAGGGAAAGTCACTGTGTGTGTCTGCATGAGTGTGTGTGTGTTTGGGAAGCACACACCGCTTAGGGAGGCTAAGGAGAGGATAAGGAGATCAGCAGAGGAGGGAATATCATGCTTCTTAAGCATGTATACACTTTCTAACTTTTACTTTTTCACTCAAAACCTAAATAAATCCCCACTCATCTGAGCAAGATAGACTTCCATCACCCCTCTCTCAATTTCCTTGAAGTGATCAAATCTTATTTACAGTCTTTGGCATTTTCACAACACCCTCAACAAGATAAATCTCTAAGAAAACCAAACAAATTTAATGACTGTTTATAATTCCCAATCAACAATGCTTGTTTACAAAATTTCATGCCCACTGTGCGGGAAAAGCTTGCCATAAATTAACCAAAACCACACACAATCAAGCCTTTTTTCCATCTCTGGCGCAAATTATTTTTTACTTTGACGTCGTTGTCTTTAATGGATAATTTGGGAAAAGGGAGGGGAGGAAGGGGCAAAGGGGTAGAGGGAAAAAAACAGTTTCATATTTCTGTAAGCCTCAAACTTTTGGCAAACAGAAGAAAAGCGAACTTGGCCCTAATTCCATCTCACGCTGGAGTTTGTGCATTCTAAGTTCTCGAGGGCTGCTCTGGCAAAGGGCCTGAGCCCGTAAATTGGATATTAGGGGGCGATATAAAGGAGCCTGTGTGTGCTCCCGTCCCGGGGAATTATTGCCTCCAATATCCCTGCATATACGTCTCGGGCTTCCAAAGCCAGACCAGATAGATCCTCATCTCATGAAGGGGGCCGAGACTATATCCATCGCTCCTTAACTTTTATGAAGCCTCCAAGCTCTACAATGGGATTTGCCAGGGTGTCTTTTCCCTTTATCCGAGCAAGGGGGATGTGACAATGCAGTTATAGCTGCAATTCTTTGGGCTCTGATGCTCCGAAGTCCTATTTGAATACTAGCATTCCAAATTGTTAAGTGGCATTCTTCTTCGTCTGTGAAGCCAGCCCCACAGCAACATTTCTCCTCGGCTTTTTAGAAATGCTTCTTTGCTTCACTTTTTATCCCTCTCTTCCTGCTTCTCCTATTTTCCTCTGCTTTCATATATTTTTTCTACACTCTTCGTTGAATTTTCTGGATCTATTTTTACTCCCCACCTTACCAGCTTCCTCTGTCTTACTTTAGTCTTGTTCTTCTTTACAAATTGCTGCAGTGACAACCGCCTCCCCTTGATCTCCCCCCTTTTTTGCCCCTTTGCTCTTACCTCCTCCACCCCTTCTTCCCCTGGGTAAGCCTAAGAAGGGGCAACACCATCAGACTGTGTGAAATTAAATACATTACAGCACTCAGGATTAAAGTGTTTCATAGGCAGTTGCTCATCCACATCAAACTTTAGGTTTTTTTAAGCCAAACATTTGATCTAGAAACCAAGGCCAAAAGAGGGGGATTGAAACACTTGTAGACCCCAGAGAGCAAAACCATGTGTACCACAAGGCAGGAAGGTGTTTGGAAAGTGGATAGTATTTTCAATCTCATCCTGTTGCCAGTCTGGGGATGGAAAGGAAAAACTGAAGAAGAAGAAAAAAATGAGTTGGACAAAAAAATTTACTGCAGTAACTGGAAATACCAGCTCGCAAGAAAATAAGGCAGTCATCTGTTCTATTTCACAAGGCTTGCATGCTGTATATGAGGGTAGCGTAATACAGGAATTATTAAAAGTCTCTCCACATAGGTCTGTGTTCAAGTAACACAAATACAGTGATTTTAAAAGTCATAAATGTTAATGTGCCATTTCCCAGTTAATGAGGATTAACTTACATCATCCATCACATCATCACAATCTGGGCCACACATGGCTGCCGTCTCACTCTGGACCATTCTCACATTCTGAATGTAGGCAAAGTTTCACTCCAGTTACCTGCGAGCTCTGGGCTTTCAGTTATGTTTCTTCAAAAGGAAAGAAAACTCTGTAGGCATGAAATAGATGTCTACTGTTTCACTTTCTATCAGAACTTCAGGGTAATTAAATGGAAATCAACTTCTTCTCCAACTTTTCCAGCAGATTTTACTTTATTTATAGCTCTGCGTATGAATTAATATATTTCTATTAAATATCTAATCACACTTAACCCTGTTACTCATCTGTCATCACAGATGGGATTTGGCAAGAATATATTTGTTTTGCCTTTTTTCACAGTCGGAGATCCACATTAATAGTGAATAATGGCCTGATGGGGGAATCTGAAGCGTTAGAGCTGGAGCACTTAGTAACTGCACACGATTTCTGATGATTCTATTGACATAACAATCTAAATTAGTCCAGGTAGCTTCAAAAAATACACTAAATACTGTTCATTTTTGAGCTAAAGATTAACTAATATGGTAGCCTTCGTATTTATTGGCATCCCCGGTTCAGACGATTTAACAAAACAAAAAAAAAAACAATCAATTTCAAATAATCTCACTCTAAATATGCCTTTAAAATTCATCATTTTTTGAGTCCATTTATTTAGTAAGAATATATTTTTTAAAAGCAGTTAGTTCAGAATTTATTGTTTTTACCAAAGCCACCAATTGTATTGCTCCATTCAACAATGCATCTAAAATAAACGAAACTAAAGCATTTCCTTAAATCCATGCATTACTTTTTAAAAATGTACTGTTTCTAAATATTTTGTAATTTGTAAATCATGACCTTTTGTTTCCCTTTCTAAAAATCATGTGACAGACGCCGATTTCATTTAGCCACACTTCCCGAATGGGAAAAACAAATCCACATGCCATTCAAGTAAGACGGTTCTGTATAGATGTTTATAATTCAGGAAATTGTAACTTGAATATCATTACTCACCTACATCTACGGTCCGTTTAAGGTTTAAATGGTAATTCGATGAAAACTAACTGAAACTGTCATGAGTGTTCATGAAACGAACTAAAACTAACAGAATTCTTTGAGGAAATTTGCTTAGTTTTCGTTTTTGTGTCTCATGCAATAGTATAAAGGGTAGAAGGATTATCAGTCTACATCACTCCCTGCTCTACTGTCCACGTTGTCTGCAGAAAGAGACAGAATCATGTCTTGTTGTGGTGTTGGTTGCACAGATCGCTTTGATTAAAAACAACAAAACTGGCAGGGTTTAAGGAATTCCATCGACTCGCACCTATTTCAAGGCAAAGAAAACGTCTTTGGTTGCAAGCTGTCAGAAGAAGCGATTGGAACGATGATTAAACATGCTACAATCTGCAACGATAACTTCATATGAAGTAAGCCTTGGCTAACAAACAAAACCTTGGTGTGAGGTTATACTACTGTGAATGAGAGGCTAATACTAGTGTGTGAGAATTAATACTAGGGTGAAGGAGAGGCTAATACTAGTGTGAGTGAGAGGTAATTTTGTCCTAGTGGAGGTGAGACTACAAATCTGAGGGCAGCATTACATGCAAATCAATTTGACACAAGCAATGAAACAAGTAGAAGGAGCGATATGGGGGTATTTTTGGTGCAAAGGTATTTGTGCCTTATAACTGTGAAGTTGAAGTCGCACAGAATTTTATCATAATTTTCTTCTTAACACAGACACAAGTCAGTGAATGCAACTCCACAAAACCACTGATGTGTGTCACAAAAACTGTTTTACAAGCCACGCCTTCTTTTCAGCGTGCTCCTAATATTGCTCCATTTGTAATTTGCTTAAATTGGAGCAAAACATTCTGTGCAGCCGGACTCAGTATTAACAAAGCGGAATGATGGATACTGTATGCTGGAAGCCAGGATGTTCTCCACAATTCCAACTAGCAAAATCCCTTCAACATCTATACCAATCTAGTCCTTCCAAGGTCATGTTGAAAACATGCAAACTCTGTCCACAGCTTGGATTTGAACCCCTGACCATCTTGCCATTAGGGAACAATGCCAACAACTTCACCAGCATGCAAGCTGCACAAGCAGAGGAAGATTAAACCTTATAAAAGATATTTGGACAATTTCCTTGTATGCTCCTATTTACACAGCTATTTTTAAAACCTCAGACTAAGCTACAACCCTCCTTACTAGCCCCTTCCAAAATTATTTGGACAAAATACAGTTAGTTGTGGACATGTGTTTCGATTCAGACATGATGCAACTTCGTGCGACTGAATCCAGTTCATCAACGTGTTTTATTTTCAGTCTTATGGTTTAACACTGTTTTGGTTGCATGGAGCACTGGCTTCATCTGCTGTCTGCTCTTGAAAAGTTGACCTGATGACGTCCATAAAGTGATGATGTCAGAGGTAAAAGGAAAGCCTGTCCAGCCGGGACCGGTCCCTTTTTATCTTTGCCCTCCTTCTTGCCTCCCTTTAATGAGTCTCAAGGGATGTTGGCTCCCACTTAATCCACTAGTCTATTTTGGCTTCCTCTGTAACCTCAGAACTTTGGTAAGGTCGTGTTCTTTTGGTTTTGTTCAATTAAAAGTATTGACACAGAACTCATGTTAAATATGATGTTTCAAAACAATGTTTACAAAACATCCTTTGCTTTGCAAGAAAATAAAGTATTTTAGATAATAGCAAAAAACAGTCAGATGAGAAGGAAAAGGGCATAACAGAAAGAGCTTGAAGGACTATAAGATTAGTGGTTTTGCTAAGTCATCAAGGATGATTAGATTTTTTTTTTTACTATAGTATTTAGAAATAGGCATGGCCACTTCAGCACAGACACCAACAGCAGCTGCATTTAAGACAAAACAAAACAACTACTTAAAGATCATTGAGTCACAAAAGAAACATCTGTTAGTCTCGAGACATAGCATCTTCTGAAGAAAGCCTGAGAGCTAAGGTCAGGTTTTAATCACCCAACCTGATACTGAGAGCAGCTAAGTTTTTATACTTTAAAAAAAATATTATCATGAGACTAAATGTTCCATCAGTAGGTGTGCCACGCATTATATTGTCATTTATTTAAAGGGGCTAAATGCAATTTTCAGAAATTTAAGCTCGCGACTGACCCCATGTGGCCAAAAACGGAACTGCTCTTCCTTTCTGCTCGCTTTCGCAGCACGCGCTGTACGCCGGTCGTTCTCAATCTTCTATCTTTTTTGGGCACTTGTCAGAGGTTTAACTTTTTTAGTCTTATGTGGAGTTACTGCTGGTGTCAAAGTTGTCCTGGGTCTCTTCTGTGTATTCGCACAATCCATTTAACTGCTTGCGAGTGCTGACTACTGGTAGTGGCAGAGTGGTCTGAAACATTTAACATGAACGCGCTTGACATCACATCCGCAGACAGCGCGGGAAAAATCGGACCCGACAGAGAATAGAAAAAATTGGATACAGGCTTATAGGTGAACCCACTGTGAGCTGACAAGGTGTCAGTATGCTCATCAGGAGATGTTTGAGTCATAAATGGTCAAATAAAAAGGCTATTGTTACGTTTATTTTGGGGAAAAAGTTCCATATATAGCCTCTTTAAAATTGAGGATGTTCAAAGCCGTAAAAAATTTCAGTTAAGCTGTGACAAAACAACCCTAAATTTGCATCTTTTCAAGCTAAAAGTGTTTGTAATAGCATGCTCTTGTCCATCAAAGCTTTTCTATGGCAATGGCAGCTCAGTGGGTAGAGTAGTTGTTGAAGGTTTGACTCCAGCTTCTGCTGCCACATGTCGATGTTCCCCTTGGCAAAGCACTTAACCTCACGCTGCCTGCCAATCAGTGAATCATTGTGTGGGCATTAGGGAGTGTGGTTGGGTGAATGTGACTCTGGTGTAAAGGTTTCACATATTTTACTTTGATGTGTTCATGATTTTATGACTTTTTACTTTGATGAGGCTTTGTGTACAGCTGTCAAGAAAAATCCTCTTCCGGTCTTCAGGGTTATTCAGTTGTTTATCAGAGTTTAGCTCATTACTGGTTAGATGAGACAGAACAGCCTTTTGTAATCCGAACAAGCTGCAGTCAGCCAACAATATACTTGAAACCCCAACTGATTTTTGTTTTTTAGACGTTCCAGTTTTACTACTTTGTATCATCCTGATTCCAAGGAGCGTAAAACGGGATGCTCTTCCTATTGATTTCCTATCAGAAGATGATTCAACGCAGCCTGAACCTTTTTGCCATCTTCCTGCACCAATAGGTTCAACAGGAGGAACAGAATGAAGCAGAATCACTAATGACCACACACCCCCACCTACATCTAACATTATGTTCAATCTTCAGAAGTTATCCAGTGAACCTCTTTTAGATTTCCCAACCACATCCCAATAAGTGTAATTGTGTAACTTTTTTCTCCAGTATATCTTTTGGCTGTCTGTTCAGTTTGCACCAGATTCAAATCCACATCCAGACTCCTTACAGGTCAACAATCTCTGTCCATGCTCAATCGTTCTTGGCCACACATTGCACCTGACTTCATGTTCATCCTTCCCCACATTTCAAAATACCACCCACTTCTAAAACAATGTAGTTTCTAATCAATTACATGTTTTTCTGGATGTATTACATTTGTAAATTGCATCAAAAAGATGTTATTGGTTAATCTTGCTGGCACAAAAGATTTTCAAAGCCTTATGAGCCTAAATTAAGCTAAGTTCTGGTTTTTACTCCCACACTGACACCCAAACCAAGAACATCAACAAGAAAACGGCTATCTCCTTTTGAAGTTTCTCAAGTTTTCAGAACAAGAAATACCTATGGCAGTTGGACCTGAATCAAATTGGTTCTTTGTCAAGTGGCTCAATCGAGGTGTTGCTGACATTGAACAGGGGACCCCTCTTAAAAATGTAGATATTTTCCAAAGACATACCTAATCAAACATTGTCATTCCAAACAGTTATCTCCAAGATTCATTGGTACCTTTGACATAATATGTCATTGGTCTCGTTGATTTTTGCCTTAAGTTACTACCTTAGATTAAACCTTATTTCAATCATTTTTCATGTTTTTCAATGCAAGCCAGTTCTTAAACTTCCTATCTATACACGTTCCTCATTGGCTGCCTCTGGATGATATGGTAGGTGTGACTAATCATCAGAGTCACAGGACTGTTGAATTTTTTCCACACAATAACGAGTGTGACTTCTGATTGCGAGTTTTGACATTCTTTTGTGGTCACAGTAGAGGACTGTCTGTGGCGTGATTGGTCTCACAGTGTTTGTCAGACTTAACCATTTACTAGTCTCATTCATCAATTAATAGCATAGGGTATATGGAGGCAAGTCAATCTCTTTTCAATAATATTACAATACATTACAGAAACCTTTTGGTAGAGGACTCTGTTTTGCAAAGGAGAATCCAAAAGATGACAGTAACAGCACTGAGCTTGACTGACTGATGTAATTAACTCCAGAAAAAACATGTCTTTCTGCAAATAATATGTTAACAATAACTGTAGATATAAAATACGAAATCATTATATCTCCAATATTTATCTGTTTAAAAGCAGTAAATATGCATCAAAACAGGAAGCAATCCAAAAAGATCTCCTTCATATGTGAGCATCAATGACAAGAATGAGATCAAATAAGTTTCTTCTTTGGCTAATCTGACAAATGTATTGTGTAGACCTTTGTGTGCAGAGTGACAGAAACATCAAGACTGATGCCCCTGTCATACCCCTTCCACTGCACAAAAAGGCTTTTTCCAGCAATAAGTCAATCATCCTCATGAGCAAACAAATAACACTGAAAGTGCTGCCACGTGCCAACCAGCTGGCATGACAGGACACTCGCTCCTAATCACCGCAGACAGAAAACAGATTAATGAAAGAAAGGAAGAAGAGTAAAATAAAGATAAACACAAACATAATGGTGAACAGTCAGAGGTGAGGAGGGGGAGGAGGTTTAGTGATGGTGCTGTGTGTTTTTTCAGTGAGACTAGAGTGTATAATATGGGTCCTTCATGGGATTGATCCAGAACATCCCCCTCCTTCACTGGGCTTTTCTTCCTGCTCAAATTGAGGGATTACCCCAGGAGGAAGTGCTTTGATTAGGCACAATAGGCATCTATTTTCTGTTGATTTGTGGGATTGAAGAGGCAAATCCCTGACAAAAAGCTGATACACAGAGTGAGGATAGTTCCTGGGAGAAAGACTCATGGATGGTCTCCTCCAACCCTTTTAACCATTTGCCAAAATGGTTGAAAGGGTTACATTTGCATTAGGTTTACGTACGAGTGCACACTCGTACACTGATAGACAGACCAAAAAGCAACTTGCCCAGGGGCACATCCTTATGTTACAGAAGAGGAAGCTAGAGTTACATCCATATTTTTCTGAACACAAGACATCTGCACATCAGACTGAGCCAAAGCCCTAAAGGTAATCTAAAGGTGCTGTTGTGGAGGAATAAATGGACGACACACAGGATCTAGTTTCGATCACTTCTTTATCTCAGCTCCGACTTGATACTAAACAACGGTAGGCCAGTACACATAACATAATAACATAATCGCGCAAAAAATTCATACATTTTTTAAATGCAAACATCCTGTTTTCTGGGTGTGAGTGGAGCCTCTTGGTGGTCCGCCACACATCCCCCCCCCCCCCCCCTGCGAACACCCAGTAGTGTCCATATTTAAGCCAGGATCCTGGGTTTGAGCAAACGGCCAGAACAGCTTAACCTGGGCCCCTCAGAAGCAGTCTGGAACTCCCTGCACTGAAGGTGGGGATGAGGGCGACGAGGGGAGGCAGAAGATGAGGTGAGCTCTGAAGGCTGACGAGAGTCTCTGGAAGGAGGAGAGGAGTCCGTCAACAACGTGGAAGGGGGTCGTCCCCTACAAGGAGCCTGGGCCGTTACTACCTCATCATCTTTTAGAACATGAGCGGGTTTAAGCCTATCGATACAGACCGTCTCCGTACACCCCCCCAGATCTAAAAGAAGGTGCTTAGGGCCAGGTTCGAGGACCCTGAAAGGGCCATCATACAAACGCCGTAAGGGTGTCCTGTGGGCATCATGTCTAGCAAAAACAAACTTAGAAGACGCCAAGTTCTGTGAGACGAATGACTGGGGTAAACAATGATGTACAGCATCAGGAACGCAAAGAGGGTCACAGTGAGTTAAAAGATGTTGAGTCGGCTGGGTGAACTGGGGTGAAGGGGCCTTAGGAAAAAACACGCCTGAAACACGTACCGGCTGACCCAAAACCAGATCAGCTGGGGAAGCACCAAGGTCCTCTTTAGCTGCGGACCGCAACCCAAGCATAACCCATGGGAGGCGGTCAATCCAGTTGCCATCGGTCAGAACAGCAAGCAGCGCTGCTTTTAATGACCTGTGAAACCGCTCGCATAAGCCATTAGCCTGTGGATGGTATGCAGTGGTACGGTGGATCTTGACCCCCAGACTGTGAGCCATGGTGGACCAAAGCTCAGACACAAACTGTGGTCCTCTCTCAGAGGTAATGTCTGAAGGGGGCCAAAAGGTGCAACCCAGGTTGATAAAAACGCCCAAGCCACCACTGCAGATGTTGTGGATGCCAGCGGAACCACTTCTGGCCACCTGGTGGTACGGTCGATCATGGTCAGGAAATGAGTGAAACCCTGCAATGGGGGCAAAGGACCCACTAGGTCTACATGGACATGATCAAACCTGCGACTAGGAATGGGGAATGGTTCAAAAGGTGCTTTTGTGTGTGCTTATGAACTTTGGCACTCTGGCACGGGACACATGCAGCAGCCCATTCCTTCACATCTTTACGCAATCCGGGCCAAACAAACTTGGAACTAACCAGTTTTACTGAGGCACGAACACCCGGATGTGAGAGGGAATGCAAAGCGTCAAAAATGCGGCGGCACCATAAAGCAGGAACCAGAGGGCGGGGAAAACCAGTAGAAATGTCACAGAGCAGATGAGGACCACCTTCCCGCACCTGTCTCTCTTCCAACTTAAGGCTGGTAGGCTCAGACTGCAGCTTAAGGATGTCAGCATCGCTGGGCTGATCTGCACCCATTGCTGAGAAATCAATCCCTCCATGAACTGGAGAGACCAGTTAACGGGACAGACAGTCAGCCACCAAGTTGGATTTGCAGGCCACATGCTGAATGTCTGTTGTAAACTCAGATACAGCAGCAAGGTGGCGCTGTTGACGTGCAGACCAGGGGTCAGAGATTTTAGACATGGCAAATATTAAGGGCTTGTGGTCAACGTAGGCTGTAAATGGGCGGCCCTCGAGGAAAATGCAGAGTAACGGCTGAAAAATGCAAGCGGTTGCCACCCCCGCAGACCCGCTGCTCTAACTGCTACATCAGAGGTGTCAGTGGTCAAAGCCACCTGTGCTGAGGGGGAAGGGTGGGTCAAAAGGGCGGCATTGACCAGCGCGGACTTAGCGTTATGAAATGCTTGGAGACAGTCCGGGGTCCAGTCCACATTTTTGGTGGCTTCTTTCTTTTTAAGCACGCAGTATAGCGGCTGTAGAAGTTGTGCTGCCCTCGGGATGAAACGGTTGTAAAAATTAACCATCCCGAGAAATTCCTGCAGTGCTTTCACAGTCTGAGGACGCGGAAAATCGGACACCGCCTGCACTTTAGTGGGTAATGGAACAGCGCCACTGGCAGAAATGCGATGGCCCAAAAAGTCCATGACTGGCAACCCGAACTTGCATTTTGCTGGGTTGACCATCAGGCCATGCGCCGCTAGGCGTTGGAAAACCTGACGTAGGTGGGAAATGTGCTGTTCGGCAGAGCTGCTGGCCACCAGGATGTCATCCAGATAGACAAAAACAAATGACAACCCGCGCAAGACTGAATCCATCAACCACTGGAAAGTTTGGGCGGCGCCTTTAAGACCGAAAGGCATCCGTAAAAACTCAAAAAGGCCAAATGGGGTAATTACAGCTATCTTGGGGATGTCGTCCACACGAACCGGAACCTGGTGATAACCGCGCACCAAGTCCACTTTGGAAAAGATGGCGGTCCCCGCGAGATGGACAGAGAAGTCCTGGATATGGGGGATTGGATAACGATCGTTTGTAGTGACATTATTAAGCCGTCTGGCTTGGGCACCATGTGTAATGGTGAAGCCCAAGGACTGTTAGAACG
This sequence comes from Valencia hispanica, assembly GCA_963556495.2. Taxonomy (NCBI): domain Eukaryota; kingdom Metazoa; phylum Chordata; class Actinopteri; order Cyprinodontiformes; family Valenciidae; genus Valencia; species Valencia hispanica. Next base: position 40,840,343 of record OY747711.1, read on the forward strand.
CTGGACGACGCCTAAACGCTCCATGTTAGCGAACTCCTCCCGAGCAATAACTAGCTTAAGGCCTGCGTGAACACTGGGGGCCCGATAGTGGGGATATAATGCTCTACCCCGTGCTTAGTGTCAGTGTTTGAAAAGTTGGGAACAGTCAGGGAAGGAAACTCTGATAGTAACAGCTGAAAAGCATTCTCAGAAGCTAAAACATTAGCATGTACTAACATCACAGCTGCATGCGTCAGACGCCAAATGTCCTGATGGGGGAGCCATTAGCCGCAGTCAGCAATGGACCGCAACCTTCTGCTAGCCTGTCAGAGCCAGCCGGGGGAATCAGGCTCTTCTGGGAACCAGAGTCGACCAGAAAACGTCTCCCCAACCGTGAGTCCTCAACTAAAAGCAGCCTTTCCCTGTCGCCAACGGCCGCGGCTGCTACCGAGCATTGGCGGTGTCGTTTCCCTGCGGCTGGAAGCTGCATGGCGGGAGGCAACGCCGGGCTTTGACATCGAATCGCTGGTGGTAGAAGCAGAAGGCTGCTCCACGGTGTCTCTGCGCAGCGATCGTTGCCACCACCGATTGCTCGCCAGCCCCTGAGGATGGTGCCGGGGGCTCAGCAGATGTCGCTGGAGATGCAGGAGCCACCGCTTGGACAGTAAAGCTCTTCGTAGCCAGGAGGATGCGATCGGCTTCTTCTGCTAGTGAGCGGTAGTTTTTTTGCAGCAGCAGCGGGGAGTTGGCGAGGACAGCCCGCACCGGAGCTGGGAGATGTCGGAGGAACAGGTGGATGAAAAGAAACCCGCCGTCATCAGTACCCCGCAGGGATAACATGCTCTCCATGAGTTCAAGGGCTGTGCCATCACCCAATCCAGGGAGGGAGTGGATGTTCCACGGCACCAGGCATCCTCTGGGAGGAGCTGGCTTCAGTTTCGAACATGTTCAATTCAGGGGTCACCAATGTGGAGGAATAAATGGACGACACACAGGATCTAGTTTCGATCACTTCTTTATCTCAGCTCCGACTTGACACTAAACAACGGTAAGCCAGTACACATAACATAAAAACACATAGAATTATCGCGCCAAAAATTCATACATTTTTTAAATGCAAACATCCTGTTTTCTGGGTGTGAGTGGAGCCTCCTGGTGGTCCGCCACACTGTCATGTTACTTCCTATCTTGCCAAATACTGTTTTGGAAAAAGTTTTCTATTGTCTTCCTTCGTGAACTTGTCGGTGTCTATCTCCAGCAGTTATTGGATGAGAGGTGGGGCCCATCCTATACAGTTGCCAGCCATCACAGGGCAAAATGGATACACACAGGACAGAAGCAATACACACACTCAAGGGAAATTTAGGGCATGTCTCTCTGCGTGCAAAATCCATGTAGAAATGTCTTTGACAGGATTCCAACCCAGGACCATTTTGCTGCAAAGCAACAGTGCTAACAGCTATGCCACTATGCAGCTCTGTCAAAAGCATGTATTATACTTGTTCCTTTTAACACTCTGGTTAGTTCACTTCCAACATGCTAACATTACCTTGTATTACCTTGTTGTCAAAAGTGTACTATACAAAAATTGCCTAAGTTTTTTTTTATGATTTATGTCAGTATAATCCAAAAAGTTAATGTATAGAGTTCAGTGGAACACAAATATTTCTGCTATCAAAAAATCATTAAATTCACAAAAAGCCAAAACTGATGGTTTTCTGAGTGGTGTGAGCAGACTTATTATCAAAACAGTTATCTAATCTCCCTGTGAGCATCACAAATGAGCTTTTTTGAATGTTTTTCTCTGGTTACTGTTCAATGTCCATTAAAACAACAAGGTAGGCCCTGTTATCCTGAATGAATCCCAGGTTTCTCTAAACACTGCTGTCATCCACTGTCTGTGGAGCTGGAGCTACAAGGCACAGACAAAAGTGAGCTGGCATGGGAGGTAGAGGCAAGGGGGGTATTTGTCGGATTTGCACATATACTGTTTCAGATCTTAAAACTTCCCAAGGTCAGAGCATCAGCAAGAGGGGGCATGAGTGTCAGCTTGCGCCGTCATTGTGATGCTCAGAAGTGTAGCAGAGACCGTGTGCCAGACTAAATGAAGCAGGGAGCGAGGAGAGAGTGGGAGTGTTGTACCTGTAAGAGGCTACAAGTGCGGCTAGGGCTACGGAGAACTGAGAGGGGCCAAACTTCAAAGGAGGTTGGGGGGGAGGGGTCTCATTTAAATTCTTCAGTCCAGTCTCTGGGATTTGGTTTAATGAGCTGAGAAGCAGGGGTAGACAGCTGACTCCTAACTGTGTGAGTGTGTGTGTTCATGTGCACATGAGTTAGAGGAGTTTTCCCACCAATAACCCCCTGTGTGCATGTATGTATGCAAGTTTGGGTTGCCAGACGTCTGCACAAACACGCACTTCTCTTCTCTCTGAAGGTTCTCCAGCATTACAGACGCTCTCTCTCTCTCTCCACAAACACGCACACGCAAACACACACGCACATAGGCTCCACTGTAAAGGTCCAGAAGTTTGCCAAACTGCAGCAGACTGGGATTCTACTTAGTAGCTGCTTTTTTCTTCTCTCTCTGTCACTCCTGCCACTAAAACTGGTCAGAACTGGCTCCTTTGGCAGCTTCAGCCCTGCACTGAGAGTTGGCAGTGACCTGCTTCTGGGCTTTTGTTAATCTTTCAAATTAGACAACATTGAAACTCCAGGGACATTTTGAGTGTAATAAAGTGATAATCTAGAACTTTATTTCTAAAACTTTATTTTTCCTCAGTTGAAGAAGTTGCAGTATTTTTCACCCCTGAGTTAAATGATATGTCAAATCTAAAGGAACTGTCAGAGAATATGTCATGGCTTGTTACAAACAAATCTGAATAAGAATCTGTTAGGATTCATTTTCCAAAAAGGGTTAAACCGACTGCATTTCCCAGCATTACTAGTTGTCCGCGCACAATGATTACATCACAAAGTTAATAAAAGCAAGCGATCAATAGCTATCTTGGGGTGTTTCTCAATGTCAAGGAACCTCGCCTACCCGCCTTGCTTACGAGGACACTGTCCTTCCATGGTCAAAGAAAACGATTAAATGGAAAAGACTTACCACACGTGACAGCAGCTGCCCAGACCCCGCCTTTTGCTGATGCGCTCTGTTAACGTCCCGCCCATCGCAGTAGCATAGAAGCTGCAACTACTAAGCAACTAACCAACCATAGATAACTGCTTTGAATCTAAAAAAAGATTTTAGATATAAGCTTGATAGCTCCAATTAGTTTACTTAAGTTTAAACTGGAAATTTGCCCCCGAAGTAGCTGCTGCCGGCTCCTGATCCGCCATCTTTCTGAAAATACCGCACTGTATTCTGGGAAATTTTTGACAGAGGGAAGGCAACAAGGCACCTCCCATGTATCCTTGGTCAGTTAGCTAAACAGCAGACAAACGGAGGCAGACGCCTCCATAGCACATGAACATTGGAACATGCCTTGGTGGTGGTCCCTGATGACATATCTCCTAGGCAACCGGGGCGGGACCAAGGCATCAGGGCAAGGTTCCTTGACATTGAGAAACACCCATGGTATTTCAGTTCAAGTCCTGCTTGGTATCAGAGACACTTCATGCATGGATCATTTCCTTCTAACCTGCTGGAAAGGGAAGAAGGCTTCTTTAAAGCCTTCGAAGTTAAGCAAAAATAGCTTTTGAACCTCCTCTGTTCCTTGTTCCCTCTGATCCTTCCTTCTCTCTTTCGGCCCCTCTTTTCTCCTTATTGTACACCCACAGAGGATATTCGGACTAATGATACACTGCTGCACACTCACTGTTCACGACGGGCTTAAACCTTAGTATTTTGTCAGAACACATAGCTGGAGAGAGCAGAACCCCCCCGTTACCATCCCATCTGGGAGTGACTGGGTAACGACCCCCCCCTTCTCCCCATTTACACACACACACACACACACACACACACACACACGATCTCACACACACTCCTTCCTGTCTTTCCTTCATCATTATATGCTAAAGCGTGATTATTAAGTGGTTTTCAGATGTTTGTCATTGTTCTATTCATTTTCTTCAATTAGCTTAGTAGTTTAGTAGTATAAACATGCATGTTGGTAGTGTAGGTATAGAATTTACTGACTGAATACTTTGGCGGTAAGGTTGATCATTTTTATTAATAAATTCTCATACTTTAGAGAGAAGTTGCTTGTGCTTATATTGGTGTATGCGTGCAATTATGTTGTACCACGGCGTCAAATTCATTTCCTTCAAAAGAGACTGTTTGTTTCAATGTTCCCTGTCCCAGGGTGGTGCCCCAAATTGTTTAACAAAATAACCTCAAAAAGTTTAGCCATAATTTTATTGATATTAAAACAATTATCAGAATTATTAATGGTTATGTGAACCAAACATTATTGCACTTCCTGTTGCACAAGAAATCTGTTAGGCATATTGTTAGGAACAAGGAGTTACAACTCGGGTTGTAACTCCTTGAGGCTATCCAGCTAGGCTGAAGATAATTATAGCTATTAGGTGAGAATGCCAGGTACTGTAGAAGTGAATATGATCAATAGAACAGCAGAAAGCAAAATCCAGTTCTTTCAAAATAGATCCAAAAGGAAACATTCACAATCAAAAGAGGAGGGGGTCTACAGTGGAGCCTAGAGGTATACTGTAAATAGAGTTACATTCATTGAAATTACTTGTGCAATTCTGAAATTTAAAGATAACCAGAAGAAGCTGGTGGTCAGAACAGCTAACCGGCATATGACCTTAAGAAAGGAAGTGTGGAGTTTTTAAAGCTCGGATACGAGTTGGATTATGGTGTGTAATGAATTTGATCATAAGTGTTTTCTGAAGGTTACCTGTGCTGAGAGAGGTACGGGTGATCCTGTGATGACAGAGGAAGGAAGGGGCAAGTGTGCTTTTTTTGTTTCTGCGCTTTAACTTGATGATCGCTGTGATAGGTGGAGGAAGGCAGATGAGTTGGGATGACATGGGTGGAAAAAAAGGACTAGCAACAATTTTTGTGAATGTTAAGCATTCCAGGTAATTATTACAACAGAGATTTGTTTCATGAGAACGATTATTCCACTGGATACTTGGGGTAAGGTCCAGCATCTAAATCACAAAGATACACAAGGTAAGTAGTAAAAAATTGCTTAGAACATATCACAAGGAGAGCTGGTTTAGCTCAACATGTAGTACAATCCAGTGCCACAAAATAGTTCTGCTGGTCTTTTTCAGATGTGACTTGATGAGCAATTAAAGTTTCTTTATAAAAAAAGACAAATCAAGAAAACATTGTTTTTGAAATGCACAGCAATTTCTAGGGAGTGCGACAAAAAAGGCACGCATTTGGCCCACAAGGCCGAATATGACACTAGTGTTAATCTCTTACCATGCAGGAGAAGCTGACGTACAGAGAGATCCCATTTCATCTTTCATTTGGTCCCAGTAGGCCCCATCCCAAACAGTGGGATTAGCAGGGGCCCTTGCAGTCACTTAGTTATATGCTGCCGGAAGCCAAAAGCTGACAATCCACCTCTAATGGTAGAAACATAGGAAATTTGTGCATTTGTGTTAGTAGGAAAGCAGCCTTATACTTGATAACAAAGAGGTAATCTTCTAAAGTTGTTCTTTGTCTTGGTACTACAAATAATCTGATTGCACATCACTTTTGTTCATAAATAGCATCTGAGGGAAATTATTCTTACTAATATTAGAGATTATGTGTGAATCAATGAGGGTTGCATCTTGCCCAAAAGTAACTGGAAGGGTGGCAGCAGAACAAAATTGTCAAAGTAAAACTAAAGAAAAAGAGCAAACAAAAAACAAAAGAGAAATAGAGTTAGGGGGAAGATGAGAGAAATGAAGATTGAGACATTTATATGTGACTTCTTCAAAAGGAGAAATCTCGATAAGACTTTTGATCTGAGTAACAGCTGATTCAAACACAGTGGCCAAACTTCAGTTTAAATGTAGGGGGTGCAATGAGCGGCAGCATGCAATAGCAGCAGTGTACAGTATGCTGTCCCATCCATGTTTCTTCAAGTTTAGCATAGATAGAGATTTAAAAAAGACAGCTCTATTGAGCCAAACACCAAAATAGCTTTTTCCTCATTCTTTTTGGATCTCCTGGTAAAATGCAGGTCTGCTGTTATACGAGTCTACAAATTTACATTTGCACTAGTGTCAGAAGCAAATCCTTTGCACCCACTTTTATGTATCTTATGTTTTTGTTTTTTTTCTGGAAGGGGCTGTCACAAACCAGGTTTGATGTATTACAAAATGTCTTAAAATGGAATAAATCCAGGGGAGAAAACCAGAGTGTGGCTCCACTCAAAACTCATAAACATAAGACATAAACTGACAAAACACTGAATCAATCTGAAAAGATAAAAAATTTAGCCATATGTCAAATTATTTATGTGTAAAAAGAAACCCTTCATTTTCAAACATGTCAAATTACCTCTGCAACACTATTATGGTTATAGTACACTTTTAAAGTTGGAACTACAGTTGTAAAAGCAGTACTTGATATATACTAGGACAATCAAGGGGGGCAGATATTCTTTTTGCAGAATGTAAAAAACAGACTATACTGTTTACTGGTAGCTGTTACTGGTAAACAAAATACATGGGGTGGGCTTCTAGTGTCATTTACATGGATAAATGACATTTTATAATCAAGAGCAAAACAAAGCTAAATCACTGTCTTCACACTTATCAAGTCTGCATGAATTAATATCAACAAGCACAATTATAGTTTGGTTGTTATGGCACCTAATGGCTAAAAGTGAAAATAAAAAATAGTCTTTGAAAATGAATATAAACAATCTAAAAGTTATGTAAAAAATTACTTTATGACTTTTCAAACACAAGTATCTATTTTTTATTTTTTTATTTTTTTGTCGTGGTTTACAACCATTCCAGGACACTGAAGTTAGCATTTTAGCTATGCAAATTTCAGCAGCATAAAATGAACCGACTATTTAAAAGAAATTAGCAAAGTTATAACTTAAATGGAAAGTCCAGATATTTTTTTAATATAGAGGTTTTGATCAATTGTTGACAGTAATTGTTCCCTTACCTGTATCAGACAAGTGAGATTTGCAGAAAAGTTAATAAAATCTTAGGTTGGTGTTGTTTAAGCTGATTTTAGCAAATGGAGAAAAAACTAAATATGAATGCTTACATCAGTTAATATAACTCTATCCTAGTGGCAGGGGTCACGTTCACCGAATATTTTCCGTATTTGACCTTTTTTTGTTAAAGGGTGATGGAAAAATCGGAAGGCCATAGCCATTTTGACAGATTGCAATTTACATCCCTGACCACTTGGTGCAGACGCACAGACCTTTTCAACTTTATGCATGGAGTTTAGGTAACTGAATCAATCAAAAAAAGATTCCCATGAGAACATCTGAGTATCATGTAATCTTCCTATTCTTGAGCTGACAGCACCCTGAAGAGTAACAGAGACTTTGAAGGGCATCTATATGACTGCACCGTACTCAGACCGGCGATGACCGATGGCTGCAGCTTAGCCACTGGTGTGATTGCCTGCTAAATAATCTTCCTGTTTCAGGTTCATGCTACAGCACATAGAGCAGACCACCTGCTGATTGGAAACACCTAAGGCCAGTGTCATTCTCTCCTATTAAAGCTCCTCTCCACCTTCAACTCAGGGGAAGAGCTTTTCTTCCCCGGCAGGCACATTTGTTTTGCTTATTGTTTGGTGTGGGAGCCTTGCTCCCCAATTTTACATTCTTTAGTTCATGTCGTGTCTGTTTCTGCAGACTAAACGCACAGTAGAGCAGGGAGTTACGTAGAACAATAATCCCTCTATCTGGCCTGTGACAGATGTTGGGCTTTTGGGCATCAACAAGAGGTAAGCTATAAATAATAAGGGCTCTCATGTGAAGTAAGATTATATATAAAAAAGTTTTTTATACAACTGAATTATTTTAGACCTGGAATGATCTGTCTTTGACCTTTCTACAGAGGAAATACATCAACACAACATTAATTCAGCAGGTTAAGTCATATAAGCCTGTTCTAACATCAATTCACTGCTATTTCAGGTGGAAAACAGAAAAAGTAAAAAAGCTCTCTTAGAAGCTACAAATCTTATGCTAACTTCAGTTTGTATGAGCAACAAAACCCATTTGCTAACGTTATTAAGCTGATCTGTAACTTAAAAAAACGTTAGAAAGGTTAGCCTTCATTATTGGACATGCTACAGAGTAATGTAAAGAAAAACTAATAATTTAAACATTTCTTTTTCTACTTGTGGTGGAGCAGCTGATTGCAGCCAATCGGCAGGTGGATTTAATCTTCCTTTTCGGTGCATTTGATTAAAAGCAGTGAGAAGTCCTTCCGAATGAGGTACAACAGCTGTTTGGGGGCAAAGGTTGTTGGTTATATTTTCTAAAATTTTATTTCCAATAAAGAGATTGATAAAAGGGTGCCAGTCAGGCCTGCACATTGCTCCTTTTATTTATTTCAGTCAGATTTTTATTCATTATTTTTATCTCTTTTTTTGTAGCCACAGCAGCGCCCCCTTTAGGAGTTAGTGGCCTGAGCAACCGCCTTTGTGGCCTTTGCCAAGAGCTGGCCTATTTATGTATAATTAATATTTTAATGATCACCAGAAAACTAAGGGTTCATATCTTCATGTACTATCCAGAAATCCGCACCTGCAGCCCTTTCATTGAATGCGGCTCTTCGACTTCAGTCAGACTCCACATCAACATGTTTGCTCTCCTGGCAATGGCAGAGTCTGATGGGACACTCTGTGAGCATCTATGGCTGGTGGGCCTAGAGATCACAGACACAACATATGCTCACTGGCAGCCAAGAGCCCTGGTGGACTGAGACCTGCAACCTTTTAACCTCCTCACACTCTCTCACCCACATTCAAAGGCTAACTGAATAATATACACAATATATGCTAAAGGACTGAGAGATCAATATGAATACACAAAAAAAATACTGTGTTGGTTGGTTCTTTATTTATTGTTCTATAAAGGTCAAACACAGGTGCCGGTGCTTGTGCACTCGTACACACACTTGCACCCTAAAAGAGAGAGAGAAAGAGCGAGAGCGAGATTCCCACCCAGCAAGCAATATTTTGTATTATTCATGAGGGAGACAACATTCAAATAATCATGAGCTTCTCCTGGCTGTGCCAACCACAGTTTCTCTGCCCTATAGTCCAACATAAGAGTGAGAAAGAGAGAAAGTTAAAGAAAGAAATACCACCACATTTTGTCCAGATGAAGTTTTTTTAAACAGTGTTACTTCTGTTTTACATGGTGTGCACAGTTATTGCATAATTATTTATTTTGTCCTTGAACTGCTGTCAGCCTATTTATCTTGTCACAGATGTTGGTGATCCCTAAATAATTTTATGTGGGTCTAAACGTGAAGAAACAGAGAGCATTATGTGTGATCCTGTCACTTCTATAAAGTTTGTAGTGAAGGTCTGAATGAATTAACTGTTGATTACTTGACCGTCTTCAGTGGAAAATAAAAATTTTCCACACAGTCTGCGGAATTTCCGGAGTTGCGGAGTTTCCGGAATTGCGCTGCTCAAGGTGGCAGCATGTTGGAGTAGCTCTGTTACTTTGCTTGGGATTTTTTTCTTTTCTTTTTCTTCCTGGTTTTGAATGCTTTGGAGCTGGAAGGATTTTTGCTGATACTTTATTTTTTATTTTTGGACATTTGTTATGATGCATAACCATGGCAACAAGGTGGTTTACAACTGGGAGCATCTGATTAACATCATAAAAGCTCAAATAATACCTCAACTGCAGCCACAAAACCATTAAGAGCTGAAAATGAGACGGCATGGATCCAGAGCAGGGGCAAAGAGGAGAGAGAAAAGGAGGAATTTCAAACCATCTCCATCAATCACAATGGGGAATGTGAGATTGTTGGCGAACAGGTTGGATGTTGAGGACCCTCTGGAGATTAGTCTGCAAAAAAGGATTGTTCGTGAAATTAACATTATAGACAACCCTAAATATAATTACTGACCATCTTCAGTCAGAGGCTTCCTAAGATCTGCAGAGCGCTACCATAGATCCTCCCTACCCACAGCCATCACCATCTACAATAAATCTTTAAAGAAACTTGGATAATGAGTTACAACAACATTTAATTTCCCTTTGGGATTAATAAAGTAATTTTGAATTTGAATTGAAGAGCCCCCAAGAGGTCAATTAGTCATTAGCTGAACTACAGAAAACAGACTGAGATCAGTGGGAGCCATTTCAAGCATTCGGCATGCCGACATTAGTAAAACTTTATTAGGCTAGACAGAGAATCGTATGATTTACCATGAGATTAAGTAATATTTTTAATAGGTCATTGTTCTGATATTTGAATAACACAGCATTTCCCTGCTGCAACGCTTATGGCGCATTGGCAGCCTCGCTCCGGTTCTGCTTCAGGTTTAACTTTTTTTTACAGGTGGTGTCTGATGCAGATTTGAATTCAAAGCGGATTTGATCATTATGAGCAGACCAAATCCTGCTGTTGTAAATCTTCCACTATTCATGACACTTCCAGCTCTATGCTTTACAATAATTATAAGATTTGTTTCCTGGAATACTGTTTTTGGTTTATGCCAAACTTGTCTTCTCTTCTGATGTTCAAATAATTACATTTTTTTTAGATGTTTTTGAGGTAAATGAGGGCATGACCTAATTTATTTCTCACCAGAAAAAGCATTTTATAATATTTGACATACAACTTAAAAAAAAATTCTTCAGTATAAATTCGGGGGGGTTGTTAATATTTGTCCAAATGAGTCAATGTCATGTAATGTCAAGAGTCTGGGGTTTGGTTTGTGTAGTGGTTTCTCTCTCTTCACCTTTCCACAGGTTTTCCACCAGGGGGTACAGTAGAGGCACAGGCTCCAGCTCTAGTGGGCGGAGGCCTGAAGGTGTGTTCTTCAACACCTGCAAATCATTATGGCTGCTGGAGGATAAAAGGAGCTGGCAGTCAGTCATTCCTCACCTGAGTGTTAACCTATATCTGGTAACTCCGAGCCCTCTGTGTTCCTTGATGGTTTCCTATGTTTCTCTTTGTCCCTTTTAAGAACTTTTCCTCAAGCTTTTCTCAGAAGAACTTACAATCTCATGTTCCTAGCAGGTTCCTTGCTTCCTTGGTTCTCATTCCTGATATCTTAATCTGCCTCTTGTGTGATACCTTTGTAATAACAAAGCTTTTCTTAGGCAAGATTACCTACCTATGCCTTTTTTGCACCTTGTTATACTCGATACTTATTCCCTTTGTAATTTCAGTTTACTACAGTATATACTACTTAATGCATGGACTGATTCATTTCAATTTTTTCGTCTTTCAGTTACTTGAGTTGTTATAAATTACTAGTCCAAATTTCATGCCATTAGAGACATATTTACCGGGAAAATAAATTGCTGTGTTTGATACTAATTTGTGTGCCGTTGGCTTAAAAATAAATACTATCACTACTTCAACTTGTAAATACTATTTATCAGTTGAAGGATGAAAACTATAGCAAAAATGCAAAAGAAAGAAATGAGAGAAACTGATGATTGATGGAGCAGGATCCTTAATGGACAGAGGGCATCACTTTGAGACAGGCGCCAGCAAGGTGAAGAAGCACTGATACAGGCTACTGCTATCAGAGGTTCAATATTCGATAGTTTGAACCTCAGTGCAGCAGAGCTATAGCTGTGTGATTATGCCCCTACTAGACTCCACACTCACTGCTCACTTGTCTTTTTGTTGTAGCAGTGAGGTTGGCTCTGTGTACATAAGTGTATGAAAGTCCAAACAGTGCAGCAATGTATGGACACACTCCTAAATTAACCTTCACATACAACACTTACCGGTTATTTGTCCTAATTGTATAAACCAACGACAGACTCCTGATTATACCTTAAGGCTGAGGAAAAAAAACAACTGTTTTTATCTCAAGATACTGCCTCACAAGAAGGGTGTAAAGTAAAGCTTTGAAAAATGCAAAAAGAGGAAACAGGATTAATAAACAAAACAAGTTGGCAAAATATTAAAAACTACATTTAAATATTTACAGGCTATTCATCAGCTGATCAAAGCACACAAATGGAAGCCATCAAGATTGTCCAGTTAAAACATGTTCTTATTAAAACCCTGCTCCCATCATTGTTACTCCATTGCAAAATCAAATCGGGATACGTTTGTTGTGTTGATGGACACTTGGACTTCAAAGATGTTTTTGTTCATCTATTCCTTTGCAAAAGATGCCATCTTATGGTTTTGGGTTCAGTCAGCAACAGTAAGAGCCATGATTTGGGTTGAGGATCTGCCTACATTTTCATGGACAATACAACTGGATCCTACAGCTAGTTAGGGAAAATAAATAATGAAATAATTTTCTGTGATATCAGCATTCTATCCTATAACCCTAAGGACCATGGCAGCAATGGCATGTTGTAAGAGTCCTTGTTTGTGCAGCTCAAATGTCCTTTACGTTAAAGACAGAAAACCTTATTTGCCTTAGCCATCAAGGGGTCATGAGAAACAAAAAATTATATGAATGGTATGTTCTGATTTTGTTTTTTATGTCAGTAGTCTTACACCTTTGATTAATGGCCAGTTTAAGTTTTTTTTAAAGGCCAGTCTGAGCATAAATGCTGTTTTAAATAGTCTGCTTACTCTATTTGGTTTGTATGTTTTACCTTTTTTACAATTTCAGCTCTACTTACTGGTTACAATCCACCAGCACATAGGAAGGTCTGTAATTTTTAACATAGGTGCATGTCAACTGTAAGAGACAGAATGTAAAACAATAAATCCAGGAAATCCCATTGTATGATTTTTAAAGAATTTATTTGTATAATGGTACAGAAGATGAGTATTTGGAACCTACAAACAACCAAGAATTCCATCCGTCACAGACCTGTTACTTCTTTAAGAAGCTCTTCTATCCTCCACTTGCTACCTGTTTTAATGGCCCCTGTTTGAACTTGTTACCTGTATAAAAGATACCCGTCCACACCTTCAAACAGTCAGACTCCAACCTCCACCATAGCCAAGACCATAGAACTGTCTAAGGACACCAGGGACAACACTGGGATGAACTAATCTATAATAGGCAAGCAGCTTGGTGAGAAGAGATCAACTGTTGAAGCAATTATAAAAAAATGGAAAAAATACAAGATCATTGACAATCTCCCTCAACCTGGGGCTACATGCTCACCTCATGGGGTACACAGGATCTTGAGAACAGTGAGGAAACAGCCCAGAACTACAGGGGGAAACTGGTCAATGATTGGAAAAGAGTTGGGACCACAGTAACAAAGGTTACTGTTAGTAACACTCTATGTCATCATGGATTAAAATCTTGCAGCACTCAAAGGGTCCCACTGCTTGAGCAGGGGCATCTAAAGTTTGCCAGAGACCATCTGGATGATCCAGAGGAGGATTGGGAGAATTTCATGTGGTCAGATGAGACCATAATAGAACTCTTTGGTATAAACACCATTCACTGTGTTTGGAGGGAGAAGAATGCTGAGTTGCATCCGCAGAACACCATACCTTCTGTGAAGCTTGGGGGTGAAACATTATGCTTTGGAACTGCTTTTCTGCAAAGGGGACAGGATGGTTAAGGAATGGATGAATCGGGCCATGTATCATGAGATTTTCGGCAAAAATCTCCTTCGATCAGTGAGATCACTGAAGATGAAACGTGGCTGGATCTTCCAGCATGACAATGATCCCAAACACACCACCCGGGCAACGAATGAGTGGCTACGTACAAAGCATTTCAAAGTTCTGGAGTGGCCTAGCCAGTCTCCAGACCTCAATCCAACAGAGAATCTATAGAGGGAGTTGAAAGTCTGTGTTGTCCAGCAACAGCCCCAAAACATCACAGCTCCAGAGAAGATTTGAATGGAAGAATGGGCTAAAATAGCAGCTACAGTGTGTGCAAACCTGGTTAAGAGCTACAGGAAATTTTTGACCTCTGTCATTGCCAACCAAGGTTACTTTACCAAGGATTTCTGTGTTTGACCCTCCATGTCATGTCTCTTTCCTATAGAAAGACAACAGAAAATGAACACACTGTGGTCATAAAGTTATTGACGTGGTCAGCAATGATATTCAGCTAGACTGTAGAAACTATTTATTGCTCAGTTGTTATGAAGAGACCTGAAATGTTCCAAGGAAATATTGCCACATCATTTGATTAACACCAACACCATCAGTCTGAACCATTCAAAAAGAGCAGGATGGATATATGCTTTGTTTTAGGTTAAACCAGGATTTTACCCTACAATCTGATCATTGCAGTTGCTGTCTGTCCAGGCCATGTTTTTTCCAATCTGTTATTGTCCCTTTTCGATGAGACAGCATTCAGGGGTCTCAGTTTCCTTTCCTAAGCAGACAACAATTTTTGGGGAGCTGTAAAGTTACACAGTCAAATGTCAACATCAATAATTTGGATTATTTAGCCTGTCAAAAAATAAAGTTCAGCTGGCAAGTTTTCTGATGCTCATCCCACTCTGTATCATCTATTCTTACTTGCATAATGGCGGTTTAAATAGTAATCCTTAAACACCACAAGATGTTCATCACCTACGACAAGTAATGGGATTTACACTTTTACCACAAACTCATGTGGGCCTGTGAAAGGTTGTCAAAGAGCTGTCTGTGACCCACGGGCCATATAATGCCCAGGTCTTGACTAAAGTATATATAATTTTACTGGTAGTAAATAAATGGCATCTCCCGTTACAGACAGAAAATTAAAATTACAAAATTTCAACCCCAATATCACCATTAAAATAACCAGCGTAACATCACCTCAGTAAAGTAGTGAATCTGCAAGCATCAGGCTTTCACTCAGCCTCCTTCACCAACAAGTCAACTGAAACAAACTAGCTCAGCAGACCTTGTTTTTGTTCTCTCCATGTTAGCCGTCAATCACTTTGATTGGCAGACAAGTGTCAGAGTGAGGGAATGTCGCAGCAAGCCAGCATGAGAGCAAAAGCCACCACGGCAATCTCAATATTTCATCTCGACCCCCTGAAGAAGGTCTCGGCACTCTCATGGTTTAAATTCTAATCGTGTTAGGCCACAGGGGCATGTCATTTAGAAAGCCAGCCTCCGACTCGCCATCCTTTTGCTTTCCGCCCCGGCCCAAACAAATTATTAGAATATTCCATTATTTCCCCATTATGCATATGCGTTTGCGTACAGAATGGGGAGAAAGTAAATGGGTAAATAGGATTGGTTTAGCTCATCATGGGTCTATATGTCTGGTGCTGGACACAGCTGGGGTCCTCAGGGGTCTCCAAATTGGTCATCATTAAGGCCATAATGCCACTGTTTTGCTTCTGCTAATGCCTCAATGCAGCTGATCAGTGTGCAAAAGCCTGCTTTTCTGGCTCATTGTTAGTAGTGTGTGAGACCCTCAGACCAAAGATTAACTTCCAGTCTTTACACTGTGAAAATTATTCTGAAAGTCTGATCACAGTATGTAGCTTTAGCTGATGTCTAGCATACAACTGTTTAATAAAAGATTTTAGAGGCCTTTATACTTCCAATTGTACATGCTTACTCAGCTAAATTGAACTGACTCTAATATCATGAACACATTTAAAGACCCAAAATAGGTTGTTGAGATTATTTGGGAAAAATTTTTTAAGTTGAGATAAAGGAGAGGTTCTAAAAATGATCTGATCTTTACTTGAATTATTCTTCTGTTATTACTGTGGAGTGCAGATTCATGAGATTTAGCACAAAAAAATGGCCCCTAAGGCACTTCTAACTCCCATATAAACACTAACAGAATATCGAAAATGTAAGCACGCTTTTTTTAGAGTTTAGATATTACTCATGTGAATCTCGTGGAATATTTGCAAGTTTACAAACATGATCATTTGTACTCAGATCCTAAATCCAGCTGATCTGTGAAGGCCTCACTAACCATATTGGGGACACAGAAAACATGTGGATAAAGGTGCTTTGGTCAGACAAAAAAAGCAAAACCTTTTGGCCTACATGCAAAACACTGTTGAGAAAAATTAACTCTGCATCTTCCCTTTAACAAACTATCCCTACAGTGAAACATGGTGGTGGCAGCATCATGTTGTGGTGGATGGTTGTCCTCAGCAGGGACAGGGAAGCAGAGCTAGATTTGAATTTGTTTAAATAAAAGTCTATTCATTTGTTAGAATGTCTTAGTCAAAGGTCAGGCTTAGGCTCGGTCCACACTGGAACGTTTTCTAAAACGGGTTGTCAGTTTCAAAAGAACCTGTGTCCACTCTGTACTATTTCCAGAAATGTTTTCATCCACAGAGAAATACCAAGAATGGACCAAAACATTATCTTTACCCCCCCTTGACCTGTAAGTGACGCACATGGGGTACAGGACATGTGCAAAAAACCTGCACATGAGGTAACCAGTAAGCACAATGAAGCAATAATGGTGAACAACAACAAAGTGCGAAGAGAGTCTTTTGTAGAACTTTTGGCATTAAGGGTTCATTAAACTCATTAAAGGTTCTGCGGCAGCAGCAGCACAATCATCAACATATAATCTGACATTGTTATTGTCATGTATGACATGTAGGGCACATTTGGGGTTATAGGTCAGGTTACAGGGCTAATATATCAGCATTTTCACAAAAGAGATGTTTACACTGTCCACATGAATACATGAGGATATATGAAAGTTTCACACTAGAACCCGTTTCCAAAAGAAAATAAATTGAACAAACGGATAAAAACGTTCCTGTTTTAGATCATAACCTTAAAATGTGGACAGGGCCCTAATTTCAATTGAGAATCTTTGGAAAGATTTGAAAAATAACGTTCCCACATGCTTTTCTTACCTGAGTGGGAGCTGTTTTCCAACGAAGAATGGACAAAAACATTTGTATTCAGAATCACAAAGCTAGTAGAGAAACACCTCAAAACACTTCTAGCTGAAAATGCTGCAAAAAGTGATTCGAAAAGGTAATAACAAAGGAGGGAATAAAATTTGTTAAAGTTTTTATTCGTAAGAAATCATGAACAATAGTAGCTGTGGTGGAAACATCTCTTTTTTACAAGACACACTTGTAAGAATGTGTCTAAAATCAATGTTACATGTAGAGCCTGCAACTCTAAACTAAACAAAATAAAAGGGGTGTATGCATGTGAAAAGTAAAGCTTAAGACGATGTTTGTATGAGGTACTAACAACTATGGCTAACTGGGCCTCGCCACATTGGAACTCCAACTTATCCGTTAACTAGAACGCTGTTTACTTGGGCGTGACATCAAACCCAGCTCCGACTTCCGAAGTAAATGGAACGCACCATTACCTACAGGATATAGAGGAGTGTTGTGTGTTTCATCCACTTGGAACACTTTGAGACTATATCAGTCCCATGTGATCATTGTCATTTGTACTTAAATGTAGTTTTAGTCTCAGTTTATGACCCCAGTTGCTAAATAATCGCAATGGCAGAATGGATAAACACGCATCATCATTGGCATCATCAGCTTAGCATAAAACGCACTGTACACAAGGGTTTTCTATTCATTATAAATGAGAGCAGAGGGAGTATTACAGATCCTGAAAGATATAAAGTGAATTGCAGTGCATGAGGCGATAATCCATATTTCTGCCCTGGACAATGTGTCAGGGTTATTTTTGGCATTGTCAGCTGGCTGTTTTTAATGCCCAGCATATTTACAATGTCATGGTTTTCTATTTTACAGCCTCGAACGGATTTCCTGTGGTCTCGGGGCAATAATCATGGCCAGTTCATAACTCTGCGGGGATTATTGATGCACTTACACATCCGCATAACGTATCCCATTTGGTGCAGTGTGTTATTAGTTAATGTACCTTACAACATCGGGGATGAATACATTCCCGCATGGGATATCACACCATATAAAGTGAGAGCCTTAGTGGTTTTATCTTTGCTATAGTTATTAATCTTTTCAGTGAGGCTCAGTCAGACTGATGATCGCAAATTCAAAAATGCAAGCACATTTTTTAGTTTTATCTGTACTAAACTTTCAGAATGAAGACCTTCCCTGTATAGGAAGTACAGATGGTGGTCCGGGCTAGTGTCACACCAAGCTGTGAGTAAAGTCCAAAATATAACTTATTGCCTCTCATCTGCAAAAATATTCATAGACCAACACAAAGCAGTCATAAATTTCATGCAGAGAGGAAATTATACAGGTTTTTCCCAAAAAAAATTTACAAGAAAAAATGTCAAAGTTGTAACCTTTTTATTCAGTACAGGAGGAGAAATAGCCTCCTTTATTCTGATATCGTTTAAAATGTTTTATGAAAATTTCTGTCTATATGTGCAGAGTTGGTAGAAACATGATACCGTAATTTTCGGACTATAAGCCGCTACTTTTGTTCACATGCTTTGGATCGTGAGTCCTATACAAGGATGTGGCTAATTTCTAGATTTTTTACTGGCTAATAACCTGTGGGGGGCACTATAGCAGGAAGCGTAAAAGTGAGAAAGACATGTGGGGAAGAATTATGTGCCGAAGAAGATACTACCAGTAGTTTTCATGCACACACCATCATGGAAAATACACAAAGAAATGCATGCAAGTTAAAGCTGGCCTTCAAAGAAGGAAATATAACTACTACACGTAAGCATGACATCAATGAATCGATGGTGAGACATTGGAGGAGACAGTGGGAAGAACTGAGTCAGTGTAAAAAGACAATAAAAGCTTTCGGAGGACATAAAGACACTGAAGAAGACTGTTTCAGTGGCTTAAGTGAGGAAGAGGAAGATGAAGATAGCGACCAAGGACTTTTCTGGTAGGCTGAAGCATGTTTTATTTTCTAACCCGGCTTGTTACTGTTGTTACTGCTGATTTTCAGGCAAAGTTGGGAAAAAAACACATTTTAAATTAAAACTGGAAAAGCACTCCACCAGGGCCACCCCAACCCCATGTTTTTGTTATCTAATTCTTTTTTTTTTTTTTTTTTTTTACCACCCTTTACCACCCATCAGGTATATTGCTTGTGCATTGTAAGCAGGTATTAGACGATGTAAAACCCATCCTAAACATTCGTTGACTTGTATAGTGTACTCTATGAAGGACTTTGTATTGTATTAATTGCAAATGAGGATTTTTTGTTATTTTAAAGGTTCTTAAAACATATCTGAGACCAGACGTTTTGGTCAAAGCTGGCTGATGAATCCACCTCCCATTTTGAAATAGGGATCGCTATTGATTCATCTAATGTAGATAAAGTTTTGAATATTTTAGACAGCAATTTGGGGGGGTTGAGATTAAGAAAATCTAAAACACTTGCTGGAATTTGTAATTCAGCTGTATTGAGCCTAAATTTACCTTTAATAATAGATTAAATTTGTTGATATTCTAAGAATTTGTTTTTATCAATTCCATATTGTGTAATTAATGTATTAAATGGGATAAAGTCTGTTCCTTCAAATATATGTTCCAGGTATTCAATTCCATTGCACCTCCAGACTGGAAAACTTATCATACATTTTTTTTGCAAGATGTCGGGGTTATTCCAGATGGGTGTTCGTCTGCATGGGATTATTGTGGACTCTGTCATTTTTAGAAACTCCCACCATGCTGTCAGAGAGGAGCTGATATTTTTGCTTTTAAAGCATTCATATTGTTTTATATTTGATCTAATAAATGGTAGGTCTGAAAGTTTTATTTTATTACATAGTGTCTGTTCTACGTCTATCCAGGACTCGTCTAGGTAGCTATGTTTTAACCATCTTGAGATGTATTGGAGCCTGTTGGCTAAGAAATAATGATGGAAGTTTGGTAGATCTAGACCTCCTTTTTCTTTGATCTTCTGCAGTGTTTTTAAGCTGATACGTGGGGGTTTATCTTTCCAAAGAAATTTAGAGATAGAGGAGTCCAGAGATCTAAACCAGTCTAGTGATGGTTTATTTGGGATCATTGAGAATAAGTAGTTGATTCTGGCTAAGAAATAATGATGGAAGTTTGGTAGATCTAGACCTCCTTTTTCTTTGGTCTTCTGCAGTGTATTTAAGCTGATACGTGGGGGTTTATCTTTCCAAAGAAATTTAGAGATAGAGGAGTCCAGAGATCTAAACCAGTCTAGTGATGGTTTACTTGGGATCATTGAGAATAAGAAGTTGATTCTGGGCAAAACCATCATTTTTATTGAAGCAACCCTTCCCATAAGTGATGTGGGTAGGGATTTCCATCTAGCAAGATCATCTTCCACTTTTTTTAAAAGTGGGATGTAGTTTAGCTTTACTAAATCTGCCAGTCTTGGTGAGACATTGATACCAAAATAAGTAATATTCCCTGACTGCAGTTGTGTATTAGTTGGATTCTGGACAGAACAATTGATTGGAAGAACTGTAGATTTTAACCAATTTATAGAATAATTTGAAACATTTGAGTAAGAGTTTATCAACCCGATTACCTGAGAGAAAGAGGTTTGTGAATGATGGAGAAAAAGTAATACATCATCTGCATAAAGACTGATTTTATGTTCTATGTTATTGCATTTTATGCCTTTAATATTGTGAGTTTGCCTGATTGCTGCAGCTAGTGGTTCAATAAAAATAGCGAACAGGGAGGGAGAGAGAGGACATCCCTGCCTGGTACCTCTCTGAAGATAAAACCTAGATGATGTTTGGTTATTAGTCCTGATACATGCTGTTGGTGAACTGTATAATATTTTCAACCAGTTAATAAAAGAATTTCCAAAGCCAAATATATGTAAGGTTACAAATAAGAATTTCCAGTTAACTCTATCAAATGCTTTTTCTGCATCTAAAGATAATATATTAGTTTTAATGTTTTTACAGTAAGAAAAATCTATTAAATCTATTAATCTACGTGAATTTGTGGATGAATGTCTCCCTTTAATAAAACCAGTTTGATCAGGATGTATTATAAGAGGGGTTACTTTCTCTATCCTTTTTGCGAGGGCTTTGCAGATTATTTTAAGATCAACATTAATGAGGGATATGGGACGATAGCTGGTGGGAAACAAAGGGTCTTTACCTCATTTTAGTAGAAGACTAATGTAGGCAGAATTCATATTTGGTGGGAGTCGGCCATTTTCCTTGGTTTCCTGCAGCATTCTGTGGAATGTTGGTGCCAGAATATTCCAGAATTCTTTATAGAACTTTGCTGGAAATCCATCTGGGCCTGGAGCCTTTTTATTGGGCATGCCTTGGAGGGCCTCCTGGAGTTCAGCCAATGTTAGTGGTGAATCCAGGGCCATCGCTTGACTTTCAGATAATTACGTAGTGTTATGTTATCCAAAAAATTTTCAATTTCATGATCTGATGGATTTATCTCTGGTGAGTATAAAGCCTTGTAAAATTCTTTAAATGTGTTGCTTATTCTTCCAGGATCATATACTGTATTCCCGGTCTTATCTTTAATAGCAGATATAGTTGTTGTTATCTAATTCTAACTTTTGGTACTTTTCCAATAAAATGTTTGTCAATGAGACGCATGACTGTGCTCTTCCAGCGGAGAGCGAAGATTCGGGGCTGCTGCATGGGAGGGGAGTGGAGGTTAGTACCGCTGGTTGGTGGGTGGATATGTGCTTCATGCCGGATCAACCCCAAATTTAATCAGTTTTTCCTGGTCTCATTGCAGACATTTCCTGAAAATTTCATCAAAATCCATCCATAACTTTTTGACTTATGTTGCCAACAGACAGAAAGGCAAACAGACAACGGAAGGGCATGAAAACATGCCTGGGGCCAGAGGCGGGGTACACCCTTGACAGGTCGCCAGTCCATCGCAGCCTTGCTATGATCGATTTTTCATATTTGAAATTATTTACTGTTTTTTACTTATATTATTTAAATATATGTATTGTACAAATTTAGGAACAAACTAAATATTTGGTGAAATAATGTGATGAATGCTTTTGAATTAGTTTATCACTGTGTGGATTTTAAAAATGCTACAAACTGACAAGCACAAAACAAAGAAAGAAATAAGTAAATGTTCTCGTTTGTAATTTATTTTTGTACACACAAGATCAAAATTTAATTAGCAAAAGTAATAGTTTCATAAAATCAGAGTGGTCTCAAATAAAGAGTTTTTAAAATGTATTGATTGGAAGTAGAGACAGTTAAAGAATATGCTGTGGCGCATACTTTACCACTGCTCCAAATTAAAAAAAAAGAAGAGAAAAATCTAAATGAATTCTCAACATCATTCATATCTCACAACCAGGACAAGCCTTAGGCACATTTAGCCTGAAGCTGCAGAGCTCCA
Organism: Valencia hispanica; assembly: GCA_963556495.2. Lineage (NCBI taxonomy): Eukaryota > Metazoa > Chordata > Actinopteri > Cyprinodontiformes > Valenciidae > Valencia > Valencia hispanica. The sequence goes on from OY747711.1 coordinate 40,862,599, forward strand.
AGTAGATTCGCTCCATGCAATATCGGCACCACCACTTAGTTCCTTCACTTTCCAGTCTGCTCCGTCCACACTTGTTACAAAGTGAAGACTCCTGTCAGTAAATCAAGTCAGAGGGGATCATTTAGCCCTAATGGCTCGACTACAACTGGACCCCCTGTCTAACCAACAACAGGCCCCTCAGCGCTGCAGCAGAGTGCAGCAAAATGTCACCTCTGAAAATTAGCCATCAAGCGGGGGCAATTTTCCCCCGAGCTAAATTGCTAAATAAGTAGCCAGGCTGTAATAGGTAGCAATCTGGGGCTAATCTGATGAGATCATTTAGAAAATGTTGGACTGGGGTTTGAGAGTGAGGGAGTGGAGCTTTGTATGCGAAAGTGTGTGCCTGTAGGAGGGAATTGTACTAAGCAAGGTCTATAGTCCTGCTGTTTATATTTTTCTAAATATTACTTCATGCAGGATGATGCAAAAGTCGTAAAAGAGCTACTTACAATAGATGTATATGTGTATATGGCCACTATATTATTTGTGTGTGGGGATGTGTAGGCATATATTAACATGTTTCTGAAAGTGTACCAAAGTGTGACAAAGCCATGTGTCATCTAGTCTCTGGTTGTGACAGAGGAATTGTGTGTACTCATTTAGACGATTATATGACCAATGCCGTCCAGTGTAATGTGTCAGGGTGTTAAGGAAGGAAGGCATGCTGACAGGGGTGCCGGCTGAATGTTATTGTTGCTGGGCACCAGATGCCAGCTGGCAGAGGCGCAAAGGGAATAAACAGGGAGTGGGTTGAACAATTGAAGTTATTGATGGCTGAGCCAACCGAGAAGGTCTTTACCATTAGGAACCGCACAAAGCTGGATTCATGCTAGATTCATGCAGGAACATCCAGATGTAATGCCATAGCAAGAAAAGCAAAAACATGTATGTTGTGTATGTTTGAAAACATGTATTGCTTTAAAAGATATGTATGTAAGCATTAATATCTGTGCACATAAACTCAGGTAATCACACAAAGAATGCTTTCAAAGCTGAAAAAACTTAACTACGACAACTTCTCAAAGGAACGCTTGGATGATGAGTTTTCCTTTGTTTCAGTACTAGAGTTTCTTTTAACTGTACCTCCTCATTATCTCTTAACCCATTTTTTTTTTTACAGACGATAATAATTGTTATTAATTTTGAACAGAATGGGGTCAGTTGCTGGAGCCACTCACCACTGTGTTTAGTAATTAAAGTTTTACAGTGAATATCTCATTAGGACAGACAAAGGTTGCTAATAGGCAGCTCAGTTAGTGAAAACATGAGGTTGGAGCAACAAAAAAGGTTTTGTTTTAATGTGCTTTGAGATTTACGGGATTATACAACAGCACTGAAATATCTGAAAAGAGTTGTACATTTTAATTTGACATGCTTTATGGTAGCATGCAGTACCTTATAGTACAAAGAGAAGGCCTCATATTAACCATATGGTTTGTAGATAAAAATGTCTTCCTAAGCCCTAGTTTTGAACTAAATTACAAATTAAACATTCTTTCCTCCTAATATTCAGTGTAATTGTCATGATTTCCCTTTTCCTACCAGATCTTATGCTTCTCCTCTTCTTGGCCCCTCCTGCTCCCTTCTGATTACTGTTTGGAGAGGTGTCTTTTATACAAATAGAGTTCAAACATGTGTCATTATGATATACGGGAAGAAGCTGGAGAACAAACTACAGAGGAACAATATCAGAGATGTCTGGTCAGGAATGAAAAAGATAACAGGCTTAAGGACAGGAAGGATTAGATAGATGGAGGTCTGGACAGAGCCAATGAACTGAACACATTCTTCAACAGGTTCAGTTCAGGAACATCCTGTTCCTCTTCTCCTGTCCCCAGCCAAACAGACATTCCACCTTCCTCTGACCCACAGCTTTCCTGTCACACCTCGGATGTTTTATCCTTCACCTCAGCCGTGGACTCTTCTGCTTCCACAGGTTTGCCTTCAACCAAGTCAGGAGATGCTGCTTCTCCCTTTGCCTCCCTCTCCCACTTGTCTGTCTCTAAAAGTCAAGGGAAGAGGCAGCTGGAGAAACTGAACCGGAACAAGGCTGCAGGTCCAGATGGTGTCAGCCCCAGAGTCCTGAAGGCCTGTGCAGAGCAGCTCTGTGTGATTCTGCAGCACCTCTTCAACTTTAGCCTGACCCAGGAGAAGGTGTCAGTGTTGTGGAAGACATCATGCCTTGTTCCAGTACCAAAGAGAACTCACCCATCAGTCATCAATGACTATAGACCTGTTGCCCTGACATCCCACATCATGAAAGTCCTGGAGAGACTCCTGTTAGCCCAACTGAATAAGCAAAAAAGAACATATCAGGACCTGCTGCAGTTTTCTCATCGCCGTGGAGTTGAAGATGCCATCATCCACCTGCTTCAACCAACCCACTGTCATCTGCACAAAGCAGGCAGCACTGTGAAGATCATGTTCTTTGATTTATCCAGTGCATTTAACACAATTCAGCCTGATTTGCTTTGTCAGAAACTCCTGAAGACACAGGTGGAGCCCTCAGTCAGACATCTCAGATATTGTTCCTCTGTAGTTAGTTCTCCAGCTTCTTCCTGTATGCATCTTTGCTGTCTCTGATCTTAACCTTAAGTTGCTTCTCTATACTCCTCAGTAATTTCCTGTCTCCCCCCCAAGCCCCCCCCCCCCCCCGCGGAGGCTTTTTTTTTCTTGTTTAGCAGTTCCTTCAGGTCACTGGTGGTCCAGGGTTTGTTATTAGGGAAACATCTAACTGTTCTAGTGGGGATGATGTTGTCCACACAGAAGTTTATATAGGCAGTCACACACTCAGTGATGGCATTGATGTCCTCTCCATGTGCTTGGCAGAAAAGTCATCCAGTTTGTGGTCTCAAAACAACCCTGCAAGGCTTCTTCATTTTCTCACAGTCATAAGTCGTATTGCATCATTTCTTGTTGTCACTGTTGCATTCCGTGAAGCTGTTTGGTGTACAGATTCACTTGAATTGAATCTAACTTTCTCTGTGGTGAGGCCTTTATAAGTTATTTTAACACACAAGCACGCTAAGACACATATTTTCTGTTGGTGTACTTTACGTTTTGGGAACTCGTGTTTCACACGGTTTTTCTTGCCATGGTAAGGTCTAACTAGATTAGTTAGCTTAGCGTCATTGCGGCTATGGCTACTCCTCTTTGCTCTCCTTCTATCTCGCAAGCCCAGCCTAAATCTTCTCCTCTCTCTTGCTCTCTGTATCAGATGTTTAGTTACTTCCCTGCCTCCTGGTAACTGTAATAAATGTAACATTTGTGTAGCTTTGGAGACGAAGGTGTCGGAATTAAAGGCCCGGCTCCCCACTTTTGAAAAACCAGCAGATGGCAGAGGCCCATTAGCCAGTGCAGAGCCAACAAGGACAGAACCCCCCAAGCCATCCTCCAACAGAACCCGAGCAGCTGAGACCTCAGGCCGGCTGGGTGACTGTACGTAGGAAGCATAGTTCCAGAACCCAGCCCACAGGTCACTATCAACCTGTCCGCATTTCTAACAGATTTTCTACGCTCAGCTACACACCCGGAGAAGCCGAACCTGGTAATTGACAGCTCCATAGTCAGAAATGTGACAATAGAGACACCATTGACCACAGTCAAATGCATGCCAGGGGCCAGAACAGGCAACATCAAATCCTACCTAAAACTGTTGGCTAAGGATAAACGTAAATACAGTAAGATTGTTATCCACGCTGGCGGTAATGAGACTCGGTTACACCAATCGGAGGTCACTAAAAAGAGTGTTACTTTGGTGTGTAAGTTTGCCAAAACAATGTTGGACTCGATTATCTTTTCTGGTCCCCTGCCCGATCAGACCAGTGATGACATTCTACCAATGGTTGTCTGGGTGGTGTCCTGAAAACAATGTGGGCTACATTGATAACTGCCGAACATTTTGGGGAAAACCTGGTCTGATCCGGAGAGACGGCATCCATCCCACTTTGGATGGAGCAGCTCTGCTTTCTAGGAATTTGGCCGAATTTATTCATCCTCCAAAACACTAACAACCCAGGGTCCAGACCAGGTAGGGGTGAGTTAGGAAGAACAACAAATGTTGTGGAGCACTAGCCTTTTCTCATAGTATTGAACCCCACTATCGTTTTAAAGATTTAAAAAACTTTGATACATAAATATATTATCTGGACTGCAGCTTTAAATATAAAACTAACTAAAACTTTAAACTGATTGGAATTTTTGCATGATTGTACTGAAATGAGTTTTCTTGTAAAGTGCCTTGAGATTGCATCTGTTGTGAATCAGTGCTATACAAGTAAACTGAATTGAATTGACTCTGCCTGCTCCCTGACTACTTTGTCAGTTACTCTGTTTTTGGCTCTGAATCCCATTTCATGTACCTGGACCCTGATTGCTGCCTCATGAACTCTGGCTCTGTGTTGCCTTATCTGCCTGCTCTGTTGTTGACCTGAACTATGTCTCCGACCAATGAGTTTTGGATTGTGGACACTGTAATACCTAATTCTTCCATTGTTTGCCCTGTGAACAGAATGTGTGTTTACGTCGAATTACCCCATTGCTGGAGTTTGCTCAATCCATGTCGTCATCGTTTCCAGTTTTCAGCGTACAGAATGTGCACCTCTATATAATCATACAAGTGCAACAATCCCAGACAGAAATACTCCTTTCCTTAAAGTGCCCCTGGCATGAAATTTGCATTTTTTTTTTGAGTTTTTTGGTCATATTTTTTATTTTCCCCAGCCTGCCTATGTCCCCTAAGGGGTTAAAATTACTGATTAGTGTTTCCTTTGTCCCCGGGTATGTCTGCCTACATAGTAAAATTAGAACTCAGAAAGGGGCTGTTTGGCAGTTTGGCATATGATCACACGTTTCGGCATATGTCGTCACTGAGTTCCAGCCAATTACCCCCTTCTCTGAACTACACTCTCCAAGTCCCTCCCCCCGCAGCGCGTATTACAACCTAAACAACAAGAGCTACGGTAAAAGGCAAACAACAAACCGACAGCATGGAGTCTAGACCGCATCAACACTTCCGAGCCACTGAAAAGCTTGTGGATGGACTTTATTTATGCAGGGAATGTACCCAACCGACTCCCGAAGCGCGTGGTCGTTTGTGGCAAACATTTCTCTGATGAATATTTTATTAACTTGGGACAATACAGCAGTGGATTCGCAGATCATCTTAAACTTTTACCAGAATCAATACCAACTCTCCGTGAACCAGCAAATATCCCTATACAAGTAAGTATATTTCCGCAATAATGTCCTTCAGCTGTTATATACCAGTGTTTCCCACACATAGACAAATCTGTGGTGGTGCCCCACAGATTAAACTCCGACCGCCACAGATTCAACACCGACCAAAAAAATAAATAAAATCAACACCGACTGTCACGTATTGCGTTTCATTTTTTCTTCTTTTACGCTATTTAAAACACGCAGCGTATTCGTTCAGCCTTTCCCTGCTCTCTCTTCGTCTCTGTCACTCACTTCTCTCTTGCACAAACACACACACACACACAGCCCCTCCCCTCCGTGCACAGCACGTCTGTCTGGATCACCTGTGTAAGACGTCCTCTACCTTTCTGCTTCCTCCTCAGGTGCCTCGCCTTCCTGATCAGATCTGGATCAAATTGAAATGTCATTACAATCGCCATAACAGTAGCCGATAACTGAGCCATTACTGTCTGGGTGAAGCTAGAGACGTAATGAGGATGGATGGATGTGTGGATGGATGATCAAATATTTTATTAGGCCTGTAATTTGTAAACAGATTATTGTTCAACACACAATATAATTATGCCTAAACCTAATTACATTTCATACATAATATTGGAATTTGGGCAATTTGTGGTGCGCAAATGCATGTCTGTCAATTGCATCAGATGCGGACGTTAGAGACTCAATTGACAATAGAGTTGCATGGCTTGGGCCCCGCCCACCAAAACTCAGTCGTTCTGTGCTAATGCTAACAGAAGGGCCGCCTAGTAGGGGCTGCAATTCTAAAACAAGGCTTAGTTACGGCAAACGATCCTTTGATATAGTGTTAAGCTACTCAGAGTGTGACTGAAAATGGGCCAAACGTTGCGGGGAATTTCATGCCAGGGGCACTTTAAGGTTTATATCTTAGAAGATTAAAGTGTTCGATGATCTTAGCCTCCAAAGTCGAGGGAAACCAGTTCAGTTGGGTATTCCTTTACTTCCTGTTTACACATTACTTCCTGTTTGTCCTTCGAATCGCTCACCTACCTATCTGTTTTGCAGGGTCTGACCTGAAAGCTGTACCCAAGAAGAACCCCTTGATCATCTTACCTATTCAGATTGCTGTCAGTGAAACGTCTTTAACCTTTTCCTGGGTTGTAGTCTGACTTCTTGGTCTGAACCGTACTTAATCCATCACTATAAAAGAAGTGTTAGTGTAATCAATAACTAAAATGTATACATAAATACTAAAAAGTTGCAACACCCAAACGAACAGAAAGCATAGCAATTCTTTGTGACTTACTTTTTTTAAAACTGCTAGGCAGAAAGAAGTTCTACTCAACCACAATAATTCCTTTGTTCTTTCAAGTCATACAAGGGGATCGGCTGAGATCAACAGCCTAGTGTGCTATCAGAGCATGTATCAGACTGTACTGCTGCAGCAATCCAATATTATCTCTTACAGTTCAAAGTTGTCAGAGGTTTATGACTAACTCATGTCCATTTTGAGACCTCTCAGTCCATCCCAGGGTGTAAAGAACACATGTGAATCCCAAAACAAAAGCAAAAGCACTAGTGAAGATACAGGTTAAAGCTCTAAGAGAGGGACCATATCTGCAGAGAAACAAATCCTATACCAATATAGACTCAAATGCCACTCAGGGAAGCCATTACTTAAAAAACGCACTCTATAAAGCTGGGTTACAGATACTAATCAATTTAAAGAGAAATACCTTTTTTTGTTTTTATGTTCTCCTTTCAGTGCCTCTTTGGGAGGGGCCGGTTTGAGCATTGTTTGGTGGTAGCTGTCGGGTGGCTTGGCGGGGTTTGGGTCCGGCGTCTCCACTTGATCACTTGTTGTGTATGTTGCGTGCTTGGTCGGTTCATTAGTGGGTTTGATTGACCTTGGTTGGATGCTTGGTCTTGGGATTGAGAGTCAAGAGCTGGTTGAGCTTGGTGTCCAGGTGCTGGCTGGCTGGCTCGTCGCTACGGCCCCCCGGGCCCCTGCATTGTAGCTGCTGGATGTTCCCCCGGGGTTCTCCTCTGCTCCTCTCTTGGGGGGTGTGGTCAGCCCTGTGTTGGTCTGCCTGTGGCCCCTGTGCTCTGGGGGTCCTTTGGGTGTATGTGGCTTCGATCTCCTTAATGTCTGCGTTGATTCCTGGGAGGTGGATCGATGGCTCCTCACACCAGCTATTGAACAATGGAGAAACCTTATATGCACCAACATGCTCATACACACCTACACACACACACACAGGTGTGGGGATTCCGGAGATTGCATATGCAGTCTTGGACTTAGGTTACCATTACTAAATCTTGTAATAATCAGTACCATGAGCTTTTCAGTGACCATGTTATTTTATTTATATATCTTTTTGTGGGTTGTGGTTGTGTAGTTCTAGATTTGCATTTTTTTGATTTGTTTTGTCTTTGTTGTTTTTTTCCCTCTCCCTACCGTCCTGTGGGTGTGGAGGGAGACTGGGATGTTTTCTTGTGTTTTCTTTGTTCCCCTTCCTCTCTTGTATCTTCAACTTACCCTCTCCTTCTTAACTTTTTTCCAACCTATCTTCATCTTCTTTCTTTCATCCCTTTTATTGTCTGTTTCAGTGTCTATAATATCAGGGGAAAAAACACAGCAATTTATAACATAGATTTCTTATACATATGCATCAAGCGGAGAACCATAGCAAAAGCCATAATGCTCCACTTGTGAAAGCCAATCTGTGGGCCTTCTACTTGGTACTCAGACACCAATTCTGAGCACCACAGTGCCATACAGGACACATAAAAAAGGAAAAAAAGAGAAAGACTTTAACCTTTGGAGACATGTCTTGTGGTCAGGTGAAATTCAAACCGAAATGTTTAACCCTAATAACTTTATTACATTTGCAGAAAAACAGGAAAAGGTTGGAAACCTGAGAACAACCTGAGAACATGGAGTTGTCAACACTGTGTTATGGGATTTCATCATGAGGAAAGAACATCATGTGGAAATATTGAAGAAACAGCTAAATATATAAGCAGGGAAATAAAAGCTAGGAGAAAATGGATCTACAAATGGACAATGGCCGTAAGCATCTGCCGTTTGCCAAATGACAGAATAATTTTGGCAACGTTAACTGACCTAAAAACAGCAAAAGTTTATTCTGATTTAAAGAGGACATATTATGCAAATGTAACTTCTTTCATCCTTTTGAGTTGCCATCTGAGCCTCTGCTGCCTCTATAAACATACCAAACATGAATTAAAACACTTTATTCCTTTTTTTCTGCAAATTTCTGTTGTCAGAATTCTTGTGCTATAATGAGCCGATTGAAAAAGTGCCTTATGGTGATGTCATAGTAAGCGGAATTTGGATATCACCTCTCCTCACCTATCAAACCCCGCCCGCCAATTCAAATTCCATGCCCTTTTCATGTGTGGAAAACCTGCAGCCCAATAACAAGATAGGTGGGCGTGGTCTGCAAACGCTAGTTTGCATAAAAGTGACAGAGCACTCTAAACAGCTCATTCTGAAAGGGACTGAAATTGTCAAGAATTGAGCTGGTGAGATCGCTTTATGTGAGAGTGATATAGTGCAAAGAACTTCATTAACATGTTTGGTACAGACCGCAGACCTATTATAACATGTTAAAAACAAGGCATAATGTCTTTTTTAATGTCAGGCAGTAAAAAAAAGTAATGTTCCTGTTGTGCATTTACATAATTTTGAAAATTTTGATTTTTTTTTTCTTTGTAACCAATCAACAAACAATGACTATGGCTAAAGGATGCAAATGATTCAAAAGGTGTTTCAATAAACAAGTCCAGTCTAAAGCTGTTCAGACTGCAGGTTTTTATAGTCTTTATATGCTTCCATCTGATACATTTAGTAGTTGTTCGCCTGAATATTATTGCACGTATGTCTCGTTAAAGGTGCAAGATGTTCTGAAATGTATTTATCTTTGTCAATAATGTATTTTATCTTGTATCAGTGACCAACAGATCACTGGAGCTGTGCGAAGTCCACTCATGCCACTCATTTCAGTCCCCAAAAAATCCGACATCACTGAACTGAACGACTACAGACCTGTGGCCTTGACTTCAGTCATCATGAAGTCCTTTGAACGCCTGGTGCTGTCCTATCTTAAAAGCACTATAGGCCACCAGCTGGACCCCCTGCAGTTGACCTACAGGGCCAACAGGTCAGTGGATGATGCAGTTAACATGGGACTGCACTTCATCCATGCAACATCTTGACCAACCAGGGGCCTATGCCAGGATACTGTTTGTGGACTTCAGCTCCACATTCTATGGAGTGTGAAAGTGCCACTCCAAAGGTTAACCAGACAAAGGATAATGCACACCAGAACCTCACGTCGCCGTCTGAACATCTTAATTTTTGAATGAAATTAATATGGCCTGGTGACAGAACACCTGCGGCGAAGTGCCGGCGACGTATTGGAAAGAACGTCTGCTGACGTAGCGGCGGCTTACCATAGTAAAATGAAAAAATATACGTCACCTCCCCTGACGTCGCCTCACCTCAGGTCACCTTACGTTCTTCTTATATATTTTTATAGCGGTTGGCAAACAACAAATTGGTGCATTACCGCCACCAACTGGCTTGGAGTGTGGACTGGAATGACCGTCGCCTCACCTTACATCGCCTTATGCTCTAAAGTTATTGTTTTTCATTTGATTCTGTTCTGATGATGATGAGATTAGATGATAAGATAAGAATGATAAGATCATGAAACATTTAAAATTAAATAAACATGTAATTTATTGCCACTATCTTGTCACATTGTTTGTTGTGGCCTTTATCACTATCCCCGAGTATTTTTTTTTTACTTCTATTGCTGATATTTTTTGCTAACATAACTGTTATTGCTACTATTGCTGTAAACAATATTAAGACTATAATATAATTAATATAATGCACACAATGTGAAGATGGTGGAAAATAAGAGAATTTCTACTAGATAGATAAAGTAAAGGTAGAAGTTCAAGTTTGGTAGAGGAGGAGGCAAACACTATCAGATGACCAGCAGAACAGTGTTTGTTGCAGCAGTTGAACTTGCAGGACAGAAAGGACCAGGAGAGAGGAGACAATTTAATAACTCGACTTAGATTTGGACACACTGGATTAAATAGTACTTTAATCATTAAAGGAAAACATGAAACAGGGAAATGTAATCATTGTGGAGTAAATGAAACCATAGAACATGTTCTGTTGTATGAAGAAGACAACTAGTTCATAATTTGTCGAAAAACAGGATTAAGTTAGATATAAATTATATTTTTCAAAGAAATTCGGGATGTAAAGGTTTTATGGCTTCATTTCAGTTTCTAAAAAAAACTCACTTGTATGATAGGATATAAGGGTTCCCCTTTCTTAATTTAATTTGTGTGAGCGTCATTCCAGGCCACACTCCAAGTCAGTCGGGCCAGGCGGTAATGCACCAAATTTTTGTTTGCCAACTGCCATAAAACTACAAAGAAGAAGACTATTATCCAGGCATTGGTTGGAGGCGACGTTAGATACACGTTAGTGAGCTTCTCAAACGTACCGTAACACGAGATTCTCCTTAGGCAGGTAATCCGTGGCACTTTTCACACTCCATACACGTTCAACAATATCACACCTGAAATCCTCACCAGCAAATTCTCTCAGCTCACTGCATCTCCTGCTATATGTCAGTGGATGTCCAGCTTCCTGACAAACAGGAGCCAGCATGTGTGGCTGAATGATGTCACATCTGTAACAAGGACAGTCAGCACTGGTGCACCACAGGGGTGGGTTCTTTTGCCACTGCTCTTCCCCCTCTACACAAATGACTGCATGTCCAAGGATCCAGCTGTCAAACTCCTGAAATTAGCAGATGACAACACTGTCATTGGGCTCATCAAGGATGGTGATGAGTCTTCATATCGGTGGGAGGTTGAGAGGCTGGTGCTCTGGTGGAGTCAGTATCTTGAACTAAACAGCTTAAAGACTGTGGGGATGGTTGTGGACTTCACAAAAGTCCACAACCATCACAATGTGGATATTGTGCCTAGCCTCACAATATCCAACAGCTTAGTATCAACGGTGGAATCATTCAAGTTCTTTGGATCCATCATTTCCAGGATCTGAAATGAGAGACAAACATCAACACCATCCTCAAAAATGCTCAGTAGAGGATGTACTTTCTATGGCAACTAAGGAAGGATGGTAAGGAGGAAATTTAAATATTTACTATAATTTTCATAAAAACAAAGTATCACCATAAAGGTTGATATATGATATGATATATGATATGATATATGATATGATAGGCCTGTGTTCTTGTTACACATGTTCTTTGTGATACTGAAGTTATAATGAACTTGTTTGTGTCGAACAGAAAAACCATATCCACAAATCTAAATCACAAATTGTTATGACACTACACCGATAAAAAATGTCTGCTCTGCTGTGTCTATGATTATGTTTTCCTATTACTTCATGGTTACAGGTTAGTTCACCGTATTGACCCTCTTTAAAGCTAAACAGTTCTTTAGTTTGTCTTGATAAATGTTGCAGCAAATAAGTAGGTAAAATAAAGCATAAAAAATCTTATTTTCTTTTAGGTTTCACTCCCGTTGAAAAAAAAAAAAAAAGTTAGGCACTGACAAAATAAATCACCTGCTATCTAACCAGAAAAACAGGTATAATAATGAATACTTCCATTATGGTAAAATATATTGTAACCATATTTTACCCCCTACCTATTAGAGGAAAATGACTGTCAGTGCCGCATTTTGTGAGCTGGTTTTCTCATCCTGTGTATGAATAAAAGGGAAGGATTGTGGATTTGAAAGACTGCTTCTATTGGTGAAGCACCTTCTTTGATCTGACAGACCTGTGCCAGACCTCAGAGGCCTCATCTCCCTCGATAACAAGACAAAGAGGATAAATGTGTTGATAGTGTCAGACGGCGCAGGAATTCTGGGCAAATGTGTCAAATTAGTTCTCACATCTAGGCTTCATTCCTCTCCACCTCGCTATGATCTCTCCTTCCCTTCACTCTGCTGCACCTTACACCCCCATCATTTTGTCCCTCGCTCCTCTCTCATACATCCCATAATTCCTCTTGTGACCCCGTCCTCTGTGTCTGTCTCCACCAGTTTATCTATTCTGATAAAATGAAATGGGAATAAAATGTATGAATCAAACAAAATCACTGAAGTGGTGGAAAACCGTGTCTGATCATTACTGACCAGATTTCTGAAATTCAGTCAAACTAGATATCAACTTTTTTTTAAATGATTTAGTATATTAGCCATACAGTAGTTAGATACCTGTATTTGTTTTTTTCCATGAAGACAGTGCTGAGTTGGTAGATCAGAGGTAAAGGAAAAGCTCCAAGCCAATGACTCCCTGCAATAAAAATATCCTCCTGATCAAAACCTCAAGACCCTGGAGAAATCACAGGTATAATTTCTATTATATAACTGTGCTGGTAGATAATGACAAGGTTGTAAGTAGAGAAAATAAATAAAACGAAATGGGCAAATGACACATTTAAAGTCAGTTTATCAGCTAATAAAAAGTTGATCAGATGTTAAAATAAATGTATAACTGGTTTTCAAGCCAGTTAAAATTAATAAATTGTTGCCTATTGCAACAGCTCTAACATCTAAAACCAAAGATCTTCAGCTGTGGGACTACATGCGTACTTGGTTTACCTTTACTTGAACTTTAAAGAAGTTTTGGTATTAACCATTAAAAAGGTGGATACAAAGCTACATTAATTAACAAAAGATGAGTTTGATTGAAACATTAATTACTAAAGTCAGAATGTTGATCTGGGAATGACAACTTAATCAAGTTCTGGCTTCAAGTTGGGAAACCAATGGTATATGCTATCTGCTGAGCTAAGTGACAAGCTAACTTTTCTTAGCAATAAAGGCTAATAAGTAAATGATGTGTATATTATATTAATTATATGTTACACTTCTTTGTTTTTTGTAATCAAACAGTAAATAGTACACTTTAAGAGAGGTTCTACAGGAATGTTCAAAAAAAAAAACTCAATGAAGTGAAAACACAAATCAACAATTTATTACTGCAGCTCCTGCCACATTTTAAACATGCATAACCTTACTGGATTTTTTGTTGTGATTTTTAGCACAAGAAAGCAGGAATGGGTAAAGCAGGCCTCGAGGTCCAAGTTTTTGAAAATCTCCAGACACCAAGTGCACAAGCAATCAATTTTAAATCTATTTAAATATACCTCTAATTTGTTTCTTAAATAAAGCAGTTTGCTTCTGGAGGAGTGGTGAAATACTGAAAAACAAAGCAAATTTAGCAAAATACTGTACATTTAGTGTGGACAGGTAATCAAACTCTTCTATAATAGATTAGATTTCTGCAGTTTAGGTTTAAAGCTCAAGATTTCCTGCAAATTATTAATTGCATCTATGTTAAATTATGTTGCATAAGCATATTTACAACATGGCACTGCTTAAGATGAGGTCATCTCTAATTCTTATTCACTTTCACACTAGAACTCAAGATTTTCAACCCACCCATTTGAATTATGTAATGAAAATGTAAGTCTTCATGATATTAGGTTCAATAATTAATGTCAAACTTATGCATAATTTCTTTTAGAAAATGTATTTTCTTTACTCTTACTTTAAGCTTTGCATTGTGGAAATTCAATAATTATTTAAACATCCTCATGAATTAGAAATAAACGCTGACACCAAAGCTTCCAAGAACATTTAAAAGAGAAGGATTGCATCATCAATAATAACAGATAAATTAAAAGTCTTACCAAATATTTATTTTCCATAAGAAGTGTAAGATCATCCTTTTAAAAACATCCAGACATGAGCGTCACCAGTTTGGTGGTTGAGGTTCACTGCATAAAATAGAAGCACGCAGTTTTTAAAGTCAAGTTATTTGTATAGCACATTTCAGCAAAACTGCAGTTCAACATACTTTACATGATAAAAACATAAAACAGTAAGCAAACAAAAGAAAGACATGCAGGGGCGAAATGCAGAGTACAAAGTAGTGAAAAGCCCAACAAGAATAAATGATGTTCAAGTGATTATTGAACAAATGCAGCTCTTAACATGTGGGCTTTTAGCCTTGATTTAAAGGAACTCAGTGTTTCAACAGTTTTCCAGTTTTCTGGCAGTTTGTTTCAGATTAGATGAGCATAAAGGACATCAGAAAAGCTGATGGGGGTATAAGACTGAAATAAAGTGAGACCAGCTGCTCTCTGCATGCAACTTTCTGCTTGAGTTTGTTGTCAAAGTAAGAAAAAAAGAGATGGTTCAGATATGCAGAAGCACATATTCAAGAAGTATACTTATGTGCATGACCTAAGGGCATTCTTCTGTGTTTTGTCCCAGGTTTCAGAGTTTGCTTTAGATGTTTTCTCCTCCAACTCAGCACCCCACACCCCCCAAAGACCCAGGTATAGAGAATTGTCTTACAGCCTCTAGATAATATGGTATAAAACCTTTCAGTAATGCGCTCTGTGCTTGCAGCTAAACCTCTGAGCAAGGTTATAGTGCTTGCATGTACTGTATGCTTTATTTATGCATGAGCCACCCTTCTATCCAGGGGAATTCTGATTCTTTTCCCGTGATAAAAGTTGCATGGCCTTACCCACTCCAAAGGGAGTAAAAAATTTAACACCGAGACTTATGGTATGGTAAGGAAGCAGCTAATGCTAATTCAGCCTCTTTTCAAAAAAAAAAAAAATAGGATTCCAGGTAGAGGGGGCGTTGCTGTTATAAACATGTGGACAACCCAAAGAAGTGTAAAATGAGAGGGAGCCATTTTGTGTGACAACACAAATAAATTTGATTATTAAAGTAGGAAAAAACAGAGCAGTGATGTATTGTAATACTGGGCTAATAAAAAAAAAACTTTTATTTATGCAAAAATATTTTTGAAATTTAAATATTTTGTCTTAACTTTAAAAATGAAAACATCCACAAAAAGGAAATTATAACTGCAGTAAATGAAATTACAAGGTTCTTTTTAAAAACAAATGTGTATGCTTTTGAAAAACTGCACTTGTTGTAATCATCCTTAGGCACATATGAATGTTGAATCTTCCAAAATGCATTTGTGCTTTATGATTATTTATTCCCATCCCTCAGCATGTGTTCATGTGTTTATGATCTAGCCCATCCTGCCCTCCCTTAATCAGGAGTCTGGCAAAAAGGAGGCCACATGTGCTACTGCCCCCCCACCCCCACCCCCTCCTCTCCCTCCACATCAGAATGCATCAGAAACTCAAATCAACATTAAAATAGCTTTATGTGTAAGTAGGATTCAGTGAACTCCATTATTTTCCCCACTATTTGCTTGAATAATTTAGGGTAGATGGCTGAATTATGGATAAAGTGTACAGTTTGAAGAAGGGGTTCATGTGCAGCCTGGGGCAATAGCCAAGCTTTAATGATGTCTGGAGTGGTGGACGGGCGGAGGGAAAAGTCGTTAGCTTCACAGTCATTTTCTCAAGGATTAAAAACATGCTTTTAAAGCAGCAGGACAGACAAGCGAAGCGAAAAGAACTGAGTGAAAGGGGAGGGAGGCAATGGTTAAAATTCTGCCAAAATTCTGGAACATTTCCTGACACATTTTCTCCTTTGAATAGGATCACTTTAAAGCTGGAAACTGGTCTCAATTTAGATCATCAAACAATGTGAACATAAGAGTTTAGAGTCACTCCTCCATCCTCCCGAAGGCTTTTAGCAGTAGCTACAAAGCCAACAGGAGCAGCATATTTGTGTTTTCTTTAGTTCAACACAGCCCCGTTTAAGTGACTGGAACCTTAAACTGGCACAGCGAGGATTTATACCAATAATGGCATCCAAAAACACACTTCCCCGCTCACACACACATAAACACCCTTCGACAGCCAGCAGGGAGTCTTCCTGTTCCCACTCACTCGGACCGGGAAGCCAAGCCCAGACTACGCTCCTAATTACCCACCTTCCTCTAATTATCCAATCATAAAGCCATTAGCAGCCTCACACCATATTAACATGGTACCGCCTACATGCCAATTTGTGTGGTGCCAAGATGGGAGTGATGGGGATTTTCAGTTTGTTACTTTATACTGTGCTTTTCTTGGCCTTTCCCAAAATATTAGATTTGCAAATTGCAAATATTATAATTTTTTTTTCATTTAACAATAGAAACCAAAGAAGAAGCATTTAATTGCTGTAATGCCGATTAAGGCTTTTTGTATAGTTTATTAAGACCAGTTTAAATCATTTTGGCAAGAGATTTTGTGACAAAAATAAATAAAAAGAGGCTTTCTTTTAATTCATACTTCTTGCACATTGTTTTGTGTTTTGGAAAATGCATTTATCCATGCATTTTACTGTTTAAAAAAAGCATTTATTAGGTAGGAAATTACATGTCTGTAGGCATATGAAAGACTTAACCTACCTGTAGGCAAGGCCGGATTATCCAATGGGCATTATGGTACAGGCCCAGGGGCCCACGCCCACTGGGGGGCCCACGTGAGCAGTTTAATGAAGGAAAAAAAATAGTCTTCATATTTCAAATATGGCAGAGATCGGTGCTGGCGGAGATAACCAATAAGATCCACACCATTTTTTTTTACCCTAACAAAGTTACATAGTCCCTAAGGCGCAGTCATTGACTGTGTATATATAAGTTGTGGAAACCATGGTAACATGCCACGCCCCTGCCCCAGCAAGTAGCGCTCCGCTGACCGTCACCGGACAGTAGGAGTAGTCCTAAGAGAATCTAAAAGGAGCGAAAAAAGTCTTTTTTCTATAAATGACAGAGAGAAAGATGAGAAGAAGACGTGTTTATTAGGAAGTCTGTCATCTACTGACACGTTCTGAGTAAAACCTAAGGAGGAAAATCAGAAAAAAGAAGACATCGTGGATGATGGTGAGCCAATGAACCTGTTCGGACGGGACTGCGTTTGCTACACAACACAACCTGAGGCTAGCTGTAGCAGCAGCAGCTCAGACTGGGTTTATCCGCTGTGGGACGCAGCATTGTGGGGGACAGTTAACGTAAATGCTTACACTGTTATCAATGGTGAAGCTGCTGCTTTTAATAATCGGGCGACCAGATATCGAGTTTTTGGGCGGTAAAGTGACCCAAACCTAATGATCTGCTGTCACTTCCCAAGTGGAGAACAAGTTTCTTCCGACTGGATCACATGTTTACCGACCACAGGTAGGCTAATTGTTTCCCCTGCATCTTATTTGGAGCAAATTAAACCAGGACATTAGTGGTTTCTCTGACTGGAAACACTGGGAATGCGTGTGTGATCATGAGGAAAGCTCTGATCATTTCAGTGTGCTGCCAGCATTAGCCACTGGTAGCAGGACAGAAAGCTAAACTGGACCAGCTGGAGGGAGAGACTGACTGGCGGGAGGTTCTGCTCAGGCGGGTCGTTGCTGTCAGTCAGTTTTTAGGTGAAAGAGGTTTCTGTGGTGATGATGAATTAATTGGATCAGCACATAGTGTTAACTTGGTTGGCATTTATCTGTCAGTTTGGTCATTTTCTTACTGAACTCATAAAGAGGAGGACAGAAAGGCTGGGGCAGCACATCATGGAGGACAGAGTCAAAAGTAGGGATGCACCGATCAAAACATTTGCGATAATACAGATATTTGATATTAATGCTCTTATGGCCAATAACTATTATTTACAATGTTATAAATATTACATTAATAATTAATTACTCAGAAATGGAAATAAATAGTGATTTTTAATATTGGCTCAGTTTTACTTATCGGACCAATACAATATGTTAAAAAATGACTAATATTGGCAGATACCGATGCTGGTGTCAATACATTGTGCATTCCTAGACAAGAGCCCTATTCTCATGGTTTTACTATGAAAAACAGGAGAGGAGGAGGAAATAGACAGTAGAGGAGGATGGAGAAACAGGAGTTTAGAGATACAGATACAGGTTTATCAAACACAATGTAAAAGGAAAATAATTTAATTTTACTTTGCCCTCAGATGAGCAATGTAGTTTTACAAGACTGTGGTGAAAATCCTATTTAAGTTAAATTATTTTTTTGGCGGCGAGGGGGCCTTTTGAACATTTTTTGCCCAGGGGCCTCTGCTAACATAATCCGGCCCTGCCTGTAGGCACTTATGCTACAATAGCACCAATCAAAACACTCCCATAAAACAAAGAATTATTTGATGCAGATTTAAAACAGGCTCTTTTGTTTTTGACTGACAGTTCGATATAAAAAAAAAATTGCATCAAAATCAAACGGTGGGATTGTTTTTTCATCATTTACATATCCTTGAATCAAGGGCACAGTTATACATTTAATAGTCAAATATGAAACTTAGAGGTTAAAATGTGTGTCTGCTACTGCAAAGTTTATTTAGATTAGCCAAAGTAGTTTATGATCTGTCAGAGCTGGTAGCCTATTACAATGAATGGAAAAACGAAAGCAGATGCTTTAAAGTAGGGATAAAGAAGAGTTTCCTTGTTGCTGTTTTCCTTAAATAAACCTGCAGTGGACAATTTGAGATCCACAGTTGGCACTTTCAGTCACATCAGCTGCAGACCTAAAGGCCTTTCATACAGATATTGGATTTCCACTTGAGATGGCAGGTCCAAATTCAGACAAAAATAGCCCTCCAACTGCAAAACCAAAGAAAACACAGACAGGCAAATTCACAAAGCTATTTGCAAGCTCTAAATGTTTGCAAACCAGAGTTTGCTCAACCATTTAATTTTCAAAGTACATGCAAATTGAAATCTGGTCCTAAAATAGTGCTTCTGAGTAAATAGCCTGTGTGCTCGGACAGTTTACCAACATATAAATGCTGCATTAGCCATCAATTAAGGAGACTGCCCATCAATATTTACCAAGAGTATTCATGTAAATTACAGCCTGAGCAAAAAGACTAGAGCAGTTTGAATCATGTGTATTGGATGAGAAAAAAATACCATCAGCTGAAAGCTGGTGATTAGTTTTAGGCAGGAAAAGAAAGGGGCAGGGATGACCTGCTGCACTGTCGGCTCACAAGAAAAAGAGAGCGGGAAAAAAACCCCACAAACAGGCCAGGGGATGATGCATAAGGCAGAATTGAGTTTTATTATGTATGGCTTGTATTTAGGTAAGTAATTATTTTAATCAAAAAGATTTTCCAGAGATGTGTTTAAAAACATTTTTTTTGTAATGCTGAATACAAACATTTAAATCGCCCTAACTTCAAGCATAAAACTTGTGGTTTAAGGGGACATGGTGAAGGGCAGCGGCCACATAGACCAAGTAAAGATATAAGAATTTATTTGAGGTAAAGAATGGATAGGAACAAAATAGCAGAAATTAGCCAAAATGCATACTTGTATATTTAGTATTTGGTAACATTAAGCAAGCTGAACCTATTATTGACTGCTCACCTAAAGACTCTAAATAATATCAACATCCACCAAACTTATTACAACAAAAACCAACTGCTGCTTGCTGTTGTCAATGAAAAAAAAAAACTGGTGGCCTCTTTAGTGGATGTTTCTTTGGCATCATTCACCAAATATCAAACTCATGCAAACTAAGTTGAAGGTGAACTGCTGCTAAATGTATTATTGATGTGTTCAGCTCCAGCAGCATGTTGTGCAACAGAGCATCCAGATTGTTCCCTCCTTTATTCATACCCATCAGAGGGATTGCACGTTATTGGAGGGAATGGGGCGGATGAAGAAGACACAGAGCACAGATGTTGGGGCAGCTGTAGAGCTGAGGAGATATGCGGGTTAACGGCCGGTGCAAGACGTGCACAGACTCCGTTAGAGCAACTCTGAGGTGCACGCTGTAGTCCTGTATCAGACACTTGATTGAGCTGGAAGTCGAAACTTGCAGCTAAATTAAGTTAGGCAAAAAGGTATTAGACTTAGGAACAATTCACTGCATTTTTCATCACTCATAGTATAGCTTAAGAGAAAGCGTTTGATGCACAACTCACATTTACCCATATATTTCCACTGTCCTGCCAAAAAACAACCTTAAACAAAAATAAAAAAAGGTAAAAAAAATTTATTTTTTGCGTAAATAAAATGTTGTTGACATTAGTTCATTTATATATTTTAGCTGAAGCCATGCTTGGCAGAGAGGTTAAAAGAGATCAAAAGGTGCTCACTGTAAAAAAGGTATCACTCAGGAGAAGGTTTCAAAATAATCTGGAGCAATAAATGTACTTAAAGAGTAACTAAACCCCAAAATAACTTTTTTTTGCTTCTAAACTGTATAAATGGGTCTTTACCAATGCAATCTTTCAGTTTCTGGTGATTTTTTTTACATTTTTGTGTAAACTTGTTTAATTCTACACTTTTTGGTCTAAAAACGTCATAGTGCTGCCCTCTTAGGTTTGAACGGTGGCTACTGCATTTGAATTTTGTGATTGGTGGAGAGCGGTACATCTTTACGTCACAGACATTGACTGTGTCACAGCAGTCTGGTCACACAGACACGCCCCGTGGGTTTGGGTGTAAAACTATCAGACATACCGGCTAGTGATGGGAATTCCAGCTCTTTTTGGAGAGCCATTTCTTTTGGCTTGGCTCACCATAAAGAGCCGGCTATTTCGGCTCCCAAGTGGCTCCTCAGATTTTCTGTTGCTTAAAGTGTATGTATCACCAAGTTAATGCAAAACGATGTGTACCGAATGTACCAAAACAAGCAGGGGGAATGAAAAAATGAAAAATACGGCTCCCAATGACGAGCCGGCTCCCATTGTTCATTTAAAAGAGTTAGCTCTTAGAGCCGGTTTGTTCGCGACCGACATATCACTAATAGCGGCCCTGTGGCGAGTTTGGAGTTGGATTGCGTTTTTCAGGTTACCATTATTATCACGTTAGCACTTAGTTAGCATAGCTAACATACTGTTTTGAACGTTACCCTATGGGTTAGGGGTAACGTTAGCCTATGTTAGCATTACCACTTGGAGACTGGACCCATCCTGTCTCTCTCTCCCTCAGCAGCAGCACCAGCCTCGGGCAGCGCTGACTCAGCGCCCCGAGCCAGCGGCTCTAATTGATACGGCTCACGGCCGCTGGGCTCCATAAAGCCTCCCTCTACTCCTCTATCTCCGGTGACGGCAGAGGAGATCTGCTGTCTCAGGGCGCCGAGCCCGGTGCTGCTGAGGCAGAGGAAGACAGGAGGAATCCAGTCTCTGATGGGTAATGCTAACATAGGCTGACGTTCAAAACAGATGAATGTTGATCAGATCGATCAGTCGCAAAACTGCCAACGTCACTGCCCATGTCAGATTAAGCGAGCTGTCACTGTCCTCCTGAACAAACCCCCACATACCCCCCTCCGCTCTTCCTCCACACTTGGCCATACCCCTCCGTTCTTCCTGGCACCGCCCACTTTGTAGAATTTTTCAAATTTTGTCTGGGGGCGGGGTTATGATTTTTCAGGGGGTTCAGTTACCCTTTAATGGCGTAGTGAAGGCAGCCACCAATAAATGCAGAACATACAGTGGCTTGCAAAAGTATTCGGCCCCCTTGAACTTTTCCTCATTTTGTCACATTACAGCCACAAGCATGAATCAATTTGATTGGAATTCCACGTGAAAGACCAATACAAAGTGGTGTACACGTGGAAGTGGAACGCAGATCATACATGATTCCAAACATTTTT
This sequence comes from Valencia hispanica, assembly GCA_963556495.2. NCBI lineage: Eukaryota > Metazoa > Chordata > Actinopteri > Cyprinodontiformes > Valenciidae > Valencia > Valencia hispanica. The sequence goes on from OY747711.1 coordinate 40,884,467, forward strand.
TACAAATAAATAACTGAAAAGTGGGGTGTGCGTAATTATTCAGCCCCCTGAGTCAATACTTTGTAGAACCACCTTTTGCTGCACTTACAGCTGCCAGTCTTTTAGGGTATGTTTCTACCAGCTTTGTACATCTAGAGAATGAAATTCTTGCCCATTCTTCTTTGCAAAACAGCTCCAGCTCAGTCAGATTAGATGGACAGCGTTTGTGAACAGCAGCTTTCAGATCTTGCCACAGATTCTCGATTGGATTTAGATCTGGACTTTGACTGGGCCATTCTAACACATGGATATGTTTTGTTTTAAACCATTCCATTGTTGCCCTGGCTTTATGTTTAGGGTCGTTGTCCTGCTGGAAGGTGAACCTCCGCCCCAGTCTCAAGTCTTTTGCAGACTCCAAGAGGTTTTCTTCCAAGATTTCCCTGTATTTGGCTCCATCCATCTTCCCATCAACTCTGACCAGCTTCCCTGTCCCTGCTGAAGAGAAGCACCTCCAGAGCATGATGCTGCCACCACCATATTTGACAGTGGGCATGGTGTGTTCAGAGTGATGTGCAGTGTTAGTTTTCCGTCACACATAGCGTTTTGCATTTTGGCCAAAAATTTCCATTTTGGTCTCATCTGACCAGAGCACCTTCTTCCACATGTTTGCTGTGTCCCCCACATGGCTTGTGACAAACTGCAAACAGGACTTCTTATGGTTTTCTTTTAACAATGACTTTCTTCTTGCCACTCTTCCATAAAGGCCATCTTTGTGCAGTGCACGACTAATAGTTGTACTATGGACAGATTCCCCCACCTGAGCTGTAGATCTCTGCAGCTCATCCAGAGTCACTATGGGCCTCTTGGCTGCATTTCTGATCAGTGCTCTCCTTGTTCGGCCTGTGAGTTTAGGTGGACGGCCTTGTCTTGGTAGGTTTACAGTTGTGCCATACTCCTTCCATTTCTGAATGATCGCTTGAACAGCGCTCCGTGGGATGTTCAAGGCTTGGGAAATCTTTTTGTAGCCTAAGCCTGCTTTAAATTTCTCAGTAACTTTATCCCTGACCTGTCTGGTGTGTTCTTTGGACTTCATGGTGTTGTTGCTCCCAACATTCTCTTAGACAACCTCTGAGGCCGTCACAGGGCAGCTGTATTTGTACTGACATTAGATTACACACAGGTGCACTCTATTTAGTCATTAGCACTCATCAGACAATGTCTATGGGCAACTGACTGCACTCAGACCAAAGGGGGCTGAATAATTACACACACCCCACTTTTCAGTTATTTGTAAAAAATGTTTGGAATCATGTATGATTTTCGTTCCACTTCTCACGTGTACACCACTTTGTATTGGTCTTTCACGTGGAATTCCAATAAAATTGATTCATGCTTGTGGCTGTAATGTGACAAAATGTGGAAAGGTTCAAGGGGGTCGAATACTTTTGCAAGCCACTGTATGAGGCAACTGGAGCATTATGGGAACTGGGCCCTCATTTATCAAACGTTCATAGAAACTTTCCTATATTCTATCCTACGAAGGAAATTTAGAATGTCAGTACGAACAGTCAAAAGTCGGATTTATCAAATATGCGGTGGCCAGTCGTACACATGTTCCTCCACAATCATCTGTTGATAAATCCCACACCTAGGTGTTTGTTCCAGTTCACAATCATTTGCATACAGAAATGTCTTCAGTTACCCATATTTGGTAACAACACATCCTCTGACACACACATTAAATCCTTGCGTTCTTCCTGAAAATGATGGCCAAGAAAGCAAAAAATTAAATTTCAGTCAAACTGAGATCGAGGTGAAACATAAGTGGTGAAACAAAATAAAGAGTAAAGATGAACAGACTTTTGGAAAAGTGTCATAGTTAATGCAAATTCATTTAGACACCAATAGTTTTTGCCCTCTATTATCAGCGGTTCCTCTGCTTCAGGAACCCATTTGACATGTGTGTGGCCAGAATTATTATAGACACTGCTTTGGCCGGCATCAGTACGAATGGCGCCAGTGACAACCTGCTTCACCGAAGACCAAGACCATCCAGTTTCCACTACAGTTTTCAAACCTTTCATCGATAAGTATAACAACATCTTTTTAAACTGAAGCGCTTGATGTGACAAGTAAAAAAAAAAACCACAGAGAACAGACCTCCTCAAAGCACCTCACCAATGAACCCACCCACCACCAGATTGTGATTCACAGGATCTTCATGCAAGATCATCCCCAAAATGTAATAATTTACTCCATGAAAAATTTCTAACATTTCCTGAAAGTTTAATCCAAATCCGTCCATAACTTTTTGAGTTATTTTATTATTTAATGTGTTTTCACATATAAACCAATAAACCTTTTCCACTTGTTCTGAAATCATTGCTGATTTTCACATCTGACTCTTTGGAGCCATGGGCGAACATGGATGACACAACCATCAGAGGCATGTTTTAATAGACTTCCAGGAGAAGCGTTTGCAGAAAGTCGAGCCAAGGCCAGGAATAAAAGCGAACCTGTCAACATTGGCAGAGACACAAACAAACCACAGAAAAACTGTGTTACACACACACACTAGCTGCTGAGACGGACCCATTCATTCTGCCTTCCTACGACCGAAACTCAGAACACTGGCTCTACAATGACTCGGCTTTATGTTGCAACTCCCCCAGTCTGTTTCTCTGTCTGCTTGTGAAAACATCCTCATTTTTTGGCCATACGAGCAAGGTGACGGCTAACAATGGTGCTTTGTCAAAACCGATCCATGCCCAAGGTATAGACTGACAATGGAGGTTCTCACTGTCTAGTCATTGTAGAGACACACAGCTGCCTCCCCTTCCTCTGGGTACACAATCAAACCTCTGCCATTCAGTGACAAACTAATAAATGATGCTTTTGTTTCAGCTCAATTGTTTTGTCTTCATCTTTGGCACAGATGCTTTTCTGTTCAGTCCCAAACAAGCTGCATTTTCTTCTATTTTCAAACAAGGACGCTTACTTGAGTACTTGCTTACTCTTACACGAGGAATCCAGTAAACACTGATGCAACTTACAAGTCTGTGAAGATTTTCTTATTTATTGTTGCATTTTTTGGTTCCTAATAAAAAATAATATCATTAAGGAATTTCCAGATGTTGATTGGATAATAGTTGATAAAAAATTAACCCTGCTGTTAGTAGCTTATTAGCTGCCTGATTTTAAAATCTAACCTATTCCTCTCTTTAGTAAAGGGTCAACCTAAAAGAATAGGTCAGATTATTTGAAGAGTGGTTATGGTATTATTTGCAATAGTTCCCTTTACTATTGTAGAAAATGACATATCACAGTCAGTTGTAGAAGAGTGAAGAAATCCTCAAGACCCCCCAGTGAAACTGAAAATGTTCATATTGTTGGGATACAACTCTATGATAGCAAATATTAATCCACTATATATTTACAAGAGACCATTATTTAGTTTGTCTCAGCTTTCTCAGCATAATGACTGTTGCTCTAAGTTATTTTTAAATGTAATGAAAGCTAATAGCTTTGAATTTTTAAAAAGGTCAGGTTAGTTTGCGTCACAAATGAAATGAAATAAAAGAAATACCATCTACTGAAATCTATCTATTGGGGAAAGAATGTCACAACATGGAATAAATTTAAAAAGGTAGGATAAATCCTTTCTTGAAGTTTGCCTGGTTATTTTGCAAATTATTTCCCTCATGCAAATAAAATGCTAAATGTTCTTAATGCTCTTTGAATTCAATATCTAAACATTTTGATTGTGGAACATGATTAAATTTATTTTCCAGGTAAGGTGAATAAGCAGAATTCAAATAAATACATTTTGTAAAGTATTTATTTGCACAAGTGCTTGCTTTTTGTTCTAGAGAAAATATAAATTATTGTAATAATACTGTTATATTGAGCAGTCAGATAAACCTTCTGCTTGACCTGATTTTAGCCAACGATTTAAATAGAAAATATACATATCTACAGGACACAATATTATATGTCTATGCTTTTTTTTTTATGCTGTTGCTGTTTAGTTTAAAGCTCCTACAGTATATCATGCTATTTTATAGCTTTCAACGTCTGGGATAGGCATATGATAAAATGTTACCGTTGGCATTATATAGTATTAATTTTACCTGAAATATAATTTATATGCTGAAGTTATTCTTTGAGCCGGAAGCAAGACATTCGGTTTCACTAAAATCCCGCCTCCCCCCTGTGAGTTCCGCCGATTTCATGACGTAGCCTCGAGCCCCGGCCTCGCAGCCAAACTAAATGTCTATAACCACGAAGAAGAGCGCTGCTCGGTTTGTTTGCCAACCACCAAGAAACATGAGAAGAACAAGAAAAACACGAGAAAAGTGTTGATGACTTAAACATAACAGAGGTAACTAACTGGAAATACTTTACTTAAATTATATTTTTCTCAAAATAGGACAATGTGGTGAAAAGGCAGAGAGGCAATGGAGGTGGTGAAGATGATAGCCTCTTTCAAAAGACAGTGCTGACATCAATGCCGGCAACAGTGAGCCTTTTGGTCATTCATAAGGGGTCATCCTGTGGCAGCAATGTGGCACGATCAGGTGTTTGTCACAAAAGATTACGCAATGGCAGGATAAAAGGGGGGTGTGGGAATGCTGTCTGGGCTCTCGACGTGTAGGGTTTCGTACAATATTGCGGTAAGATTACTATCAAGCTTGCCGGCACGAATATCGCAATATTCGTGCCTTGCCATGCTGCCACGGCGCATTCAAAGAACACACTGTGCCGGCAATATTACCTTAATATGCCCCCACGGTGTGTCTTTTGAAAACGCCAGATGAAGGTGAGAGAGAAAAGTTTGACAGCTACTGTCCATCCAATTTAGTATATGAGAGGTGAGATCTTTGTCCCTAATGTTGTAAAAACACTGACATTATTACATTCACTATATTCAACAGAAGGATTTGTTTAGTTATTTCATTGACACTTTTTGCCTTCATGCCATAATTTTGCATATAATGGGGCAAATAAGTACAATTCAATTCAAATTCAATTCAAAAATACTTTATTGATCCCAGAGGGAAATTAAGTGTTGGTATAGCTCATATAATCAATTCTTTAAGGAGTTGTTGTAGATAATGATGGCTGTGGGCAGGAAGGATTTCCTGTAGCGGTCTGTATTGCAGCGAAACTGAAGAAGCCTCCGACTGAAGATGCTCTGTTGTTGTGTGACTGTCTCATGAAGAGGATGCTCAGGGTTGTCCATAATTTTTTTGATTTTATGAAGAATCCTTCTTTGCATTATCATCTCCAGATTTTCCACAGTTGTCCCAAGAACAGAACCAGCCTTCTTTATCAGGTTGTTGAGCCTTTTTAAATCCCTGGCTCTGATGCTGCTACCCCAACAGATGACGGCTGAAGAGATTACACTCTCCACAACAGACTTGTAGAAGATCTGCAGCATCTTGCTGCAAACCTTGAAGGACCTAAGCTTCCTCAAGAAGTACAGTCTGCTCTGTCCCTTCTTGTAGACGGCTTCACTGTTGCGCCTCCAGTCCAGTCTGTTGTCAAGGTGAACTCCGAGGTATTTATACTCCTCAACCACCTCCACTTCTTCTCCCATGATGGAAACAGTGTTTGACTTATCCCTGTTTCTTCTGAAATCTACAATCATCTCCTTTGTTTTGTTCACATTCAAGGTGAGACGATTGTTTCCACACCATGTCACAAAGCGGTCCACCAACTCTCTGTATTCAGCTTCTTGTCCATCTCTGATACACCCGACAATTGCAGAGTCATCTGAGTATTTCTGCAGATGACAGGTCTCTGATTTGTACTGGAAGTCTGAGGTCTACAGAGTAAAAAGGAATAGTGAGAGTACGGTCCCCTGTGGTGCTCCTGTGCTGCTGACCACCTGGTTTGACACACAATTCTTCAGTCTCACAAATTGTGGTCTGTTGGTCAGGTAGTCATTGATCCAGGCGATTGTTGAGGGCTCCACCTGTGTCTTCAGGAGTTTCTGACAAAGCAAATCAGGCTGAATTGTGTTAAATGCACTAGAGAAATCAAAGAACATGATCCTCACAGTGCTGCCTGCTTTGTCCAGATGACAGTGGGTTGGTTGAAGTAGGTGGATGATGGCATCTTCAACTCCAACTCCACAGCGATAAGCAAACTGCAGTGGGTCCTGATACGCTCTTGTTTGCTTACTCAGGGGTGCCAACAGGAGTCTCTCCAGGACCTTCATGATGTGGGATGTCAGGGCAACGGGTCTATAGTCATTGATGACTGATGGGTGAGTTCTTTTGGGTACTGGAACAAGGCAGGATGTCTTCCACAACACTGGGACCTTCTCCTGAGTTAAGCTAAGGTTGAAGAGGTGCTGCAGAATCCCACAGAGCTGCTCTGCACAGGCCTTCAGGACTCTGGGGCTGACACCATCTGGACCTGCAGCCTTGTTCCGGTTCAGTTTCTCCAGCTGCCTCTTCACCTGACTTTTGGAGACAGACAAGTGGGAGGGGGAGGCAAAGGGGGTAGCAGCATTTCCTGACTTGGTTGAAGTCAAACTTGTGGAATTAGAAGAGTCCATGGCTGAGGTGAAGGATAAAACATCCGAGGTGTAACAGGAAAGCTGTTGATCAGAGGATAGTGGGATGTCTGTTTGGCTGGGAACAGGAGAGGGGGATGCTGAGGTAGTTCCAGAACTGAACCTGTTGAAGAATATGTTCAGTTCATTGGCTCTGTCCAGACTTCCATCAATCCAATCTTTCCTGTCCTTAAAACCTGTGATCTTTCTCATTCCTGACCAGACATCTCTGATATTGTTCCTCTGTAGTTTGTTCTCCAGCTTCTTCCTGTATGCCTCCTTGCTGTCTCTGATCTTGACCTTAAGTTGCTTCTGTATACTCCTCAGTAATTCCCTGTCTCCCTCCCTGAAGGCTCTTTTTTTCTTGTTTAGCAGCTCCTTCAGGTCACTGGTGATCCAGGGTTTGTTATTAGGGAAGCATCTCACTGTTCTGGTGGGGATGATGTTGTCCACACAGAAGTTTATATAGTCAGTCACACACTCAGTCATGTCATTGATGTCCTCTCCATGTGCTTGATTGTTTGATACACAATTTCATGTAATTTCAGTGAGTCTTCATGGAAGAACCTGGGTTCACCTGATGCTCCAGATGATGTCACTTTCCGTGAATTTACTCACACGAGTGCACACAAACAAACACACACGTCACATACATCTACAAGTTTTACTTAAGTTTTAAGCTTTTAAAAATGCATTAACTTTAAATTCAGTTTTGGTCTCTACTTTGTAATCAATGAGCATGGGATGATGGATGATTTTCAAGATTTTCAAAACTCGAGAGGCCATACATAAAGAAATCACGGATATAACAGTTTCGGCCCTACAGTGTGTGGTGTGTTGCCACACGGCAATGACTATACACCACACATGAACAGATTTCCTCACGAGATCAAAAGTGACTTCAGATCCTAAATAAACATGACGGACAAGAGGGGGAGGCAGGTTAGATGCTTCCAAGGCATGGGGAGCCTATGTCACGCCCTTCTACTTCCGGTTCATGGGTCCCCTACTGGCAAAAAAAAAATGAATGGGAGTCCAAGTTATTTTCTGATCCCGTTTGAAATGCGCCATGGATTGAAAATAAGATTTCCATGAATTTTAAAGACACATTTTGATGCAGAGAAAACGCTAAATGTTGACCGGCGGCAAAAGTTACTTTAGGTTTTATGTTAAAACACTTACAGTGGCTTGCAAAAGTATTCGGCCCCCTTGAACTTTTCCTCATTTTGTCACATTACAGCCACAAACATGAATCAATTTGATTGGAATTCCACGTGAAAGACCAATACAAAGTGGTGTATACATGGAAGTGGAACGAAGATCATACATGATTCCAAACATTTTTTGCAAATAAATAACTGAAAAGTGGGGTGTGCGTAATTATTCAGCCCCCTAAATCAAAGCTTTGTAGAACCACCTTTTGCTGCAATTCCAGCTGCCAGTCTTTTAGGGTATGTCTCTACCAGCTTTGCACATCTAGAGACTGAAATTCTTGCCCATTCTTCTTTGCAAAACAGCTCCAGCTCAGTCAGATTAGATGGACAGCGTTTGTGAACAGCAGTTTTCAGATCTTGCCACAGATTCTCGATTGGAATTAGATCTGGACTTTGACTGGGCCATTCTAACAGATGTATATGTTTTGTTTTAAACCATTCCAAAGTTGCCCTGGCTTTATGTTTAGGGTCGTTGTCCTGCTGGAAGGTGAACCTCCGCCCCAGTCTCAAGTCTTTTGCAGACTCCAAGAGGTTTTCTTCCAAGATTGCTCTGTATTTGGCTCCATCCATCTTCCCATCAACTCTGACCAGCTTCCCTGTCCCTGCTGAAGAGAAGCACCCCCAGAGCATGATGCTGCCACCACCATATTTGACAGTGGGCATGGTGTGTTCAGAGTGATGTGCAGTGTTAGTTTTCCGCCACACATAGCGTTTTGCATTTTGGCCAAAAAGTAACATTTTGGTCTCATCTGACCAGAGCACCTTCTTCCACATGTTTGCTGTGTCCCCCACATGGCTTGGCAGGAAGAAGGAAGGAGCATTAAACGTGGAGAAAACCATCATTAATGTGGAAAGTGGCAGCTATGGTGGGGGAGAAATAGTCGGTTTAGTGAGAGCCAGCATGCAGCTCCACAAGGACTCTGTTAGTCCTTTTCCATTGCAAAGAACCAAGAGTGTGTTCGGAGCTGGAGCTGAGGCTGGTGCTGGAGCCAGAGCTTTCACAAAACCTCCTTCGCTTTCCATAACAAGGAGCCAACTTGGAGCCACCGTGAGCTACGGCGTTGTGTCATCGAAGCGTCTCTTCAGAAATCACGTGGGAAGCGGCTCGCCGGAAATAAAGCAGACGCAGAAGAAGAAAAACCATAACAACAAAGATGGATGACCTCGTCGGAGTGCAGATGCTAATCGTCGCTTTACAAGCATTTGTTGCGATACAGCGGCAAAAGGCATCGCTGTTGCAGTTACTGTCGACAAGGCAACGTCGTAGTAGGCGACGTAGTCTTGATGCTATCCATGTTTTCAACAACAACAAAAAAAAACATTCCCAGCAGTCTGGATTTAAATATGGTGGTCCTCTATTGTGTAGGCTGTAAATACCTCCCCCTTCCCCCATGACGTAGTGAGTGCTTGGATTGCTCCGCTTTGGCCCCCCACAACAGTGGTGCCAAAGTAGCACCCGTTTCTGGCTCTCGGAGCTGGTACTCACGGGAATCGAAAACGAAAACACCGGAGCTTAGTCAGCATGGGAGCCACGGGAGCTCCAGCTCCACCTCAGTCGAAAAGGGATATGTGAGTATTTTAAGTGCTAGCTAGTGTTAGCTCCGTGAGGTCATATATGCGACTTCTAATTTGTAGGCATTCTAATTGCAAATTTTTACAATCAAATAAATCCCAAATCACTTGACGAACACAGTCGAAACGCACATCATTTGTTGTCATTTAAATTAAGGTACATCATATGTTGGATTCAGGACGTAAGACAAAGCGGAACAGAAAATAACCTTTATCGACTTCCATTCATTTTTTTTGGGGGGGGAACAGGGGACCCATCGGCCAACAGGAAGGGGAGGAGACTTAGGCACCCCATATCCCTGCCTGTCACCTCACCTTCTGATTGGCTGCACGTCATATTCAACAGACTGCATGCTCATTTGTCCTCTGAACACACCACACACACTGCAATATTGTGCCAAGACAATCCATGTTGAAAATCCGTATTTTGTTAGCGGAGCGGTCCCGACGTCCTTCTAAGCTCTCTGAACACACCACACATGGCAGGAATATCTAATAAGATTATTTTTAGAGCCATCACGATAATCGGGGCATCCCAAAGATTGTTGGAAGGGGAGAATCGGGTCCGAAAATGGCAGAAAAATCTTGCCGTGTGAACCAGCCCTTAGACGCGTGCCTCAAAGACTTGAGACTCAACTTATACTTGTAGTTTGAGACTTGAGTCTCATTAATAGTTTTTATCTCTTTACCTGTAAAAGAAAAGGCTGGTATGAAAGTCACAGACCGAAACTGCCGAGTTTCAAACCTCCTCGATGTGTGAGAAATCTGGCCTTCCTTTTTGATTCTAATCTGTATTTTATTTACAAGCCCACAATAATATGATGTTTGCCAATTAAAAGTGAAGGAACTATAACCAACTATAGCATCACCAAACCTCACAAAAAATCCAAACCATCCCCGTAAGATGTTGAAAGTAAGGAACAAGATAAAAAAGTGACCTTGAAAGCATGTCATTTGTCAGTATATACACATACTAAATGAAAGAATTAATGAGAGATAAAAAGCAAAAACAAAACATACACAAAAGGTTCAATCTTTCCATATGGTAAAGTTGGTAAGGAAGGTAAAGATGGTGGTAAAGCAGATTCAGCAGTTCACTAAACTGCTTTCCAGCACCCCCTGTTGGCAGATTAATCATGCAGTTTGCTAAATTACAATAGTACTGTGTTAAGTACTTATTTTATAAAAAACAGTCCAAGTAAATAGATTGTTCTGAACAATTTAACAGAAGATGGTAGATAAGCATCACTGAAAAGTAAATCTTGGATAAATTTAGTTTGAAAATAATTCAAATAACTGTAGAAGTTAAAAATGTAACCATCTCAGTTGATCCTCCTCAGCTTTGCATCCAGCCCTGCATGCACTTCCTCCTCTTACACACTGTCTCTCCTGTCTTCGGAGCTGTGTCGCCCTCCGTCATCTTCAGGTCATAATGCAACATGACACCAGCGGTTGCAAGAAGGCCGGCCAGCCAACCCGAGCGTTTAAGACCAATGAATATCATTTTCTCCCGTTAGGATCCCTGGCGCTTTCAGGAGCTAGCACAGCCACCCTGAATCAGCGCTCGCGCCTGTCAAAGGCACACGCAAAACTCACACACACACAAGCGGCGTTTATGATTTATTGTAGATATATATTTACATCCATACTACTGTAAGGGTGCATATACCAATTGGGGCCTGCGATGGATACAACCACTCTCTCAAAACAGTTTAGTTCAAAGGACAAATGCATCATCGCACACTGCTGCACACACACACGGGATATTGTCAGCCTCTAGAGACCACTTTGTTGTTTCTGATGCTTCTGTCATCCTGAATACACTTCACGCTGCTCGTACAAATCCAGAGGTTTCTCTCATCTCACACTTCCTATGCCCTCTCTTAAGAAAACCAACAGCTTTCAAAGGTTATCACCATGCAAACCACATTAGAACCCTTTAAAGGTGAAAGCAGCCTTGGTGAGATCCACTCCCTCATTAGGGGGATTAAAAACAGGGGCTGGCTCTCTCCTGGGTTGCAAACAGGCACAATACCTCTTCCCCTCCCCTTCCCGAACCTCAGCTCTGATTTCCTGGATAAGACCTCTGTTTAAATTCCCTCCTGCCTCTGAAAATGTCCTCCCGGGGATCCTCTGGGCTTTGATCGGGCGGCCCCAATGTAGGCACCCATCCACCTCCACGCTTATACCCCTAACCCCTCCCACCCTGAACACCGGGGGAATAAGTAAACTGAAGGGGGTCAGGGGTGATCCTGCTGTAGATAATGGAGAGGAGGCAAAGAATAAAAGGGGAGGGAGGTCTTGTACAGATAAATTGGAGCTGGGTTAAGAGGTTGATAAGTGGGGGTGTGGGCTAATGAACCTGACTGATACTCTCTCCATGCACACACTTACACACACTCTAAAACACTTTTAATTAGACTAATTACCTGCCTGATCTGAAGCAATGAGAGTACCTGCAAAGAGGGGTCAACGCTCATGGTTTGGATGTGCTAAAAACCTTGTTAGGGAACCCCTCATGGCAATGAGAGCTGTTTATGCTGCATATTTTGATTCATGCTTTATGTGATCTTAAGATATCCCCGATAATGCGTACACTAGGTGATATCTTTTCATCTAACAAGGAGAAAGAGCACTGGAAGCTGTAAGTCTGTTCCTATAAACCAGTTGCAAATTGCTACACTGTCTTGAAACGGTATCATACTTCTTAAAAAAAAATTGCCATGTTACAAGCATACAATTCTATATATTTTACTGGAATTGTATGTGGCAGAACAATAGAAAGCAGTGCATGTTCGTGAAGTTGAAAAATATATGTTTTTTGTTATTTACAAATAAAAACCTGAAAAGTGCGGGTTTCTGTTTTGTCCCCTTTAATAAGATAGATCTAAATAAGATGGAGTCCAACACATTTCCAAGTGAGAAGTGTCTATGTATGTGTAATATAATCTCAGTGGCTGCTCTCTGAAGGCTTTAAAGGTTTGTTAAAGAACATTAGTGACCAAATACCATCATTAAGACCAAGGAAAGAAGCGACTAGGAAGCAACTGTTGCAAGGAAACCATAAAAAGCCCAATTTAAAGTTTGCCAGGAGTATTATGGGGGACACTTTAAACATGTGGAAGAAACTGCTCTGATCTAATGAGACCTAAATGTAATTTTTGATTAAATAAAGAATAAGGTCTGTGGCAGAAAATTCACACAGCAAAGTACCCGGACAACACCATCTCTAAACATGGTGGCATCACCATCATGCTGTGGGGATGCGGTGCATCACCAGGGACAGGGAAGCAGGTCGGATTCTGCAAAATACTTAAGAGTGGGGAGGAGGTTCCCCTTCCAACAGGAGAATATTTCCAAAGGACAAAGGTGCTTTAGATCGGTCATTTTCATTGGTTAGAATAATCCAAAGTCCAGAACTAGATCAAACTGAGGACCTGTGGCAATCTCAGTTTAAATTATTGTTAAAAGACACTCTTCAATGACTTCTGGACATAGACGCATCACCCCTCCTGTCCCCAACACCCTCACTCCCAGGAATACACACCAGTTCTTTAATCAATACACTGGATCCCTGTTTGTAAAAGAATAGACTTTAAAATGTTGGCATTGGATGTGCAACTTGTCCAGGGTGTACCCTGCCTCTGGCCTGATGATTGCTGGAGATAGGCATCAGTCAGATGTATGTCAGAAGCATTTGTCTATATGTTATTGTGCTAAATCAGTTGTCAGTATTTTTCCAGCATGCACATGCTGCTGTAGATTTTTAAAAAAAAGCATTTCTTAGAAGACCTCCAGAAAAACTCAGCAAAAAGATTGTTTAATGAAGTGTTGTTTTCTTTAAGAGCAGAATTGATTTAAAACAGCAATCTGCTTGAATTACCCCAAGGTTTTAGGTTGTGTTTGTATACTTAAATGTGAAATGGAAATATCCATAAAATGCTTTTTTAGACTTTAAAGATATCAATGCTGATCACAGATTAAAAAAGTCTTTAAACCAGACCCTAATCAAATTATTTTGAAGATAAAATGACTGATAAAAAAAAAAAAGTGTAAGATAACAGCAAAGAAAATCCTCGTCCCACTTCAAGGGAGAAAAGAGAAAGCGCCTGAGGACCAAAGCCGTGACCAGATAAGGTTTCAGACATTGTGATGAAGTAAATTTGGAAATACTGGGAGTAAAACTTTAAACAACGAGGCAGTGTGCAGCTAGAGAATTTATCTTTTTCTCACATAAAAATGGCAGGTGAGCCAATTTGGCCTGAGTTATGTTGTACATATAAAAGCTGAATATGCACATTAAGCTCTGAAATGTGGGGAGAGTTCGCCACTTTTAGCTCATCAGCCTTTCGCTACTGGGCATTTCTTCATCACGCCACAGTCACATCAGTTACTTTGACCAAGAGTTTCTGCTTATTTGGGAAATTATCTTTTTGCTGACTTGGATTTGCTTTTTGTCTAAAGAAAGAATTCATTAACATTTTGTCTTGTTGCGGCAAGAAACTTCAGTTTATATTTTGTTGAGATTCGATCAAACAATCAAACTATATTTATAAGGCACTTTTCATACAAACATTGCAACTCAAAGTGCTTTACAGATTAAAATGACCCCACATAAACCACATTTCCATCCCTCCCCCACAGACTTAAAAGCATGATCAGAATTATTTTTGGTAAAAGTTTCTCTCTCTGAGCCTAACGGTGCGTTCACACCGAACGCGTTTGAAGCGTCAAGGGCGTCAGGTTTACATGTGAAGTCAATGCAGAAGAGCGCTGACGTGCGTCAGGGTTTCTGCGTCGCATCACACGTGTTTTTGCGTCGCCAAAACGCATTTCTGCCTCATTCGCAAGTCAAATTCGCGCGAATGAAGCGTTTGACGCTTTTCAGAAAATATGTGCGTCATCTAATGTGGTGCATTTTGTGCATTCGCGCGTGACGCGTATATTTGCGTCTGCCGCTGAAGTTGAAAAATCTGAACTCCGGCGTCAATTCGCGCCACGTCAACCAATCAGGAGCCTGGTGATGTGGTGTCACGTGATGCTGTGACTCAGTTCACGGGGTCAGGCCTGGCAAAAATTTCATTCAACATGGAGGAAATACTGATAACGGCTGTGGCTAATCACCCCAAGCTATACGACACCAGTTGCTTTCGCTTGGAGGAATATAAGTGAGGTGACCTGGTAAGTTAATTTCACTTTTGAAAGTCTAAAAGTGCGCTCACACCAAAGCGTCAAAAACGTCCCGCACGCCAAAGTTTGACGCTTGAACATTTGCAGCTCGAAGCGTGTCCAAAGCGAATTGGATGCGCTTCAAGCCAGAAATACGTAACACGTAGGAGGAGTTGGGGCTTGACGATGTTTTTGGAAAATGGCAGTCGATCTAGAGTTGGAAAAGAGAGTCTCCATTCTCTATTTACTGTGGAGAGTAGCCTACATTGCGCAGGTTTGAAGGGTCAATAACGCTAAAACTTTCAAAAGTGAAATGAACTTACCAGGTTGCCCTATCCCCTCACTTATATTCCTCCAAGCGAGGTGCTTTTTATTCCTGTCTTTGTAGAGAAAGTTACTGGTGTCGTATAGCTCGGGTTGATTAGCCACGGCCGTTATCAGTATTTCCTCCAAGTTGAATAAATGTTTTTGCCGGACCTGCAGCATCACGTGACACCACGTCACCAGGCTCCTGATTGGTTGACGCGGCCCGAATTTGACGCGCGAATGAGGCAGAAATGCGTTTTTCGCAACGCAAAAACGCGCGTGACGCGACACAGAAACTCTGACGCGTGCTTCTCCATTGACTTTACATGTAAACCTGATGTCCTTGATGCTTCAAACGCGTTTGGTGTGAACGCACCATAATGACCGATGACTGAAACTTCAGTTTTGTCGTGGTTGAGCTTGAGAAAACTGTTTTTGTCATCCAGGATTTGATGTCTAAAATGCAGTTTAAAAGTGCATGTGATAGACCAACATAAAGTAGTGCATAGATTTATACAAAGAAATATCTGAGAAATGTGGTTTACATTTTTATTCAGCCCTTTTTAATCTGATATCTCCAACTAAAATCCAGTGCAAGAAGTCGCCTGAGTAGTACACCTGTAATCTCAGAATAAATGCAGCTGTTTGTCAGAGAATGTTTGTGAAAAAAAATAATAAATGAAAATTAAATAAAAGTCCAAGGAACACAGCGGACAACTCTGAGGGATAACATTAAAGCAGGATTAGGTGATAAAACAATATCCCAAGCTTTGAACATCTCACAGCGCTCTATTCAATCCATCATCTGAAAAAGGGAAAGAGAATAAAACAGGTGCGGAGTTACCGAGACCTGTCCATCCACCTAAACTGACAGGAATCATTCATGTGAAGTAGACAAGAAGTACCTGGTATAACTGTGGAGGAGCTACAGAGGTCCACAGCTCAGGTGGAAGAATCTGTTAATAAGACAACCGTTAGTTGTGCTATCTATAAATCTGGCTTTTATGGAAGAGTGGATGGAAGAAATTCACTGTTAAAAGAAGGGCTTAAGAAGTACTGTTAGCAGCTTTCCACAAACCATATCATCGTTTAGATTAAAATATGTAGAAAAAAAATTTTTGGAGTACATACAAAACACTGTGTGAACACCCCGAACACACCATCTATACTATAAAACATGGTGGCAGCATTATGCTGTGGAGGTACTTTTTCTTCTTTTCACAGAATAACTATATTTATGCTGACATCAAATTACACAGGGTCTCTATTTTTTTATTAGATTAAGGGAATTGTTTGCATCATATGTTATTTAAAGTTGCTATAGGCAACTTTTCCCCAAAAATAAACGTAACAATAGCCTTTTTATTTGACCATTTATGACTCAAACATCTCCTGATGAGCACACTGACACCTTGTCAGCTCACAGTGGGTGCACCTATAAGCCTGTATCCAATTTTTTCCATTTTCTGTCGGGTCGGATTTTCCCGCGCTGTCTGCGGATGTGATGTCAAGCGCGTTCATGTTAAATGTTTCAGACCACTCTGCCACCACCGCTAGTCAGCACTCGCAAGCAGTTCAATGGATTGTGCGAATACACAGAAGAGACCCAGGACAACTCTGACACCAACAGTAACTCCACATAAGACTAAGAAAGTTAAACCTCTGACAAGTGCCCGAAAAAGATCGAAGATTGAGAGCGACCGGCGTACGAGCGCGCGCTGCGAGAGCGAGCAGAAAGGAAGAGCAGTTCCGTTTTTTGGCCACATGGGGTCAGTCGCGAGTTGAAATTTCAGAAAATTGCATTTAGCCCCTTTAAGGGTATTAATGTAAAGGTGGCTGAAATTAAATGCACGGGAGACTTTTTAGATACCTATTTACCAAAAACCTTTCTAAAAAAAAAAAAGATTCATCACATCCCTTCTATCTGAATAGGTTTTGTTGGTCAATCACATAAAACTGCAATAAAAGACATTATGTCTTCTGGATATGAACACTCAACAAGGCAATGTGTATAACTGGATCACTAAACACATTTTAAAGCAAAAATAACGCAAGATTAACTGTTTCTATGTTTTGTTTAAAAAATAAAATAAATAAGCTAATAGATGTTGCTATTTTACTATCTAAAGGGCAAACACAAGAGTG